>JAHRHZ010000009.1:1464811-1555472 GCA_024137785.1 Ginglymostoma cirratum
GAGAGGGGATGAGAGGGAGAGAGGCTGGGGGAGAAATGGGGAAAGAGAGGGGGTGAGAGGGAGAGAGGCTGGGGGGAGAAATGGGGAAAGAGGGGGGTGAGAGGGAGAGAGGCTGGGGGAGAAATGGGGATAGAGGGGGTGGGAGGAAGGAGTGGGAGAGAGGGAGAGACAGAAGACATGGATTGGGGGCGGAGAGGTGAAATTACTGAGGTGGGTACAGAACAAACTGTACCATGCCGGGGGGGGGGGAGTGGGTGGGTTTGAGGAGAAACCGAATCTAACTTAAACTTTACACTCACAAACCCGCCCCCCCGCCCCCCGAGGGGCCTGTGAATGGACTCCGCCCCGCGTGACGTAAGCGGTCACGTGCGCAGCAGGAAAAGTTGTGAAAGTCGCTGCAAACTTTCCCTGCGGGGGGAGGGTGGGAGTGCGCGCGCCACCCGCGGCTCTGAGGGAGGGAGGGAGAGAGAGAGAGAGAGCGCGAGCGGGCTCGGGTTCACCGGGCGGGCGGAGAGTTCCAGAAGGTTCCACTCCTGGAGCGCGCCGATGTGGGACTGGAAAAAACTGCCGTTATCACCGGCCTGAGAGAAACCTCCTGTAGGGAGTGAGTGAGGGACGGACTGAGTGAGCGAGGGCGGGCAGGCAGGCGGCACCGGGACAGGACAGGACAGGACAGGACAGGCCGGTTTGGCCCATGGATCCGAGTCAGCAGCAGCAGGGGACCGGGACGGCTCCGGCGGCGGGGCCGGGGGCAGCGGTGCCTCGGGCCGGCCACCAGATCGTCCACGTCCGGGGGGACTCGGAGACCGACCTGGAGGCTCTCTTCAACGCCGTGATGAACCCCAAGAACTCGAACGTGCCGCAGTCTGTCCCGATGCGGCTCCGCAAACTTCCCGACTCGTTCTTCAAACAGCCCGAGCCCAAGAGCCACTCCCGCCAGGCTAGCACAGACGGGCCGAATGCTCCGCCGCTGCAGCCCCAGCATGTGAGGGCTCACTCGTCGCCGGCCTCCCTCCTCAGCGCCGCCGCTTCCGCCTCCGCTCCCCCAGCCTCGGGATCCTCCGGCTCCTCGGGCTCGGCCTCGCCCGCTACTGCTGCAGTGTCCCAGGGCAGCGGCTCTTCCCCGGCCTCGGCTCACCTACGCCAGGCTTCCTATGAGATTCCCGACGATGTACCTCTACCTCCGGGCTGGGAAATGGCGAAAACCCCCTCGGGCCAGCGATACTACTTAAAGTAAGTGATTCCCAGTTTATATTCTCACCCCCGTCTCCGCTTAAAAAAAACAAACTCCTATCCCAGGGACGGGGGGGCAATGTGTTTGTTTCCAATTTAGTTTGGGAAAAAGACCAGCGGATCGAATTGCAAGGGTGGGATAATCAGCCCTTGGTTCTCAGGAGTGTGTCTAAAGTTTAGGAGTGTAAGTTCAGCCAGCATCCATCTCCCTTTGAGTGCAGTGTTGCTGGGTGAAACTATTTCCAGTGTAACTTTACGTCCCAAATGCCCAAAAGAAATCACGATGTGGTACCTCTCGCCCAGGCATGTTTGTAGCAGTGACAGGATTTGATTTAAATCCGAGCTGCTGAATGTGACAAGAACCGAAATCTTTGAACTGCAGCATCGTTGACCCTGGTATCGGAATGTGGTGAAAAGAAGCTAGTTTTGTTGTGGCTTGGTTATAAAGCTGCTCATTTCCCGTGGTGACAGGCGCCTGGGCTTTGAAAGTTTGCAGGGAGACCTGAGAGAGTGCAGAAGCCTGCTTGCAATGCAGTGGGCAAAGTTCACGCCCGCCTTCTGCAATCCCGTGTGTTTCATGGTGAACGAGGATCGTCCTTAAAACTTAAAATAAAATCCATTCACTGAGACAGTTGTCCTTGAGCTGTTAATTCATCTGAATGTGGAGGCGATGTTAAATTTAAATATTTAGTTGCCAGCATCGCTGGAATGAGTGGGTTACTGGATGCACTTTGTATTTGATCAGCTTTGTATTTGGCGACACCCGTTCCATCCACTGAACCGGACTCTCAACTTTTACAGTGTTTGAGTTTCGTTGATTTCGTATTCCACTAGCTCATCCCGAGATTTCAATCCAACAAATCTCGTTCATGTTATAAAGTTTCGTTTCGTTTGTGTATTGTAAAAACAAAGTAAATTCATCTATACGCGGAGGGGTGGGGGTTTAACTTGGTTTTTTTTAAGACTTGTGTGACGTTATGGTTTTGAAAGAATAAATATTAGAGGCGGTGCGATCGGAACACATTTGTGAAAATGGTTTTCCGTTTGATCCGATTTGAGGGAAGCCGAAATTTGCAGAAAGTTCCCCCCCTCCCCGCGGCGAGGCTAGGCAGCGAGCAGTATCCATTTCAGAGTGTCCTATTACATTGGGAACAATAGTACTCTGTCGTAGCCCGACTGTGCAAAAGTCCACATGTCTGGCAAGAGTCACTGCACTGGGTCCAACGTTTGTTCCCTTGCAGACGGCTACAGTCAATTATTGAAACAACGGCATGTTGACCGGGATGTTTCTTTAAGCAAAAGAGTAACGTGGGAAGGCGGGACAAAACCTGCTTGTAAAGTTTATGCACTTTGTAACCTTTCTCCCGCCTCGCGGGGGGAGGGGTAATCCCTGCAGGAGCCCGGTGAAGAATATCTACATCTCAGACGGTTATCCTAAATGACAATTTTTAATTGTTACTGTAACATTTATCACTGATCTGCCATTTAAATCAGGCCGAAGTGCAACGGAGGGTAATGAGTTGTAAAGTGCGCAAGTTTGCCGGTATACTTAGCTCAATGTATTATTGAGTTGTTGAAAGTCTGTTTACTTCGAACTGTTGTACTATGTTTTGCCCCGCTTGCTAGCAATCAAGTTGTTTACAACTCTCCACAATCACATCTTTTTAATCGATTCAGATGCATCTTAAAACAAATCTTCTCAACATTTCGACGCACCTACCACTCCAACTCTAAATATTTGATTTGATTTGATTTATTATTGTCACATACCAAGATACAGTGAAAAGTGTTGAAGCTGTTCTTGAATCTGTTGGTACATGTTTTCAAACTTTTACCTTCTGCCCGATGGAAGTGTATGACGGGTGGGAGGTGTCTTTGGTTATGTTGGCTGCTTTCCCAAGACAGTGCGAAGTGTAGACTGAGTCGATGGGCAGAAGATGAGATAACAAGGTGTAGAGCTGGATGAACACAGCAGGTTGAGCAGGAAAGCTGACGTTACGGGCCTAGACCCCGCTTCAGAAATCGATGGGCGGAAGTCGGTTTTCATGGTGGACTGGGCTGTGTTCACAGCTCTAATTTCTTGTGGTCAGCTGCCATACCAAGTTGTGATGCATCCGCATAGGATGCTTTTTCTATGGAGCAACTGTAAAAATTGATGTGTCGTTGTGGACATGCTGAATTTCCTTAGCCTTCTGAGGAACTAGAGGTGGTGGTGTTGTGCTTTCTTGACTGTAGAAACAAATTGATCAGGATAGGTCAGTGATATTTACTCCTTGGAACTTGAAGCTCTGGGACCACCTCCAGCACAGCACCATTGATACAGACAGGGGCATGTCCTACACTCCACTTCCTGAAGTCAGTCACCAGCTCCTTGAGGGAGAGATTGTTGACTTGACACTAAGCTGTCTATCTTTTCTCTACTCTTGTTATCATTTGCAGTTTTGCCAACTGTCATATTGAAATCAACAGTATAGATGGAACATTTTTGTTATGGTATGCTGTTACTATCAGAAGCTAATCACTATGGTTTGTGTTTTATTTGCTGCAACTGACTTTTGGATGGCCATAATAAGCTGACCCAAATTGATCATTTAGTTTTTTAACACAGGATATTAATTCCAGGCGAAACCTGGCCAATGAATATGTTGAATTAAAAGGCTTTCGTGCATCAATTTAGGAAATTGATGAGTAGCTATAGCAGGTTCCAAAGATTGGGAGTTGGGGAAACAGTTGTTCTCTCCAGGCGAGTGGAATGTTTGAAACCCTAAAACCAGGTTCCTCTTGAAGGATCTCCACTTAGTTTGAAAAAAAGTGTTTACACCAACCTTCAGATTCAGGATGAAGCAGATTTCACTTGCCATTGGTCAATTCGCAGTCCAGTGATGTGCAGGTTAGGTAGATTGGCCATGCTAAATTTGTGCTTAAATTTCCAGGAATATGCAAGTTAGGTGGATTAGGCATAGTAAGTGCAGGGTTATGGAGATGGGGCTGGGATGCTCTTTGGAGGGTTAGTGCAGACTCGGTGGGCATAATAGCCCATGTCTGTCTGCACTGTGGGGATCCTATGAAATCTAGTGGCCCAAGTCTGGAAGTATACTTAGATTACCGCTTCCAGGAAACTAACATTATGTGCTTTCGAGTGCAGCTGAATCGAACAAAATTTACGGAATGCATAATAGTATGTCCTATGTTTCTTTAGCTAGCTGAGAATTTTTATGCTTAACATTTTAAATTTGTTTGCTGCTGAGTGAGTGGGAATGCGGTAGAATATTTTGAACATGGATTTTGGGTTTCCTGCTCAACTGACACCAACCTAAGCATCGCCCAGACTGCACAAGACATTTTCAAAATAAGTTCAGAAGATGATAAATCTTAAAGAGCAGGTGTTACAATGTCTCTAGTAAAGACACTAATCAGCCAGTGTGGATCATTAAGTGGCAGAATGCAGCATGAGCAACGTTATGGTAGATAACAGGTAAATTGTAGTTAATTAGGATGCAATTTAAAATCTAAATATGAAAATTGATTTTCTAAGAACAATGCTGCTTTAGAGATTATATAGTGTTTAAAATTCTGAAAATGTAATTAGAAGTTGACTGCTTCATGTCGTTGAGTGAAGAATGAGGGACCATAGGTCAGGAAAAGTATGCATTTATATAGAACTTTTGCAAAAACACAGATTATCCCAAAGCTGCCTTTTACAACCAATAAAACCCCTTTTGCACTGAAGTAGCTGTCGTACCACAGCAAATTCAGCACACAATTTGATCACAGCAAGTTCCATAGCAATATCAAAATAGGAGCAAGAGTAGGCTTTGCGTTTCATCAAGTCTGCTGTCCAGTGCAGTATGATCCTGCGTGATGCTCTAGCTGAATGCTATACTCTGCTCTCTCCAGTAACCCTTTATGGCTTTAGTGCTTAGAATCAGTCCATTTCTTTCTTGACCATTCATCAACTTGCCCTCTATCACTTTAAACAATTGAGAATTCCCCAGGACCACTGCTCTCTGAGGGAAGTTATCCTTGTCGCAGTGTTAAATGGTCTAAACTTTGTCCTGACTTCATGGCACCTTGTGTAGATATCTTTGAATGCTCTCTTTTTGAGAGGCATATCTCTTCTTGGGTCAGGGGACCTTTAAACACACTACTCCAGCAAGGCCCTCTATGGGTGCGGCAAGACACCCTTGCTACTGTATTAAAATCCTCTTGCAACAAAGGCCAACATACCTTTGACCTTCCTAGCTGCTTGCTGTACTTGTATTAAATGTAAAGTGTGCATTTGTTGTGTGTTACAACTTCTCAATTTATCACCATTTAAATAAACCATTCTGTTTTTCTTACCAACGTGGACAATTTCATGCTTATCCATGTTATAGTGATCTGTCCTATATTTTCCCCACTGCCCGACTTGTCTATGTTTCCTTGAAGCCTGTACTACTTTCTCACCATTTGCAATTGCTCCCAGTTTTGTCGTCATCAAACATGGGACTATTTTCCCAAATTCCCTCATCCAAATAGTTGACATAATTGTGAACATTTGTAGTGGATCACCACTGATCCCTGTGGTGCCCCAATTAGCTTGGATAGCTCTTTACTCCTTTATCCAAGTCACTTACCAATATAGTGGAAAGGCTGTAGCTCCAGTACAAATCCATAGGGGTACTTGCAATGATGTGCTGAGTGATTGAGTGCATATTCATTATTCCTATTCACGAATCAACTGTTTGTCCTGGAATCTTTTGACAGTCTTGCATGGATTGTCGTAGACAGTTAGAGTTAATTGGCACAGAGAGTAGATCGGTGTGGAAGGTCATTGAAAGTTTAAGCGAATGGGCGGAAGAGATTCAAGGTAGGCAAGCATGAGATCACATACTATGGACCTTTACTAAATGTTTAGATTGACCTAAAGGCCATGCAACTAGATTCTGTGGATGAATAACTTGATTGAGGTCCAGGTATAAGTTAAGAGCTAATTGGCTACTGGAAAAATGGTTTTAAAGCTAGTGGATGTTGACCTTCATGTTGAGACAGTTAGTATCGAGAGAAATGAAAGTTGTGTTGAAGTATGACTCTTGTTAGAGCTGTCATTTGATCCCAACTGGTATTCTACATCCATTCTGGAGCAGCCACTTATCGCAGTTGATCAAGATATGCTATGGAATAGAACAAACAGCACAGGTCAATCCCTGCACTTGTTGAGGTAGTTCTCGGAGCCTACCTCCTTGTTTTGCTCCTTAATAACATTAATACCTGTCATCTAATGCAGCTGTCAAGTTGCTGAGAGATCTTGAATCCTCCTTGCCTTTGGGATTATGTGAAAGTGGCCAAGAAAGTGGTGAAAGTAGCGTGGAGCCTTTCAGTACTCTAATCTAATACCCTAACCTGTGCTTAACTGTTTGTAGAAAAGTGCTTATTGAAATCACTGCCAGCATGAGCAAACTGGAACATCAGTGAATCTACCAGTCGTGTTATTTAGTTCTGGGGTCTGCCCTGAATGAGCATTTTTTCTTCTCCTTGTGTCAAATGTGGGCATTGCTGGTATATAAGAATTCATTACCCAGGAGAGTGCATTACAGATCCACAAGGGCGGTGGGTTGATGAAAGGATTAAATTGAGACGTCTGTACAGACTAGACTTTAATTACCTTGAATGTAGTATTGGGAATGCGTATATTTAAGCACCAACTGGTAATACTGGAAGGTTTTGGATTTTTAATATTCTGGAGTTTTCAGGGATTTGCCAGTGTGATTTCTTACAACTGAAGCCAACAGTTATGCCTGCTGTGGTATACCTGCTGTCTACTGGAAGTCAAGTGACTTTGGAGAAACAGCCAAGCAAAGCTTTAAAGGCGATAAGAAATGGGTTTATTGCCTTAATTACTGAAGGCATTGAGAGGAGTAGGGGCCCTTAAAGCTAATGGTTGCCTGGCAATCCTTCTGGTCATAGATGTGTTTTATAGACCAAGAGGTCAGCACCTTTCCTAAAATCTTGTTTGAGTAGAAGTTGCTAATAACTTGAGAGAGTTTGTAAACACCAGTATTTCTGTCTATCTGGTTAAAAAAAGCCCTATATCCAATTCCCAAAGCTGTCATCCATGTCAATTGCAGTCAGAACTGAATATCTTCAACCCATCTATTACTGTCAGCCATTGAACTTCAACAGGATGCCCAGTGGATGTAAAATGTCATATCCTATTCTTTGTTTCCAGACCCTAAGCCCACAGTTTATTTTTCCTTTTTTGTGTTTTCCATAACCCATGATCTCAACAGTGACTTTTTTAAAATATGTGTGTTAGTGTCTGTCTGGAGTTCTGCATTCAGTATGGGGGAGCCCAGTTAGTTCAGTTTATTATGATGTGGCAGCATGGTCACTCAGTGGTTGGCACTGTTTCTCAGGGCCAGGGACCCAGGTTCGATTCCAGCCTTGGGTGACTGGTGTTTGCGAGTTCACCCTCTTTCTGCGTGGGTTTATAAGTTGCTGCACAGGTCAATATCCATACTGACTAAGGTAGATCTCTGTGCTTACCTCCTTGCCTTGCTCCATCATAATGTGGCATAAGCCATGCATCTACATGTTAACATTAATGGTGTGACTAGTGAAGTGGTGGGGTTTAATTATCAACTCATTTCTCCAGTCATAGTCATCACAATCAAGGATTAATGATTGTGTTTAATATGGTTAAAGGAAGGGGTTTGTTTGGATAACATTGAAACACATGCCCCTTGAGTGAGTCTTGAACAAGGAACGCCTTTTTATTTGAAAGAGCTAGGCTGTTCTGGGATGATTATAGCCTTCCCTAAAAAGTAGTGGAAATCTGGAGCTCTGCTTCCACACAATCTTGAGGCTAAATCAATTGGATATTTCAAAACTCAAACTGATTTTTGTTAGATGAGATGTTCATTGTTTGGAACAAATGTAACTACAGTTAAGATATAGATCTTCCATGAGTTCATTGAATGGTAGCTACTATTAGTGGTTTGTTCTTGTTGAGGGAGAGCTGGAGAGTTTTCCCTGGTGCCCTAGCCAACATTCTCTCCAGGCTCCACAGTCATTGGGAAGTTCCAGCCTTGTTGATGATCAAACCAACTTCCACTTTCCAGAAGCTGCTGCAGCACATGGAGCTCAAAGGCCACCTCAGCAGGAAGAGAAATTTGAGGAAAATTAGTCCTGGCCAAAACACATCCCTCAGCTGATAGAACAAAAGTAGCATTTTTTTGTATATGGGGTTTGGGCAGCACTGGCTGGTTAGCATTTCTTGCCTATCCCTAGTTGCCCTTGAGAAGGTAGTAATGAGCTGTCTTCTTGACCCTGTACAGTCCACCTGCTGTGTGTTGACCCACAATGCTATTGGGGAGGGAATTCCAGGATTTTGACCCAGCAACAGTGAAGGAATGGCAGTATATTTCCAAGTCAGAATCATGAGTAGCTTGGAGGGGAATTTGAAGGTGGTGATGTTCCCATGTATCTGCTGCCTTTGTCCTTCTAGATGGATGAGGTTGTGGGTATGAAAGGTGCTGTCTGAGGATCTTTGGTAAATTTCTGCAGTACATCTTGTAGATAGTACACACTGCTACTGAGTATCGGTCATGGAGGGTGCTGATGCTTGTGGATGTAGTGCCAGTCAAGCGGACTGCTTTGTCCTGGATGGTGTCAAGCTTCTCGACTGTTGTTGGGGTTGCACTCAGCCAGGCAAGTGGGAGTATTCTATCACACTCCTGACTTGTGCCTTTTGATGGTGGACAGGCTTTGGTGGTCAGGAGGTGAGTTCCTTGCTGCAGTATTCCTGGCTTCTGGCCTGCTCTTGTAGCCACTGTGTTTGTGATGAGTCCAATTTTGTTTCTGTTCACTGATAACCCCCAAGATGTTGATAGTGGGGAATTCAGTGATGGTAATACGGTTGAATGCTACGGGGCAGTGGTTATTGGTGATGGCATTTGTGTGGCATGAATGTTACTTGACGCTTGTTTGCCCAAGTCTGGATATTGTCCAGATATTGTTGCATTTGAACATGGACTGCTTCAGTATCTGAATCATCGTGACTGGTGCAATAACGTTGTGCAATCATCAGCAAACATCCCCACTTTTGACCTTATGATGGAGGGAGCATCATTGAAGTAGCTGAAGATGGTTAGGCCTTGGACACCACCCTAAGGAACTCCTGCAGAGATGGCAATCATCTCAATTCCAGGACCTGCAACAACCACGACCATCTTCCTTTGTGCCAGGAATGACTCCAACCAACAGAGATTGCCCCCGATACCCATTGATTCTGGTTTAGCTAGGGCTCCTTGTTGTCGCTCTCGGTCAAATGCAGCCTCGATGTTAAGGGCTGTTACTCTCACCTCAGCTCTGGAATTCAGTTCTTTTGTCCATGTTTGCACCAAGGCTATAATGAGGTCAGGAGCTGAGCGGCCCTGGCGGAACCCAAGCTGGGCATCACTGAGCAAGTTATTGCTGAGGAGGTGCTGCTTGATCGCACTGTTGATGACCCCTTCCATCACTTTACTGAAGATTGAGAGTAGACTGATGGGGTGGTAATTGTCCTGCATTTTATGTACAGGACACATTTGGGCAATTTTCCACTTTGTCAAGTAGATGCCAATGTTGTGATTGTACTGGAACAGCTTGGCCAGGGCAGTGGCAAGTCTTCAGTACAATTGCCGGAATGTTCAGGGCTCATAGCTGTTGCAGTATCCAACGTCTCCGACCATTTCTTGATATCAGATGGAGTGAATTGAATAGGCTGAAGATTGGGATAATAAGGTGTAGAGCTGGATGAACACAGCAGGCCGAGCAGGAAAGCTGACATTTCAGGTCGGGACCCTTCTTCAGAAAATTGAAGACTGGTATCTGGGAACCACTGCAGGAGGCTGAGATGGATCATCCACTCGGCACTTCTGGCTGAAGATTGCTGCAAAAGCATCAGCCTTACCTTTTGCACTGGTGTGCTGGGCTGTTTCATCATTGGGGATATTTGTGGAGCTGCCTCCTCCAGTGAGTTGTTTAATTGTCCACCATCCTTTACGACTCGAGGCGGGAGGACTGCAGAGCTTCAATCTGGGATTGCTTAGCTGTGTATTATCACTTGCTGCTCATGCTGTTTGGCATGCAAGTAGTCCTGTTTGGTGGTTTCGCCAGGTTGACACCTCATTTTCAGGTATGCCTGATGCTGCTGGCATGTCCTCCTGCACTCTCCATTGAACAAGGGTTGATCCCCAGGTTTGATGGTAGTGGTTGAGTGGGGGATATGCTGGGCCATGAGGTTACAGACTGCTGGAGTACAGTTCTGCTGTTGATTGCCCACAGCGCCTCATGGGTGCCTAGTCTTGAGTTGCTAAATCTGTTCAAAGTCTGTCCATGGTAGTAGTGCCACACAGCACGATCGAGGTTATTTTCAACATGAAGGCAGGACTTGTCTGCTCAAAGACTGTGCGGTGTCACTCTTACCAATCCTGTCATGGACAGATGCACCTGCAGCTGGCAGATTGGTAATAATATGGTCAAGTATGTTTTTCCCTCACACCTGCTGCAGACCCAGTCTAGCAGCTTTATCCTTTGGAACCTGACCAGCCTGATGTGTAGTACTGCTGCCGAGCCACTCTTGGTGGTGGACATTGAAATCCCCTACCCAGACTGCAAGTTGTGCCCTTGCCCTTTTACTCCCCATGAATTGTTTTGCTTTATGTGGGACTTTGCTGTGTGCAAATTCACTAATTCCTAATTTTTTGATTTGTTTTGCTTTACCCTTTCATGAGACATGGGCATTACTGGCTGGCCCAGCATTTATTGCCCATCCCTAATTGCCGAGAGAGCAGTTAAAAGTCAACTGCTTTGGTGTGGGTCTGGGGTCACAGGTGGACTAGACAAGGTAAGGGTGACAGATTTCCTTCCCTAAAGGGCATTAGTGACCCAGATGGGATTTTTGACAATTGTTTACATTGTTGCCATTAGTTTTTAAGTTTTTTTAATTTCTTTTAAAAATATTTTGACTTGTGTTTATTCTTATTAAATTCAAATTCTATTAGCTCCTGTCGAAGGATATAAATTATGTCACAGAATATTAGCTTGGGGCTCTGGATTACTTGTCCAATGACATTACTTCATTTGGTTGTGCAGTGCCTTGGGTCCTGTGACTTCCTTCTAATTTAGGCTTTCAAGGATAGAGGTAATGCCATTTGACAGCATTAGGTCTTCATTGGCTAGACCAGCATTTATTGCCCATCAGAGAGCAGTTCTGAGTCAACCACATTGCTGTGGATCTGGAGTCACGTGTAGGTCCAGCCTAGGGTAATGATAGTAGCTTCTTTACCAAAGGATATTATTGAATCTGGTGGTTTTTCTGATAATTGATAACAGATTCATGGTCATCATTAGACTCATCATTCCAGATTCTTATTGAATTCAAATTCCACCATCTGGCGTTGATTCGAACCTGGGTCCCCAGAACATTACCTGAAACTCTGGATTAACGGTCCAGCGATAATTCTACCAGGTCGTCGCCTTCCCCTGAGACTTTAAGAAGCATAAACACAAGGCACTGGATGTGTGACAGTTTGAATAGTTTTTATCTAGGTGGAAGGAAAAAGCATGAAAATGCTGAAATATCAGACTACACACCAGTGGTTCAGAACCTTGTGAAAGACTAAAAAGGATACAGGATGATAGTGCTGACAGAGGGTTCCATCCACAAAGTGGTGGTGTTTTCAAAGTCATTACATCTTTTAATTGAAGAATAAATACATTATCATTGCACAGGAAGGCATGGAGCTGTATGGCAAAAGTGAGACATTGAACTATGTTCACTTGAGCCAACTTTTAATGTAAATGCAGAGAGCCAAATAACAGCCTTTTACTGATTTGAATGAGCCACCAGTTTTGTGGTGAGGAAATCGGATTGTTTTGACATAATGAAGCTAATGGAGCAATGAGTCAGAGTGCTGTCTGACTTTTGAGATGATAAACTTTTCTTTCCAGCTTGGGGGAGGCTATGTGCATGGAAAAGTATTCCCTTTGTCCAGTAGAACTCAAGACCCTAAAATAAAGGAGCAGAATTTGGCTGTTCAGCCCATTGAGTCTTTTGTGCCACTTTATTATGTCTGATACGTTTCTCAACCCCGTTCTCCTGCCTTCTGCCCATAACCCTTGATATCCTTAATAATTAAGAACTGCGGTGTCGCGCACTCACTGTCTTAAATACACTCAAATGTCATGGTTTCCACAGTGCTGTGTGGCAATGGGTTCCACAGATTCACCACCCTCTGGCTGAAGAAATTCCTTCTCACCTCAGATCTAAAGGATCATCCCTTCACTTTAAGGCTGTGCCCTCAGATCCTAGTCTCTCCTACTAGTGGAAACAGCTTCTCCACATCCACTCTATCCAGGGCTTGTCAGTAATCTATAAGTTTCAATCCAGTTCCCTCTCATCTGTCTAAATTCTGTTGAACTCACACCCAGAGATCTCAACCACTCCTCATATGACAAGCCCTTCATCCCTGTAATTCGGCCCCCCCACAAGACTGCTCACAATGTTCCAAATGAAGCCTGACCAGAACCCTTTACAGCCCTAGCAATACATCCCTGCTCTTGAATTCTAAGCCTCTTGAAATGAACGCTAACATTGTATTTGCTTTCCAAACTGCCAACTGTCAACCTGTATGTTAAACTTAAGAGAACCCAGAACTGGGGACTCGTAAGTTTCTTTGTGCTTCAGATTTCTGAAGCCTTTCCCCATTTAGAAAATAGTCTGCACTTCTATTCTTCCTACAAAAGGGCATAACCTTACACTTTCCCACGTTTTATTCCATCTGCTGCTACTGAGAATGGGTTTCAAGAGGATGTAAAATCACCTGTAATTTTTAATTACAGTTAATTGCAGTTATTACAGGGGCTCAGCAATAGGGGTGCTACAATTTGGAAAACGTCTAAGTGAAGCCTTTGGAATCAACCTAGGCACCAGAAGAGACAATGACAAACCTGGTCCAGTTTATCCTGCAAAGTTGTTCTTATTAATGTCTGGGAATTCGCACCACATTTGGGACATTTATCTTGTAGCACATACTGGAGTAGGTCACTATTCTGGAAAGACTATCTGACCTAGTTACTTTTCTGAAGGAACTTAAAAATAACTCCCCTCTTGTATCAATTCATTAAAATCCAAAACTTAAAAATGATACATAAGTCTGACACCTTGCATCACATGGCTGGCACGTAACATTCGCATCCCACAAGAGTCAAGTAATGACTGTCTGCAACAAGGGGGAATCTTTTCCTTTATTTCCCCCATAATAGCTAGCCCCAATATTCCCATAGACTCCTGTGATTCAGAAGGCAGCTCATCACCACCTCCTTCAGGGCAGTTAAAAATGGATAATAAATGCCACCTTTGATAGTGATGCCCATGTCCCATGAAAGGTTTTTTGTAAATATTTATTTGCTTGTACGTTTTCCCTTCCTTTTCTCTGCTTACTGTACCTAATGTGTAACTTGCTAAAAGTCGTATATATTTTTAGTGCAGTCTTGCATCGATGCACTTCACATACAGAATTGTGTTCTTGATACCTTTGAGTTATTTTGGGGGCAACCTCAATATTTCAGGGGCACTTTTTCCCCCATTCTACCCTGCCGTTTGTTTCCCTGTGGTTTCCTGGTGGTGTTGATTGCAAACATTTTCATAGAAAAATTTTAATACAAATGTGCACTGTTAAGATTTTGTGTAGGGGTGAGCGTTGAGTTCTTTCGAGACCAGCTGTCTTGTTAGGTGTGGGTACTATTTGTAACATAAAAACATGCCTTTATGTCGAACTGCAACACAGATCTTGGAACTTTCCTGATTAATTTGTTTGTAGTATTAGTTGTACAAGGAACTCAAGGGCCATTTTATACTAAACAATGTCAATAGAGCAGTGAGATTGTTCTTAATATTGAGAAGAGAATGTTGGCTAAGACCTGGGCCCACATCTTTTGTATAGTTTCATGAGATCTGTATCCAACTGAATCACTGAAGACAGGTGAGCCTTTGTAACGAGGACTGAACACAGGACCACACACCTATCTTGAAGTCTCACACTGGAACATCATTCTAGATTATAGTTTAGATTTAACTCATTCAGAATTCGTCAAATGATGCTCACTGTGGTAGTGGAGTAAATCGAACAGCATCCACTCGTGCGCAGCTGAACATGGAAATCAGGAAGTTGATGTTGATGTCTGATTTGTACATTCCTTCAGAAGCTTTGGTACATTTGGACCTTACCAAGACAGTGTTCTGATTTCTGTTTTTCTACTGATTGTGATTGTCTCTTACTCCCCAGTTAACATGAAAGCCAGTTAGTTTCTTCACAAATATGAGTGGGGGCAAAGTTAAGGGAGACCTAAATAAAAGCATAACGGACTTTTTAAAGACTGTAGGCAATATTTGACTACTTAATCAAGCAGAATTTAAATCCTGAATACTGACAGATGCATTCACTGTAAAAGAACACCCACGTTTAAAGTGTCACTTTTCTATTTAATCCTCATCAGAATGCAATCAAGGAATTTTGGTGGTTTAGTGGAGGATTTGATTTCATCTTGCTTCCAATTTGACTCCAGTCCCTGAACCAACTATTAAAAGCTGAAAATGTTCTCCGTAACGTCAGTCAAATGAATGGAATAAGCGGAAAGTTTAAAGTTGCCCTGGCACAAAATATATAGACTTGTGTATAATTTCTTTCTTGTAGTTGTTAGAAATTTGGTGGTTATTTTTAGTATCCTGCTGGAGGGTACTGTCTGAGTGTGTTTCACAAAGTAGTTAAACATTCTGGGTGGGTATTGCCTGTCATAGTTTGCTTGATCCTCCTGTCTACAGGCACTTCGGTAGAAGTTGAGACCATTACCCTGTTTATAGTATGTTCTTTTTTAAAATTTCCCTTAATTGTTTGTTTTTTGTTTTAAATGGGGAGGATTAAGCTTATCCACTGCTGAATTTCAAAGCGCAACTCAAGTTTGGGTGAGGGCAGTGACACCATTTGAACAAGTTTGACTGTATTGCAGGTCATACTTCCTTCCTTTTGAAAAGAGAAAAGGCTCTTCGCAAGTTGAGTCTTTGTCAAACAACAGACGGACAAAGACCATTGAAGTTCAAAAAGTTCAGCCAACTCGGTGCATGATATCTAATTTTTGCAATAGTTGCGCAGATAGCAATCATCTTCCGTACATTAAAGTCTGACGTTTTCACAGGTGACCTGTTTATGACAATGTACTAGATTTCTACTCAAAGAAACAAAGTTTTTGTTGACTAATTTGAGGTATGCACTGTGGCCTATTGGAGACTTGCACATGGGGAAGCAAAGAGAAGAAAATGTCTGGGATAGAGTTTTTCATTTCCATACCATTCGAGTATTTTTTTTTCAGACACTAAATCCAGAGGCAAGTCATGTCCTAGGCCAAATTAATTTTCAGAGGATAATGTACACCTTTGAAGGAGTGGCACCTTTGAGGATGGGGTGGGATTTGTAAAGCACAACGCGTGGCTGGCCTGTACCATCACCTCGATAATGCTCAAACTGTCCCATTTTACAGGGTCATGGAGTCCTCGGGTGGTCTTAAGGCCCTCAACAATGCCCAAGGGTGCTAAGTGGAAAATTAATAGTTACGTATCTCCTATGACATTGGCTGCAAGATTACCTTCAGCAGAGGGAGGCCCAAGTCACTTTCCCCTGGAAACTTAATGGCTTAATATTATCACAGACACTTGTGTGTCTGAGAAATGTAAAATTTATGCAAAATAGATAGTGGTAATAAATGTCTGGACTCTTCAATACTGCAATATCCATGCCTAATTTCTTGCGTTACTCAATATCTGATGCACCAGTGCTGAACTAAAATGCCCTGGTGGAGGTAAACTCTCCGTATTCTCAGCAGCCAGTCCAGGGTTTGTTGACTACAGAGCTGTTGGCCAGTCTTATTGGTCAACTCCTCTTTGAGGTGGGACATTTGTAACTGTAAGTGAAAATCTTGCCCTTTACCAATTGAATGCCAACCAAATGTATGTTGGCTGCTGGAATGCCATTTTTTTTTTTGGATGGGCTTCGTCTTGACATTTGACGTTGAGGTGCTGTTTGGGGTTGAGAAGCACAACATGCTATTAAAATCCATTCTGCGACCGCAATTGCAGATCACTGCTTTTTTTGCTTGCTTCTAATTGATTTGGTGAGACACCTAAATGGCCTGTGATATAGTTACCTAGATATGACTGGGTAAGAAGGTGTAAGGATACTTTGACACCATAGAAAGCTACTTGCTCTGTCTCTGACTGGAAAGGTAAGAATGTTGCAACAATAGTGTGTGAGAATGAAGCATCTCAAGGAGTTAAGCGGAGAAAGTAAAGATGTGTTTGGTTGCTCATGCTTAAACAATTATTTGGTTAGCATGAGGAGGTAGTAGGAACTGCCAGTGTTGGAGTCTGAGATAACAAGATGTGGAGCTTGATGAACACAGTAGGCCAGGCAGGATCAGAGGAACAAGGAAGCTGACATTTCAGGTCTGGAAAGGTCCAGATCCAAAATGTCAGCTTTCCTGCTCCTCTGCTGCCTGGCCTGCTGTGTTCATTCACCTCCACACCTTGTTATCTATTTGGTTAGCATGATTGGTCAGTATTTCTAGGTTTTAAAGTAAGGCAAGGTCTTTAGTTTCTAGCCAGATCTTTACTGTTTTCTTAAAAAGAAAGATAGTTTTAAAATGTAAAGTTTAAACAAAAATTGCTGTTGATAGAAAAAGGAAGTACAAGGAAATGTAAAGATTAGGGATCCAAGAGTGATGAATTAATCAAAAAATTACAATGGAGATGCAGATTGATGTGTTGCTACTGCAGTGTTTACAGTTCAAGCAATTTTAGATCCGAGTTGAGTTGGAGTCTGAGTTGTAGACATCAATCCATGCCAGGGAGGGAGAAAGTTACCTGACAAGAGGCAGTCTCACCCTTCTGGTTAGGTCATCCAAAATAGGTCTGATCGGGGGCAGGAGGGAAATGTTTCATCGAAGCTGCAGCCACTCTGATGTCCTTTGTGTGTTGATTGCCATTGGCATGTCAGTCATGGCATTGACTTGGTGCTCTGAAAGTTGCTGCAAAGCGTGAGCCTTGGAGACCCTGCCTGCTGGTGAGAAAACTAGAGGGAATGCTGCAGGTCCTGTTAGAGCAGGTCAGGCAGATACAGGGACTAATCAAAGCACCTCAGGCAGTACAATTGTCCAACAGTTATGATTTTGTAGGCTATGTGGATGACATTGTTGTAGAGTTAGTTAACTTCACTATTGGGGCTCTGCTGTGAATTGTAATAATTTTTGTTCATTTTTTTCTAATTTGTATTAAGTCTGAACCTGAAGAATTATCTTGCTGTTAATTTTATCTTTGAGGAAGTAGTTCAGAAGTTTCCTAACCTACTGTCAGATTCTGTGCCTAATTTTTTTGAGAACAAAATTTTTTGTCCCTTTTTTTTAAGGAATTGAATCTGTGCCAGGTATCCAGAAGTTAGCCTGTTCATGGGTATTGGTTTGAATTGATTTGTTTTGCTACAAATTTGCTTTTCTTGCTCTTGCTTTTTTTTAAGGGTTTGTTTTGTGAAAGGCTTGTTCAGTCTGGGTATTTTGGTAGTTTCTCTGGAGATTTTTGTTCACCTCTGTGGCTTTACCGACTGCTAGCTAGTCTTAAAGCTGTACAACAATTACTTCAAACCTTTTTTTTGTATTGCTATCTTTACAACACAGTTTCTTGATCTTCACTGCTGCTACAGTTTTATTTTGGCAGCGAATTGCATTGCTGTTGTCATCTTTTATCACGTGGCTTAATGTCAAACTGAGTTTGGGCTGAAGCAGTTGAGAAGGCAAAGCCAAAGGCAGTCTTTAGGCTCGGACTTCAAAGTAATACTATTTGGTACCAAAATCAGAAATTCTGAGGAAGGGTCATTCTACCGGAAATGTTAACTCTGATTTCTCTGAAATGATGCTGCCAAACTTGCTGAGCTTTTCCAGCAATTTCTGTAATTGTTTCTGATTAACAACACCCGCAGTTCTTTTGGTTTTTCATACAGTTTAATGTACTTTCATGCTAAATGCTACTATGCATAGTAATCTGATATATACAAGGCACTGATGTATAGTTATATTAGAAGAGGATCAAACTACTTCCTGCATGAGTGCATACGCTCATCTGGGTCTTACCAGTCTATCGTCTAGGTTAGTGGTGTAGACTTTAGATGTTATAATGCTTCCTGCACAGCTCCAAGACGACATTGGAAATTTGTTCCTGGGTCCTGAAGCCCTGATACAGCAGAATCGTCTGTCTGCTGATGCATGTAGTGCCATATTCTCTACTACTTTTAAAATTATTGAATTTTAACAACATGCACGTAATTCTAGTTATTTATGTGATATGTAAAACAATGACCATAGTACTGGGGATCTCTCTGCATCCTTTCTGCCAATCAAAAAAAAAAAGGCTCTTATTTCAACAGCCTGTCCCTAGCCACATGACGGGTCTTCAAATTAAAGATGCAGAAGGCAGAACAAAACTACACCCAAAACCATTTTTGCTGAAGAGGTACATGTGCACTGAAAATCTATTCATTAAAATATAACTACAGTCTTGAAATGCTCCGTTGGACATCTCCCATGTAACCCCATCTCCTCTCAACCCCTAAATGATGTTACATATGCCACATTATCTGAACCTCCATCTCGAAAGTCTAATTTTGTTGCAGGAAGTTATTTGGAACATTTCATTAAAGGAGCTCTAAATTCTACAGGGGGCTTTTGTGATTGGTGGAACAAGGCAAATTATTGGAAATCTGAAGGTATTTTGCCTAACAAAAAATGGAAACAAATCCTCTAATGTGTATGCTATTATAACTAGTGTACGGAGGAAGTTGGATCTTGATACATTTGGGCCAGTACAGCAGAATATGCCAGTACAAATGAAACAATGATCAAAGCTTTTGTAACAGTAATTCAGTTTTTCAGATGATGAGATTGAGGGCCACACAGGTAGGTAGGGTGATGTAGAAGGCATATGGCGTGCTTGCCTTTATTGGCCGAGGAATTGAGTACAAGAGTTAGGATGCCATGTTGCATCTTTGTAAGACTTTTTGGTTAGGACACGATTTGAGTATTGCATTCAGTTCTGGCTGTCACATTACAGGAAGGATGTGGAGGCTTTGGAGAGGGTGCAGAAGAGGTTTACGAGGGTGTTGCCTAGATTAGAGGGTATAATCTATAAGAAGAGGCTAGAAAAACTGTTTGTTTTCTCTGGAGCAGCAGAGGCTGCGAGGAGCCTTGATAGAAATCTGTAAAGTTGAGATGCGCAGAAAGGGTTGATGGTCAGAATTTTCCCCCCAAGTGTTGAAATGCCCAAAACTAAGGGACATGCATTTAAGGTGAGAGGGGAAAGTTGAAATGAGATATAAAGGGCAAGTTTCTGTACACAGAGTGATAGGAGTGTGGAACACACTGCCGGGGTGGTGGTGGAGGCAGATCCGATGAGGGAATTTGAGACTTTTAGATAAGTGCATGAATATGCAAGGAATGGAGGCATATTGACCAAGGGCAGGCAGAAGGGATTAGTTTAATTTGGCATCATGTTTGGCACAATGTCATGGGTCAAAGGGCCCATTTCTATGCTGCACAGTTCTATATTCTGAGGGAGAAAACTGCTAGGCGAGATTTACTCGACTCTTGCCTTCTGTTGTTAGTTGCTTAGTAATTGTGACTAAGTGCAAGGTGCAAACTGTCTCTCTGGCAGCAGGATTAATTTATCTATTGTCTTTTATTAAACGTCCGTTGTAAAGTTGTGATATGGCATTTCACAGCTCATTATAATTTGTTTGTTTTTAATCTATTTTGCCTGTGTCCTCTTGAGTAACGTTACATGATTTTGTCTCGGCACGTTTACTGAAACCCTCATTTCATGTCTTTGTTACCATTTTAGATTTGATTTTTATATTCTAATCGACTCCTAGCTGGCCTTCCACATTGTACCTCTGTAAACTTTTGACTATCTAATACAGCTACCTGTATCTTAACTTCGAGTAAGTCCTATTCCCTGTCATTCATGTGATCGTTGGCGTTGGTAAAGCAACATACTGATTTTAAAATGTATTTTTCAAATCCCTCCATGGTCTCACCACTTCCCTGTCTATTTAATCTCCTCCAGACCCATAACCCTCTAAGTTAATGGCATCTCAAATTCAGCTTCTTAAATTTTTACTGAGTCACTTGTTGTGTCGAATATCTGAAATATGTTTCATGCCCCCCCTTTTGTCTGTGTGGATCTTGGGTGAAGGCAGACTCAGTGGTGCTATTGCATAGTCAACTGAGCTGTCAAATAATTTACCAGCACCGTTTGCTGATATATTACACGAGTAATTCCATAATATAATACTGGCTACCCATTCCATACAAACGTTTAGCCTATTAAGGCATCAGTATATTCTACAGCAGATTGAAAAACATCTTCACACGATTAGGTTCAACATTTTGCCAGTTTATGCCATCCTTTTCTCATAGTCTTCTAAAAAGACCAATTCTAATTATTGCACAAATACCATTCTTAATTAACAGTGCTACTCCTCCACCTTTACCTAGCTGTCTATTTGTCTTGAATGTCATATACTCAATATTTAGGACCCAATCCTTATCACCTGTAGCCATGTCTCCCTAATGGATATCAAATCATTTTTATATACTTGGAATATGTGCTATCAATTCAGCTACTTCATAAAAGCTTGTGTATGCTGATACAGAGCCTTTAGCTTGGTCTTTTTATTATCTCTCTAATACCTAGATTTGACAGTTGGTGTACTATAGGGTTTTCTCCGTCTGTCCTTTCCTGCTGTTCCTTGACATTAATTTCCCTCATCACTATTTTGCTCCCTTGCTTGTTTGTGACCACAACCCAGGCTTGATCTGTGTTGTGTACATTAAAGCTTTTTCTACTTTCCCTGCTTATGTAGTTTGCAAGAATACCAGTCCCAGGATGCCATCCCATTGCAGAGATCTCTCTCTCTTCTGTTCTGGTGCTGATGTCTCTCAAACCAGAATCCAGTTGTCCTACAACCATCTTTGAGCTCTGCATTCACGCCTTTTCTAATTTATACTGTTATACTCCTTCAGTAGAATCTCTCCTAATTTCTACCCGTGTCATTGATACTGATGGATTATGACCACCTCGCTGCAGTACTTTCTGCAGCCTAGATCAGATTTTCTGAAACCTGGCATCGGGCAGGCAGCACAGCCATCTGGACTTGTGCTCTTTGCTGTAGAGAGCAATAACCCTGACTATGCTGTGTTTGAAAGGCAAGGGAATCCAAGTACAAACAAATCAGGTCTGATTTTAGTGAGTGTGTCCTAATTTGTACATTCCTAAGACTACTTGGTCTTTCAGGTTCATTGACCTATTTCAGCATTTTGTATCGTGTTTATCGCCTTATCCTTCTTCTATGTAGTGCTTTTGGATCTTTCAATATTAAAGTTGATCTGCATTCTCTAATTTGTTTCATGCTTTTGAATGGTACCACCCTTCCTAGCTTAACACCGTGTGTGAATTGACCAATTCTGCACCCAACTCCTGAATCCAGGTCATTCACGTGGACAGGAAAATGTTTGGACCAAGGCACGTAACAATTTTCATCCAGCAACTCAAATCTAATCTGGCACAACCTTTATAACGAGCAATTAGTTAACCCACTAGTTTTTATCCATTTCCAGGGTTAGTATTTATTTCTTTCAGCTTTGAGTTGAACTATATCCTTTCATAAATAGTATGAGTTTTTTATTTTATAGCTCCGTTGCATCAGATAAAGCTTACAAACAGTGGTGCATGCTTGAAAGATTATTTGTGTTTCCTTCTAGGTAGCATTACCAGAACATGTTCTCAAACTAAATATTTTAGACTATCTATGCTAGATGCCATTGCTATCTAATTGGTCCAATTACTTCAGAACTGGCTTAATTATTTGTTACTTCTGGTTTTTGGCAGTTCTGTTCTCTTGTAAATTAATTTGCAATCCTGCATTTTAGTCAAAAAGTTCTGTCTGACTTTTCTTTCTTGATGGCACGTGGTTTCCTCCCACAGTTCAAACATGTAGGTTAAGTGAATTGGCCATAATAAATGGCCCACGGTTTCCAGGGATGTGCAGGCTTAGCTGGGTTAGCCATGGGAAATATGCATGGTCTCGGTTAAGTTCGGGGGCTCTGGGTGGGATGTTCAGACAGGTTGGTGCAGGACTCGATGGGCTGAATGGCTTCTTTCTGCACTGCAGAGATTCTCTGATTGCACAGACATTTTGTGAGCATACACGTTGAAATTCTGTAAATACTAATTCCTTCATCCACTCTTGAAGCACAAGGTAGGACATTTTTTTTGTTCCATTTCACATTACTGTTTTATTGAGTACTGACACAGAATTTGTATTGGATCTGTGGAGAGACTAAGTCAATGAAAATGAATCCTTGGCCCTTGCAAAGTACAAAAAATTTGATGTCTTGGTCACTTAGCCGTTGCTGTTTTTACTTTAAAATGATGTGATGGAATTTGGAAGTGCCAGATATTAGCAAAGCGTTTTTTTCAATGTGTATCGTTGAATCACTGTTGCAGTTTAAAACAAAACAGTAATTTCTCTTAATTACGGATTTTGAAAGTGGACTAAAATCTCAAATGCTACCAGCATAGTCTAATGGAAAATATGATCTGTTGCAAGCTGCAGAGGAAATATAGTCTCCGAGGACTGATGTTAACCCTCTTGCTTCAGAATTTTAGGGATTTCCATTGTTGACTAGAATTGTCCAGTTTTTTTCATTTCCTGACTTTGTTTCCATGACCTTTTGCTGTGCAATAATTAAAACCCTTAAATTAAAATCCATTTGTAATTACTATACATGGATTTTTTTCATTATTTAGATAGTTAGAATTGCCTATGAATTGGTTGTGTAAGGAGAAGTGATTCGCAGAAGTGTCCATAATATAAATTTATTTTACAGCTATTGCTTTATTGCCATTGCACTCGGAAAAGTTTGTTATAGAGTCAATACAGTTTAATATTAATTTTACAAGGCATCGCTGGCTCAAAAAGTAATAGTGTGTTTTTCACAGCTATTGCACTGATTTGATGTTGCCCACCTACAACCTGTTGCTGTGGGATAGCATACCTATCTAGGGATTGTCTTGTTTTGTTGTGGGTCATAAACATTTTCAGTACAAATTAGTATCCATGTTAGTCTTGGTTTAATTCAAGTGCAGACCACATCTGGTCAATGGTCTCAATCTGAACATGGGTGACTCAATGCTTGAATGACTGATGTCCTTGAAAAAAGTTAACATAGTTTCAATGTCAGAAGTGAATGGTTTACTAAATAACTGAGCATAAGGGAATGTTTAACTAGCAGGGCCGCCAGGGGAATCGTGCTGAGATTTGTTTTCTTTCAAATCTTTAACCCTGAAATATTAGGAAATCAATCCTGTTTCAATGGAGTGTGTAGGAAAGCATGCCAGGAAACAGCACCAGGCATACATGAAAATGACGAGTCAACCTGCTGAAGCTACAGAACAGGACTACTCGTGTGCCAAACAGCAAGTATAGACAAAGCTAAGTGATCCCATAACCAACATGTCAGATTGAAGCTTTTCTGTCCTGCCACATCCAGTTGTCAATGTTGGATGATTAAATAACCGACTGGAGGAGGAGGTTTCACAAGTATTCCCATCCTAAGTGACTGGGGAGCCTCGCACATCAGTGCAAAACATAACACAAATTGCAACAATCTGAGGCCAGAATGGCCATGTTGATGATCTATCTGTGCCTTCTCCAGAGATTCCCACCTTCATAGATAATTGTCTTCAACCAGTTTGATTCCATCCGTATGATATCAAGAAATGGCTGGGGACACGTGATACTGCAAAGGCTATGTCAGTAACTTAGCTGTTCCAGAACAGCTACAACACTGGCATCCACCTAAGAATGTAGAAGATTGCCCAGATATATCCGCTACACAAAAAACATTAAAGAACATGTCCAACCCAGCCAACTACTGCCCCATCAATCTACTCTCAATCATCAAGGCTATCAAGCAGCAACAAATAACCTGCTCACTCCTATCAGGTTCACTTGGTCCCTGATCTTGTTATAGGCTTGATTTGAAATGGACATATGAGCTGAATTCCACGGGTGAGATGAATGAATGCTTTTGATATCGAGGTTGCAATTGGCTGGTTGGCATCAAGACTTCCTGGCAAAACTGAAATCAGTGAGAATCGGGATAGATAACCTCTCCGTTGGCTGAAATTATACCTGGCACATAAGATGGTTGTCGTTGTTAGAGGTCAGTCATCACGGTTGCAGGACGTCTCTGTAGGAGTTCCTCAGAAGTGTTCTAGACCTAACCATCAGTGACTACCCCTGCAGAAGTGGGGATGTTTGAAAACACTTTTCAGCCCCACTCATAGCTTCTTGGACATTGAAGCAGTCCAGGTCTGAAAGCATCAAGCCATGGTCAGTATGAAATTTGGCTGACTTGGCAAGTAGCATTCACATAATCCAAGTGCCAGACAATGACAGCTTCCGATGAGAGAATATAGCCATCACACCCTGAAATTCAATGGCATTACCAACTCTGAATCCCCTGCTATCAACGTCCTTGGGGTTACCATTAACCAGACAAACAGTATTTATAGCCATATGTGGCTACACAAGCAGGTCAGAGGCTAGAAGTCCTGCAGTGAGCAACTATTCTCCTGCCTCTCCAAAGCTTGTCCTTCATCTACAAGGCCTAAGTCAGGAGTGTGATGGACTACTGCCCACTTCCCTGAATAAGTGCAGCTCCAACTATACTTGAGCTTGATACCATCTCCACTCCCCCCAACAACAACAGCACCACCACCAACATTACCACCAGTGCTGCTCAATAGCAGCAGTATGTACCACCTGGAAGATATAATGCAGAAATTCGTCATGGTTCCTTAGACAGCACTTTCCAAACTCTCAATCACCAACGCCTAGAAGGACAAGGGTGGCATTTTTATACAAAAACCATCACTTGCAAGTTTCCTCCAAACCACTGACCACATTGACTTGAGATTATATCACTGTTCTTTCATTGTCTCATGGTCAGAATTGTGGCACTCCCTGACCGTGTCATTGGCAGGTCTACCTACACTACATGGCTTTTAGTTGTTCAAGTAGTGATCTCACGCTGCCAACTAAGGGCAACAAATGCTGGCTAAACCAGTGATAAGATATTTGGTGAACAAGGTAACTGGAAGAAATCCTTTTTAATTTTGTTTTGATCTTTGGGTTTAATGGGATTAGGGTGATAGTGCTGGCTGTGCTTGTAACAATAGTTACATGTGTAGTTTGTTGGATCTTTTAGCTGGGGAAGTTTGGAAGATTATGATCAATGCATTCATTCACTGTCACTGCAAACACTTCTTTTTAAACCCTTTTGGATACTGATTAGCAGGGCCAGGGAACTTGACAGCCTTTACTCCCATTGGTTTTCCAGTACTTTTTGTCTGGTGATTGAGAGTATTTCAAGTTTGACCCTTGTTATTGCTGCCACTTTTCTAAAATTTTTGGGGTGCATTTTGTGATTTCTACTCTGAAGATACAAGCGCTACTTGTTCAAAGTCTGTGCCGTTTCAACATTTCACGTTATTAATTCCCCAACACTCACTCTAGCTTCTCTCTTCCTTTTCAGTATGGTTGACGTGTTTACTGGTTTTTCTGTATATTTCTCATACTCTAATTTCTATTGTTTTGTGATCTTTTGTTGAGTTCTGAGATATTCTTATTCATCATAGGGTAGCATGGTGACCTTTAGTGTTTAGCACTGCTCCCTCACAGTGACAGCAACCTGGGTTCAATTCCAGCCTGTGGCGACTGTGTGGAGTTTACACGTTTCCCCCCATACCTGTGTGGGTTTCCTCCTGCTCCGATTTCTTTCCACAGTCCAAAGATGCGCAGTTTAGGGCAATGGGCAATTTAGCATGACCAGTCGTGTCCAGGGATGTGCAGGGAATGTGGGTTAGCTGTGGGAAATGCACGATTATAGGGTTAGGGTAGGGGGCTAGTTTTGCATGGGATGTTTTTCGGAGCATTTGTGTGGACTTGGGCCAAATGGCCTGCTTCCACCCTGTAGGGATTCTATGATCAATTAGCCAATCACTAATCTTTGAAGCATTGTTTTTCTTGTCAATTTGATACCATCCTTCAATCCTTTTTTTAGCCAGGGGTGGTGTTGCCTTCATACTTCAATTGAGAAAGGAAGACTTTATTTCTTTGCAAGTTTACAAATATCTCCTTAACTATCTGCCATTTTTCTTTGCCATCCAACTTTCAACTATTTTCCCAACCTAAGAAATTTCAAGGGCCATTTTGAGAGACCACTTTACCCAGGTGCTGTGTCCACTTTGCTGATCTGCAAGCTGTAAACATGAAAGTGCTTGCCTTAACAGTCTGGTTCAGTTATTTATCACCGAACATAGTTTGTCATTTCATGCCTGATTGCCCCTAAAGTGTACCCTGGGGCTTTGTCCTTGACCTACTCCATGTAATTTATATGCTGCACCAGAATCATAATCGAAAAGCTGTAGCTAGCTTGTTCTCCACTTCCTCGACTTGTGGGCACTCCAGACTCCTTCAGTACATCCATTATGGCAGGTGATTCCAACATGTGCTTTTTTTTTAAGCTGTACTCTGACCATATTGGAAGTCATTACGGTAAGGTCATTTTTGCAAAGACTGCTTCCATGAGATCATTATTTCATGAATGTTTTGTGACAAAATGAACTGGTTAAACATCAGTATATGTCACAGTTTGGCATTTGACCATTTTTCCACAGGGAGGGATTGGAAAAAATCTTGTTTCATTGTTGGATTTTAAAAGCATTGCAGTCTGCTGAGCTTTTAGGGGGAAAAAAGTAAACTAAAATAAATGCAATTTTGCATTCCCGTACCCCTCCCCCCAAAATTATAAACAATAAGCACTTGGTTTTTTTTTCCTCAGTAATTGTGTTTAAAAGCTTTTGTTAGACTCTGATTGCAAGAAAAAAGGCAGTGAATTCTGAAGGTGACATAAGCAATGCAAGAGGACAACGTGGTGATCATTCATCGCCCCATTACTGAGTGAGTGGCTGCTTGGAGGCTTGCTCTATTTTCTTTCGCCTCTTTTATGATGTCTGCCAAGGATAGATGCGTCAGAAAGAAGCGGGTGCACTCGCCTCACTATATCTGGAAAAACATCATTTTTTAACATACTGTACATTTCTTTTTGAGTGCTGTGTGATATGATAACTTAAATGATGTTTGTGATTTATTAGGACCATTTGAAATCACTTAAGCCTTGAGAGTGATGGGCCAGAAGGGGAACAAACCTAGATATAACTGGGCAGATAGTCAAATTTTTAAAGAGAAAATTGTGACTTCTTTTGCCCAAGAGTTCAAAAATTTTCTTGTACCAGTCAGATTTATCTTTAAATCAAGTAAGATGACCTGATATGGGACAGCGTGGTGTCATCTTATATTCATTCTCACTGTTTCACGATGTAGTGAATCCAGTTGTAATTGTTCTGTAAAATCCAAAAAACTAAATGTGGGCAATCAAACAAAAACAATTGCTGGAATAGCTCAGCAGGTCTGGCAGCAGCTGTGGAATCAGTTAACGTTTCAGGTCAAGTGACCCTTCCTCTGAACTGAGGACTTGGTTCTCAGACAGAACTCAAAATTTGTTTTGTTCATACAGAACCTCATACAACATGTCTATCTTCAAAGATAGTAGGAACTGCAGAATCTGAGATAACAAGGTGTTAGAGCTGGATGAACGCAGCAGGCCAAGCAACATCAGAGGAGCAGGAAGGCTGACATTTCAGTCCTAGACCCTTCTTCAGAAGGGTCTAGGCCCAAAACCTCAGCCTTCCTGCTCCTCTGCTGCTTGGCCTGCTGTGTTCATCCAGCTCTAACACCTTGTTATCTCTGTCTATCTTCAACTTTGTTTTTACCCCATTTCTCTGGAAGAAAAAATAGATTGAAGTGTAAACATTAGTTGAATGAAACGTTGCAGTTTGCTGCTGTGGTTCTCTGAGGTAATGATGTGTCACAAAAACTGGAGAAACTCAGGTCTGGCACCATTTGCAAAGAGAAAGCAAAGTTAATGTTTTGGGTCCAGTGATTCTCTTTAGATGTGTCATCTAATACTTTTAGAATCAAAGTTTCAACATGTTTTTCTTAATATCTGGTAAGGTATCAGTATCCTCCGGTTTCCCACACAGTAAGTTGCCAGTTTGACTTGGGCTACTTTGAGGAGGAAGGACATGTCCCTTATAACCTAAAAATAATAAAGCTAGGTGCTGAAGGGGTAACGTAGTTATTCTGGATTGGTGTTTTAGGTCCCTGTTAACCTTTTTGTTCTCCTTGATAACAAATGTAACAGTTGATGTCATCCTTGTTACTGTATTTATGTTTGATTGTGTTCGTAAATTAGCACACAACTTTCAAAATAAGCATGAGAAGAAGCTGGAGTCATGAGCTTAACAGTGTTTGTCTTATGCATGAGGTGGGAAAAGAAGGATCTGAAATGAAGTAACAAAGCTGCATGTACTTAAAAACTTGGAAACTGATAAATCTTCTAGAGCAGTGGCCTGAGAGCAAGCTGTTGATTTGCTTTGCTAAGCGAGTACAGTTTTAAAAGTATGGACAAAATATGAAAGTAGAAAAATAACTGTGGGGGATCAAATCGAAGGGCCACTGCTGTTTTGGATTTTAAATTAAAATGTTTGTTAGCTGTTGGAAAATGTACTTGAGCTTCAAATGGCGATAACTCAACAAACGGCGCACTGGGCCGGATGTGCTGAAGGAGAGCCCTGCTGCGGTCCTGATAGCTTGTTTCCTTCTCTTCAAACATTGGCTTGGCTTTGGATCAGCAAAATTACCACAGCCTTATCCTCCCAGTTTATTGGTGACTGCTGGCTAAAAAAGACTGATAATAGTGCTGTTTACATCCCAATTGGAAAATCTGTTTAACTGTTGATTTTCCTGTTGGACTGAAAAGGTTGAGATTTTTTTGCTCTGACACAGACAACTGCTGGGTGCCTTAAAAGCAACAGTGTGCAGTGCTTTTTGTCTTTGAGGTGTACTAATATGTCATACAGAAATGTCTGAATTATATGTGCTTTAGAGGGAGTCTAACGGAAGTGCCCTTGAGGGCACATTTTCCAGGATGTGTTTCATACTTTTTAAAACAAACTGGATTGGTTAGATTAGGAACTTTTTACAGTTCATAAAGTCACATTGAACTTAAAGTGCAACATTGTGTAAATGCTGTTATTCATACTGGAGTTGATTCTTTGGCATCCAGCTAGTGGTATAAGTTTGGTGTTCTGTAAGCTCAATTCCTTTCCAAATGAGAGAGAGTGTAACACTTTTTTATTTTCAGCATAAACGTTATGCTTGTCTGAATTAATCTTCAGTTACAGGACACCATTCTGCTCTGGAGGCAACGGTATTGTGGCATTATCACGGACTGGTTATCCAGAGTGTTTTGCTAATGTTATGGAGATATGGGTTCTCCCCATGGCAGCTGGCAAAATTTAAATTCAATAAAACTCTGGAAGTAACAGCTAGCCCAATTGCCACCATATAACCACACGATTTGTTAATCACCTGGATGTTTAGGGAAGAAAATCTACTGCCCTTGCCTAGTTTGACCTATAGGTGACTCCACACCTAACAACATGGTTGACTCTTAATTTTCCTCTGAAATAGCTAAAGAAGCCACTCAAAAGCCTAAAGAAAGGAATGAAATCAAATGGATGACTTGGTACCAGAATCATCAACTGGAAACCTAATCCTGTATCTCTGTCCTTCTCAATGAATTTTTTTTTTTTGTTTAATTCATTTGAGGGATGTGGGTGTTGCTGGCTGGCCAGTATTTGTTGCCCATCCCTAGTTGCCCTTGAAGGTGGTGGTGAGCTGTCGTCTTGAACTGCTGTAGCCCACCTGCTGTGGGTTGACCCACAATGCCATTACGGAGGGAATTTCAGTATGTTGACTGAGCAACAGTGAAGGAATGGTGATATACTTCCAAGTTAGGATGGTGAGTGGCTTGGAGGGGAACTTGAAGGTGGTGGTGTTCCCATATATCTGCTACCGTTGTCCTTCTAGTAGTGGTCATGGGTTTGGAAGATCCTGTCTCAGGATCTTTGGTGAATTTCTGCAGTGGATCTTGTGGATAGTAGCAGCAGTGTGTACTGAGCATCAGTGGTGGAGGGAATGGTTGCTTGTGGACGTAATGCCAGTCAAGCAGACTGCTTTGTCCTGGATGATGTCTAGCTGCTTGACTGTGTTGGGGCTGCACTTATCCAGACAAGTGAGGAATATTCCATCACATTTCTGACTTGTGCCTTGTAAATGATGGACAGGCTTTGAGGAGTCAGGTGATGAGTTACTCGCCTGCTCTTGTAGCCACTGTGTTTGTGGTGAGTCCAGGATGTTGATAGCAGGGGATTCAGTGATGGTAACACTGAATGCCAAGGGGTGGTGGTTAGATCGTCTCTTATTGGTGATGGTCATTGACTGGAGACATGTGCTTAAATTGAGTGCTGGCATGCATCCAATTCAAACAACAGTCTGACACTGTCATTCTCATGGATTTCTACCCATACAGACCATGTTCTAGTCCACCATCACTATCCCTGGATATGTCTTGACGCACTGGCAGGACAGACCCACCAAAGATGGCTGAACAGTGGTGTACTCTCAGAATGGACTTGTCTTGGGAGTCCTCAACATTGACTCCAGACACGAATTCTCATGACATTACATCAACCATGAGCAAGGAAACCATCTGTTGATTGCCACATACTGCCCTTTTGTCAGTTCATGACTCAGTACTCCTCACTGTTGAGTACTACTTGTAAGAACCACTACGGTGGCAAAGACACTGAAGGTATTCCAGGTGGAGGATTATATTGTTCCTTGCAAAGAGTGGCTTGATACTACTGACTGAGTTGGCCAAATCCTGAAGGGTATAACTGCTAGGCTGGGTCTATGGCAAACGGTGAAAGAGCCAACAAGTGGAGAAGAACATACCTGACCTTGTTCTCAATTTCCTTATCACAGATGTCTGTCCGCAGTCACATCAGTCAGTGACCACTGCAGAGTCATTGTGAAGACAAAGTCTCATCTTCACATTAAGGATGCCCTCCGTGTTCTAAGGGATTACTGCTACATGGTTCAAAGTATTGGAAATGGGCACCGTGGGCCAGCTGCAGAATTGTACCGAACCAGAACCTAGTTGCAGCATATACCCCACTCTGCCATTGCCATCAAACTAGAAGGTCAACCTTGGTTCAGTGGACAGTGTAGGAAGGAGTTCTGGGAGCAGTATCAGTCATACCTAAAAATGAGGTGTTCACCTGGTGAAGCTACCAAATAGGACTATTTACATATCAAATAGCCTAGTCTATTGCAAGCTGTTTTGCTAAGTGATCCCACAATGGATCAGATCTAAGTTCTGTAGTCCTGCCATGTCCAGCCTTGAATGATGGGGGACAATTGACCAACTAACAGGAGGTGCCTCTACAAATATCCCATCCTCAACGATGGGGCAGTCCAGCACATAAACGCAAAAAATGGTACTGTAATATTTGCTTTGATCTTCAATCAGAAGCGCCAAGTGAATGACCCATCTTGGCCTCCTGAGGTCCACAGCATTACAGATGCTAGTTTTCAACCAATTTAATTCAGTCCATGATATCAAGGAACTGTTGCTGGTATTGAATGCTACACTAACGCTGACAATGTTATAAAACTGCATTCTGGCAAAAGTCTTGTGGATGTACACTAGGAATAGGCGAACCCCTAGCTGTACTGTTCCAGTATAATTACAATACTGGCATCTGCCCAACAATATGAAAATTGCTTGGATATGTCCTGTCCACAAAATAGACAAATCCAACACCGTCAATTAGCGCCCTATTCATCCCTTCTCGATTTTCAGCAAAATGAAGGAAGCAGCCATACTCTTACATTTGTAAAGAAATAAGCTATTCCCTAGCACTCCGGTTTCTCAAAAGCCATTCAGCTCTTAATCTTGGTTAAGGCTTGGTTCAAACGGGGGAAAAGAAGAGTTGAACTCCAGAAATGAGGTGAGAATGCCTGCCCCTAGCAGTGTGTACCATCTACAAGGTTTACTGTAGTCATTCACTAAGGATCCTTCAACAGCATTTTCCAAATCCACAACCTCAACCATCGCGAGACAAGGGCAGCAGGCACATGGGAACATGACATCTGCAAAACCCCCTCTAGCTTACACATCTTCCAACTTGGAGCTACATCACTTTCTTCATTGTTGCTGGGTCAAAATTGCCAAACATCGACCATCTTCAGAGATTCTAACTATTGCCCCTGGGCACTCAATGACATTAGCACCATTGAACCCTCACTATTGACATCGCGTGTGTTACTGTCGACTGGAATCAGCTAAACTAGCCATATAAACACTGGCTACAAAGCAGGTCATAAGTTAGGAATACTCAGGTTAGGAATACTGCAATGAGTAACACTCCTCCTGACTCCCCAGAGCACATCCAGCATCTGCAAGGCACAAGCCAGGAGTGTGATGGAATAATCCCCACTTGCTTGCGTGAGTGCAGCTTCAACAACACTCGACGTTCGACATCATCCAGGACAAAGCAGTCAGCTTGATTGGCGCTTCAAACACAAGCATCTACTGTACGATGTTAAAGATATTGTGCAAAAATTCACCAAGGCTTTGGCTTGTTAGACAGCACCTTTCAAACTCATGACCACTGCCATCTACAAGGACAAGTGCAGTCAATACACTGGCACACTCCCACCTGCAAACAAACTACTGAACCTCCAAATGTAAAGCAGGTCCTTCACTCACTAGTTTAAAATCTGGATCTCCCTCCCTTACTGATTTTGTAGGTGTAGCTGCATCAAATGAACTACAGTGGTTCACCTTCCAACTTCATTTTGATGTAGCCCCACCCTCTTCTCCCCTCCCTCCCTCACTTTTAGTGGTCTGCATTGCCCTTAATGGACTTGGAAATGTGGGTAATTTACTGGTGGCGATTAATAGATGAACAAATTCCATTTGTGATTTAGTGATGGAAAAGAATCATTTGGTTGTGTGAGAGAGCACTTCAGCATGCGTTTAAAAAACGCAGCTCACCAACGCCTCCTCTCGAGCAACTAGTGATTGACAAATGATCTAGCCAGTCATATCTACATCTTATGAGCCAATGTAAACAGGTTTTGAGCAAGTTATATCATTTTCCTCTTTTATTGGATTGATTTAAAAATTAGAACAGGACAAAAAAATAGTAAACGTGATATGAAAGTAGTGATTCACACCGTAATTGCTTCTCTCAGCAGTAAAAGTACATATAGATTGGTAATTAGAAAACTGCTTTGTTGGTCTGTCTTGTTAAACTGTGACAGTGACTCATTACACACTATCATCTTTGGATGCCAAAGGCTGATGAAAACTATCAAAAGGGCAACTGTTTAGTTATTCCAATAAAGCAGGCAGCTTAAACAAAAGAAAGTTTGTTAGCGTAGATCCACTTCACTTAAGGGCGTCAAAATGCTATACCTGAACACAGATTTAAGTTTTAAGAAAACTAAGTTTGTGGACCCAATTCTTCCTCTTCTAGTTTCTCATGTTGCCCATTCCACAAAAAATCTCATTTGCTGGTCTGCTAAATCTGCTCTAACTTACCTGGGAACTAAATATTATGAAATGGCCTCCCTGCTGTTGTAATAGGGGATCGTTGGATGCACTCAGAAAATGAGAACATGAGGTGCACGTGTATAAAGTCGAAATTTTATCATATTTCCTTGGGTTACCAAGATATTTAACACATCTTTAATGATGAGAGATATATATTTTTGACTTCCAAGCCACTCGTCTAGAAAAATTCCAGTCCAGAGCTCTATTGGAAATGATTTTTTTTAAAAAAACTACCATCTCAAAGTCCAAAAGCATTCATAGCTGTGAAGTACTTTTGAAATGCAGTTACTGCTGTAACATAGGAAATGTGGCAACCAGTTACCACACAGCAAGCCCTCACAAGCAGCACTGTGATAGTGACTGGATAATCTACTTTTAGCAATGTTAATTGAGAGATACACATTTGCCTGGGCACAGGTGTTTCCCCTTCTCTTCATGATAAAGCAGTGGGATATTTTAAGCCCATATGAGAGGGAAGACGGACCCTTCATTTAACTCAAAACTCCAGTGTGCTCCCTGCACTGCACCAGTGTGTCAGCATCGTTTTGTGCTTAAGCCTTCAGAGTGGAACTTGTAGGTACAACTTTCCATTCCAGGCAACAGTGCCAACCCAATGAGCCTTGGATAACACTCTCAACATGATTGATTGTTCTTTTTTGTATGTGCCACAATGATGTTAATTCTGATGCGAATCAGAATAGGCCATTCAGTCCATTGAGCCTGCCATGCCACTGAATGTGATTGTGGCTGATCAATCGCTTCGATGCCTTTTACCCACCGTGTCCCATAACCTGTACCCCACTGGTTATCAGAAATGAATCAGTCTTTACTGTCAAAAAAACTGTGACTGAGCTTCCGCAACCCCTCCTATGAGAGAATACCAAAGGTTCACAACTGAGTGTAAATAAATTCTTCACATCTCAGACCTAAATGGCAGCCGCACCACCCCCCCCCCACTTTTAAATTGTGGCTCCTGGTTCTGGACTCCTCAATTGAGTGATCAAAATTTCATGGGGATTGCAGATTTATTTCCATCCTAAATCGCTCAGAACAAGAATGTATATTGTAAATTAGTATTGCAAGTTAAAGGTAAGCCAACCTTTTTCCAAGATTTGCTGATGACTAGGTTCTAGTAAATTTGTTCCATGATCAAGACCATTCAATAAATGAAGTTGAAGGAAACTTAAGAAAAACAGCTAATTAATGAATAAATGATTGGAACTTCTCATGTTGAAAGTGGTTAGATTATTTACCTATTAATCAGAATTCAGTAAGAAAATAATGAATCTGATAGCTAGTTTGTTGGAATGTTGCAGCTTCTGTTCAGTTTTGTCACATGTACAAGCCCAAACGGTGTAATTTTACGGGGTGGTTCCTTCAAGGCACAATTTGAAGAAAGAAATTAAGTGTGGGCATGCCTCAGTAAGTCAGCAGTTCATTCTGTAAGTTTAAGATCACAGTTTGTAGCTCAAGGTGACTGAAGTTGAGGCCAACTGAAGGGTTTTAAATTCTGTCTTTAATGCAGGCTTTTAAGTGAGTTGCTGAAAACAGAGTCCAACTAAGTGCTTACTGTTTAAGTGCCTTGTAGTTACAACATTCTGAACTCCCCCACTCCCCCCCCCCCCCCCCTTTCTTTTTTAATGTCATTGGCAAAGCTTCACTGTATAAAGCTTTTGTTCTTTTTGTTTCCATAATCAACAAACTCCTGGCAGTGGAAGTAAATAAGTAGGCAGTGGGGAGAGAAATGGCTGCAGGGAAGAAGTCCTATGAATCCATGAGCAGGCTCTAGGTTTGACCTTCTGTGACCTTTTCCTGAAGGAGGCCCCCATCAAGTTTCAGCCTTTTTTCCTTGAGACTAATGGTGAAGGGGAAAAGAAAAATTGGCAGCTCTTTGATCAGTAAAGCGAAAACAGCAAGCATGAAAGCAAATGGCCTTTGTTTGTCGGAAATGCTGAGTCAGGGCTTGTCTTCACTGCAAGCTGAGAACAAGACTGGACAGTCACCAAGTGATTACACAAACAAAACTGTAATGGATTTTTTAAAAAAGGGAGACTCTAGCCTTATGATTGGTATGAACTCAACCACAAGTTTTGATATTTAACTGACAATGTTTAACTGTATTGAAGGAAATTTACTCTGTGAGGCAAAGGTTTTTATGTAGGTTCTAGTCTGCATTTTGAGTGAGATGTTTACATTAGAAACTTCTTTTGGCTTCATTGAACGCACTAGCACAGTGGGTGTGATTCAGCATTTATGGTCTTAGTCATATAGAATAGACAGTTTTTCCAAACTGTGGTGCATTTCTGAAGGCCAGAGAGGTTTTGATTGCTTTTTGTTTTCGATCGATAGCAAGTATAAGTGTTTGCTTAATATTACTTGCACAAAGTATTGCTTTGACTTGGCAGTACACCCTATGTTTCAGATGCCCACAGCATTGAGCATGAAATGCCAAGTTGACTTTTCATTGCCTTGGTGAGGGAATGTTACATTGCCAACAGGCTGCCTCCTATGAGCCAATTAGCTGGTGACCTACTGAGACAGGCCCATATGTCCACTCCTGAATTCCTTTGCTAACCTCACCTGGATGTAAGATGATCCTGGGGCGATAAAGATGCATTGTAGCCCATATTGCTTCCATCACCCAGCAGTGCTGAAACACGTATTATCAATGGGCATAATTTGGCTGCTGTACTTCAAAAGTAATTTTGGGCATCCTGAACACATGAAAGGTGTTGTGTAAATACAAGTTATTTCCTGCCTTTGATAGAGTGAATTATAGCCAGCATTCCTTTGAAACGAAACAATATAAACCCCTCCTCCTACTCCTTGATTGGATAGGGATGTGTGATACAAAAGTCATCTAAATTTTGCTGCCCTCACGTTGCGAGCTAGAATCTGCAATCATCTTATTGCAGAAGAAATATGACGAGAGTTCGGGCATTGACAAAATGCAATGTTTTAATCCTGTCTTGATATGATACAAATGAGGGACATTAGTATTTTTGAGGAATAATGAGGAAAGTGATATGCTGGTACCTCGTGGTGGGGGTGGGGGCGGGGGCGTAGTGGTAGGAAAAGCATCAGTATAGACTTGATCAGCAAGATAGACTGTTGCAGCTGCAAAACAGAAATCTGTGACCGTCATGAATTCCCTGATAAAGTTTGAAGTAACTTGCCCCACAATGATCCTGTAGCTTTTTGCACGTTATTAATCCAGTCACGTGATCCGTTCAGCTGTGGTTCCCTTTCACAACAAGGAGGACGAACATGCTTGACCTCAACCTTATACGTCTGCAGTAGGCAGATTGGTCCGTCTGTGACAGTATAGATAAGAGTGACCATTGCACAGTCCTGTAGAGATGAAATCCCGTCTTCGCACTAATACCCTCCATTGTGTTGTGTGGCACTATAATCATGCTAAATGAGCGAGATTTTAAAAATAACTATATTTCTGTAGTTGTTAATCTAGTCATTCACTCCCTGATCTCCCACTTTTGATCTCTTGACCCTAATAAAATTCACGAGTCACTTTAGTTACTTTGTGGGTTAAACATACAGCACAATGAGCATCATACATGGTTAGCTATCCATCCCCAGCAAGTGCTGCTGGTATCCTCTTCAATAAAAGTATTCACTTTTTTGAATATTGCCAGTTCTTTTCTCCTCCATTTCCTGAATTGCCCTGCTGTATCTGTATCCCGTCCACCCCTCGTCTTCAAGTAGGAAGAGCTCTTGGGATTTTTTATATTACCGAGATAAAAGTCATGCATTCAACTGCCTTGTGTTGTTTCTTTGCCCTGACCCCAAGCCTTTCCATTCCCCTCTCCTTTAAGACCCCTGTTAACAAGTGACTCTTTGACTGAGTTTTTGGTTTTGTAGTAGATCTGTAGCTCGGGTTGTGGGTTTTGAGGTTGGTTGGCTCGCCGAGCTGGTTTGTTGTTTTGCAGACGTTTTGTTACCATGCTAGGTAACATCCTCAGTGCAGCCTCTGATGAGGCGTCGGTGTGTTTTCCCACCTGGTTTTTAAACTCTGGGGTCCGTTGAGATGGATTGCCTCACTTCCAGTTTTCCTTCGCAGTGGTATGTATATGGGGTCAAGTTCAATGTGTTTATTAATAGCATGCATGAGTTTTTGGCTATCTTTCTTAATACCTCCTTTTGAATTGATTATATTTTTCTGATTTCTACTTCAGTAATGTCATAAAATATTATGTCACGAATACAAAAAAGGGAAATAATTGCAGTGAGATTATTTGGTGTGCTGTGCTTTCCCCAGTCTAAATTTAGATTGGCCACAGTATTTCTTTTAAAAATAAAGTTTTCAACAATAATACAATCTGAAATTCTGTGCTTCTCCCCTGCATATATACAATGCTCAATTAGAAGCAAGCGCAACAGTTTAAAACAAAATAAAACCCAACATTGAAAAGGCAAGTTATTTTTGGTCTTGTTCAAATTCATGAATGCTTTTATTTTGTCAAGATGTTGTGACTTTGGCAAGCTGTAAGTGAATGGATGCATGTCTTCATTTTAAGATTACACTTTGCATTGTGAGAGCAATATCCATACGCCAGCTCTTCCTGTTCGCCCAACTGGCACTGGTTTCCTTATCCCATTGCAGTCTCTTATTTTTATAAACTAATCTGTTTGTAGCAGGTTCATTGCATTTGCAAGTATGTTTTGTTTTTCCCAAAAGAAGATTTGCTGATATACGAAAAGAATGTTTCTTTTACCCCCTCAGCCCCTGAAAAATGGGGGATCTTAAAAGTGGTTCCTTTACACTGCTTGTGATCAGTTCGACTCCGAACAGCCAGTTGAGCTTGCACGGTATCAAAATGGCTATCTGTCTGCTCTGTAGTTTGTGAAAAATTGGCTGTATTCCAAGCAGTTTTATTAGGGTTAGTTGCAGAGTTCGGGTGAGCAAATAATTCTGCAATAAACCTAATTTGGAATGATCTGTTTTTGACCATGGGCCAGTTCAACCAATTAAATTTGGTTTAGCTCAAATTCATGACTAGTCCAATACTTTTCATCCAATTGCTGTATAACTTTTTTTCTCTACATGGTCTTATTGCGAGCAAGCTTAACTTTCTTATGCTGGCAATTAAATCCCATCACTGGTTGGGTATCTGCTACTATGCCAGTGTATGAGATGTCTCCATTTCACAATGAAGTTTTCAAAATAAATATGAATGAGACACTTTGGCACATCTAAGAAAGCTGAGTCACAGTATTAAATAGTCTGATAATTGATTCCAGAGTTCTTGCATCTAGTATGCTCTGTCTTATTCTTTGCCTTACGTTGTAGGCTTCCAACATAGAAACATAAAACATAGGAGCTGGAGCCATTTGATCCTTCCAAATTTGTACCCTTTCCCTGTTTTCTACATGTATTATTTGATTCCTTAAGCCTTAAGAACCATATCCAACTATTTTTAAAAATATTCAGTGTTTTAGCCTGAACAGCCAGTGGCAGAGAATGCCACAGGCTCAATACTCTGGGTGAAGACATTTCTCCTCACCTCAGTCCTAAATGACCTGAGACTGTGAGCTGTGTTTCTGCACTCTCCAGTCAGCATGGGCATTCTGAGTTTACCGTGTCTAGTTCTGTTGGAAGTTTACGGATTTTTGAGATTCCCCTCTCCCAATTCTTCTAAACTTCAGTGAATAAAGTCCTGACCGATCCAGTCTCTCCTTCGTACCTAATTCTACCATCCCAAAAATCAGTCTGTTAAACTTCCTCAGATAAATATGGAACTGGTCCAGGCGTGGTCTCGCCAAGGCCCTGTACAATTGCAGCAAGACATCTCTACCCCTGCTCCAGATAAATGTCTTCTACCATTCTAAGTCTTCACCCTGTAGTGATCTGTATTTACTTTTCATTGTACTCAGTTGTCATACAGACTTTCCTGTTCTGCTTCCTGCCAATATCCTATTTTTTCAGTTGCACTCAGGGCGACAGATATCTGAACTGAATTTTATCCTGATGGCACACTCCAATCTAGTTAGTCTGTAAATGTCTACCATCCAGAAATTGTGCTGAATGTAACAGTGATAATGCTGGATACCCTGCTGTTCCCTCTATTTTCCCTTAAGCTATTTGCCAGAAATTTAGCTTTTCATGCAGTTTCATAATCAATTGAACTTGTGATCTTGGCTGAGAAACATTGTAAATAAGAGCAGCAGAGGTCATTCAGCCCTTCAAGCTTGCTCTGCCATTCAATAAGATCATAGCCAATCCTTTATCTGAATACCATTTTCCTGCTTTCCCCCCCCCCCACCCCCGTAACCCTTGATGCCTTTATAATCTTAAAAACTTCAAGTCCCAACTGCTCCATAAGTGTATTATAATCCCTCTGAGCAGGTTGTTTAGAAAGTATCTACAGTAATGTCCAATTTTTCCTTTTTTTAATCCATATGCAGAAATAATTCTGTGCACTAAAAATCAAGATTGTGTGGACATGTGAAAATATGCATCAAGTATATTTTGAAAGACTAGTGTGTTTGGAAGAAGGAATTCCATTCCATTCCTACTCCTAGTTTCACAGCATGCCACAACACCTTGATTCAGATTAAAATTACCGCAGTGATGTTTAAACTCATGATCTTTAAGTTTTGGGTTGCAGTAAACAGTGCACTGTCATGTATTTTAGAGGTATTTGTTACTTTTTATCTTGTCACTTATTTTAATAATGTGACAGAAGGTAAGTTGAATTGATAGTAATGAGTCAAAACAAGGATCTCTTTCAGTTTGACAAGCTCAAAACAAAACTTGTAAGACTTGTCTGTTGAATTGACTGAAATTTTGGAAAAGGAGTACTTTTCAGCTTTTTTTTTAGATTGCTATGGATAGTGAGAGAGGTAGCGGAGTAATTTCTTCACACCAACAAACAATCGGAAAAGTATCAGCCAGAATTTGGAAGGATGTTGATTGTCTCTGACCACCATTCGCAATGTTCCTGTAAATGAAGTGAATTCATCTGCATTGCTGTAGGGTTGACGTTTAAAAATGTACCAAAGTCCTGCTACACCTGTACAGGATTTTGGTGAGGCCACACAATTCTGTAAAAGTTTTGATTCTAGTATTTAAGAAACGGTGGCCTTGGAAGTGGTTGAAAAGAGGTTCAGTCGGCTGGTTCCTGGGATGAAGAGGTTGACTTATCAAGAACGGTGAAAAGATGAGGCTTTCATTCGCTAAAGTTTAGAAGAATCAGGGATGATCTTATAGAAAGGTAAGATTGAGTGGGCTTGATAGGGCAGATGTTGAGAAGATGTTTCCACTAGTGGGCTCGCTCTTAAAAACTGGGGACTGAAATGAGAGAACTATTTTAAAAACTAGGGTTTGAAGGAATGGTTGCAGTTTTGAAAAGCAAATAACCTGACATTTATACTGGGGATCATATGAACAACTGTTTGAAGATGCAGGAATTGCAGAGGTGCAGCCAAGGATTTAAAGCCAAGCCATTAAACAGATCAGATTTTTCTGGCTTTAAGAATTGGTTGGCCTGTGGACTAATGACCAGTATCTATGACAAGGGACAAGGTCTTTGTCAATAAGGGAGATTGGCTCTCGGGTAATTGACCGACTTGAAGCTGGGAACTAGATACAGAGAGGGGGAAGTCTTCAGTTCTTCCCCAGCTCAGGAGTGAATTCCCTGCTGGCTTCAGTGCTTGGACCCCAGCTATTCACAATAGGTATAAGTATAGAGCTGAGGGAACAAAATAGAATATCTCTAGATTTGCAGACAACACACAAGGTTGTGTATTCAGGAAGTCAGACAGAGCAGAAAGGGACTACACGTGGGAAGGTTCTGGAAGAAGGAGACATTGAGCAGGAGGTGGGTCAATGTGTGAACTAGAGGAAAGGCCAGAACGGATGTAGCTCTGAGGTCTGGAAACAACATCTTCAGTTCAGCCCGGTTAATCACGTCGGGCTTGGATCTCATTCATCAATTTCCTGTTATCGGGAGAGATTGACCAATCCTTGCTCGTAACCTAAGGTGGCGGTAAACGTGAATTAACCAGGATATGCGCACACTGAAGCTGATGTATCTGCACAGACGTGCATCTTAGGAGCACTGGTATCATTTGCCAGGAATCAGTCTAGGGAATCATTGCTCTATATATAAAATACCTGAATTTGAATGTTGGGACTTAACTTCAAACTCCTCAAATAATGCAAATGTAGTAAACGGCAAAGAGCATAGTTGTAAGATTACAATAAATGTTAACAATTTAAAATGGATTCAAGAACATATACACCTTGGTTTTTACACAAGTTTTTCTGGCAGTACAAGTTGAGATGGGTGTCTTGCATTTTAAAACAAAGGGATACTGAATGTTATAAATAGAGGCATAAAGTATTAATGCAATAATGTTAAAATCTTTAAAAATCACAGGTTACTTTTCAAATGGAGTCTTGTCGAATTCCAGACACGCTTTCGTTCTGGGAGAGGTTATAAAAGATATTTGCTTAAATAGCACTATGAGTGAGAAGTGTGGGTTATTCTCCTTGAACCAACAGAAGTTTAAGAGAAGGAAAAAGAGAAAAAGAATAATGCAACTGTTCAAGATTATGGAAGTCTTTAGTAACTGCAAGATGAGAAATTTGTTTGAGACCCAAGGATTAATAATCAAAGGATGTTGGTTTAAGGAAACTGAAAAACAACTGTGCGGAAGATGAGATTTTTTTTATTCTTACACAAAATCATTGTATACTCTGGTTTCCTTACTTGAAAAGTGGGTGAATTAGATTCATTAGTAATTTTTTTGAGAGAATGGAAAAATGTTGTTTTTTAAAAAAGTGATGGTGGGCCATTGGGAAGAAGCAGAGAATGAGTAGCTGAGTGCTGTCCTGTGGAAATTGTGACCAGTTCAGCAATGAGAGAAACAGGCTGCCAATGCACATGTGATGGAAGAGTCAAATGGCAACTTTAATGTGGGGCTGAGTATTGGCTGCATAATGTGAAAGCTGACTGCATGTATAGTAGATCGTCAATAAGGATACTTTGGAAACTCAACATCCTTGTGTGGGAAGCGAAGACGTTGATGGAGAAGTTTCAGTGAAGAGTGGAACGAAGTAAGGACAATCTTACTGAGCTGGAGAACAAAGACAAAGTATTGGAAGATTGTACAGTTAGTCTAATCTGGAGAGAGGGTAAGGAGGAGTGATCCAGTGGGGTCGCACTCAAATGATGCCTTTTGTCAACTTTTTATTGCTGTTGCAGAAAGGTCATTTGATCGGAGAGTTTCAAGCATGAATAGCAGGAGTGATGACCACAAGTTTGAAAGGAGGGGAAAAAAAGGGGGATGAGAGAGGTGGGCTTTTACTTGCAAGCGTGTGGTAGGCCAGGGAGGATGCATGCAATTTTGCAGTATAATGGACAGGGTGAGGAGACCTTTACAATGCCAACAAGACCAGGAAGAAAACTTGAATGACCAGAAGCTGGATTGGACAGAACCAGGGGTTAGGCTTGTGCGCAAGCTAAGTTTAGAATGGGCATGAGATGGGTGCTAAACTGGGCATGAGGTGGTTTGCCTTGTGAGCAAGGAGAATACTAGAATTATGAATGGGTTTGACGATCCATGAATTTATTAACTTGAAATTGAGTGGAGGAGGTAGGCTGAAAGTTTGAGGTTATTCATGGGCAAAACTGGCTGGGTATTGTCTGGAATCCCATGATGATTCTAAAAGTGCAAATCAGCAGAGAATAAAGTCTGAAAGCACTGGTGATGGTTGGCTAAATCATAGATGCACAGTATCTGTTACTGGAATGTGGAGGGAAAAATGTTGTTTTAAAAAGAAATGGTGCCAAGAGTTTAAGTTTGTTGCCAAGCAATTAATTAACTTTTTTTTTGATTGAAGGACATCTGTCAACATTTAGCAAGGTGTTTCTGCATTTCAGAAGGAAATGATGTGCCGATAGGGAATCAGGAAGTTAAAGTTTTGAAATGTGTGAGGCAGACTGACATCAAAGGAGCAATAAAGTTAAAACGTAGTTGGGAATTATTCTGTTTTAGATTGAGCAAAAAACCCAGTAATTGCTAAAGCATAATGAAGCATTGTTTCATACTAGTGCAAATAATTTGTACTGGTTGAGATATGTGAATTTGATCATTTGCTATTTTGTATGTTGGCAAAATTTAATATAAAGTACTTTAACCATGTATTTGGCTTCATTTCTCTTTTCAGAGAAATAGAAGGAACATACTGGGAAAAGACAGACAACCCAGGACTTTGTGATTGAAAGCAATTATGCTATTGGAGGATGGTTATTATTGGGTAATTCTGGCCCAGCCCAAGACAACACACAATGCTGAGATGAGGCACAAGGTTTATCAGCACATTTATACTGAGAGAATGCCAACAATAAGAGGGTGAGCTTGTAGCAATAGTGTTGAATCTTTTAGTGTACATCTGATCTACGAAGGTTCTTAGTTTAACATTGCCCACTAAGGGACAGCCTTTGTTGCGGAAAAAGGCAGTGTTGCTTTGTGTGTTGCCAAAACTGTGCACTGAAAGTTGTGTCTAGGGTATGATCTGTCAGCTTCTGGGCTCTGGTAATGATGTGACTTGAGCCGATCTGAAAAAATAGAAACAAGTTTTCCATGCTTTGAAAAAGTAGCTTTATACCTTATTTAAGTGAGATATTGTGCTAGTGCTAGCCTGCAGTAAAGTTCTCGAAGGCCAAGGAAACTTGTAAGTGGCACGTGTTGCAATAGTTGCTGCTGGTCTGATTTGCATGTGCGTTAAACCAGCTGGAGCATTTATTTTCTGTTGGGGTATCATCTGATTTTTCACAAAGTTGTAGTTACACCAGCATTTTTTTCAATCAGGAGGTGCGGGCTTTGGCTGGGTCAGCATTTAATTACCTTCCATAATTGCCCTTGAAAAAGTGGTGAGCTGCCTCAAACTGCTGCAGGTTCATTTGGTGTAGACATACTCAGTTAGGGAGGAGTTTATAGGATTTTGAACCAGTGACAGTGAAGGAATTGGGTGTTGTTTGAGTGACTTGGAGAGGAACGTGCAGGTGGTGTTGCCTCGCTCTGCTAGACGACACTTAAAACATAAAACAGTACAGGCCCTTCGGCCCACGATGTTGCTGAACTTTTACCCTAAACTTAAGGTCTATCTAACCTCCACCCCTACTTTATACTATAATCCATATGCCTATCTCATAGTTGCTTAAATGCCCCTAATGAGGCCGACCCCACTACCCTCTCTGGCAATGCATTCCACGCCCCGACCACACTGAGTAAAGAACCTACCTCTGACATCTCCCCTATATCTACCTTCACTCACTTTAAGACTATGCCCCCTTGTAATAGCTACCTCCACCCTAGGAAAAAGTCTCTGGCTGTCCACTCTATCTATACCTCTGATCATCTTGTACACCTCTATCAAGTCACTTCTCACCTGTATTCATTAGAGTTTAGAAGGTTGAGGGGAGATCTAATAGAAACTTACAAGATAATGCATGGCTTAGAAAGGGTGGACGCTGGGAAGTTGCTTCCGTTAGGTGGGGATACTAGGACCCGTGGGCACAGCCTTAGAATTAGAGGGGGTCGATTTAGAATGGAAATGAGATATTTCTTCAGCCAGAGAGTGGTGGGCCTGTGGAATTCATTGCCACGGAGCGCAGTGGAGGCCGGGACGTTGAATGTCTTCAAGGCAGAGATTGATAAATTCTTGATCTCGCAAGGAATCAAGGGCTATGGGGAGAGTGCTGGTAAGTGGAGTTGAAATGCCCATCAGCTGTGATTAAATGGCGGAGTGGACTCAATGGCCTTACTTCCACTCCTATGTCTTATGGCCTCATCCTTCGTCGTTCTAAAGAGAAAAGCCCTAGTGCTCTCAACCTTTCCTCAAGACCTTCCCTCAATTCCAGGCAACATCCTGGTAAATCTCCTCTGCACCTTTTCCAACATTTCCACATCTTTCCTGTAATGAGGTGACCAGAACTGGACCAGATGTGGCATAACTTCACGGCTCTTGAACGCAATCCCACTATTAAAGAAAGCTAACACACCATATGCTGCCTTAACAATTCTATCCACCTGGGTGGCAGCTTTCAGGGAATTGGACATGAACCCCAAGATCCCTCCACACTGCCAAGAGTCTTTTTGTTAACCCTGTATTCTGCTTTCAAGTTTGTCCTTCCAAAATGAATAATCTCTCATTTTTCAGGGTTAAACTCCATCTGCCACTTCTCAGCTGTGCTCTGCATCCTATCAATGTTCCTCTAACCTTGAACAACCCTCCGCACTATTCTCAACTCGACCCACCTTCGTCATGAGTTTTAATCATGCTTTCCAAGGAATCTTGGTGAATTTCTGTACTGCATCTCATAATTGATGTGCACTTCTGAAGGTGGTGGAAGGACTGAATGTTGCGGATCTGGTGGGCTTTTTGTCCAGGTTGGTGTCAGCCTCCTTATGTTGTTGGAGCTGCACCCATTCGGGCAACTGCGAGTATTCTATCACACTCTGACTTGTCTTAAAGATGGTGATTAGGCTTTGGGGAGTCGGGAAGTGAGTTACTTGTTGCAGGATTCCTAGCGCCTGATCTGCCCTTGTAGACAGTATTTATTTGGCTAGTCCAGTTTAGTCTCTGGTCAGTGGTAATTCCCATCATGTTAGCGTGGGATTCAGCAATAGTAATACCATTGTGTGTCAAGGGGCATTGGTTAGGTTCTCTCTTCAGTATTATAGCATCATATAGTACAGAAGAGGCCCAGTGAGTCTGGACTACCTACGTTAGTCCACTTTCCTACACAAGGCCCATAGCTTCAAGCGCTCACTCAATTACTTTTTAAATGTTAAGGTTACCTGCCTCAACCACCATCCCAGACAGTGCGTTCCAGATCCCCTCTAACCTCCTGGGTGAAAAGGCTTTTCCTCTAATCCTCTTTAAACCTGTTGTCTTTCACTTTAAAATTATATCGTCTTATTGATCTCTCAACTGAACAAAGAGAGCAGCTGCTTTCTGTTCACCCTGTCTATGTCCCTCATAATCTTATACACCTCGATCAGATCCCCTCCTCAACCTCCTTTGCTCCAAAGAAAACAACCTGAGCTTATCCATCCTTTGTTCATAACTGAACTGTTCCATCCCAGGCAACATCTGGTAAATCTCCTCTGCACCTCTTACAGCCACATCCTTTCTATAGTGTGGTAACCAGAACGGTTTATAGTACTTTACCTGTGACCTAACGAATGTCCTGTACAGCTCCAACATAACCTTCCAACTCTTAGAATCTACACCAAGGCAAGTGTCCCATATGCCACCTTCACTCCCCTATTAACCCTGCCCTTCCACCTTCAGGGATCTCTGGATAAGCATCCCAAGATCCCTCTGTTCCTATGAGCTTCCTTATGCCTTGCTATTTATTGTGTACTCCCTTGTGTTGTTACTACTTCCAAATTGCATCACCTCACATCTGTCAGGGTTAAATTCCACCTATCACTGACCTGGCCAATTTGTTTATAACTTCCTGTAACCTAAGACCCACCTCCTCACTGTCAACCATCTAGCCAATTTTTGTGACGTTTGCAAAGTAACTTGGTACCATCCCCATATTCTCATCTATATCACTTATGATTGTTGGAGATGGTCATTGTCTGGCTATTGTGTAAATGTTACACTTCATGGACCTGGTTGTTGTCCAGGTCTTGCTTTATTTGGGCATGAACTGCCTGACATCTGAGAAGTTGCAAATGGTGCTGAATATTGTGCAAAATTGGCAAACATCCCATTTCTGACTTTAGGATGGAAGGTTGTTGATGAAGCAGCTGAAGATCGTTGGGCCTAGGACACCATCCTGAGGAACTCCTGCAGAGTTGTCCTGGAGCTGAGATGACTGACTTCACCAATCTCAACTATCTTCTTTTGTATTGCCTGTTCTGATGTTGCTGAATCTTTAATTTCTTTAATTGCACTTAGAGTGGCCACCAATATGTGCATTTTAGCCCAGACAATCACTGCTAGTTAGTAACAAGATCAGTATTATGGTCAGAGAGGCAAATTTAGGAGAGCAGCATAGTTGGCCTTTTCCTCAAGTGTTGACTGCAGCATAAAGTTTCATACAGCAAGAGTGACCACATGGTGCTAATTGTATCCACAACCAGTGAATTTTTAAGCAGAATCCAAACTGAGTTCCAAGCCTCATCTGCACTTTTGATGTAGATTCCTTATGGTGTTTAAATGGAAGCATGTTCTTTGCGTGGTATTTGAGTCAAAATTGGCTCTTCGTTCTATGAAATCTAATGCTGTATTTATATTCTAGCATACAATGTAAATAGATGCTTTAATTCCTAAGCTGCCAGAGGCAAGCCTCCTGAATTAAGTGGAACCTGTGGTGGGTGAAGATTGATAGCAAGAGTGGATTATTTTCGAAAACCATCTAGCAATGTAATTGAGGAACATTCCATAATATCAGCATGCAAGAGTCATTGGCTTTCAAACAACTCTACATTAAGTGAAGTGTGAACTGAATTGCTATTTATCTCTTTGGTCAATAGAAAATTGTTGAAAAGTTTAGACTGTTATTTCAGCACACAGCCTGTGCAGCCAAATGCTTATGTTGCTAGACACCACCTCCCCAGAAAAAAAAATTGCAATTGCAGTTAGGGGGTTTTAAATGCAATAAACATTGCAGGCACCAAGCAGCCTTTTTCATGACAAATAAAAACCCAAAGAACTACGGATGCTGTAAATCAGGAACAAAAACAGAAAAGCTCAGCAGTTCCGAGGAATGGTCACCGAACCCGAAATGTTAACTCTGCTTTTTCTTCACAGATTTTGCCGCACTCGCTGAGCTTTTCCAGCAATTTCTGTTTTTCTTTTTCATAACAAAATTGTATTGAGTTAAGGATTCAAGTTTATTCACTGGTCTGTAGAACCTGCTTTTGAAAAGGCATGGAAAACCTTTTTTCTTTCAAATTCAGAATGAATATTTCCATAAATATTCTTCCAGACACTTCTGGGGAAACAAAGTCTTGATCCTCAAATGGTGATAGGATACTGCTCATATTAACTGTGGGTTGATTGTATTCTGTGAGATGAAAGTATTTGAAGCATGATTATCTGTACAGCTATGTGGTTGGGAAGGAGAAATGAACACATCTTTGCAAATAAGTAGCCGAATGACACAGAAGTCTGTACTCTGCTCATGAATCTCAATAGGATTCTGGCAGTTTTCAAGACACTTGCTATTTTTCTTACCACACAAGCCCACGACAGAGTCAAAGAAGCAGTGAAAATGAAAGGAGGGTAATTGAGAAAGCATCATTGTGATGGACCAAATAGTTATTAATCATTACTGAAGTTAATTTATCACTGTAAACTTCTTCAACCCTAAGACATGGAATATATTTTTTAAACTCTATTTGAATTAATGTATTGCTGCATTTATGTTATGGTGCTCCCATTTCTTGAAATATTTTGAGTTCCCCGGAATTCTCCCCCCAAGGGCATTGTGGGCCAACCTGTAGCAGGTGGACTACAGTGGTTCGAGAATGCAGCTCGCCAACAGCTTCTGGCCCAGCCAGCCAGAGAATTCCATATTTTTTTTTTTCAAAACAGGCACAGTTGGGGAGGCAATGGCCTAGTGGTATTATTGCTGGACTGTTAATCCAGAGATCCAGATAATGGTTCTGAGGACCCAGGTTTGAATCCCACTGTGGCAGATGGTGGAATTTGAATTCAATAAGATATCTGGAATTAAGAATCTAATGATGACCATGAAGCTATTGTCGATTGTTGGAAAAACCCATCTGGTTCACTACTGTCCTTTTTAGGGAAGGAAACTGCCTTCCTTAGCTGGTCTGGCCTACATGAGACTCCAGATCCACAACAATGTGGGTGACTCTTAACTGTCCTCTGGGCAGTTAGGGATGGGCAACAAATGCTAGTCTAGCCAGCGACTCCCTCATCCTGTAAAGGAATAAAGAAAAAAAATCATTTTTTTCTGCAGTGAATGAAAGCATCAGCTTGATGGTTTTGAAAAAAGTATGGCTCTGGGGATGGTTAAGCTTAATGCATCATCAAACTCTAAACTAAATTAGAAGGCTTAGTGTTCTCCGTTTGGAAGAGAGGAACAGTGATTTTCTTAAGACTGTCCAGAACTTAATACTGAAAACAGCACCTGCCCATGCTCTCTAACCACATGCTAGTGGCACTGTGGAGCTTTAGAAAGTATGACAAACTTGCCACAAGAAAGACTACTGGTACTGTGCTGTGTATGAATGCTTTCTTGTTTGAAGGAAAGAAAATTGTAAAGGGAAGCCCCTATGTATAATAGAAGCTAAAATAAGTTTTTTTAAAACTTCAGAGGGGCAAATTAGTAATTGTGAAGATCAAAGAGACAGCCAGGGCACTCTACATCTCAAAAAATCAGCTTGACCAATTCTACTTGCAAAATTGAAGTGATCAGGTGTAAACGTTCAACTTTTTTTTTTGAGTCAGTTTTAAGACTTAGAAAGTATATTTAGAAGATGTGAAAGGTTATGGATAGCTGTCAATTGTCTTGTTTAACCAAAACTATCAGTGTTTGGGTCTGTGACACAGCTTGCATAACTGTACCACATTTTGTATATCTGATACTTGCTAGGATTTCATGAGTAAGAATCAGACTTCTAAGGATTAAGCTTAAAATGAAAACGGGGAGCTGGAGAGTTGAGAGAAGATTTGCAAGTGTGGTACGTGAATATAATGTCACTGATCAGTTTAAGGAGACTAAGTGCAGTAGGTATAGCTCCCATTGAGCCTTGACCCTTTGCAATTGTCCACCAGGTTTGAGGTTCTTTTAGCTTGCTCAGATGAGCATAGGGGCTGCAGGGTACTTGAGCCTACTGACCAAGGCACGTGGTAAACCATGCAAGTAAGAAGACCAAACATTGTAGTAGGGGAGAATATAATGAGGTGTGGACAGTGTTTTCTGCAGCGAAGAGTGAGTCCAGAAGACTCTGCCTATCAAATACTGGAGTTGCAGCATCTGCTCAAGGTTAGAGAGAAACTTGTAGTGGAAGGGAAAGAAAGATTCAGTCATTGTGGTTGATGTAGATAGCAGCAACATTGACAACAAGGAAAGAAGTTCTGTGATTGTCAATATAAGGAGCTAGGCATCAAATAAATAACCAAAACTTCAGAAACATTTATTACCACCTGAACCGTATACAATTTGGTATAAGGCAAATAAGATTAAAAATGAATACACTGCTCAAAGACTGGTGTAATAAATGTGGGTTCCAGTTTGTGAGACACCAGTACCAGCCCTGGTAAAAGCTGGAGTTGTAGCATTGGCAAGGTGAGGCTGGTGTTCTCTATCTGCATGAGTTCCATTGTATTGGAAAATAGCGAATGTACTCTTTTTGTCTGTACATCACCTTGTACAGCATAAATCTCCATATTTAAGTAAGAACATAAGTGTATTTGGAGCAATTCAGAGGAGGTTTACTAAACCATCTCTAGGGTATCATGAGATTAAAGGTTGGGCAAGGTAGATTTCCATTTTTTTGTTGGAGTTTAGACAAGTAAGAGAACATGGAGTCCATCATCTTCCCAGGTGCCGCCTTCATTTAGCTGAATTGCATAACTTCATTCAAATGCTGTTTTGAACTCAATGTCCAAAATAACTTTCTAACCTTTTCTAAAATATCTTCACACAGTTGAAAATCAGGCTCAATGTTATGAACCTGCACAACAACCCAACCTTGACGTTTCAAACTCCACATGTTGATCCACTCCTTGCTGAGCAAATAGCCTTGTCACAGTTTGGATATAGCTGGTCCAGTTTAATTTCTGCGAGCAGTGACCCCTAAGATTTGTGAAACTTGTTGCGGTGTTGAACAACAAATTGGAGGATGGCTCACTTTGCAGTGAGCCATTGCCTAAAGCATGCTTGATAGGAGATTGATTTTGGCATGCATCATTGCCATCTTTCATCTGCAGTTGCTACGACGGATGCTGGCATGTTCAAGCAAAGTTTGAAAGTTTCTGATGCTTGGTTATACTATGTACAGTAAACTGATAGTTGTTCATAGTTGGCCAAAAACAGTTGATTAAAATATGTAAATTAGTAAACTGTCCTGCTGTTTGTACTTTGCAATTAGCTTGCATGTACTAGCTGCCCCTTCTTTCCACTTCTCTAGTACTTTTGTAGCAATGATTTTCACCCAAACCTTTTGAGTGCACCATAGTTCCTTGAAGAAATTTGCAAAAGGCATGTTTTAAAGGCTGAAAAAAGGCGGTTTTCCCCAACCACATGTTTTGTTGGCCTAAGCTGGGTTACCCTGTGTAGTAAAGTACCAATAACGGCAAATAAAATGTAAGTGTCTTTAATTTGGTGTGTATTGTTTTGACTGCCAAATCACAATTGTTCAAGGTTATATTGGAAGCCTCTGTGCTGTGTGCTAGTACATAAAGCCATCTGAGGTAGGCAGATTAAAGATCAAAGTTTCACAGCTGCTCTGTGCTGAATTTCGAGTCATAGTCATAGAGTTGGACAGCGCAGAAATAGACCCTTTGGTCTAACTCATCCATGCTGACCAGATATCCTAAATAAATCTGGTCCCGTTTGCCAGCATTTGGCCCATGCCCCTCTAAACCCTTCCTATTTGTAAACAGATCCAGATGCCTTTGAAATGTTGTAATTGTACCAGCCTTCTCCACTTCCTCTGGTAGCTCATTCCATACATACACCACCCTCTGTGTGGAAAAGGTTGCCCTTTATTTCCCTTTTTAAATCTTTCAGCTCTCCCCTTAATCCTATGCCCTATGGTTTTGGACTCCCCTACCCTGGGGAAAAGACTCTGACTATTCACCCTATTCATGCCCCAGTGGTATTATAAACCTCTATAAGGTCGTCCCTCAGCCTCTAATGCTTAAGGGAAACAGCCCCAGCCTGTTAATCCCGATAGCTCAAACACCCATCCCTGGCAACTTCCTTGCAAATCTTTTCTGAACCCTTTCAAGTTTAACATCTTTCCTACAGCAAGGAGACCAGGATTGAATGCAGTATTCCAAAAGTGGTCCATCCAATTCCAGTACAGGTGCAATATGACATCCCAATTCCCTGTACTTGATGCACTGACCAATAAAGGCAAGCATACCAAACACTGCCTTCACTATTCTGTCTACCTGCAACTCCACTTTAAAAGAACTGTGAACCTGGTCTCAAGGTGTCTCTGTTTAGCAACACTCCCCAGGTTACCATTAAGTGTATATGTCCTACCCTGATTTGCCATACCAAAATGCAAAACCTCACATTTATCTGGATTAAACTCTATCTGCTGCTCAGTAGTCCATTTGATCAAGGTCCCTTTGGACTCTGAGACAACCTTCACTGTCCATTTTACTTCCAATTTTGGTGACATCTGCAAATTTACTAACCATACCTCCTATATTCCTATCCAAATCATTGATATAAATGACAAAAAGCCGTGGACCCAGCACCGCTGTCTGCGGCACGCCGCTGGTCACAGGCCTCCAGTCCGAAAAGCAGCCCTCCACCACCGCTACCCTCTTTCTCTTCCTAGCCAATTTTGTATCGTAATGGCTAGTTCTCCCTATATTCCATGTGTCCTAACCTTGTTAACTAGTCTACCATGCATTGTTTCTTTCATGGAAGCCCTGAATCTTGACACATGCCCTGTGAAAGAATTCAAACTAACTTATCTTTCCAGCTTCTCTGCTACTAGTCTGCTACATTGGCTGTAACAAACCCAGGATTTTAATGAATATTGCCACCTGCTGTTTGATACTTTGTATTCTGGTCCATTAAATGTACTGAGTCAGCATCCTTGCAGTCTGACATGAATGTGCACGTAGATTTTTCATCTTGGTCAGGTTCAAGCCTGCCTACTCCCATTTTAAATATATTCAGTGTTAAAGGTGCGCAATTTTTTGTTACTCTTGGATTTGGGATTTTTGTGACTCCTGAGATACTCTGTGTTCAAATGCAACAAGATCTGGATAATATCCAGGCTTGGCCAATAAGTGGCAAGTAATAGTCGTGCCACACATGCCAGGGTATGGCCATCACCAACAAGAGACAATCTAACCACTGCCCCTTGGCATTCAACGATGTTACCATCACTGAATCCCATACTATCAACATCCTGGGGATTATCATTGACCAGAAACTCAACTGGACTCATCACGTAAACAAAGTGGCTACAAGAGCAGATTGAAAGTCAGGAAGTCTGTGGCAAGTAACTCACCACCTGACTCCTCAAAGCCTGTCCTCCATCTACAAGGCACAAGTCAGGAATGTGATGGAATACTCCCCACTTGCCTGGATGAGTGCAGTCCCAACAACACTCGAGCTTGACACAATCGAGGACAAAGCAGTCCGCTTGATTGGTGCTACATCTGCCCCCTCCATCGATGCTCAGTAGTCAGCAGCGTGTACTATCTACAAAATGCACTGCAGAAATTCACTGAAGATCCTCAAACCCACAACCACGTCCATTTAGAAGCACAAGAGCAGCAGATATGTAGGAACACCACCACCTTCAAGTTCCCCTCCAAGCCACTCACCATCCTGATGTGGAAATATATCACCGCTCCTTCACTGTTGCTGGGTTAAAATCTTGGAATTTCCTCCCTCATGGCTATGTGGGTGAACCACATCAGGTGGACTGCAGCGGTTCAAGAAGGCAACTCACCACCACCTACCCAAGGGCAACTAGGGATGGGTAATAAATGCTGGCCAGTCAGCAATGCCCATATTGTCCATACTGCCTATATTGGATTTTAAAAAAACAAAAGTCCAGAGGTACCAGTCAGCATCCTCAAACTTGTGCTACAAATTGTATCCTAGCTACTGGGTAAATCTTGATGGATACTGCCATCACATTAAAAAGTAATGTCGAATATTGTGTAGAAGTCACTTTAGCATTGATCTAGAATTCACTTAATAAAATGCAGTGTTGGCTTCCTGTCTCTAGGGTAACCTGTAAAATCCAAAGTGGATGCTATGCCATACCACTATTTGGTGATCTGTAGCAGAAATGTAGGTGGGTTTTACACTGGATGAAGTTGTTGTTGAGTTGTTATTCGCCAGCTTAATCAGCAAGCTGAGCACTATCTACTGCCGGTTGAAGTTCCTGAACGCTAATGAAAGATCTGATCAACAGTAGCTTGTATTAATATCTAAATTACATTTCAAACCTGAAGTGGATTAAGGTGCTTTGCAGGAGCATTATCAACCAAGCATTTGACGTTGACCCACCTGACCAGATATTCAGACAGATGACCGAAAGCTTGAGATTTGAGCCTAGTGCTAGCCGCGTTATTGTCTTTTTGGGACTTCAGCAATCATGTCAGCTTGAAGGAGACTACATAGTTACATGTCAGCAAATAAACAGTTGTTTTGAAGCACAGAATTTGATTGCTAAAGTTTTTCATCTTGCACTCCCCAGAACAAAGTTGATAGCGCAGGAGAAAAGGGTGCTAATTAGTTGGCAATTTGACTCTGTTTGAAACATTGCCATTGCAGAAAACAGTGCTAAACTCTAAGCTTCACAAGCACCTGGTAATTCACAAATGGTGCAAGGCTTGAACATGTTTTGTTACAGTGCATGTGTCCCTGCAAATGAATGTGAATGGTTTACACTTCTAGCAAGTGTAAACAAGTCATATTATGAGCTCGACTGATTATCCTACTGTGGTGGTTGAGGTACCTAACAGATGTTTTATCTTGGGTTTTGCGAATGCAGTCCAGCTCATGAACAACTGATAAATCAAAAAGCCTGTTTCCATCAGTTAATTGTTAGGATGTGGAATATGTATGTCTTTGTTGCAGTGATAGATTGTGCTCAGTGCCCGGGTCTATGACACTGCAGGAAAAAGTACTGGAGAAGGAGAGTAAGGTGAAGTCTTTGTACAATTGCATGGAAATATGCCAATTTTACACGTGGGGTAAATGGTTAGAAGTTATTGTCCCAAACAGGGAAACTGCTTCCTACAGAGGTATCTAAAGTTTGCAGCAACCCAACATTACATGAATTCTGTGAAGGTTCATAATATTGTATTTACATTAGTTTGGGCACTTTGAATCTAAAGTCGCGATAAATGTGTTTGCTTTTGGTTCTGTGAAGGTGACTGTCTTTGTCTTTGCAAGGTTCAAAAGTCGTTTTTGAGAGTTCAAAGTCTCATCTCCAAGAAAGCATGTGACTCGAGCTAAGTGTCGAGATAAGCTACCCTGGAAGATAACTGCTGAAATGTTTATTAAGTTGAGTTTTTACGATCTACAAACGTGGGCCAGGGCTGCAAGCTGGCTCACCTGAGCAGTAAAATCCATACAGGCTGAAAGGTATATTGATTTGGCAGTTCCCAGGCTGTTAGATCTGGAAAAAAGACTAGTTATCTTTATGAACCTCCTTAATTAGCAGTCCAGATGGACAGTGCTGGAAAAAGCCTGAGTTTAAAGATTCAGTAAGCTAACTCAGTGAGTTAGCTTGTGTCTGCGTGTCCCTGAGAGACTAGGAGAAAATCACATCTGGTGAACTTGTTGATGGTCGCTGAAAGGAAATGTTAGTTCAGTAAGAAGTTTTAAAGTGAAGATAGGTGTGATGCTTCGAGGAAAAGGGTTAAATGTCTCCTTGCTATTGGTGATAATTGTCAATACATGTCATAACTTTGTGTGTAATAAGCTTTGCTGTGTTTTTGCTAAAAGTATTTTGATATACTAATGTGAATATGTTCAGTGATGGACCAGATTGCAAAAATAAAACATTTAGACTGTCAAGCCAGGTTCCAGCCTGGAATCTGACTTGTCCAGTATTACCATCAACTGGGCTAATAACAATTAACGACCGGTCATGAAATAATATTGAAGAGTAACCGATTTCGACTAAGTGAATTATCTAACTGCAATAGCATTGGTAATGTTCACAGGTACAGTCTGAGTCTGAAATTGGTGAAAAATTGTGAAGACAGATGCCATAGCACTTGATACCCATACATCTGCATTGAAAAGAAAGAATACTATCATGATAATTCTAGATCTTAGAACTTTAATATGCAAAAATTGATGGTGTTCTAGTAAAACTCTTAAGGTCTCTTAAGTAGAATGGAAGTCTAACTTACAAGTAAACATGTTTACAACAATTTGGTTATGGTACATGTAAATATTCTTGGCATGAGTTGCTCTACTTAAGAGAAAAAGAGGGGCTGTCATGGGTTAACAAGGTGTAGAGCTGGATGAACACAGCAGGCCGAGCAGGAAAGCTTGATGTTTTGGGCCTAGACCCTTCTTCAGAAATGGGGGAGGGGAAGGGGGTTCTGAAATAAATAGGGAGGGGGGGAGGCGGATAGAAGATGGATAGAGGAGAAGATAGGTGGAGAGGAGAAAGACGAGTCAGAGGTGGGGATGGAGCCAGTAAAGGTGAGTGCAGGTGGGGAGGTAGGGAGGAGATAGGTCAGTCCAGGGAGGACGGACAGGTCATGGGGGCGGGATGAGGTTAGTAGGTAGGAAATGGGGGTGTGGCTTGAGGTGGGAGGAAAAACAGGTTAGGGAGGCGGAGATGAGCTGGGCTGGTTTTGGGATGCGGTTGGGGGAGGGGAGATTTTGAAGCTTGTGAAATCCACATTGATACCATTGGGTTGCAGGGTTCCCAAGCGGAATGAGTTGCTGTTCCTGCAACCTTCGGGTAGCATCGTTGTGGCACTGCAGGAGGCCCAGAATGGACATGTCGTCTGAGGAATGGGAGGGGGAGTTAAAATGGTTCGCGACTGGGAGGTGCAGTTGTTTAGTGCGAACGGTGTGTAGGTGTTCTGCATTGCGGTCCCCAAGCCTCCGCTTGGTTTCCCTGATGTAGAGGACACCACAACGGGAACAGCGGATGCAGTATACCACATTAGCAGATGTGCAGGTGAACATCTGCTTGATGTGGAAAGTCTTCTTGGGGCCTGGGGTGGAGGTGAGGGGGGAGGTGTGGGGGCAGGTGTAGCACTTCTTGCGGTTGCAGGGAAAAGGGTCGTGGGTTGTGCCTTAATGGAATTTATAAATAATAATTATGCAATATCAGTGCAGGGAGTGTTATCATGTATGTCACCAACTTTAGGAAACGTGAATTTTTTGGAAAATTTGCACAAAGCGCTCCTGCAACTTGATATTTCAGTAAAAGAGACTTGAAAATACTTGTTGGCATTCATCAGCGTGTGATTGGTGGGTTTACAAGAATAACTCAGCAACTTAACTTTCACACCTGAGATTGTGGATATATATTTAGTTTTGGTGCAGCACTATACTTCAAAATTTTGCTAGTTCATTTTTTTTATCTTGCAACTCTAAAACTCTCTAAGAACACTCCACTTCCTTCAATTCTGACTTCTTGCTCCTCCCAGTTTGCATTGCTACTGAGTTGGTTATACCTGTAGTTGCCTAGCCCAAAGCTATGGAATTGTTTCCCCAGTCCTTTGAGCTGCTTCTGTCCCTCTTCTCCCAAGGCATCCTAGAAAACCAACATTTTGAACAAAATGTTTGGTTGCTTGTGCTACTCTCTCTACACAGCCACCTATCAGGTTTCTCCCTTTTGTAAGAATGCTACTTTAAATATTTTACTACACTTACTATATATTAAAGGTGTTATATAAATTCAAGTCGTTACATGAAATGTGACATGCTGCAGTTGAAGTAGATTGGGTGCATGTGGTTCAGTTGAGAAGCAAGTCTTACTGCTGTGCTTTATACTATGCACATGTTGATAGACTTTTTGAGCGCAGATGTTTAAATTTTACAACAGCCGTCTTCATCCTTGGAAATCTTACGAGCTAATCACACTGCACGTCATGTGTATTCTATTTTTAAAATTTCTCTACATAAGCGGCAAATTGCGCTGGAGGGTAATGGAGAATAGTTATTTTTATCAGGAGCTGCAGAAGGAACAATCGAGCAATATCTGAGTGGAAAGCTTTAAGATTTCAGTAAAATATAAACATTAATGTGGGTGTGCGGATAGAAAGGATGTTAGAAAATCCATCATTTTATCAGACCTAACAAGCATGGGGCTGGATGAACACAGCAGGTCAAGCAGCATCATAGGAGCAGGAAAACTTGACATTTCGGGCCTAAACCCTTCATCAGAAATGGGGGAGGGGAAGAGGGTTCTGAAATAAATAGGGAGAGAGGGGGAGGCGGATCCCTGAGGTTTGTCCGGAGGGAGGAGGGTAACTTCTTCAGGGTAGGCATCCTTAGAAGAGGCTTCGCAGTGGGGTTAAAATTGTATTGTTTATCAGACCATATCTCTTTCAGGTTATAGAAGGGTTTCTACAGAATGAATCACAGCACAATGCAAAATTTAATCATCTTGCTCTAATGCACAGTATTCTAATTGCTCATAATGCAGTGTATTTAAATCGCAGAATCATACAGTGCAGATGAGGCCCTTCAGCCTATTAAGTCTGCACAGACAAAAACTACTTAATCTACACTAGTCCCACTTTCCAGCATTTGGCCCATAGCCTTGAATGTTATGACATTTAAAGTGCTCATCCAAGTACTTAAAAAGTTATGCAGTTTCCCACCTCAACTTCCCTCCTAGACAGTGCATTGCAGACTCCCACTACCTTCTGGATGAAATCTTTTCTCAAATAGATTGAGATACACAGCATGGAAACAGACCATTCGGTCTGACTCGACAATGCTGACCAGCTATCCTAAGTAAATCTAGTCCCATTTACCAGCATTTAGCCCATATCCCTCTGAACTCTCCATATTCATACACACATCCAGATGCCTTTTTAAATGTATCAACCGCCACGACTTCCTCTAGCAGTTCATTCCATACATGCAGCACCCTCTGCATGAAAAGTCCCTTCTAAACCTTTCCCCTCTCACCTTAAACCTGTGTCATCTAGTTTTGGACTCACTCCTCCCAGGGAAAAGACCTTGTCTATTTACCCTATTTACGCCCCCTTGTTATTGACCCTTCGACCAAACTAAAGGGAGCAGCTACTTGCTGTCCGTGCTGTCCATCAACCTCAATCTTATACAACTCAATCAGGTCCTCCTCTGTCATCTCTGCTGTAAAGGAAACAACCTGAGCTTAACTGGCCTGTCTTCATGGCTAGTCTGTTCCATCCCAGGGCACATCCTGGTGAATCTCCTCTGCGTCTTCTAGAGTACAATTACATCCTTGCTGTAGTGAGGTGACCAGAACTGTACACAGTACTTCAGCTGTGGCCTAACCAAATCAAATTTGCTCATGGAATTTGGGCAGAATCATAATTATTGCCCTGAGAAATAGCTGATAGGTGTAGCTTTGCACCACTGTCGTTCAGGTGATACGGAGTGCTGTGGCAGCACTGGCTGCCAGCTTTAGTAAGTCTGTTGTAGCAATAAAAAAGGTTGCAGATCCAGAAAATGTTTTAAATTTGGATTTTTGTAAGCCACCTTTTATGCTGAAAGGATGGCATACTACCTGCACCAAATTGACTGCAGTGGTTCAAGAAGGCAGCTCAGCAGCACCTTCGTAAAGGCAATAAATGGATCACAAATTCTGGCCCAGCCAGCAATACCCACATCCACAGAATAAATTTCAAAAGCCCAGGTGCATTCGTTCTAGCCTTCTGGGGCTTCGGGAGGGCTGGACCAACAAAAAGCCTGGAGGGAAGAAGGGCAAATCTGGTGAAGTAGTGAAAATGGATGAATAATAAGTTTGCATTAAAAATGTGGTATTATTCTGAGCATTCTCATATAAGGTTAATTAGATGGATGGTTGAGCTCTAATAAAGTGAATTGTACATTGAAGATAAGTGTCAGTTGAGTCTTTTCCTTTTGTGGTTGCACGTGTTCTTGTGTCCGATGTCAAGAGCCCAGGTTGTTAGGGGTAGTATAATGACGTGGATAGAGGATTGGCTAACTAAGAGAAAACAGAATTACGATAAAGGGGTCACATTCAGGATGGACCCTATTAAACTAAGGTGCTTCAGAGATCAGCACAGAATATTTAATTTTATTTACCATATTATTTACAATATATTAAAGACTTGGGTGAGGAAGCGAATGTGCCATCACTAAGTTTGCAGATGACAAAAATAGGTGAGAAGGCAAATCGTACTGAAGATGGTACCAGGAGTCTGCAGAGGAATATAGGCATGTCGAGTGAGTGGGCAAAGTTGGCAGTGTACTGTTGGAAGTGTTCTGGTTCTGTGGCTCACAGAACAAGTTTGATTTGTCAATATACTACATAATCAAGTTGTTCATCATTCTCTCATGTTCTCACGCTGAGTTATGGACATGACCACATGACTGTTTAACTTTTCTTTTTCTGTAGTCATATTGAACAGACCACAACATGGCAAGACCCAAGAAAGCCTATGTCTGTATTAAATCCAAATACTCCTGCCAGCCCAGTGTCTCTGCAGCAGAACCTAATGAACACAACATCTTCAGGTAAGCAGAGAAAAATGATATGGGAAGTGAGAGTGTGGGTGGTGAAATTATTGGAAATGAAGAAACATCTGTAAACCCAGCTCACAATCTCTTTTCAAATATATTAGTTATTCTGTGCACTTCACTTGTCTAGACTTTGATTTGAAAGGAAGTACAGCCTTGCAAATTGGGAGCAGTTGTAGCAATTAGTCATTTATTTCCCACTTGACAGTGTCATAGACTCACATGATGAAAGATGTTGGTTTGTCAGTTTGTTCTCTTTCCAGATTATTATTCTCCAGCCTTGGTAGCACTGCCACAAGAATCTAACATATTCATTATTTTATTTAATGTGCGTGGGTGTGTTTATATTTGTGTGTAAACAGTAATGGTAAAATCCCCAGTGCAGCAGTGATCACTTCTATCATTCAGCACAAGCTATCTAGTAAAAGGTCTTAATGCTAATTTGGGGTTTGGTCACAGGTTTCGTTATGCATTTGGTTTAATTTGGCAATTACTGCTCAAAAATGCTAATAAAGAAAATTGGCTCAAAAATGTAAGTGTCCCCCATTAGTATGTCAACGCAAATGGGTTTAATGACAGCAGTGCAGTTCTTAAGAAACATGTAGTTTGTTGGATTTCACTTTCTTGAATTCTGTATCTCCTTTGGTTACAAAATAACTCATTTTTCAACATCCTGTGCATTGTTTCTCAGTGATGTGTAGAGCTAGAGGAATTAGTTTTGTCTGCAAATTTGAATACGGTAGTTTTAGAAGTCTGAAGGGGGTTCAAGATGACGTTGACAAAAAAGAGAATTCCGTCTCAGTACATGAGAATTCAAATCTTTTTAAAGAAAATAAAGTACACTGACTGGAAAAATAGGTGCTCTGGAAGAGTGAGCTATTTCAGTGTTCGGGTTCATGAGACAAAATGAGCTCATTAACTGGATAACTCCAAAGTTCTGGCATTTTTAGTGAGAGTTACAAAGACCAAAATATAAAATCACAATCCACAGCCAGACCAGGAGTTAGAGTGCTGTGTACTGTTTGGTTCCACAATATAGAGAGATGCTATGTTAGTACAGTGCAGATTAGCAAGGATGCTGTCTTGTATGAAGAAATGCAAATGCAAAAAATCCTGAAATGTTGAATTTGTTGTTTTGAATAGTTGAGATTAAGTTGATTTCAGAGATACTCACTCTGTTTCTTCAAATAAGTGTGAAGGTAGACAGTTTCCAATGACTAAGTCCAGAAGAAAAGGCACCGTTATAAAATTAAACAGAAGAAATTTAAGACAGGGGAAGATTTTTTAAAAAATCCAGGCATGTGAAGAAGCTATCAAACATAGTGCCGAAGTTGGTGATTGAAGCAGAGTCTCTGTCATTATTTATGAACAGGCTGGATACATGGTTGAAAGAAAAGAGAATTAAAAGGCACAGGAACAAGATGAGATCAGGGAAAGAGAACTACTGTTCGTGACAGATAAGCTCCAACACGAGCTGGTTATAAGAGCTGAGTGATCTGTTTGGGTTGTTATTCTATGCAGGTAATTCAGTTTTCAACCTGAAATGTTCTTAAGATATGACTTGTTTGTTTCAAATTAAAAACCGCTTTGGTGTTATTTTCAAAGGAAGGTTGTGGACTGTTTGTTTCTGGAATTCTGCTTGTGATAATCATTCTGTTGGTGTCACTGTATACTTATTCACTTAAAAACGGTGGCTAATTATTATTCTAAACGTTAGTTTGATGAATGAATTGTACATTATGGTTTGCCTTCTGCACAGACTCCGTATACTGCTCAGTTTTAGTGAATATAATAGATTTATTTCACTATCACATCCTGATTGGCTGCAACTTCTTATTCACAAAAAAACTACTGAAGAAAGTTTTTAAATTCAGTCTCTTCATTACAGAAAGATTGATTAATTTGTCAATAGCTACCATCACAGAGACAACTAATTGAATCTCTGCAAACAATTTCATTGTTTATGTAATCAATTTGGTCCAAATATCCACAATGTTGCATATACTTTACTTTGAAAATGTTTCTAGCAAACGTATAATGTTAGTGACAAAAAGAAGCGTTACCAGATTGCTGATCACAGAATTGTTAATAGTACAGAAGGAGACCATTCAGCCTGTACTGTATTACCTAGTCTCAATTTCCTGCCTTTCCCCATATCCCTGCACACCATTTCTGTCTAAAGTCACTCAATGCCCTGTTAAATGCTTCAATGGAACCTCCCTCTACCACATTCCAGACAGTGCATTTCATACCCTAGCTACTCGTATTGTGAAAACATTTTTCCCCACATCTCCCTTGCTTCACTTGCACATTATTTTAAATCTATTCCCTCTCGGTCTGTTTTGATCAGTCTGGCCATTTTTTTTTTTCTTGGCTCCCAAAAGCGAGCGCGTGGATGGCCAGATATATCCTAGATCATTAACATTTCTGAGTGCTCCTGAGTCTCAGGCTTTTCTCAAGTAATTGGTTTGTCCTTTACTACCAACCCCTTCATGTCTTTAACCCCCTACCCCAATCTTTATGCCTCCCTGTCCCCACACTTCATCTTATCTGTCTTAATCTGCTTTGTCTGCTCATTGGTTTTGTTCATATTTGCTTATTATTTCAAGGGTTTTTGAGGAAAAGAGTGGGAGAAAAGTTTGGCTTTTGTATCCTACCTTACAATGTGGAAGTCTGTTTTGATTAGCACAACGTCAAGGAATGGCAGATCTCGTTGCTTGTCAGTCTTGATCTTTGTACTATTATAGTTCAGTTTGTAGCAAGCGCATTCTGTGCCAGAGTTTTGGAATATGTTCGCTTTCCAATCAGTTGGTTCAAAAAATTCTAATCCCGTTGATTCTCTTCCATGCTTGACATTTCAGATCCTTCGTGTTTTCCCGATACAACATGCCTGGGCGGGATCTTTTTGTTCTTTCATTGGATACAGCTGTCACTGGCAAAGTCAGCACTTGCTGCCCCCTGTAATTGCCTTTGAGCTGCATAGCTTGCTCAGCCATTTGAGGGCACTTGCAAATGAACCAAATTGCTCTGGGTCCAGAGTTGCATTTAGGTGAGCCAGAGTAAAGATGGCAGATTTCCTTAATATGTGAACCAGAAGTGTTTTTACAACAATTGACGATAGTTTAGTGGTCACAATCGCTAAGACTGGCTTTCAATGGTAATTAAGTTTTGAATTCCACTCGAGCGGCTACTGTGGTGGGATTTGAACCCATGTTCCCAGAGCAGTAGCCTGTCACATTACTAATCCAGTGACGTGACCATCATGCTACCACTTTCCCATTTCCACATGATTGGAAATAGAGGCTGCTGTTAAATTATTGGAGAGTGTGTGATAGAAAAGCAAATTGGGTCATGTAGCTACTACCATCTTAAGCAAAAGCTAAGAGAACAATAACTGTGTAAATTTAAAGTTTGAAATGGAATGCCGAATATTAGATCATAGTATTTAATGCCTGGCTGTTGCATGGGGTCAGCAATTCTGACACGCAGTGGGTGGAGCCCCACTCTGTCAGCACCACCTACTGTCATGCAATCAGCATTTAATGACGACTGTGTCTACATTGTACCTAAGGATACAGAAGATATTTATCATTAATATTTGGCTTCTGTGTGCCTCGGTCTCAAAAACTTTTAATCTATGGATCTGAAGTTCCCTTCCTTGTTCCCACAAATCTCCTCAGGTTTGAATCTTCAACTTTCTTCCCCACTTCATGTTGGTTCTATTGCCCATCCTACAATCTTGCTTGACTTAAAAATAAAACTCATCGTATCTATTACAAGCAATGTCACTGAAAATTGTCTAGCACGAAGGAGAAGGCTTTTGAGGTATCAGATTGGTTATGATAACAGCATATCACCTTTTGTCAGAACATTAGATTTGAAATGACACGTGTTCAAACCAAGGTAGGACACACCCCAAAAGGGTGTGAAAGGGTGAACTGTAGCCAGAAGTCGAAAGTGAATTGAAAGAACAAATGTTGGTTGTAAATTTTGTTTTGTTGCTCAGTGGGTGAGCGTGAATAAATTCACAACTGGAAACAGAAATTGATAAGTTGAATGTTAAATAGCAGATGAAAATCCCCCATTTCAATTAACTCACTTGCTACAGGATTTGGACAGGGAGATAAATAGAAGGGGGAAGATGGATATGATTACTCAATAGGGAAGACGAGAGGGAAACTTGCTGTTTGGCAAGTGCGCATCCGTTGCAACAAGCTTCTTTAAAGTCATAGAGTAATACGGCATGGAAACAGGCCCTTTGGCCTGAATACTCAGCTAGTCCCAATTGCCTGCATTTGGTCCATATCCTTCTAAACCCTTCCCATTCATGTACCTATCTAAATGATTTTTAAATCTTGCTATGTACCTGCCTCATCCACTTTTCTGGCAGCTCATTCCATATACGCACCTCTCTGTGCGTGAAGAAGTTGCCCCTCAGGTCGTCCTCAAATCGTTTCCCTCTCACCTTAAACCTATGCCCTCGAGTTTTCAATTCCCCATCCCTGGGAAAAAGGCTATATGCATTTATCCTATCTATGCACCTCATTTTATACACCTCAATAAGGTCACCCCTCATTCTCCTACATTCCAAGGAATAAAGTCCTATCCTGGCCAGCCTCTCGCCATTACTCAGGCCTACTAGTCCTGGCAACATCCTCATGAATCTACTTTGCACACTTTCCAGTTTAACCATGTCTTTCCTATAACAGAATGACTAAAACTGTACACAATACTCCATGTGCAACCTCACCTACAACTGTAATGTAATGTCCCAACTTCTACTCTCAATGTCTTGACTGAAGGCCAGTATGCTAAATGCCTCCTTCACCATCCTGTCTACCTGCTTTCAACGAACTATGTACTTGTATTCCTAGGTTTCTCTGTTCCGTAACACTCAGGGCCTTACCACTTACTGTACAAGTCCTGCCTTGGTTTGAACACGTGTCATTTCAAATCTAATGTTCTGACAAAAGGTCATCAACCTGAAACATTACCTCTTGACTTTCCAATGATGTTTCCTGGTCTTCCAGCAGTTTCTTTTTTTTATTAAATAGCTGCTCAATTCCTCTTAATGTTATATTGTCTTCTCTCTTGAGGTGTGAATCCCATGATTTGCCGGCCTCAGTAATTACTTTGGATGTGTACTTTCATTGGTATAGCTAACTATATGTCTATTTTTTAATTGATTAATTACTATTTACCTTCTGAAGAACCTTTCTCCCCCCATGTTTGAAATCCTCTCGGATATCTCTTTCTTTCCCATTCCCACTTGTCTCAACCCTACTGTTTCTGTTGAAGCCGTTTGTACAAGGGTGATGAGTTGCTGTTTTCTTGAACTACTTTGACCCTTCTAGCACCAGTGCTTAAAATGTACAAGCAGAAGATGAAATTGCCCCCAGTATGGCCCAGAAAAGTCCATTAATGTTGAGACAAATAAGAAAAAGGCCATTCCGTTCCCCCACTCCCACCCCTGAATCTGTCAGGAACTACTGAGAACAGATTTTGTCTCTCTTGAGCTTCTCCAAGCACACACTGTTTCTCACCCAACTTTTTGAGTGAACCTTGTGACAACCAAAATGGTAAAGAAGCAACCTGTGATTGGAGGAACTGCTATGAGGTAAGTAATGTTGTAAAGGTATTGTCAGGATTGCTGTCACGTGGGATAGCAGATTGTTTTTAGCCATGAGATTGGAAGAATGAGGCAAAGGAGAGAATAGAGTAATTTAAATCTGATTTTGATGTTCAAAATGCACTGACATTACTAATGGGTGCCCGGTTGAAATGTTCTAGCTTTATGGCTATGTGATGAAAGTGTATTAGCTATGACCTCGCGAGTCTGAGAAAGGGGTGTTGAAGTTGATGGCATTTTGTGTGGAAGTATGTATCTGTTGTTTAGGGAGGGAAAAAGTAACCTTTTGCTAACCTTTGTCTGTTATCGTTGTTATGGACACAGACCAACTCCCTCACAATGTGTTATGATGATAGTCTAGACCATTACCTTTTCTTAAAGGTAAGTGTGAGGCATTGTGTTCCAGATGCAGTTCAGTTGGTCAAACTACTCGACTTTAAGTGAAACGCACTTTATTTGGACACCAGTTAAAATGCAGACAAAATGAAAAAAGAATTGGCTTAACTGTAACTCTATTGAAATGCTTAACAGAATAATAAACGTTAACTACTAATTAACTGCCCAATATAGTAACATCCCATAATACACCCTTGGCCAAGGTAAATTTAGTAAAATTGATTGTCTCACATGCAATTCTAGCGACTGGAAGAGAACTCTAACTTGTAGCTGTAATAGAGAGGACTAAGAGCTTCCACATCAAACTTCAAGACCTTGACTGCATCTAGATAAAACTAGAAGTCCTGGTTCTGTGGGATTTTGGCCCCACCCATTCAAGTTGCTTCTGTTGTTCCAACTTTTTTTAAAAAAAAGCAAGGCCTCACAAGCTGTTTACTTTTTGACTTTGAGCAGATCCCTAGGCATCTCTGTATCAATCTTCATTTTCAAAAAAAGGACAAAATACACCTCTTAAAGCCTTAGTATTGTCTCAAAATGTGCTAATTCAAATATGTAGTGTCTGCAAAAAGAGCTTATTCGTGTGTTATGGTTTTAAATTTAATAACTAAGGATGTTGATGAATTCTTTAATTCTGGTTCAGTGTGAGCCCTCATCTCCCAGTTGTCAACACAAACGTGAAAGGTATTGCTACTGCACCACTGAATCACCTACTCAATCAATAAAACAAAGAATTGTGGATGCTGGAGATTGGAAGCAAAAATGGAAATTGCTGGCAAAACTTGGCAGGTCTGGCAGCATATGTAGGGAGAGAAACAGTTAGCATTTAAGTCCAGTGACACTCCTGATAAATCCCATTCTGATGAAAGGGCACCTAATATATCAGTTTAGCAGAGAATGGAAAAGAGCCCTAAAAAGTAATTCTCAAAAATCAGTGTCCCCCTAGAAAATCTCATGAAGAGCCCCTTCAAGAAGGAAAACATGATCCTGGACAGTGCATGCTCATCTTTGCAATGCTCAAATGTTCTTCCTGTAACGAGGTTCCCAACATTGCATACCCAGCAACCATACAGACTCATAATATCCTTAGTGCACAGTGAATTCATTACTCTTTAAGAGTAATGCTTTTGCCTTCCATGTTCCTGAGTCCCAAATGTGTAAAATGAAATCTCTTTCCACACTTCATTGTTCAATTATCCCTAAATGCTTGGATGCCTGATGCTTCCAGTGGCGATGGAAACAGGTTGGAATGGTTGAAATAAAATCACATTGGCAACCAGGCTGTGTAGGGGATTCTTGAAACCTGAGTCTTCACTTGAAAGGGTTATGGCAACAGATCAATAGAAGTTTGCAAAAGAGAAATGGATATCTCCTCAAATGGAAAATTTTCAAGACTATGGAAAAAAAGTAGGAGAGTGGGACTAAATGTACAATTCTTCAACATGCTGCAATAGACATGATGGACTGAAGGGTCTCGTTTTGCATTGTAGTTCTGCCTCCCTTAAAGTCCAGTAATGTGCTGGCATTTATTGCTTGAGCTCATTGGGAGAGTAGTGACGTGAGCGAGGTATGGGAAGCCTATCACGTTCCCCCATGGTTCACTGCCTTCAGGAGAGATTGAGAGAGCACAAAGATGGCATGGCAATTAGTTTATATTTGCTTTAGTGAAGCATAACTAAGAGCAGAATGCTTTGCTAATGTTTTACAGTTTTTCAAGACTATCTGATATTTTTGTTTGTACTCTTTAATGTTTACCTCCACTTCAATTTGAGGCAGCATTTGGATATTTGAAAAATAGTCCTTCAGCAATTGAGTATTTGATGTTTGCTTGAAGAATTGAGCTTCAGGTCTTATATTCAGAAAAGATTGCCGTGTTTTTATTATTTAATGGCACACTTTGAATTGGAATCTGACATGAAGTGAACCCAGGTTCTTACACAGTCTGTTGAAGTACCTTCACAGCAGATCATGTTTCTGGTTTTCACAGAGCAGCAAAGCAGTGGTTTACGTTCATCAGATTTCTTACAGGGTCTCAACTGTGCTAGAAACAAGTCAGATCCCCCTGTTTAAACAAGAAAATACAGGCTGTTCTTACAGCTCTTAGTGGCCAGATTCAGAAAGTTACATTTCATGAACCATCTCAAGGAGCAGAGCAGTTGGGAGTGAAATTTTAATACTATATGTTGAAATTTAAAAACATGCTGCAGTCTTCTATTGTCTGTGAATTTATCTGAAGAACTCGGCTAGAGATGGGGCTGTAAGAATGTATCTATCTTCATCCCTGTGTTGCTCCTTATTGCTGTTCTCTTCTTTATTGTAAAATGCACTTGGGCTTTGAGTGACAATACAACTTAACTGTGAGCCATATAGTAAACTTGCGTTGGCTATAGTCATTACAGCAGCTTATGGATTTAAGTTGACCAAACTGAGGGTAAGCCATGGAACAATATCCCACTTTGATTTATCTGTTTGTGGAGAATGCTTTCCTTACAAATGCCAACTTGGAGGAAAATTTTGTTTTCAGTTGGAGGGGGTTGAAATTTTATTAAAACAAACTAATACTTAGAAACTAAATTGCAAAAATTGGCATTGCCTATCAACCAAGAATTAATATCATTTCCAATTTTCACTAAATCAAAATGCTGTAGATGCTGGAAATCCAAAATGAAAACAGAACGTATTAAAGAAGGGCAATTGCTAAGGTAGCAACTGCAGAGAGAGAAACAGTCTGGTTGTGATCTTTTTTCGGAACTGGGGAACAAGTGACTTTGAGCAAGGGAGAGGGAAAAGGGTGAATGAAATGAAAGCTCTGTGATTGTGATTGGATAATGGACTGAATGTATCGCTTGATAAAGGTTTCATTCTACAAGGCCAATTGGAATGGTCAAGGAATAAGTAAAAAATTTTAAACGAGATCCCTAATTGATCTGAATGCAAAAAGGAGGAAAATAGAGAAATGATGAGTGAAAAAAACCAAGCCAACAAAGCAAAACCGAATAAAGCGGGAGAAGAACTTGAGTTCCTAAAATGCCCAACCAAGAGATTAGCTGCTGTTTCTTGAACTTTGCTGTACCCCTAATGGAGCTCAACACGAGTAAAGACAAGTCAGAGTGGAGCAAGGTGGAAAAAATTTTTAAATGACTTTACAATTGGAATCAGGGTTCCGTAAAGTGGCTATTCCCTCTGCATTTGGTCTCCCCTCTGAAGAAAGGATTTCCTTGTAAAATAAGTAAAGTATAATAAATTTAGAAAGTGAGAGTCAGAGTCATACAGCGTGGAAACAGAGACCCTTCGATCCAATGAGTCCATGCTGAACATAATCCCAAACTAAACTGGTCCCACCCTACCTGCTTTTGGTCCATATCCCTCCAAAACTTTCCTATTCGTATATCTATCCAAATGTCTTTTAAACATTGTAATTGATCTGCATCTGCCATTTCATCAGGAAGTTCATTCCACACACAAACCACCCACTGTTTTTAAAAAAAAAATTCTCTCATGTCTTTTTAAAATCTCTCTCCTCTCACATTAAAAATGCCATCAACTCTATCTTGTCATCTTATAAACTTCTGTCAGGTCATCTGTCAATCTCCTATTCTCCAATGGAAAAATTCTTAGCCTACCCAGCCTTTCTTTACAACTCAAACTGTCCATACCTGGTAACATCCTGGTGAATCTCTTCTGAACCTTCTCCAGCTTGATATCCTTCCTATAACTGGGTGATCCGAACTGGATGCAGTATTCCAAAAGAGGCCTCACCAATGGTCCTGTACAACTGCAACATAATGTCCCAACCCCTATGCTCAATGGACTGAGCAATGAAGGCAAGTGTGCCAAACACCTTTTTAACCACTCGATATGTGACACAAACCTTAAAATTGCTGTTACATCTGTCCTTGGACAGTGAGAAGTAAAAGGGTACTTATTGCACTTCCGTATTTGCATGGAAAGTTTTAGGAAGAAAGGGAGGGAATGTTAGGGGTGATTAAGCAGCAGGCCAAAGTTTTGGGAGATAGAATCACCAGTTCCCATTGTTGAAAGGGGAGGTGGTGGTGTTTGGTGGTGTCACTGTTTTAGTCATGTAGGAAATAGATCTGGTGAATATGGAAGCTTATGGGGTGAAAGACAAGAATCAGGGGAACTTTATGATTCTGGTTTGGATGGGGAAGGTTAGCGTAGAAGTACAAAAATATATCAGATACAGAGGGCTTCATCAACTCAGTAGGTGAGGTGGCTCCTTGCGGGTAGAAACTTTGAAGATATAAAGAAAGACATCAAAGTGCTAGTATGGGTTGTATCAGTTTTGCTGTTTATGGTTGTAGCGTCCTGAGTGGCCCATTTATGTTTGGTCAGTAATTGGAATATATATTTGTTAATACTTTTAATTAATGGCTTTCCTTACAGCCTGAAAATTGTGGAACTTAATTTCAACTAAACTGAGTGTCACCAAGCAACAAATAATTCCAACAGAAACCAGTTCAGAAGAAGGGGCACCAGACTGAAAACATTAACTGATTTCTCTCCACAGATGCTGCCAGACCTGAGATTGTCCAGCAATTTCTGGTTTCTACTATCAGCAGTTCTTTGGTTTCTTTCCAGTAAAATCATGCCACCACGACTGAATAAATTGTATCCTAGGCTGTTTACGGACTGCAGGGAGGAATAGAGAAAATAGATCATTTTCTGATCCTCACTGGATGCAGGTGAGGTACTAGAAGTTTCGATGTCTGCAATGTTGTACCCTTTATTCAAAAAGGGTACCAAGGATCGGCCTATGTTTATAGGCTGGTCAGTCTTACCTTGGTGTTGGGGAAAATGACTCCGATCAACATTGAGAAAAAGAATTAAATGGCATTGGAGGAGCACAAATTAACCAGCGGTAGCCAGTATTGTTTTATAAAGGGTAGTTTGTCTCATTACCTTGATTAACTGTTTTGAGGAAGTAACCAGGAGTTTTGTTGAAGTTCACACAGTGGACATGATCTATGTGAATTTTGTTCTAACATTGACAAAATACTAAGTGGCAGACAGTTGAGAAATTAGAACACTGGGATAGAGCAGAATACAGTGAGTCGGAACCAAAATTAGTTCTGACAGGATATATTCAGTGGATGTTTTCTGGAATAGAAAGTGGGTTCCAGTAATGTTCCGCAGGGTTCAGTTTTGGATCCTTTGTAATTTGCTTTATATTAATGATTTAGACTTATCTGTGGGAGGCATGATTTGGAAATTTACAAATGACACAAAAATTGCCAGTTCGTTGATAATGCAGAGGATGCTGTTGACTGTAGGATGATGCCAGAGCTTTGCTCGAGAGAGCAGAAAAGTGATACGTGGTATTCAAACCTGAGAAGTATGATTTTATACAAGAAGGGGAGGGCAAACCAAGAAAGGGAATACATAATAAACAGGAGAGTGTAGACAGGAGCAGAGGAAGTGACAGACCTTGGAAAGGATGTCCACAGGCTCCTGAAGGGAGGACAGGACAGGTAGATAATGTAGTAAAGATAATATATGGGATGTTTTCCTTCATTAGGCAAGCTATTAAATACAAAAGTAGGGTGAAATGTTCGAACTGTATAAGACACTGACTGGAGCACAACTGGATGTTTGTGTACAGTTCTAGTCACCGCACTACAGGGAGGACAAAATTACTATAGAGAGAGTGCAGAGGAGATTTACCAAATTATTTACCAAAATTCACTTGACTCTGGGGTGGTTCCTGCAGATTGGACAACAGCCAATGTGATGCCACTGTTTAAAAAAGGAAGTAGACAAACAACAGGTTAACTATAGGCCTGTTAGCTTAACTTAATGCTTGAATCTATCATTAAGGAAGAAATAACAAGACATCTGGATATAAATTGTCCCATTGGGAACACCCAGCATGGGTTCATGAAGGGTATGTCATGTTTAACTAATTTGGTGGAATTCTTTGAGGACATTACTTGCATGGTGGACAATGGGGAATCTGTGGATGTGGTGTATCTAGATTTCCAGAAGGCATTTGACAAGGTGCCACATCAAAGACTGCGACATAAGATAAAGTTGCACGGTATTGCAGGTAATGTATTGGCATGGATAGAGGATTGGTTGACCAGTAGAAAACAGAGTAGGGGTAAATGGGTGTTTTTCTGGTTGGCGGTCAGTGGCTAGTGGTGTGCCTCAGGGATCAGTGTTGGGACCACAATTGTTTACAACTTACATAGATGATTTGGAGTTGGGGACTAAGTGTGGTGTGTCAAAATTTGCAGATGACACTAAGGTGAGTGGTAGAGCAAAGTGTGCAGAAGGCACTGAACAGCAAAATGGACTATGTTTTAAATGGTAAAAAATTGCAGCACGCTGCTGTGCAGAGAGACTTGGATGTTCTTGTGCATGAATCGCTAAAAGTAGGATTGCAGGTGCAGCAGGTAATTAAAAAGGGAAATGGAATTTTGACTGCCATTGCTAGAGGGATGGAGTTTAAAAACAGGGAGGCTATGCTGCAGCTGTATAGGCCACACCTGGAGTACTGTGTGCAGTTTTGGTCTCCTTACTTGAGAAGAGATATACTAGCACTGGAGGGGGTGCAGAAGAGACTCACTGGGTTGATTCCAGAGTTGAGAGGGTTGGATTGTGAGGAGAGGCTGAGTAGACTGTGCTTAACTCATTGAAATTCAGAAGAATGAGGGGAAATCTTATAGAAACATATGCAATTATGAAGAGAATAGATAAGCTGGAGGCAGGGAGGTTGTTTCCGCAAGCAGGTGAAACTAGGACTAGAAGGCATCGCCTCAATCAAGGGAAGCAGATGTAGGACTGATGTCAGGAGAAACTTCTTCACCCAAAGGTTTGTGAATCTGTGGAATTCCCTGCCCAGTTAAGCGGTTGAAGCTATCTTGCTGAATGTGTTTAAGGCAAGGCTAGATAAATTTTTAAACAGTAAAGGAATTAAGGGTTATGGTGAGTGGGCAGGTAAGCGGAGCTGAGTCTCAAAAAGATCAGCCATGATCTTATTAAATGGCAGGGCAGGCTCGAGGGGCCAGATGGCCTACTCTTGCCCCTAGTTCTTATGTTCTTCTTTACAAGAATATTGCTAGCACTTGAAAATGCATATGAGGAAAAATTGGATAGGCTAGAGTTGTTTCTCTTAGAACAGAGGAGGCTAAAGATGATGCAGCCAAGGTGTGCAAAATCATAAGAACTTGGTTTAGAGTGGACAGGAAAACCTGCTTCCTGCAGCAGAGACAACAGAGTCACGGTGATCGGTAGAAGGGCTAGAAAGGACGCAAGATTAAAAAAAACACCTTTCCAGAAGGTGGTGGATGGTGGATTGAATTAGTTGTTCAGTTTGTGGTTGAAGCAGAAGTCTCTGACTCTTCTTTTAAAAGGTACTCGCACTGTATAACCTGCCAAGCCATGCACTAGGTACTGGATGCTGAGATTAGATCGAGTGACAAGTTTATTTAACCTGCACAGACAGGATGGGCTGAAGAACCCCTCTATGCTGTAACATTTGTGTTCTATGGTGTTACTAGTGATTGACAATTCCATATTTGCTACATTCAAATTACAATTTGCAGATAGTCTATTCCTTGGTATCTCATTTGTCTTGAAGTCACCTCCAGAGGTATGAGAGACTCCAGTGGGTTAATTCTGAAGTTCAAATCTGTTTCACAGAAATTCATTTAGTCTAGCTGGTGGATTCTGTACTTTGGTAGAATTCCATTCACTTTCTGTGAGTAATATTCCATGAATGAGAAGAAACCCTAACCTCTGGAGTATGTTCCTATTATCCTTGGTAAATTTGGAGATGATTACATTTTCCTTGATGCTTTGTTCTGTGGAATGGGATTACTTATCAGTGAGTATTAACAAGTCCAATTGAATATCCTCACAATAGTAGACTCAGTCATTTTAGTGCTGTCCGACTTTTCTGGTTTTGTATAGCTCATCAGGTTAAACTAGCCAACGTTTTGGGATTGCACACGCCATACTCATGCAGTATTATTTTGGGAGTGCTTTGGTGGAGGGATAATTGTAACTTAGTGCTATTTTCTCAAACAACTGAGTGCATTGGATTTTTCCTAAGTTCACAAATCAGTGTCTTTTTCCTATTCTGATATTCAGAATGCAGGTATTTTGTAGCAGCATTCATACCCAGTGACATTAGTAACTCCTAGAAAAGGTGCACAAAGTTTAGCTGAAAAACATGAGCTTAGAGTTTTCCAGTGCCAGTAATATTACCATGCTTGACACAAAGCATTATAACCAATTTCTGATTAACGTTTTTCCTCTCTTCTAAGAAAAATCTTCAAACCACCTCCCCCACCCTGCTGCCTCAGAGGGAGGGCAAGTGATGGGTTAGCAGCTTCCTAACTGACCAGAACAGTTATGGGTCAACAATTCCTTTGTGGGTTCTATGTTTTATCATTCTCTGATTCCTTCTTCCCAAGTTGTGATGAGCCCACCATTTGGCATCTTGTCAAATATCACAGCTTAGTTGATGATTCCCCATGTGGGAGAATCAATGGAGAGACAACGTCTCTACTAGTCTAGCACAACACACTATTGTATTACGCTTATTAAGAGTAAGATTTGATAGTAAGGGCTTAAGCCATCCGTTTCCTACTCCAGTTTTTTTTTTAAAAAGTGATCTGGGGAAATGAGTAGTTATTACATTTCCTCAGTGCTCCTTTGTGGAGTAAAAGGGGACATACTTGAACCTCAGTTCTTCCAGTCTCCTGTGGCTCATTCACTGGCTGCATCTGAATTGAATATTGCAAGTCTCAAAATTGTATTTAAAAAATAATTCTGGCAAGATTATGCTTTAGTGATTTTTCCCTATACAGTTGCAAGCAAGAGCTTTGCATAAACAAGCAAGTTAAAATATTTATTTAGTTTTTTTGTTTTTTAATTATGTCAAAACAAATTTACTCGTATTCTTTTTCAATATTGTTTTCTGATAGTCATGTAACTATTGAGCTTGCAAAATTTCATTTTTAGCAGCCCACCATAAATTCCTTTACTTTTCGTTCAGGCCCACTTCCTGATGGCTGGGAGCAAGGCATTACCCCAGATGGGGAGATTTACTACATAAACCACAAAAACAAGACCACCTCTTGGTTGGACCCAAGGCTTGATCCTCGTTATGGTAAGTGAGCCTTTGCAGGTAATGCTTGACTTGTTTTTTAGCTGTCCAGCCAAACTTTTTATAGTATTCCTTGTGGAAATTTTTAAACTGAGCAGCTTGCTATGTGTTGTTGTGCTAGTCTCCAACTGGCGGGAGCTAAATCAAAACAGTGTGCAGATCACTGAGCAGGTCAGGCTGGGAGGACAGAAACTCTTTGAAGCTTAACAAGTGTTGACCTAGGACCATTATGGGCCCCAACTGAAGATTAGCTTTAACTCTTCCTTTGCCACAAGTATGAATATTTTAATAACACAAGTGGGTTTTTCATCTTGCTAATTTGTCTTGCCTTTCCTATGTAAGTTAAGAAACATTGCAAAAGAATGAATACGTATTCCAGGTTTAATTCTTGGCAGTTATTTTGGCTTATTTGGTTCCCAAACTGAAATTAGTGTTTAATGTCTGTTCAATTGCATGTTGTCACCTTCAGAGGCAGTAACTATAAGGACTCTGCTGGAATATGTTAGAAAAAATCTTTCTGAAATAAGGTTGCTTAGCCATTGAAGTGCATCTGTTTGCTTCATGGAACTGTTTATAGCACCTTTATGTGCTCATGCAAGACTTTTATTCCTGCTTTCCCTGTGTGGGCCCACCACTTGCAAGTCTGCACATAACATTGCCAAAGTATCCCAGACAGGCTTAAGTGTGTGCCAGGACTTTCTTTGCGGTCAGGCACTTAATCTTTTCCAGACCTTTTGAGTCAAAGAGCTCAAGTGTAACTGAAGGCAAAGCGAGTTTGGGGGCTGGGGGCTTGCATGTGTGCTGGTGCAGACTAGATCTAAAACAAAGCTAAATAGAGACAAGCTGTTAGTTGTATTGAACTTGAAAGAGTTTTCCTCTTCCATGTGAGGTCAGGGCCATTACATTGTGGTTTTCATTTATTTTGTTCTGCAAGCCAAGAACATTTTAAGTCGCTGACCTTCATTGGCAGCTTGAGCCCACATTGTACAACTAGCATGTTATTTTTTTCTACAGTTGGGTTATTTTTTATTGGTCCATAGTGATTAGGTATAGTTTATAATGGCCAGAATTGGTTGAAACATGTACTTTGATTCTGGAGGGACGCTGTTTGCGTGCAGTCCTATAAAAGATCCTTCCTTTAGTGCTCTTGTTGACTGTTATTGGAAACAACATGCTGTTTTTCTGTAGCAGGATTAAAACGTGATGTTAACAAAAATATGAAGTAGACCACCATATTGAATAGGAAAGCAGCGATCCTGTGACAGCCAGATCTGATGATAGAATCCCTACAGTATGAAAGCAGACTATTCAGCCCATAATCCATACTGACCCACTCCCTTACCCTATCCCTGTAAACCTACATTTCCTGTGGCTAACCCACCAAGCTTGCACATCTAGTGAAATGTGCCACAGTTTCCTAAATTTGGGAACCAAGATGTAAAGTTTCTGCTTGGGTGCACTTGGTGCTTTTAGTGCAAGTTGAAAACCTCTCCCCATAGCACCAACTTCACCTGGTTTCTGCTTAAATAGGACATATCGTCAAATGTAAAACTGCCTTGAGCTCGTGTAATTGGATATCATTTTTAAAAAATTCTGACCGTAAAATGTGTTAACTTGTCATTCTTTAAAACGGCTGAAAATTTCTTAATGATTTTTAATCATTATAAGTATATTTCTAATCAATGTTACTTTTGAGGCGTGTAGAGTCATAGACATCTACTTTACAGAGAAAATGTCCTTCAGCTCATCGACTCTGCGCTGGGCAAAAACAAGAGCTTAACTATTCTAATCTCATTTTTCAATACTTGGCTCATAGCTTTGTACGCCTTGGCATTACAAATGTACATCTAAACACTAAATACATCACGGAAGTGGACTGTTTTGGTCTGACTTGTCAATGCCGACCAAGTTTCCCAAACTAAGCTAGTCCCATTTGTCTGTGTTTGGCCCCTATCCTTCTAAACCTTTCCTATTTGTGTACCTGTCCAAATGTCTGTTCAATGTTGTAACTGTACATGCATCTACCACCACCTCTGGCAATTCATTCCACATATGAATCACCCTCTTGTGAAAACTGTTTTCCTCACGTCTCTAAATGTTCTGCCCCTTACCTTTAAATCTATGCCCCCTCCACAGTCATTGAACTCGCCATTGTGGGGAAGTATCTAATATTGGATATCTGTCATGTCCCTCCTCAATCTCCTCTGCTCCAAGGAAAACAACCCCAGTCTTTCCAATCTTCATAAGTAAAACTTTCCAGCCCGAGTAACATCCTGTTAAGTCTCCTCTAAATCCTTTTCACTGCAATCACATCCAATGTGGACTGTAAACAATACTCTAGCTGTGACCTAATAATGTATTATAGTTACAGCATCACCTCCACACTCTTGAATTCTATGCCTTGACTAATAAGGTCAAGTTAGTCAGAGATGACCTCCCCTTAACCAAGCCATTCTGACTATTCTCGATTAATCCCTGCCTCTCCAAATGTGCATTAATTCAGTTCCTCAGTATTGCTTCTGATATTTTCCCTCCTACCAAGCTTAGACTGATTGGCCTGTAGTTTCCTGAGTAACAATGGAAAATGCTCAGAAGATCTGAGAACATAATGAAGAGAGAAAGAGTTACTGTTTCAAGCAGTGTCTTTCAAGAGAATTGTAGGAATTAACTTTAAGAATATATTAAGCCACTTTTGACACAGTTTCTTAGTAAATTAAAGCAAAAATTGAATTCAAAAAGTTTATTTTTTTTCTACCCCTTGTTGCTCTGACTCTTAAAAATACCAGTTTAATATCCAGGCCTCCCTGAAGGCCTGCACACGAGTACAATCAGCAGTAAGTCTTTCTGGTGATTGGTTTATCCAGGAGGTTGCGGGGTGGGAATTCCCACCCAGTACATTACTTTTAAAGTTAATGCACGTCTTGGAGAATGCAAATCATTCTCGAACCTCTATCATCATTTTTGGTAATTATGCCAATCTCGGCACCAAAAAAATTCTAGCCTAGTCGAGCTCTCGGCCCAGATGAGAGGATAAGTATGATTTCTGATCTTTACTGAAATGAGAAATAAGAAATCTGTTCTTTTAGTCTATTTGGAGAGTAAAGTAAGGGAATGTCTTGTTTGATGGTCCTCTGTATTGATCAATGTTAGAACTTGTTAGGTTTCCTGGATTTTACAAACATGGAAACAAAACCAACTGCATTCTGCTACGTATTAATCCAGGTGACAAGCAAAACAAGCGTTTTGTTTTCTTGTTGTGCCCCATTGTATTTGCAAAAGATGAAATGTGAGGTCCCAATTTCACTAAAGCATTCATGGGAGAAAAGTGAAATATGTAGTGTTATTTAAATGGAATAGAGCGTAAGTGCTCCTGTGCAGTTATTAGCTGCAGTTTCTACGTTTTTTTGGAACAACAAAACTTTGATTGCTGATGTGCCTCATCATTATGGTTTTTAGAGTAAAGCATAAAGGAACTTGATGGACAGGTTGACATGACTAAATGTTTGGTAGTGAGTTTCACCCAGTCATCAACATCAATGATGCTGAACTTCAAAAAGTCTGAGTGTCTTTGTAATATTTTCTTGAATATCATTTATTGTCATGTACATTCAAAATAAAATGAAAAGTGAGTAGCTCGTACATAAGCACCATTCACAGAATAAAATAAAGATAACATAAAGTCCAACTTACCTTTGCTGCTATACCACGGCCAGAGTCCCGCTCCGGGATTTCCAGCCCATGCAATGCCGCCGAGAGTGTCCTGCTCTGGGCTGCAGCAGTCTGCTGTAGGGGGGCCTACTCCACGTGGAAAATGAGAGCCCTGCTTTGGGCCTCACAGGCTGGCCGAGCGACTCAGCCACTGCCTAATGAACCATTGGGAACGTTAACATAATATGGCATACCTGCTTCATTGGCCAGGGCATGGGGTACAAGAGTTGCCAAAACACATTGCAGCTATATAAAAACCTTGTTAAGCTACATTTGGAGTATTGTGTGTAGTTTTGGTTGCCACGTCACCAGAAGGATGTGGAAGCCTTGGAGACAGTATAGAGAAGGTTCACCAGGTCGAGAGGGCATTGGCTATGAGGACAGGTTAAAAAGACTAGGATTTTTTTCACTGGAAAGGCGGCGGCTGAGAGGTGACCTGATAGAGGTCTACGAAATTGAGTGGCATAGTCAGAGGCTTTTTCTCAGAGTTGAAGTTTCAATTATAACAGGGCACAGATTCAAGGTGAGAGGGCAAAAGTTTGAGGGATATGTACGAAGTACATTTTTCAGTGATAGGAACCATGGAATGCACTGCCAGAGGAGATAGTGGAGGCAGGCATGTTGACAACATTTTGGAGGCATCTGGTTTGTTACATGAATAGGGATGGAATAGAGGGATACGGACCGAATAAGGGCAGAGATTTTGAGATAACAAGGTATGGGGCTGGATGAACACAGCAGGCCAAGCAGCAGCATAGGAGCAGGAAAGCTTGATGTTTCGGGCCTAGACACTTCATCGTCTGAAACGTCAAGCTTTCCTGCTCCTATGATGCTGCTTGGCCTGCTGTGTGCATCCAGCCCCACACCTTGTTATCTCGGATTCTGCAGCATCTGCAGTACCTTCCATCTCTAAGGGCAGAAGGTTTGTTTGTTTTTAGTTTAGTCAGGGTATCATGATCAGCACAGGTTTGGAGGGCCGATGGGCCTGTTCCTGTGCTGTACTTCTCTTTTGTTCTTTTGGTATGGCCTGGGCGCTCAGCTCCCACCCAGTCACTGGAGGTGACTCCTTTCTTCAGGTTAGTGTTGATTAATTGCAGTTAAAAATAGTTAAGGGGTGGGGGGCAGGAACTGCATAGAGGAGAAGGAGAGAGAATTGCAAAGAAAGGAAAAGGAATTAATGAGCAGAGGAGCTCCAACTGGAATCTCTTACCCTGCCACCATCTTGCTTGAGTTGCTCCTGAAGTGCTGACCATTTTAAGAGTGGAGAAAGCAACATGATGGGGAGACTCATTTCAGCCAATTGGACAAGGCTTCCAGTCCACCATAAAAACCGAAAGAACTGCAGATGCCGTAAATCAGGAACTGAAACAGTTGCTGGAAAAGCTCAGCAGGCCTGGCAGCATCTGTGAAGGAAAAAACAGTTGATGTTTTAGGTCCTTCCCCAGATGAATGTGCTGGAGGTATTGCTGGCACAATTTCTTTAACATTCTTCTGGGTTTTCTATGCACTGTTCAAGTCTGACCGCAATGCAGCAATGTAGTGAAGACAACTGCTATGTTTGGTAGGCCAATTATTGACATGCAGAGGTTTTTATTGTTAAAAACTCGCTGTTTTGGTTTAGCAGGCTGAACTGATGCACCAGGTCTGATGTTGGCTCTCCTCATCAATGGTGGCCGTTTGGGAGAGGTGGCTGCCAAAGTCTGCAAAGTGCACAACAGATTCAAGAGTGTCTCCTTCAACGTATGTGGGAGGTACAATATATGGAAGTGGACCAGCTCTGGGTTGATGAGCCTCCTTTTGGGGACATTCCAGGACTGGCTGAGTCTTATGTATGATGAAATAGAAAGTTTGATGCAGCATAGTCAATGACATTTGCATACTCATACGTTGGTTCCCCTGGCAGTAGTCTATTATAGGGTTGACTGAGATTAGAGTTTTGCATTTAGGTATTCAATTACACACATCAGAAGGTAGTTGTTCTTTTGAGATGAATAACCATCCTCGTGCAGATTGTATATAGTATTGGTGCTATCTCACAATCTTGATTGACATTCCTCGAGACTGAGTGTGTCAGTTTCAGATCTTCCAGCCACAGTAGTGGTAATTATATCATCATCTGTCCGTCCGCCTGGGATTATGGACATCCAGATCTTTGGAGAATGATCCACAGAACCTCATGATTTACTGAATTCAAGATTCTGGTTAAATGTAATGATGAGTTCCTGGTGATGATCTCCATTTTTTTTTGTACTTGTCAGGTAATATCAGTGATTCCACTGGAAGGATTAAAGACACGTTTTCTCAAGTAGTAGTATTTCCTCAATCATTGGAAGTAGGTGATTCAAAAGAATGCGATTCAGAATGTTCCCTGCTGTGGAAGAGAAGGAAGTAGCTCAGTAGTTTGCACAGTATGATTTATCTCCTGTCTTGAAGATTGTTGCATTCCTGAAGTCAGGGCAACGAAGGAAGTTTTATTTATCCTCCCAAATCTGAACAAAAGTTAATGGATTCTTCTGAGCAAAAGTCCACCAACTTCAAACTAGTATACCATCCTACAGCAGGTTTTGTTGTTCACCATTTTTAATTGGTTGCAGCTCTTTCATTGGTTCACCTAGAGATTCCAAGATAAGGTACTTCTGGATAGCCTGAAAAATATCATTGATTTTACAGTTGAGTTGTTGAAAATATCCTTTGTTCTTGGATGGCATTGTCATCCTTGAGAGAAACCATCCTGTAGGTGAGGAGGTATTTGACGTTGACTTTTAGATGGCCCTAATGGCTTTTTCTTTCTTTGACGGCAAAAATGGTCATCCCACAGGGTGTCGTCTCTGGCCCGGAGGATGTTTGACAACAAATTTTTGGTGCATGTTTTCTAGCCTCTTCCCGTTTGGATGAGGAGAGGTTGTTTTGAGGGGACTGTTCAGTAAAGGTTCAGCTGTCCAAAACCACCTGTTCCAATAGGTACCCAATGAATTTTGTACTTCTGTCATCTTAGTGTGCATTCTTGACTAGGGCCTCTAGGATTCACAACCCTGTCACCATCATCAACTCTCAATCACCATAGAGATTGGCAAGTGGACCCTGTTAGAAGCTTGAGTGTGACTCTTTAAAGTTCAGATCGTTTGTGTGCTGTAATTGTCCTCAAGATCTTGGGTTGGTGGCCAGGTTTTGGTCACGTGATGAGAAGGACTTCTATTGCTGTTGCAGCCACCTTCTATTGCTGTTGCAGCTGGTGAGATGCGTGACTCTGTTCGCCTATCCTGCTTCTGAGGACTTTTGGACCACACTTTGTTTGGCACCACCTCCTATTGTTGACCTCATGGATGGCTCTGCCAGGAGTGAGGAGCTCCCAACAACATTCTTTAAGGGGTTGTTGGAGTGTGTAAGCCTTTCCATCACATCGTGGTGATGAATTGCTATTTGTATTAGAAATTGCTGCAAAGGTGCATTGATGGGAATTTTGAAAGATTACATAGGTTCTAGGAGTTTCTTGAGAGAGTGGCTAATCCTTTAACAGGGAGCAGTGGACGCTAGGTCATTGAGTATATTCACAGCTGAGTCACAAATTTTTGATCTGCAAGGAAGTCAGCAGTAGTGGGTTGCACGTAGGAAAGTGGAATTGAGGCTGCAATCTGATCAGATGTGATTACTGAATGGTGGAGCAAATTTGAGTAGGTGAGTGACCACTTTCCTCTTGTATATGTTTTTAAGTACCATCGGGACAGTTGGTCTTGTTGATTACCAGGCTGTGTTTAAAAGGCCTGTAATGACAGTGCAAGCAATGTACGGGACAATCAAATACAATTTTGGTCTATCTAACCTGTCCCAATATCATCATTTAGTGGCAGTATGGGAACTGGTAAATACACCTAGGTAGGCAGATAGAATGTGGCTAAATGCCCCATTTAAAAGATTAGTACTTCTGAGACATGTTCCTCAACACTTCATTGAAGTATCAGCCCAGATTATCCACTCAAGTTTCCGACATGGAATTTGAAACCACAAATTACTGACTGAGGCAATTATGTTATCCCTGAGCCTCTGAAATGAAAGCACTAAAATAAAAGCTCTTTTATCCTTCACCTTTTCTTGATGTTGAAAGGCTGACTTAATCAATTTAAATTTTTGAATGATTCTTAGTACTCTGAGTAGGGTCACCCTAATGTCACGTAATTCCTGCACCCAGGCATTGCTTGTAAAATCTGTCCTTGATTTTTTTTTCCATTTGAGGAATATGGTGCCATTAACAAGACTATCATTTGTTGTCCATCCCTAATCGCCCTTGAACTCAGTTGCCTGGCCATTTCAGAGGATAGTTAGGAGTTGGCCACGTTGCTGTGAGTCTGAGGTCACATTGTCCAGACTACGTAAGGATGGTGGATTTCCTTCCCTAAAGGATGTGGGGAGCCAGGCTCTTTTTTTTTAAATCGTTAAGTGGTTAAATGATTGTTAGCTTGACTTTCAATTCCATATTTTTACTGAATTTGAATACCATCATCTGCCATAGTGGATTACTCCATATCCCCAGATTACACTGGGCACCTGAATTACTAGACCGGTAACAATACCACTGCTTCCCCACCCACTTTGTCAAATAGGTGAATTTCTATTTGACAGACTAGATACCTTAACAGCTTTGGTGGTCCATTTTTAACTTCCCAAACTATTTTCAGCTGTCACTGCTCAATATCGCGATTGAAGTAACATTTCAATCAGTAAATATCTACCAAACATTAGTTGCAGTGTTAAATGCACAGTAATTTCCATGAGCCACAAAGGTTGTGCAGTAGAAAAATCAATATTTGGGAATGAGTTAACATAGTCGTCAATCTAATAACTTCAGTCTACAGAAGAAACACAGTTGCACCTGTCTGGTATCCCTAATGAAGAGGGGAAATTACTAGGTAGTGTTCACACTGTATGTTAAACTTCAATCGATTCTCCTCCAACTGATATTGGAGCATAGAAGCAGACCTATCCCATTCAGTTCCTTTTGCATATATGCGATAAGTGTGGAGCTGGAGGAACACAGCAGGCTAGGCAGCATCAGAAGAGCAGGAAAGCTGATGTTTTGGGTCTGGACCCTTTTCTGAAGACGAGTCCCGACCTGAACATCTGCTTTCCTGCTCCTCTGCTGCCTGGCCTGTTGTGTTCCTCCAGCTCCACACTGTGTTATCTCTGACTCCAGCATCGGGACTTCGTACTATCTCAGTCCCTCATGCAGTTTTTTGTTCTGTCTTTCAATTTGGTCTTTGTTCAATAATGTCATCATTTCAGATGTGACCATTTATGGCAAGCATTCATTTTAGAGCCAAGTTTTTTAATATTTGTTCATAGGATGTGGATGCTGCGGGCTGGGGCAGCACTTATTCCCCTTTCAGAGGGCGTTTAAAAGTCAACTGCAGTGTTTAATAATTAGCTTTGCACCATTTAAAAGTCCAGTTTCAGGTCAGTAGATGCACTGACCTAAAAGCTTAATAAATTAATTTGAGTATACTCCTGGTTCATCCTCAACGTTCATACTCAACAACTAAACAAACTTGAGGCCATTCAAAACTGCCCACATATTAACTTCAGGGAACAGGATTTCCTCCATTACTCTGTGCTCACTGACCTATAGTGGTTTCCAATCAAGTAATTTCTTGATCTTAAAGTTCCCAACTCAGTTTTCAAATCTTTTAGCTAAGTCCTCCCCTAATGTCAAAACATCTCCAAACTAACACCTCTCCAAACTTGAACTTTTCTCATTCTAGCCATAAAACATTCACCACTGATAACAGAAGGTGCAGTTATCTATCTCCTAATTTTGAGCATATTCCCTTAAATCTCCATGTGTCTCCACTTTCTTCCTTCAAGACACTCCTTAAAACGATCTCTCTCTGACCAAGCACTGCTCACGTAATTTAATATTTCTTCATGCAACTAGGTGCTGTGCTTTGTGTTTAACCTTCATGAAGAACCTGGCTTGTTTTATATTAATGTTGCGATATAAATGTTATTTTTGCAAATATTGGCCCAATTATTTAAAATCTGAGATTTGTAGATCTTTATGTTTGAAGTGATTTGGAGCCAAGGTGGGTGGATGGATGGATTTAGGATACAGATCAATCGTTTAAGAAGCTGAATAGCACGTTCCTATTCCTGCAAAACTTTTTGTTGTCTTAATGTTTTTTTTTCTGGCCACCCTGTCCTGCTGACTAGACAGCTGGCTGTAATTGTACAAAGCTAGTTATTAAGCTCTGCGTCAAAGTGAACCTGTTTCAACCAGAATCTCACCAATATGTTAGCCTATATCTTTCCCAGTGTCAAACGCTCGTCTTAAGGTGTGATGTTTTCTGTCCTTTGCAGAATTATAAAAGTTTTACAATAACTTGTTGAGATGTTCTGGGTTTGTAATAAGCCTGAACCTGGATTCAATCTATAAATTGGATTTCATAAATCATTCAGCACAGCACAATTAAGACATTCCACTATGTAACATATTGTGCAATGAGGATGTTCTTGTAATGTATTCTATGCTACTGTTTAGTTCATTTTGTATCTGAGGTAAAGAACCCTTTTGAGTTGAGCAGAACATTGCAATACACCTGAATGGCTTTTCGAAGGTTGGAACAAAATGCATCTTGCTGTGATGCAGCACTTTGGCTGTTTCTCAAAAGTAGGCTTTTTATTTAATGAGGAAGTTATTGGTGCTGATTCAGGACTTTGATCACCGTAGTTGTATTCTTTGTTTTACAGGCTTAAGCTTTGTAAGGCTTGAAAGTGGTTATTTTGTGTTACGTTGATGATAAACTAGTCCAAAATAATTACCCTGTCACAAAATGACAGCAAAGTGTGATTGCGGGGAAACAAAAGGAGTAAGGCTGTAGGTGAAGCAGCTAACGGTTATTGGGGTGATTTATATGGTCCTACAGAGCCTGAGATGACAGCCATTGAATTATAATTTGAAATGGAACAATTGGGAGCTGTGACTAATTAATAATGAGATTTGAACTGTTTCAATTACAATGAATAAGACATCTATTTTGTGAATAGATTCTGGTAGAGTTAACTTCCTAAAAAGATTTGTCTTTTTGCAGCACAAATGGCTTGGACACAATTTCTAGCTCTCTTGCAGATCAGACATGTGATACTTTCTGGCTGGAATGTGTTATTTGATTCTGCCGGCTGTAAAACAATTCAGTAACCTTTTATAATGTGTGATTTAATCCAATCAGTAAAGCAAGCCACAAGGTTCAGGTAGGGCGGTGGACAAACATACTGCTTTCAAAGAACTGGCGTTCACAGTACTAGGCTGGGACAATACATGGTGCTCATAAAACTGAATTTGAAGAGAAAAGAGTGAGGCCATACATGAATTTCGAGGCCAAGAATGAGAAAATCAAGGTGTAAGTGTACCATTTGTCACTAGAAATCAATAATATTGGATCCTGAATCCTTATGTTGAATGAGCTATCTGGACGATTGTTCACGATAGGATTGACCTCTGCCACCATTTGCCATTCTTTTATGGAGTCCTAAATACCTACAGCACTGAGACAGGCCCTTCGGCCCAAACTGGTTTATGCCGACCAAAATGTCCATCCACGCAAACCCCATTTCTCTGCTCTTGGCCCATATCCTTCTAAACCTTTCCTATCCATGTTTTGGCCAAATGCCTTTTAAATGTTGTTAATATACCCTCCTCAACCACGTCCGCTGGCAACTCACTCCATATGCATATCACACTCTGTAAAATGAAAAGTTGCCCCTTGGGTTCCCACGTATTCCTTTCCCTCTTAGCTTAAACTGATCCCCTCTAGTCTTTGATTCCCCAACCTGGGAAAAAGACTGAGTGCAATCACTCTATCCATGCCTCTCATGATCTTACACTTTTATATAAGATCCCCCCTCTGTCTCCTATGGTCTAAAGAAAATAGCCCTAGCTTGTCCAACTTCTCCTCATAACTCAGTCTCTTGAGTCCTGGCAACATTCTTGTAAATTTCTTCCACACTTTCCAGTTTAATGACAAGGTGACCAAAACTGAACACATTACTGCAAGTGCGGCCTCACTAATGTCCTGCATAACTGCAACATAACTTCCAAACTTCTGTACTCGATGATCTGACTGACGAAGGCCAGTGTGCCAAAGCCCTTTTCACTGCCCTGTCTACCTGTGACTCCCCTTTCAGAGAACCGTGCACCTAAACTCCAAGGTATCTCTGTTCCACTATACTCCTTAAGGCCTGACCATTCACCATGAAACTCCTACCTTGATTTAACTTTCCAAAATGCAACACCTCACACTTATCTATATTAAACTCCATTTGCTATTTCTTGGCCCACTTCCCCAGCTGATCAGTATCCTGCTGCAATTTCTGATGACCTTCCTCGCTGTCCATAATACTGCCTATTTTAGTGTCATCTGCACAGTTACTATTCATGCCTTGTATATTCCCATCCAAATCATTGATGTAGGTAACACACAGCAGTGGGCCCAGCACTGACCTCTGAGGCATTCCACTCTTCGCAGGCATCCAGTTCGACAACCATCCTTCCACTATTACTCTCTGCTTCCTACTGTAAAGCCAACTGTGTATCCAATTTGCCAGATCTCCCTGTATTCCATGCAATCTGATCTTCCAAAGCAGTCTACCGTGTGGAACCTTATCAAAGGCCTTACTGAAATCCATATTGACTGTCTACTGCCTTCTTCCTGGTCACTTCTTCAAAGAACTGTAACAAATTTGAGAGGCATGAGCTTCAATACACAAAGCCATACTGACTGCTCCTAATCAAACCCTGTCTTTCCAAATGTGTGTATATCTAATCTTCTCAAGAAACTTACCTACCTTAGATATTAGGCTTATTGGTCTATAATTCCCAGGTTTTTCTTGGCAACCCTCCTTGAATAGGGGCACAACATTTGCTACCCTCCAGTCTTCCGAGACCTCACTTTTGGCTAACAATGATGCAAATGTATCAGCCAGGGCCCCCACAATTTCTTCTCTTGCAGGGTTCTTGGGTATATCTGCTCAGGATCAGGAGATTTATTCACCTTCATAACATTCTAATACTTTCAACAGCACCTCTACTGTGGTATGGACTGTCCCCAAGATATCACCACTAACTTCCCAGAGTTCCCAAGTTTTCATGTCTTTCTCCACAGTAAACACAGGAGAAATATTCATTTGAGGACCTTGCCCATCTCCTGGGGTTCCACACATGACCACTTTGGTTCTTGAAGGGTCCTATTTTCCCTCTAGTTATTCTTTTTCCTTAATATACTTAAAGAATCTGTTTGGATTCACCCTAATCTTCTCAGCAAAAACTGTCTCGTGCTCCCTTTTTGCCTCCAAGGATTCCCTTTATCCCAGCTGCCTATACCTGAGCCATGCCTTTTTCTTGTTTCTGGTCAAAGCCTCAATATCTCTTGTCATCCAGGGTTCCCTATACCTGCCAACATTGCCCTTCACTCTCTCAGGAACGTATAGACCTTGAACTCTTGCTATCACAGTTTTAAAGGCTTCCCACTTGCTGGAGGACCCTTTGCCTACAAATAAACTACTCCACTCAGCCTCCTGCAAGTTGTCTAATTCCATCAAAATTCACCTTGGCCCAGTTTAGAACTTGGCCCTGTGACCAGTTTTGTGTCTCTCCATTGGTATTTTAAAGTTACTAGAGCTATGGTCACTGGTCCCAAAGTGCTCCTCCACAGTCACGTCAGTCACCTCTCCTGCCCTGTTTCCTAAGGGTAGGTTGGGTTTTGCCCCTTACGGAGTAGGACCCTCTGTATACAGAACACATTTACCAAATTCCACCCCATCCGAGCCCTTAATGCCACGGCAGTCCCAGCCTGTTAGGAAATCTAAATTCCCCTACTGTGACAACCCTATTACTCCAAACCTCCCCAGTCTCCCTGTATATTTGTTCTTCTAATTCCTGTTGACTATTTGGGGGCCTGTAGTACAACCCCAATAATGTCACCATCTCCTTATTTTTTTAGCACCACCCCCAAAGCCTCACTGGATGCTCCCTCAGTTATTTAATCTCTGACTGCTGCTGTGATAATCCGCTTAGTCAGAAATGTAACTTCCCCTCCCCTCTTTCCTCCATCTCTGTCCCGCCTAAAGCACCTGTACTCTGGCACAGTAAGCTGCCAGTCCTGTTTCCCCCACTTAGCCCTGTTTCCCCCACTTAGCCCTGTTTCCCCCACTTAGCCCTGTTTCCCCCACTTAGCCCTGTTTCCCCCACTTAGCCCTGTTTCCCCCACTTAGCCCTGTTTCCCCCACTTAGCCCTGTTTCCCCCACTTAGCCCTGTTTCCCCCACTTAGCCCTGTTTCCCCCACTTAGCCCTGTTTCCCCCACTTAGCCCTGCTTCCCCCACTTAGCCCTGCTTCCCCCAC
>JAHRHZ010000009.1:1555482-1582373 GCA_024137785.1 Ginglymostoma cirratum
TTCCCCCACTTAGCCCTGCTTCCCCCACTTAGCCCTGCTTCCCCCACTTAGCCCTGCTTCCCCCACTTAGCCCTGCTTCTGTAATGGCTATAATATCCCAGTCCTCATTGGCCTTACCTCTCAACCGCCTTGGATTAAATTGCATCTATTTCAATCCAACAGGCATTCCTTTCTCCCTGTCATGTTCCAGCCTGACCTGTCACTTCAAGTTGCTGTTCCTGATTACTGTATCTCCTTCCAGCCTAGCACTTCTCTCCCTGCTGTTGAGGATCCCACCCCTAGCCAATTTAGTTTAAACCTCTACTTGCAGTGCTAGTAAATCTGCCCACCAGGTTATTGGTCCCTGTCCAGTCCAAGTGCAACCCATCCCTCATGAACACATCACCTTTGCCCTGAAAAGATCCCAATGATCCAAGAATCTGAATCCATGCCCCCGCACCAGTTCTTTAGTCATGCATTCATCTGCCAAATCCTCCTGTTCATGGTACTGGAAGTAATCTGGAGATTACCACCATCGGACCTGGTTTTTAACTGTTTTCCCAGCTCTCTGTAATAACTCCACAGGACCTCATCCCTATTTCTACCTATGTCATTTGTGCCAATATGCACAATGACTTCTGGCCGCTCAGCGTCCCCCTTGAAAAAGTTGTGCAGCTGTTCCGAGACATCCTGGACCCTGACGCAGAAGCAACACCATCCTGGATTCCTGTTTTAACGTAAGAACATAAGAACTAGGAGCAGGATTAGGCCTTACGGCCCTTCGAGCCTGCTCCGCCATTCAACAAGATCATGGCTGATCTTTTTGTGGACTCAGATCCACTTACCCACGCTCTCATTGTATCCCTTAATTCCTTTTGATCAAAAAAAAAATCTGCCTTAGCTTTAAAAACATTTACTGAAGTAGCATCAACTACTTCACTTGGCAAGGAATTCCCTAGATTAACAACCCTCTGGGTGAAGAAGTTTCTTCTCGATTCAGTCCTAAATCTGCTCCCTCTAATCTTGAGGCTATGCCCTCTTGTCCTAGCTTCACCTGCCAGTGGAAACATCCTCTCTACTTCTATCTTGTCTATTCCCTTCATAATTTTATATGTTTCTATAAGATCCCCCCTCAATCTTCTGAATTCCAATGAATATAATCCCAATCTACTCAGTCTCTCCTCATAAGGCAACCCCCTCAACTCCAGAATCAACCTAGTGAACCTCCTCTGCACCCCCTCCAGTGCCAATACATCCTTTCTCAAGTAAGGAGACAAACTGCACACAATACTCCAGGTGTGGCCTCACCAGCACCTTGTACAGCTGCAACATAACCTCTCTGCTTTTAAACTCAATCCCTTTAGCAATGAAGGACAAAATTCCATTTGCCTTCCTAATTACTTGTTGTACCTGCAGACCAACCTTCTGTGATTCATGCACAAGGACACCCAGGTCCCTCTGCATAGCAGCATGCTGCAACCTTTTAACCATTCAAGTAATAGTCCTTTTTACTATTACTCCTACCAAAATGTATGACTTCATACTTACTTACATTGTATTCCATCTGCCAGACCTTTGCCCACTCACTCAACGTATCTGTGTTCCTCTGCAAAGTTTCATAGTCCTCTGCACACTTTGCTCTGCCACTCATCTTAGTGTCATCTGCAAACTTTGACACCCTACACGTGGTGCTCAACTCCAAATCATCTATATAAATTGTAGTCCCAACACTGGTCCCTGAGGCTCACCACTAGTCACTGATTGCCAGCCAGAATAACACTCATTTATCTCCACTCTTTGCTCCCTACTAGTCAACCAATCCTCTATCCATGCTAATACTTTACCCCTAACGCCATGCATCCTTATGCAGCAGCCTCTTGTGCGGCACCTTGTCGAAGGCCTTTTGGAAATCTAGGTACACCACGTCTACTGGGTCCCCATTGTCCACCTTGCTCGTAATGTCTTCATAGAATTCCAAAAGCAACAGTTTGCAGCCACAGAAACTCCTGTCTGTCCCCTAACTATAGAGTCTCCTGTCACTAAGGTCCTGTTTACCTTTACACTTTCCCACTGTGCCCCAGAGACAGTCATGATGCTGCTGGCCTGGCTACTGGTGCTTTCCCCTGAATGGTCACCCCCTCCAATGGTATCTGAAACGGTATAAAAGCAAAGTTGCTGGAAAAGTTCAGCAGGTCTGGCAGCATCTTTTTTTTTTTCCTTCACAGATGCTGCCAGACCTGCTGAGCGTTTCCAGCAACTTTGTTTTTGTTCCTGATGTACAGCATCCACAGTTCTTTCGGGTTTTATTTAGTCTAAAACGGTATACTTGTTTTCAAGGGGAATGGCCACAGGGGATTCCTGCACCCTGCCTACACTCCTTTGCCTTTCCTGGTGATCATCCAGCTACTCTCTGCGTCTTAGGTGTGACTACCTCACTATAACTCTAACCAATGATACACTCAGCGTCCCGGATGATCCTGAATGCATCCAGCTCCCTAACATGGTCTCCCAGGAGCTGCTCCTGGGTGCACTTCCCACGGATGTAGTCATCAGGGACGATGGAAGTCTCCCTGAGCCCTCACGTCCTGCAGGAGGAGCGTGCCACTGTCCTAACTACTACCATCTCACATGCTCTAACACTAAAGAGGAAAGCTAAGAGGACTACCTAAGTTTATCTGTACTTTTTTTGCTGAGCTGCTCCTCACCGAAACCTCTCGAGCCAATACCTTACTTCTCACTCTGCTACCAACAAATTTTCCAATAGCAAGTCTCTCTCTCCCACCCCTCCTTCCTTTTTTATTTGGTTTGAGGGTAGAGGGAGGGAAACACTGCAGTGGTGTCATGTTTGGGTTGAAGCACTCCTTGACACAAGGCCCACAACAATCTGCTGTTAGTGCAGGTGACTGTTTCCAGGCTCAAATGTATATGCCGAAGTGATGCCCCTCGCTCTCTGTCACCCTCTGCTGGATATTGCAATGACATCTTGGTCTGGTGTGGTACTGAAACAAAAACAAAAATTGCTGGAGAAACTCAAATCTATGAGCATTTGAGGGAGAAAATAGAGCTAGCATTTTGAGTCCAGTGATGATTCTACAGTTCTGGTGGAGAGTCACTGAACACTCTGCTTCCTGTCTGCTGATGCTGCCAGACCCGATGAACTACTCCAGCAATTTCTGTTTTTGTTTCAGATCTCCAGCACCCACAGTTCTTTGTTTTGTATTAACTTAGTTTACTGCATGATCCCATTTGGGTACAAGTTACATTGAGATGATACGTATTGTTAGAAAGATTGAGGCAGACCTGGGCAATGAATCTATCTCTGTTAAGAACCAGAGCTGTTTTTTCACCTGAGACCACACAATGATATCATACCACATGGTGTACAACACACTGAAGAATAAGTGCTCTGCCTCCAAGCCCAACATCCTACACATCTTCCTTTCCACAAGCTGGTGGTTTGGGTGTTCTTTCAGAATAGATTTTCTTCCTACGTGGAGGATTGGTAAGTTTTTGCCATGACCTCAGTTCAGTTCTAACAGTGCAAGTCTCTTCATGCTGAAGGACTAATGTCCTTCGGGGAAGAAATCTTTCCTCCTGAAACAAAAACTTTATTTCCTCATTTAGAATGCTGTTAATCTCATGAATTTCTTAATAGAGAATGGCTGTCCTATTGAAACAGGCAATTTTTCATCTTTGACAGAATTCTGGACTTTTGGTTTTGGCAGTTTCTTCTTGACAGTAACCTGACTCTGAGCCAGCTAATTTCACTTTGGTCATGTCCGGAATAACTGGATATCTTTGATCTGTGCAGGTTGTTTTTTTCTTTTCCCCCCTCAATTTACTGATAAATCTGTGATGAACCCTTGTAGACTCTGTACTTCAGCTGCAAAAACTGAAGTTGCTGGAAAAACTCAGCAGGCCTGGCAGCATCTGAAGAAAAGATCAGTTAACATTTCAGGTCCGATGACCCTTCCTCAAAACTGATGCTGGCATTCGCCCCTGCAGTTGCTTCGTTGATGAAAGCAGCACTGAGTCTTTGTACTTGAGGATTGCTGTTTACTTGATGTGAGATCTGTGACTGGTTCTGATGATCTTTCCTTTCAAGATGGAGAAAGGAGATGTTCCATTTGAACTTGTGCCTTCTGAGCATCTGATGTCTGGTTCAAGTCAGCTGTGACTATTAGTTTATTCACTCAGTTCTGTTCTGCAGTCTGAACGTCTACAGTTAAGGTTGATCGATGAGCAGTGGTGAATTGTTTTACTCCGTCAGTTTTCCCTTCAGTTGCATCACCGAACAAACATTCCATCTTATTGCAGACCACATTTTTCTTATTTTTTGGATCTATGAACTTAAAATTCTAGTGATTATTTCAGCTATATATCAGTCCAAATTTATGACTTGAGAAAAATTGCTGCAAATTTTTAGCTTTGTCTGACAATATTGTTTTTCAGAGCGATGAAAGAGATCATTTGAGACTGTTGAGTTCAGGAAATTTTGCAAGATGACAGCCTCTGATCGAGCTGAAGTTTGTTACAAAGTTGTGGGTGCAAGGGCGGCAGAAACATTCAAACCCTGTGAACTGAAAGCATTCATTTTTTCCCTCCCTCTCCCTCCATCTGGGGACAGATTATATGAAAAAAAGCACAGTCATAAATGCAATCAGTTTCTGACATTGTTGAGTTTAATATTGGGGCCTCGAGGTTAATAAATTCTTCTTGCCTAAGCAGAAAATGAGATGGTGTTCCTCCAGCATGCATTTGCTGTTTTTTTTTTTGGGTGAATTGAGGGAGCAGTGGGTGTTGTGCGGGGAGAGGGAATGGTCATGTCAGAGGCACCCCTGTGGAAATGTCCTCATCAGAACCAATGCAATGGTGACAGAAACTGGGAGACGAATGGAATCCTTGCAGAAAGCGTTTTGAGGAGGTGAAATTGATGTAATTGTGGGAGTTGGGCTTACGTGCTTCAGTGAAATGTTGCTGCAATCTGAGGGCAGAAATGTTAGCCTGAGAGTTGGGGGTTTTATTGAAGTGCAAGTAACTGCGAGGTACAATACTTAGATAAATTTATCTATCTTTCAAGAATCAATATTCCATTTAATTTCAGACCCTAAAATATATGCTTATTCATTTGATTATTTCCATAACTATTATTTTGTCTTTGTAGCAATTATTATCTAATTCTAAATTCCAAGTAGTCTCTCTCTTTTGTCTCCTATTTGCATGATCTAAGCTGGTTTAAAACAGAATCCTTAACTCAAATGTCTTAAAGTTATTATCACAATTGATGTCAGTCAAAAAATAAAAGCTGAATTACTGGATTAGCAACTTGCATCAATTTATTTTATCAATTTCAATTTTAATATCAGAAACAATTATGTCCTCTTCTTTAAAAAAAAAACACTACAGCAAAGTCTTAAAATATTACTTCAACTTGGCACCTTAAATGAGAAATGTTAGCAAAATCTTAAAATGTCCAGAACTGACCCATAATGTTCCAGCTGGGTCGTCATCAATGTTTCATAAGGGTTTAACATAACTGCCTTTCTTTTATACTCTCTTTGTTTTACTTAAATACGGAAGTAAAGAGTTGTTTTGTTAAATGGATAGCAAGAAGCTTTTTCCCAGGGCACGGGACTCGATTACTAGGGGTCACGATTTCAAGGTGAGAGGGGAAAAGTTTAAAGGAGATATGCATGGAAAGTTCTTTACACGGAGAGTGGTGGGTGCCTGGAATGTGCTGCCAGCGGAGGTGGTAGAGGCGGGCATGATAGCGTCATTTAAGATGTATCTAGATAGATACATGAATGGGCAAGGAGCAGAAGGATACAGATCGTTGGAAAATAGGCGACAGGTTTAGATAGAGGGATCTGGATTGGTGCAGGTTTGGAGGGCTGAAGGGCCTGTTCCTGTGCTGTAATTTTCTTTGTTTGTCCTCTACTTGTCCTTGCACTATCCAAAACGTGTGTACACAGTTTAGGTTTCTTTATCCCTGTAACCCCTTTAAAATTGTAGAACACTTTTTAATTAAAAACACCAAAGCACTGCGGATGTTGGAAATCAGAAACAAAATCATGAACTGCTAGAAAACCTCAGCAAGCTTGGTAGCATCTGTGGAGAGAAAGCAGAGTTAACATTTCTGCCTCTGCTCATTGCAAAATCTGTTGACGTCAGGTTTGTCGATGTCACATTTCATCGTCATGTTTCGACCTATTTCACTGGACTCTTTCTGTCTTCCTGAAGTCTGTTCGTATTCTTTCTCAAGTAATTTCAGAATGTTTGTAAACTTTAAAATGGTGCCTTTTATTCCTATGGTCAGGCCATTAATACGTATCAAAAAGGGCAGCGGCTACAATGCCGGTGCTTGAGTAACGTCACTGGTCTGAGAGAAAGAACTCACTAACAATAGAGTTATATGGCATGGAAACAGACCCTTAGGGTCCAATTTGTCCATATCAACTGCACATCACAATCTGACCTGGTTCATTTGTCACCATTTGGCCCGTAATCCCATTAAACTCTTCCTATTCATGTACCCATCCAGATGCCTTTTAAATGCTGCAATTGTACTAGCCTCCACTACCTGCTCTGGCAGCTCATTCCATACACACACCGTCCTCTGTGATAATGTTGCCCTTCAGGTTCCTTTTAAATCATTCCCTTCTCACCTTAAACCTATGCCTCCAGTTTTGGACTCCCCCCTCCCCGGGACAAAGACCTTGACTATTCACCCTATCCATGCCCTTCATGTTGCCTTAAGTGTCTACAAGGTCACCCCTCAGTCTCTGATGCTCCAGGGAAAATAGTCCTAGCTTATTCAGCCTCTCCCTACAACTCAAACCCTCAACCCAACAACATCTTGTAAATCTTTTCTATACCCTCTGAAGTTTAACAACATCCTTCCTATGGAAGGGCAACCAGAATTGTACACAATATTCTAAAAGTGGCCTTCCCAATGTCAACCTCAGCTTTCTGTCCTTTCTCACAACCCTTTCATCACATCAGCTAGCCCACCTCTTCAATGGTATATGTGATCATATGTCTCAACCATATTACTCTTGATCAAATCTTTTGTAACAATGGATAAGATTAAGTTAATCAAACATAATTGCCTCTCTTTCACTCACTGTCTTTGTATATTCCCACCTAGAAGTTGAATTTTTGAGATCGATTTTGCAGGAAGAATTGAAGGGTTCACTTATACATGCAGAATATTTTCATGAGGTTGACATGCAAGCTTAATTTGGACCCCCAAGTGAAATATAATCTTGAAATCCAAGAAAAGACTGTCACTACATCTTTGAATCTAGGAAGTTATAAGTTTGCTTTCAGCTGTCAGCAGTCATTATTTTCCCTTTGCACTGGAGTCCATTGTTGCGTTTTATCTTTTGAATAACCATTGAAGAACAAATTAAAAATCTAGAGTCAGCAGAAGTGACACAAACTCTTCAAGATTCTTAGAACCTGTGAGCAATGTCCTCTCATTCGTTCTTCAATACCGGTGTTCCAGTTCCTGATTTCAGCTTTATATAATGATGTGTGACCATGTTTGTGAACTGAATGTAGCAACTTTATTTGGATCTGAAAATAAAATCAAATATGGTAATCAGCATTCTGAATTCCAAAAAGGAGAGAATATTTAGAGAATAAATAGTTCTAAAAGTTCTCTATATTTTTCTCATTCTCTATCGGGCACTGAATTGCACTGGCCTGTTGACAAAGCTTAGAACCCTTTAAAAATAAGTCTAAGTTTGTCTTAACTATCTAATGTTTATTTACAAAGATGATAGGCCATCCATTTCCAAAATAAGAACAGAAAATAATGGAAATACTCATTTCAAGCAACATTTGTGGAAAGAAAAAAAGAACTGAGGGTTCTGGTTGATGGTTCCTTTCTGTTGGAATTGGAAGATATTCAAAATGTAGCAAGTTTTTATTGAGTACCAAGGCAAGAAATGGGAAGCCGGAAAGAAAGGAACATTCTGACATTGTGTGGAAGGCTAGAAAGAATACATCTCAAAAAAGAGGTGGAAACAGTAGTTGATCAAAAGGCTGATTTGAAGGTCTCAATGGAAATAGAGGAATTATCACCAGCAATGGCCCTCCATTTAAAGAGAGGACGTGATCTGAAAGCTGCTTTAAGTATAGGTCAAAGTGAACGTAAGCCTCTTAGAGAATGAACTTGGGAAGTTAGTTATGGGGAACAAGGAAATGGCAGAGGAGTTAAACAAGTATTTGCATCAGTCTTTATGGTGGAAGATGCTTCCAGCATCCCAGCAATATTAAAGAATATAGCAGTGGGGAGCAAGGAATTAGGAACTATCACCCTCACTGGAAAAGTGCATTAGACAAACTAATGGGGCTAAAGGCAAATAAGTCCCCTGGCCCTGTTGGATTTCATCCTAGGATGTTAAAAGAAGTAGCTACAGAGATAGTGGATGCATTAGTTGTAATTTTCCAAAACAACTTAGATTCTGAAGAAAAACTGCCATTATGCCCTATTCAAAAAGAGAGGAAGACAAAACGTGGATAACTATGTGCCAATTAGCTTAGCATCTATTGTTGGAAAAGTATTATATCCAATTATTAAGGGAGTAATAGCAAAACAATCAAAATCCATAATCTAATCAAGCAAAGTCAGCATGGTTTCATGAAAGGGAGATCAAATCTGATTAATTGGTTTCTCAAAAAAAAAAACTAGGTTGATAGAAGAGATCTAGTAGATGTGCTGACTGGATTCTGCAGAAGGTCTTCAACAAGGTACCTCACAAAAGATTAAGTCAGAAGATAATAGCTAGAAAACTTGGGAATACCAAGAAACTTTAAAAAATGAGTGCTGATAACTTTAAAAAAAAGTGCTGATTAGTTGGACAGTGGTTGGCATGGAGATGCAGCAAGGATAGTTAATCTTGGTTAACTGATCAAACTGAAGCTAGGTTGATCAACAGTGATTAGTCAGGGCATTGCCATTGGGTTACAACACAACACAGCCCCGACTCTGAATATGTATATCTTCAGCCAAGTACAAATCAATTACATGAATCCAACTGACAGCCTAGCACTACAGTCAGTTCTAATGGTACTTTCGTGGCAACAATGTTCTGATCAAATAGCACCATCTTGTGCTGTATAATTTTTGATTCCTTTCTAAATTTTGCTTTTACATTTCAGTATTGGGGAGTTCAAAATAAAATACTATGGGCTATCTGTGTCTGATTTGGAAATGCAATGGGAAATTTTGAATTATGTAATCATACCTAGAGTTGGAGGAGCTGGTTAATGATTATGTTGTGCAACTTAATGTAAGAAATAGGATAAAGAGCATTTCTGAACTTGTATTTTCACAAACTTTCAATGTGTTAAAATAAGATACACGAAAAATTATGTTGCTTATCCAACTTCGCTGCAGCTTAGTTTTTGTTATTTTACGAAATCAATGCAGAGGTGATTGATACAGCTGGTCAGTCTCTGAGCTGAATAGAAGCTGGCATTTTTCTTGGTCGCAGATACTTTGAGCAGAATGTGAAACCAGACGTTAGATCAAAGAGAGAATCCTTTCTTTGAAACAAAAATATATGTATTAATGTTCTTGCATACCTGTTTGGAGATAGATAGTTGGCTGCTTGGTTTAGGTTTTTACCAGGCTGCTCTAAAAGCAGATATCCAAAGTCTAACAAGTACAGATTTATTTAATTTTAAAGCAATCAAATGAAAGGCAGATGTAACAAATACTGGCAACATAAACTAGGTTAGTTAGTATCCTAAAACAAGTAGTAGGTAGAGTGCCTTCAGTTAGTGATGACAGCTGCATCATTTCACAAAGGACTATTGAAGTAAAAATCCTGCTTAACACTAGTTTTCTTCTAAGTGTTCTTTTTCCCCTAAAAATCCTGCTGGGTAGTATATAATATGATTTAAATTATTGATATGTTGAAAGGACAATGTTTCTCACATGCTGTAAAACCTCTGACATACTCTAGCTTTGAGCTTCCTGCTTTTCTTATTTTAAATTTGAAAGCTGTTGTGTTCTGACATGGTATGTTTATGTAAATGCTGTTAATGTATCCAAGCTTTACTGTACTCCTGAGTAATATATTCGGAAGTGCAATGGATCCTTGAAGTTTGACAGCAAATTTTAGTTTTTCAAAGATATAACCTTGTTATAATAAGATATAATTTTGTTAACTATCTTGGCCAGGACATAACCAAGCCCTTTGACAGTGAATTGATTTATGCAGGAATGTATGGGTACTTTAACTAAAGGCTGGAACCTTGAAACCCAGATATTCAGGGTTCAGAAGTTTACCAGGACAGGAGGATTTGAATTCTAGGGAGAAGCTGTGTAGGCTGGGACATTTTCACTGGAGCATAGGACGCTGAGGGGTGACAATATCAAGGTTTACAAAATCATGAGGGGCGTAGAATAAGGTGAACAGCAAGGATCTTTTCCCTAGGGTGAGGGAGTTCAAAACTAGGCATATTTTTAAGGTGAGAGGAGAAAAATTTAAAAGGGTCCTGAGGGGCAACTTTTTCACACAAGGTGATTTGTATTTGGAATGAACAGCCAGAGGAAGTGATTGATGCAGGTACATTTACAACATCCGAAAGGCATTCGGACAGGTATGTCACTAGGAAAGGTTTAGAGGGGTAAATGCCAAATGTAGGCAAATGGGACTAGTTTGGTTTGGGAAACATGGTTGGCATGGATGAAGTGGACCAAAGGGTCTGTTTCCATGCTGTATGACTCTGACATTCAGGTTGTTTGAACTAATCTGTTTGAGTACAGTCCATTTTTAAAAAAAGTTTTCTGGCATTTCTGGAAAATATCTGTTTAGTTCAAATTGCAAACTTTTGACATGTAAGCTTCTGCAGGATTTCTAGTCATATTGTATTCTAGGTTATATTTGAGATTTTAGTTGTTATGGTTTTAATAAGGCTTCAGTGAAATTCTTATTTGATTATTATTGTCTCTTGTTTTTGACAACAGCAGTGGACCAACAAAGATTGACACAAAGTGCTCCTGTCAAGACACCTCCATCCATAGGTCCTCACAGTCCACATAGTCCACAAGGAGGAGCAATGTCAAGCTCTAATACACAGCAACAGATGAGACTGCAGCAACTCCAGTTTGAGAAAGAGAGACTTCGACTGAAGCATCAAGAGCTCCTACGACAAGTGAGTTTCTGAATTAAAACTGAAGTAAACTCTAACTATTTTACTGTAGCTATTGACTTCAGGGAGCCTTGATGAATTTAACAATGGTGCACGTGACCGTATGCTACATAATATTTTTTAGCTGCTCCCCACCTTCCAAAAGTGCAAGTGTTTTGGCAGAATCAGGGTCACATACTGAAAGTAAATAATGCATTTTTAATGAGAAAAAGCATCTTTCCATTGGATACAGTAGTACATTCAGTGCAGGATTTGTAGACAGAAAACAGTTCTGTCTTTTATCCTTCATCGTCTCTGGTTAGATAATTCTTGTTATACCATTAGAAGAAAACTTTCAAGCAAATGTTACAAAATCTGTGCTGATAAATGCACAGTTTGGTTTAACCATAGAGTTTTGTAGCATAGAAAGGGGTACGATTTTGTCAATAATCTTTATATCATGTTTTTACTAAAGCCTTCCAAAACTAATACATGTTTGCTACTTATAACTTTGCATCTTTCTTGCTTGAAATATGAATCAAATTTCCCTTGAAGATTTGATGATGCTACCTCAATTGCAAATCCAGAGGAGTCAATGGCCTAATGGCATTGTCACTAGACTACCTAGGTTTCTGAATTAATAATGTTCTGGGAACCCAGGTTCAAATCCTGCTATGGCAGATGGTGGAATTTGAGTTCAATAAAACTCTGGGATTAAGAGTCTGATGAAACCATTGTTGATCATCAGAAAAAGATTAACGTCCTTACAATTGATTTACCATTGTTTTGAGCTTGACACAAACTCCTCTGGTCCAGCAAATGCTTGATCCCAAGCTGCTGGATTAGTGAAGTACATGTTGTCCTCCCTGGGGCAAAAGATTCTATGCTTCCTTTGTCCCTTTTATCCTCACTCCAAAACACTTGGAAAGGGATGTCCACTGACTCCATAGCCTGTCAAAATGGTATTTCCTTATTTCTTGATTGTTACCAAGTTCCTGTACTTAACCACAGCTACTCATAATTGCAAATAAACAAGTCAGTACTGTCGACATGTGGCTCTACTGGTTAAAACTCTCAACCATCTTTTAAAAACACAAGACTTGCAGGCAGGCACAAACAACGAGTGTTGGTTTTATGGATGGGTGAAAAAGTAATGGGAATCGTACTTTAATAGCACCATTTCACAGGTTCAGTGAGATGGTAGTACTGTTTCCACCCAATGTCTTTACTCTGGGGTTGTGGCTGTAACTGTCCCTCCAAACATGCTCCTGTTTCAAAGATAGTAGGAACTGCAGATGCTGGAGAATCTGAGATAACAAGGTGTAGAGCTGGATGAACACAGCAGGCCAAGCAGCATCATAGGAGCAGGAGAACTTGACGTTTCAGGCCCAGACCCCCCCTCCAGAAATGGGGGAGGGGAAGGGTGTTCTGAAATAAATAGGGAGACGAGGAAGGCAGATAGAAGAGGGATGGTGGAGAGGATACAAACCGGTCAAAGAGGCAGGGATGGAGCCAGTAAAGGTGAGTGTAGGTGGGGAGTTAGGGAGGGGATAGGTCAGTCCAGGGAGGAAGGACAGGTCAAGGGGGCGGGATGAGGTTAGTAGGTAGGAGCTGGGGGTGGGGCTTGAGGTAGGGAAGGTGGGAGGAAGGACAGGTTAGGGAGGCGGGGACGAGCTGGGCTGGTTTTGGGATGCGGTAGGGGGAGGGGTGATTTTGAAGCTTGTGAAGTCCCCTCCCCCTACCGCATCCCAAAACCAGCCCAGCTTGTCCCCGCCTCCCTTGACCTGTCCTTCTTCCCATCTACACCCTCCTCCTACCCCCCGCGCCTACCTACCAACCTCATCCCGCCCCCGGCAACTGTCTGTCCTCCCTGGACTGACCTATTTCCTCCCTACCCCCCACCTACACTCACCTTTACTGGCTCCATCCCTGCCTCTTTGACCGGTCTGTCTCCTCTCCACCTATCTTCTCCTCTACCCATCTTCTATCCGCCTCCCCCTGTCTCCCTATTTATTTCAGAACGCCCTTCCCCTCCCCCATTTCTGATGAAGGGTCTAGGCCCGAAACGTCAAGCTCTCCTGCTCCTATGATGCTGCTTGGCCTGCTGTTTTCATCCAGCTCTACAACTTGTTATCTCCTGTTTCAAATCCTCTTTGTTTCAAATATTCTTGCTGTAGAGTCAGTACAGCCTGTAGCTACACAAACTTTTTCAATTCTGTTGCATTTCCTGTTGTACCTCAAGCAATGTCGAGTTACAACAAAATGCTTGTGCAATATATCAGAGATGTATTGCAGCAACATGCCAGTGCTTGTTGTCAGCATCTTGCAAACTTGCAACTTCTATCTGAAATGACGAGGAGCAGACACATGGGGACGCCACCACCTGCAAGTTCACATCCAAGCCACATTATCTAGCTTGCAACTGTTTTGCTTCTTTCATTGCCTCTGGATCAAAAATCTTGAAGCTCCTTTCCTTGCAGCATTGTGGCCGTACCTGTACCAGCTGGCCTATGGCAGTACAGTAACGCGGCTTACCACCATCATTTCAAGGCAAGTGAGGAGAACAACAAATGCTGACATTGCCAATGACACTTGCATCCTCTGAAAGCAGAAGTAAAATCACATCATTCCATCATGTTTAATGCTTCTAGTTCTCAGCTTGTGTTTAATGTGCTGTCATCTAGGTAGATATCAATAATTTATGAATTCATTCTTTTTCATGGTTTTCTCTTTTGATGACTTCTGTGACTCTTTGTGGTGAGTCCAAGATTTTTTAAACATGATAAATCACAGGAGGAGGCCATTTCATTCTTTGATAGCACTGTTCAGTTAGCTACACAGCCCTGTTCTTCCTCCCAGTTGTATCATTTGTTTCCCTTCAAAAGTGTATTCAATTCTTTTATTGAATATTTCTATTGCGTTCACTTCTATCGCCCCTTAGGCTAATGCATTTCCGATTGTAATTTGCTATTTTGTTTTTAAATAGGAGGATCTATAAAAACTGTTCATCAAAACACCTCTAAAACATCACAATGCTGTAAGGGGAATAACCCCCACTTGATCACCCTATCCACAACATTGCATAGTACCATTCCATCAATGTGCTTGTGCACCCCCTCAGACTATGACATCAGTTCCAACCTGTAGTCCCCTGAAATGAATACAGTACACCATTAACCAGAATTTTAGATTTGGAATAACTTCTTTGCATTTGTGTTCACTCGTCTTCTAAATAAATCTAAAAATCCATATCCGCTCTCAACTTATCCTGTGTACACAACCTCAGGTGCCTCTGTTCCTGCAATCTTGAATTATTTGCAGTGCTTCTTGTTATTCTTCCTGTGCCCTCCTGAAGTCAGTTACTATCTTTATTGTTTACTGTGTGTTTCCAAATTCTATGTAATCTGTTAACTTTGAAATCATCCAATATGCAAATCTACAGGACCTAAATATGTTTCAAATAAGCAGTTGTCATCCTAATGTCAACCCCTGGAGTCCACTGATTTCAGTTCTTTTATAAAAATGTTTATTGCCCCTACTGCTGGCCCTTTTAGTCCATTCACCTTTAGAATTGTAAGCAATGCTATTGTAAGATTCCTAAACACAGGAAGTTCATGTATACACCAACTGCAATGTCCTGGATATCCCTTTCCTTTTCTCAAAAAGTAATTATCTACTTGGTTTTTCTAATTAACTTCAGAGGGTGTAGAAGAAATTGATTTAACTGCGTTCAGTGCCTCTTACTGGAAAATTATTGTAAGCCTTGTACATATGATGCAGGAACAGAAGGTACATAGTTAGGTGGTGTTAATACCTATTGTTCAGTGACTCTCCTACAAAGGAAGAACAGGGCTGTGTAGCTAACTGTTTACTTCTGTTGTCCCCCTGTACAAGAAGGGTAGTAGGGATAATCCAGGTAACTACAGACCAGTAAGCCTGAACTCAGTGGTGGGAAAGTTGCTGGAGAAGGTACTGAGGGATAGAATCTATTTATATTTGGAAAAGAATGGGCTTATCAGTGATAGGCAACATGGTTTTGTGCAGGGGAGATCATGCCTTACTAACTTAATAGAGTTCTTTGAGGAAGTGACCAAGTTGATAGATGAAGGAAGGGCTGTAGATGTCATCTACATGGACTTTAGTAAGGCGTTTGATAAGGTTCCCCATCGTAAACTAATGGAGAAAGTGAAATCACATGGTGTACAGGGTGTTCTAGCTAGGTGGATAAAGAACTGGTTGAGCAACAGGAGACAGAGTAGTAGTTGAAGGAAGTTTCTCGAAATGGAGAAAGGTGACCAGTGGTGTTCCACAGGGATCAGTGCTGGGGCCACTGTTGTTTGTGATATACATAAATGATCTGGAAGAAGGCATAAGTGGTCTGATCAGTAAGTTTGCAGATGACACGAAGATTGGGGGAGTAGCAGAAAGCATAGGGGATTGTCAAAGAATACAGGAGAATATAGATAGACTGGAGAGTTGGGCGGAGAAGTGGCAGATGGAGTTCAATCCAGGCAAGTGTGAGGTGATGCATTTTGGGAGGTCTAATTCTAGAGCAAACTATACTGTAAACGGAAGAGCCTTGGGAAAAGTTGATGAGCAGAGAGATCTGGGAGTTCAGGTCCATTGTACCCTGAAGGTGGCTGCACAGGTGGATAGAGTGGTCAAGAAGGCATATGGTATGCTTGCCTTATTCGGACGGGGTATTGAGTATAAGAGCTGGCAGGTCATGTTAAAATTGTACAAGACTTTGGTTCGGCCGCATTTAGAATACTGTGTACAGTTCTGGTCGCCACATTACCAAAAGGATGTGGAAGCTTTGGAGAGGGTACAGAGAAGGTTTACGAGGATGTTGCCTGGTATGGAAGGTGCTAGCTATGAAGAGAGGTTGAGTAGGTTAGGGATAAAAGGTACTGCAGATGCTGGAGAATCCGAGATAACAGGCATGGGGCTGGACGAACACAGCAGGTCGATCAAGAAAACTTGACATTTCGGGCAGGATTTAGGCCCGAAACATCAAGTTTTCCTGCTCCTATGATGCTGCTTGACCTGCTGTGTTCGTTCAGCCCCATGCTTGTTATCTCTTGAGTAGGTTAGGATTGTTTTCATTCGAAAAAAGGAGATTGAGGGGGGACCTGATTGAGGTCTTCAAAATCATGAAGAGTATAGACAGGGTTGATAGAGATAAGCTTTTTCCCAGGGTGAGGCATTCAATAACGAGGGGTCACGCGTTCAAGGTGAGAGGAGAAAAGTTTAAGGGGGATACATGGGGAAAGTACTTTACACAGAGGCTGGTAGGTGCCTGGAACGCGTTGCCAGCAGAGGTAGTAGAGGCAGGCACGGTAGATTCATTTAAGGTGCATCTGGACAGATGCATGAGTAGGTGGGGAGCAGAGGGATACAGATCCTTAGGAATTGGGTGATAGGTTTAGACAGTGGATTTGGATCGGCGCAGGCTTGGAGGGCCGAAGGGCCTGTTCCTGGGCTGTAAGTTTTCTTTGTTCTTTGTTGTTCTTTGAAAGGTAGGGTAGTAGTACATTTTATTCTTCAAAAAGGTAAGTTACCACTGCATTTTAAGTAAAGTTTTCTGTGGTCAGTAACTACTCTTCTTTCTGTTTGAAGGAAATGGCCTTACGTAGTCAATTGCCAAGCATGGAACAAGATGGCAGCCCCCAGACTCCAGTTTCTTCACCTGCAGTGTCCCAAGACATAAGGACAATGACTACCAACAGTTCAGATCCATTCCTTAATAGGTGGGTATTGGTCTAAAAATTTTTTTTACATGCTGTATATAAATAAGTGTTCTTGAGATTTCATGTGGTTGCATCCTCAGAGATACTTGCTCGTTTCCTCTGAAAGTTAGCAGTTCATATTAGCAGTAGAAAAATGAAAATCTACCATTTTGAACCTGATGCAGGACTTCAGCGTTGCATGTCTGATTAGCGCTCTTGCTGACGTCGTAAATGCACCTTCTGCACTTGTTCGTGATACTAAAATCACTTCTGGTGAAACTGCATCTGTGATGAAATGGGACCAGTGTAATTGTGAAGGCTTTTTCACTGGAGTATTACATCCATTTGTGAAGTAAAGTTCATGTAGCGGCTGTTTGAAATGTGACACTAAACAGGAGTGGAGTAAATGTTGCAATTGAAGTTATGAGACAAATTCCGAATCCATTGAATTATATTGAGTGTGCTTTACTTTCCAGAGTGCAATACTACCCTTTAAAGTTCTGGCTGAGTGGCATGCTCCTCCATTTAAATATTGAAAAGACTGAAGTAATTGTCTGAAATGCCTTTCGATTTCCGAATAGTTATTGCATATTCCATCCTTCTCAGCTGCTGTCATACCATTCTCAGACAGGCTTGGAACCTGCTGCAGCAGCACCTTTTTGGGGTGGAGCCTCTTCTCCAAGCTCCTAATTACCTGACTGACCAACAGCCCAAATCTCCAACCTTCTCTATCGCCATCCACCTGGCTAAAATTGACTGTTCAGTATGTCATGGCAGATCCTGATTCTGTGACCTCAAGTCCAATAGCTTTTTCTGTTTGCCCCTTTGCATTCTTCTGACTGTTTCAAGTGGATCTTCACTTCTGTTCATCTTTTCTGAGAATGAAACTGAGCATTCTTGTACTCTGCTTATGACATTCCAAATACTTCTGTAATAAGTTGCAGGAGAAGATCGCCAACATGGTATGAAACAGAGGGCTTTTGTGAAACCTTTCCAGCTGCTGCATATGCCCCTTTGCTTGTCTGTATTTTGTATCTATACAGGCGTGACCTTCAGTTTAGTAGCAACTATGATGCAGTACCTGCTTAGTCTCCAAGTGGACATTCTTGCTCCTTGTGCAAGCTATCCTTTTCTTGTCTGTTGTACCTAAAGGCAAATTTTTGTGACTTTTTTTAGTAAAGCAGTTTTCGCGTGACACTGTTAAAAGTGAATACCTATCTATTACTCCATCTGACTTGAGGGAATCAGGGTAGCTTTCTCCTCATTACATTTGCTTTGATATCAGATGATGTTTTTGCTCCAAGGTCAGGCTGCATTTAGTGCAAAAGTAACTAATTTTTCCACAGCTGTTGTACCAAGTCCAACCAAATCCAGAGGGACTACATAATCTTTGAGGCAAATTTGAACTGAGCATAGCTAAGTGATAACCCTATCTGTTTTAAATGGTTATTGTTTCTCAGATGTCCAAACTGCATATCAACATTACCTGCTGAAGCATAGGATCTGGAACTGTATTTCTTAATCGTTTTGAAAATGCACCAGTCTAGTTTGGAGTGATTATATTTCTTATGATGTATAATCTTTGCATCAGAACATCTGTTATCTCCCAAGATATTTGAAGTATAATCATGTAAAATTTTATGAATATTTTCTTTGAAGGCGATGAAAGATGTATGCTTCATTTAGTAAAATTGAAGTTTTCAAAAAAATCTATACATTGTGCAACATTTTTGTAAAACCTCTGTTAAAGCCTCTTTTTTTAACAGCTGTGCCAAACTGTATATTGTATACAAGTATACAGGAGTATACCGTATCCGTCGCTTGAATTAAATGTTGGGGATAACGTGTCCCTATGTTACCAGAACATGTTCTTAGTCTGAGTTTTCTTGATTCACATTAATTTTCAGTTATGTAATAAACTGGGATGAGTTTCCACAAAATTAACTGATATGGATAAGCAGAATGAAAAACAATAGAGCATGAGAGCACATGGTTCTAAAAATCAGACAGTAAAGCCTCTTGCTTAGACTCACACAATGAAGTGATTCATACTCGGCATTACCAGTTTCTGCCTACCTCTCAGATTTTCACTAATCAGCTTGGATTCATGGCACTGTTCAGAGGCTTTGCTCATCAGAAGCTGAAATCCAGAGGATGTTTGTTTTTCCTCCGGGGAAGAGGAAGGGGTATGCATGTCAGAAGAATTGTTTTTCTCAGCATATAACTCTCTTCCCCCGCCCCACCCCAATCTTTCCTCCCTACTGCTTTATTTTTCTTGCAGTGGAACATACCATTCCAGGGAAGAAAGTACAGACAGTGGACTTGGCATGAGCAGCTACAGTGTACCAAGAACACCTGATGACTTTCTTAACAGCGTCGAGGAAATGGATACAGGTCTGTTGGGTTCCTGGAACAGAAAATTCCCTTGATTTCAGAACGCGTGCAGTCTTTTTTTTAAAAAAAAAAGACAATCAACCAAGTTTTTAATGAAAAGTTATGAATAGCATTAGGTTAACGATTGGTATATGTTCAATTTTACATTTAGTAAATTAATCAATGTTTCAAGTTGTCTTTACTTTTATTAACTAATAGTTATCATGCTTAAATTTGTGTTGAGGTAGCTGATCTGGGCAACAGTACTATAGTAGCTGCTGGAGTACCATGGCTTCAGTGCACTTGGGCTTCCAAGGAGATTCAGGGATTTTATTTCCCGTTGTTCATTAACCTCTGCTACAAAATATAAATGAGCTTATTAAAGCATCACTGTCAACTGCGCTTCTTTACATGTCCAAAGAACTTGACAGATAATCATGCTATTGAGCATCTTCTAGCAGGTTAGGTGGATTGGCCATGCTTAATTGCCCATGGATATGCAAGCTAGGTGGATTAGTCATCGGTTAGCAGGGTTATAGGGTAAGGGGTGGGTCTGGGTAGGATGCACATTGGAGGGGTGGTGTGGACTCCGAACTGAATGACCTGCTTCCACACTGTAGGGATGCTGTGATTCTATAAAAGAGCAGAGACAATTTGGGATTGAAATATGACAGTTGAACATTATTATTATTATTTTTCCTTTCAGTATTTGAACTTTAGGAATTAGGCTGTCTTTTGAGCAATTGTGTTATCCTCAGTTTCTTTGTGATTTGTCTACCTAGTTGAAAACCTTGGTCCAAATAATATTGGGTCTCAGCAAAATCGTTTTCCTGACTACTTGGAAACTATCCCTGGTACTAATGTGGACCTTGGGACACTGGAGGAAGACAGCATGAATGTAGAAGGAGAAGAATTAATGCCAAGCCTACAGGAGGCACTGAGCTCTGACATTCTCAATGACATGGAGTCTGTCCTTGCTGCCACGAAGATAGATAAGGAGAGCTTCCTGACATGGCTATAGGGCCCTTGGTCCTGTCAGACTGCCTTTGATTCTGTGAAGGATATCAAAACTTGAGATATTTTTGTGACTTGTTATGGACTTCTGAATTGTCTCTTCTCTGATGCAACATTGGATAAACTCTGAATATTTGAAAAGGATTCTGCCCATTGTATTTCACACATTTCAGAAGTATAATTATGGTAGCAAAAACTGTAGAATTTCAACCTGCTTTTCCTTAATGAGTTAGAACATATGACTGTCTATCCATTTTCCCTGCCCCATTTCATACATTTGTAACAAAACCTGTCATTGAGTGTAATTCTTTATTTGTATAACTTGTGAAATTCTGTAGCAGTAATCTCATTTTTTTGCTTTCCCAACATTTTTCAGATGTGTAAATCTGTTAAAGCAAGTAATATTGACTGTAAAGTAGGCTTAATTGTCAGGTTTGCTTTATGGCTGCTAAGGTGTCACAGAATCTGGTGCCAATTCTAAGTGCCTTTGCCAAGCTTCTTTGAAACTCTGTTACATCTTGTATCCAAATGTGCTGTCTATCTCAGTCTTCCATTTTGCAGTATACACAGTATCTAACCTGCTTTTGTCTTTGAGCAAAGTGAAATATAATTTTCAAACAACTGCCCCATTAAGTCTGGGAATTGGGTGACTTCAGAGTGAACTGTCAGCTGTTAGTTTAATTTGATCTTATTTAAATATGAAAGATTTGGTGCTTTTTAAATTACTTGTACATGGTTTTTATAGCATATTAGACATGTACATTTTTCTGTAATGTCTTACCAAAATTAGTTTAGTTGAGCTGGTGTAGGTTTTTTTCTTTCAAAAGCTGATCAAAGGGTTACTTTTAAACCAAAAGACGTAAAACATGATAAATAAGGAAGTGCTGGTTATGTACCTACTTAAAAAGCATATGAACTTCTTTTGTAGGTTGAGTGGTTAAATGGCTTGTTGGGACATGTTAGATGGTCAACAGGACGTTATAGTGTTGGGAGTCCTATATACAGTAGTGTATTGTAGGTGGGGGTTAATGGTTATAAGAATACATGTATGTATATCATTAAATATTAGATTTAAGAATTGTGACAAATCAGCAGGAGCTTTGTGATCAAAAAGATCTCCAAAGAGTATTCCTTTTTCTGAAGTTCGTAGGCCTATTTTTGGAACGTAATTCATTCTGACATGAATTGTTAAATACGTTATACCTTTTTGTATTTGGGTTTTTACTTGTAAAGATAATGTGGCTTGTGAATTGAGTATATTTTTTTTAAATAGGTACTGATGGAGAACCCAGGAAAACATTTTAACCTTTCAATACTACTAAATCCTCTTCCAGTTTCTTTTTCAATCCTTGGAGAGTGCAGATTTTAGCTTCTGTCCAAGTAAAGAAAAAATACATATACTGTACAGCTTCTACATTCTACACAGGCCATTAGTGTTATTTCTTGGGCTACGATTTTTAAAGTTTCTTTTGTATTGAGTCTTAAACAGTGTATTTATTGAAAGTGCTACATTTCAAATCTTGTGCGTTGAGTGATGGAACCTTCTGCCTGGGCTTCCATTTGTCTTGTAGCATTTTTAAAATTGTACACAGGTGAACAATGATTTTGTAGGAATTGTATAAATTTGACAATGCACACTCAAACATTTATTTTGCGGCTTGTGCGCAGAGATGAGCAGCAAGATTTACATCGAATCAGTTTGTAGTTTTGTACTAAATTTGTACTAGAAGTGCTATTTTGAGAAGCCATCATAGATTCTAAACTTAGTTCAAATGTGTACTTGCAGCTCGAATCCTAGGGATGAGCAGTAATATTAGATCATTTTGTGGTTTTGTGCTCACCTTTGTATCAGTACTAATTAGAGAAGGCACCATAAATTCGAAGCTTGTATTTTTAAAACCAAGTCCTAAATTGATTAAGCTCAACAACTTTCCACCTTTTTTAAAAGAAAGTGGATTCTGGTGTATGTCATCTTGGTTAAATTTAATTACCTTTTAAGTAAACAGCAAAGGGAGCATAATCATTACTTTGCATGATCATCTACAGGTAGTTATACAAGTGAGAGGAAAGGTTGTATTTTTAATTTCTAAGGGTTGATAATCTGTGTGGTTCTCGCCTCCTACCAGTTAAACAAATCAGTGTTGAAATAAAACAATGCAACAAAAAAAATTTAAATATACAAAATATTTCCAAATACTCATCTGAGTAAATGTACAGTTTTGCTTTTGCACATGCATCATGAAATCTTGCTGATCATGACCTTAATATCTTTAAATAGCCAAAATGTATGCTTGGCATACATAGAACACTGACATTTTTGATAGTTGTTAAACATGTAATATTATTTTATTATATAGTTCTGATGAATGCACACATACTTCAATATGTAATACAGTAACGTTGATTTTTTTAGCTGTACCAGCATGCCAGTATATGGATTCATACAGTAAATTCTGTTGCATTTATTTCTGTATGTAATACTTTCCAGTGGTTCATGACAATTCATGTGGTATAAAATATATTCTTTGTGGTAAAACGTTTGTTTTCTTGCAACTAACTATAGATTTGACAGTGTTCATCTATACTCCTAACAGCTCCACTTCCACCCATTCCAAACCTGGGACATTTGCATGGGTCGAAAATTGGATGTTCTTCCAATTAATTGGTAGATGTGCCATCTGTATGCTAACCAAATCAATCAATTCTGTATTTTTCAGATACGTAATGCCAAATGACAGAATTAAAATGTCTTTCTCCCTCTGTGCCTTGCAGTTAATTACGGTTCCTCAGTTGTTGCCTAAACTAAGTTTAAGTAATCACAGGTGAATGAATGACCGAGGTCGTACTGTTCTGTGGATCAGTTTAGTTCTGTTGACTGCGCAAGCATCGCTGGTTGAGTCGGTGAACGGGAGCCTATCACCAGCACTAACCCTGGAGGGCAGGTGGTTTTGCCTGTTCGGCTATATGCAGTGAGATCGTAACTTTGCAGCTTAATTCTTGTTTTTGTCACACATCCCCTGTACTTTGATCAAACAAAAGTATATCAGTCTCTTTTAAAACTAATAATTGATCTTGCATTAACTTAAGCTTGTAGAAGTGCTGAAATCTTCCATCACCTTTTTTGGTGAGCATTTTCTGGTTTCACTCCCAAAAGGTGTTTTTTCACCCCTTTAAAACTTAGACTACGACTCCACTCCAGCCCTAAATTCTGCTAACAAAAGTAGTTTTCCCAATCGCCCTACCAGTTTTCAAAATATTAAATTGCAATCAAATCCCTTAACCATAATTTCCAAGAGAAGTAATTTGAGTTGTTTGTTTTATCCATTTTTAACACTTGCAGTCGAGAGATCAGTCTAATGAATCAATGCTGCATTCTTTCCAAGATTATTTCCTGAGGTACCCAGAACTTTTATTATGCTCCGGTTGTTGTCTAATCAGGACCTCAAATGGCTGTTCAGAGTGGTGCTCATCTGTGCTCTGTCCATAAAAATGACTTCCAGTTGCCTGTAACTTCCAACGCATCACTGTTCCCATGTCAACATTTCCCTCTCAGGCCTCCTGTGGTGCTGCAATGCAGTTCAATGCAAACTGGAGGAGCATCATCTCATCTTTTGCCTAGTTACCTTACAACCTTTAGGACTAAACATTGAGGATAACTATTTCAGAGCATGAACGCCCTCCACCATGTTTATTACACTGTCCCTTTAGCTTGAAGTGCTCCCAGCACAGTCAACTCACTTTCAGCTTTTATCTCCGTGGTTTATCATCAGCTGTCCTTCCTCACTCGCTCTCACTTGTTCACGCATTCTGTGCCACTTCCATGTATTCTATTCAATCCTTTCACCCCCAGCATAAGCATAAACATCACCTTTCCCCAGCTGCTTTGTTCTGATGAAGGGTCACTGGATTTGAAACGTTAACTTTGCTTTTCTTGGTACAAATGTTGCCAAGACCTACTGAGTTTTTCCAGCAATCTGTTTTTCTTTCAAAATATTTACAGCTAGATCAGATTCCATGATTGAGCAGCAGTGCTCAATGTTGAGTGTACTAAAATTTACTCAAACAACTTAATGTGATCGCTTCAGTTCTGAAGTGGCTTGTTTACACTTGGGAGAAGCAATGAGTGTGTTTCCTGCAAGCTAAGCCCTATGCTTTTTGAATTGCCCAGGTGCTTGGGACTCTGTAGTTCCCCTTTAGCTGAAGAATGTTTTTTCCTGCAACTGTCAAAATTGAGTAGCCAACCAACCAGTACCTTCTCCTATTAATGGTAATTATTTGAAATTTGCTGGCCTTGTGTTTGTCCTGATATGTACAAGATGAGAAGCTTCAACAGCATATATCTGTCTTCAACAATGTTCTGGCATATTGCAGAAACTGCACTCAGCCAGTCAAATAGAGAATGTTTCTCTACACCTCTTACATGTAAGCGGTGGACAGGTTGTGGAATCGGGTGGGTGAGTTACTGGCTGCAGCATTCCCAGTGTCTGGTTTGCAGTATTTCTATGGCTGTTCAGTCCTGTTTCTGATCAATGGGAATGCCCCAGGATGTTGATAGTCTGGGTGTCAGTCATGTTTCCCCTCATGGCATTTGTCCCCTCAGCAATTACCCTGTCAACCCCTTTAAGAATCCAATATATTTCAATGAAATCAGCTCTCATTCTTCTAAACTCCAGTGAGTAGAGGCCCAGCCTGTTTCGCCTTTGCTCCTAAGACAATCCTTCCATACCAGGGATCATCCTAGTGAACATTCCCTGAATTGCTTCCAATGCAATTATATCTTTCCTTACATAAAGGGACCAAAACTGCTCACTGGTACTGCAGGTGTGGCCTCACCAGTGCCTTGCACAGTTGCAGTAAGACTTCCCTACTCTTATACTCCAACCCATTGAATTTAGGGCCAACATTGCACTAGCCTTCCTGATTACTTGATGCACCTGTGTGCTAGTTTTGTGTTTCATACACATGTATACTGCTCTTCGCCGCCGCACCCCCCCCCCACCAAAAGTCTTTCTGTAGTTTTTCTACATTGAAATAATCTGTTCTTTTGTTCTCCCTTCAAAAATGAGTGGTTTCACATTTTTCCATGTTCTCCATTTGCCAACTTTGTCCCCACTTGCTTAAACTATTTGTATCTCAACTTTCCAAACTATTTTTAATTCAGGTGAAGTTTGAATCTAACGAGAAAGAACTGTTATGAAGCAGAGGTCAACACCCACCCCACCCTTGAGAACTGAAACCGAAACACTCAAACAGGAGCACCTTGCCCTATAATCTGTTAAGGAGTGTGAAAAGTGGTGTGACCTGCCTTTCAGCAACTTCTAGTGGTTAAATAAAATAAACTCTTGAGGTTCACTTTTACAACCAAGTAACAATTTATTTGTCTAACTCTTAACAGTGAACAAATGAACTAAATTATTAACAAACCGAATAAACCCCATCTAACTACTAACTATTCTCGAATAAAACAAAATTCTAATGGTATGCTGTTCCAATAATGTCCGACTTACACAAAACTAAATTTTTAAAAATAAAATTTAGTCTCTTGAAACTACAGCCAGATTATAGTGCCTTCCAGAGTGTTCTGTGCCTTCCCCATCAAATGTTGTGTCAGGAATGTCTTCTCCATTGATTCTTCTGTAAGGAATATTAACTAGTTGTGCCATGTACCTTTTGATTTATATGGTGCTTTCTCCAAAACTTAGAATCGCTGGTTCTCAGTCTTTCTTGAGAGCTGAGAGCAGTTAACTCCAACAGGTGGCCGTTTGCTCTCCTGTCCTTGCCCAATTGCTGCTCCTTTTGTACCCTTGACATGAGGAATAGGGAGAGAGAGCAGTTGAACACGTGGCTACAGGGATGGTGCAGGAGGGCGGGATTCAGATACCTGGATAATTGGGGCTCATTCTGGGGTAGGTGGGACCTCTACAAACGGGATGGTCTGCACCTGAACCAGAGGAGTGCCAATATCCGGGGGGGTGGGGGGGGGGAGGAAATTTGCTAATGCTCTTCGGGAGGGTTTAAACTAATTCAGTGGGGGGGGTGGGAACCTGATTTGTAGCTCCAGTGAACAGGAGGTTGAGTAGTGAGGTCATGAATAAGGTTTCAAGGTTGCAGGAGTGTACTGGCAGGCAGGAAGGTGGTTTGAAGTGTGTCGACTTCAACGCCAGGAGCATCCGGAATAAGGTGGGTGAACTTGCAGCATGGGTTGGTACCTGGGACTTCGATGTTGTGGCCATTTCAGAGACATGGATAGAGCAGGGGCAGGAATGGTTGTTGCAGGTTCCGGGGTTTAGATGTTTCAGTAAGATCAGGGAAGGTGGTAAAAGAGGGGGAGGTGTGGCATTGTTAGTCAAGGACAGTATTACGGTGGCAGGAAGGATGTTTGATGAGAACTCATCTACTGAGGTAGTATGGGTGGAGGTTAGAAACAGGAAAGGAGAGGTCACCCTGTTGGGAGTTTGCTATAGGCCTCCGAAAAGTTCCAGAGAAGTAGAGGAAAGGATAGCAAAGATGATTCTGGATAGGAGCGAAAGGAACAGGGTAGTTGTTATGGGGACTTTTAACTTTCCAAATATTGACTGGAAACGCTACAGTTCGAGTACTTTTTAGATGGGTCAGTTTTTGTCCAATGTCTGCAGGAGTGTTTCCTGA
>JAHRHZ010000009.1:1582383-1601147 GCA_024137785.1 Ginglymostoma cirratum
GAGGTGTCGGAGAGTTGGCGCCTGGCCTCAGAAATGTAGAGGTCAGTGCGCCATACTACAACTGCGCCTCCCTTGTCTGCAGGTTTTGTGGTGAGGTTGGGATTGGAGCGGAGGGAGCGGAGGGCTGCACGTTCTGCGGTGGAGAGGTTGGAGTGTTTGAGAGGGGTAGAGAGGTTGAGGCGATTGATGTCTCGACGGCAGTTGGAGATGAAGAGGTCGAGGGATGGTAGGAGGCCCTGGGGTGGTGTCCAGGAGGAGGGCTTGTGTTGGAGGCGGGAGAAGGGGTCAGTAGAGGGAGGGTTAGATTTGTGGTTGGAGAAGTAAGAGTGGAAGCGGAGGCGGCGGAAATTTTGATTGGTATGTCTTCTTGATTGTGCTGAGTTCGGCAGAAACCTTCTGGGGTTGGGGTCTCATAGACCTTGGCCTGTTCAGAGTCTCATGTAGGTTAACATGACCTGTATGAGGCAATGAGCTCACTGTCAGAGGGGAGGCTGAAAGGTAAGGCACCACAGAGTGTCTCCAGGTGAAATCTCAGGGTGCTTGGTTAGATCTCTATCTCCTTCTGGGTTCTCAATGGTAACTCCTTGATTCCATGTGAAGTGGCACCTGGAGGCAGGTTGAGGTACTCATCCCCCCTTCCCTTGGCACTGATGCTCTGCACTCATGGCTACAGCATGGTGTGTAAGTCCAAAGTCATACCTTACAGCTACCGTGTGTTCTGCTCGACCTTTTGTGTCTGTTTTGATGGAATCAGCCAAGAGTTCACATTGGAGCCACGATAGTAAACAGATATTGGGACAGGGACAGGGTATGACTCCTTCAGTTTACAATCTAATCTACTCATGGCATCTGGCACGTTTGTTGATGATCCCTTGACTGGCTCTGCATCTTCAATAGGTCACTTATGACTCACCATCTACATGGGGTTGTGTGAAGGCCTGTTCTCCTGTAGAATTCAGCCGTTGCTTCCTTCACAGATTGCAAATCCATGTCAGCAATGAAGTGACCAGATTGTGACTACCCCGAGCTTATTAGAGAAGGTACACCCACCAAGGTGAATGTCGCTGCCGGTGGACAGTACAGGTGAATGTCATGCCGGTCCTTCCATTGATGACTGGGAGACATCATCCTCAGAGGTGGTGGTAGTGGGGTCCTGGAGTTTGAGGAAGAGCTGAAAGTGGAGCTGAGGGAAGGCTGTTTCCCCCTTTTCTTCTTCTCTTGGCCACTAATATGTGGAATGAAGAAGAGAAAGAATTAGTTTCTCGATATATAAACTCCCTTATTTAAACACATGCTCATTTTATTGGCACATCTGACACTGCATACCAGATACTTCCTCACTGTGTTCCTCTGAGAATCTTATCTGTCCACCTGCACAAGCACAGTCACAATCCTCCCACACCAGCTCTGCAGCCTACCCCTGGAAAAGGGTGAAGATGCAAATACCTCCCTCCCATTCCCCACTGGTTTAGGACTGCCTGTTCTGGTGTGTGGGGTCACTTCTGGTCACTTCATTGCTGACATGGGTTTGCAATCTGTGAAGGAAGCAACAGCCGAGTTCTACAGGAGACCAGGCCTTCACACAACGCCATGCAGATGGTGAGCCATAAGTGACCTATTAAAGATGCAGAGCTAGTCAAGGGATTATCAACAAGTGTGCCAGAGGCCATGAGTAGATTAGAATGTAAACTGAAGGAGTCATACCCTGTCCCTGTCCCAAAATCTGTCTACTATCGTGGCACCAATGTGAACACTTGCAGGTAGATAAAGAGGAATGACGGATTGAGTGTTATATTAGTCCATAAGCTCTTCATAAGTTTGCATAAACATGCCAGCCCTTGCCAGTAAGTGATTAATATGCACACAGTCCTGCAACTGATAGAACATGAACAGCATAAGATGGCCGTTACATATTCATTGTACATATGATGGTTTGCAGGTGATACTCCAAGCTGATACAACTCTGCATTTGCGGTTAATTGAAGAATACTTTGAGTGTCAGTTTGCAGTGAGTAGATGGTAACCTTGTGAAATGTAAGAAATCATTTATCCTGTTCCTGCATGCAGCCGGTGATGAGTCACTGAACTATGGGGCCACTTTCTATCGGTCTGAGATATCTCTGTATTGGTGATGGTAGGGGTGGGAGAGGGAGGGGACAGAAGGTAGGGAGTGACCAATACAGGCTGAAATTATGGCCTGGCTTCCAGGAGTAAAGAGTTGTCTGGTTGGCTTTAAATATAGTGTCCAGACCGTTGATCTCAGAACATATCACAGAGTCATGAACTTCCTCCCTGCTTGCCCCATACGATTCACCATTCTTTTTGTGTTTTTTTTAATATACATTAATTTGTGGAACGTGGGTGACCCTGGCTGGGCCAGCATTTGTTGCCCATTCCTAGTTGCCCTTAAGAAGGTGTTGGTGAGCTGCCTTCTTGTACTGCTGCAATCCACCTGCTGTGTGTTGAACCACCAGCTCTTTCAGTGTTGTTGGAGCTGCAACCATCCAGGCGAGTGGGAAATATTCCATCACGCTCCTGACTTGTAGGTAACAGATAGGCTCTGGGGAGCCAGAAGGTGAGTTACTCACCACAGTATTCCTGGTCTCTGCTCTTGCAGCCACTGTGTTTATATGGTGAGTCCAACTGAGTTTCTGATCAATGGTAGCACCCAGGATGTTGATGGTGGAGGATTCAGTCATGTTAACGAATGTCAAGGGGCAGTGGTTAGATTGTCTCTCACTGGAGATGGTCATTGCTTGGTATTTATTTGGCGTGAATGTTACTTGCCACTTATCAGCCCAAGTCTGATATTGTCCAGATCTTGTTGTTTTTGAACATGGACTGCTTTAGTATCTGAGAAGTCACGATTGGTGCTAAACATTGTGTAATCATCAGAAAACATCCCCACTTCGAAGGGAAGCTCATTGATGAAGTTTGTTAGGCCTAGGATACTATCCTGATATTACTTTCCTGCAGAGATGTCCTGGAGCTAAGTCAACTGACCTCCATCTACCGTAACCATTTTCATCTGTGTCAGGTATGAATTCAACCATCAGAGAGGTTTGCTGAATTCCCATTGACACCAGTTTTGTTAAGTCCCTCAACACCACACAGTCAATGCGGCCTTGCATGTGGTTCCCAGCTAAGGGTATTTAGATATTAAAGCATTTTTTTTTGATGAAGCTTGCAGAATCACATCACTTAACAGTTCAAATTTAACACTACAGTGTTTTCTTCCTGATACCCATTGATTCCAGTTTTGCCAGGGCTCCCTGACACCATGTGTAGATTGCATATATAGTGAGTTGGGCACTGTGTGATCCACGTGAAAAGGAAGCCTGGCCTTAAGTGACTCCCACATCCACATCCAAATCCAACACCAGATTTCGGCTATGTAATGCGAGATTCTACCTTAACAGAATAGCAGACAGGACAGATGTGGAAGATGGAATGTAATATCATGAGTTTGTGAAATGTGCAGATAACGCTGTGGGTCTCGCCTGCCTCTGCTCAGAGAACTGAAGATGTAGAATTACTAACTTAGATCATAGAATCCCTACAGTGTGGAAACAGGCCCTCGGCCCAACAAGTCTACACCAACCCTCAGAGCATCCCACCCAGAATCCATCCCCCTAATCTACTCATCCTTGAACACTACGGGCAATTTAGCATGGCCAATCCACCTACCCTGCACATTTTTGGACAGTGGGAGGAAACCCATGCAGACACAGGGAGAATGTGCAAACTCCACACAGACAGTTGCCCGAGAGTGGAATCGAACCCAGGTCCCTGGCGCTGTGAGGCAGCAGTGCTAACCACTGAACAACTGTGCCGCCTTGGTTTCATCAAATCATCTACTTTTAAACTTCACCTGTTCTTTATAAGTTTAGCTTTCAGGTTTTATTTAATATCAGCAAAGATTAATAGTCAGTTACCATGCACGTATTGCAGCCTCTCTTCAGTGCGTCACAGATACAAGTTGTCAGTGGGTCGTTTTATTAAGGATTCCCTTCACTTTAAAGTCTCATAAACTAAGCTTTCAGATCTGACCTGTGCATCAAATTGAAAAAAGTACAGTCAAGGTTACTTTGACTCCAGAAATGGCAGTGAAATAAATGAATTATCTGGAATAAATAAATAAGCTGGAATATAAGACATGCCTCACTAATGGTGACTGTGACAATTTATCACTGCAAAAATTTATTTGGTTCCCTAATCTGCTTTAAAGAAGGAAATCTGGCATCTTTACCTGGTTTAGTCTTCGTGTGGCTGCAGACCCATGGCAATGTGTTTGACACTTAACTGACCCCTGAAATAGTCGAGTAAACCACTCAGCTTAAGGGCATATAGCAATGAGAAACACATATTGGCCTTGTTAGTGATCAATAAGACATTAACATACATTACAGAGATGTTTAATAAGAATCCACAGATTATAGCTAAAATAAAAGCATACTATCAGAACAAATCTAAAAATCTGGAGGTGAAGACTAATGCACAAAACAGGTAAGCATTCTAAAAGGGAATTTCCTGCCTATATCTGATGAACCTATAACAAATATAAAAATTGGGCAACAATGGCATGATTTTCTGCATCTCAGCAAATTAGAGTCATTGTGTTTTTTAAGTTAAACTTCTTGCAGTACCATGTAAGAATTGCTATGAAGAATCTATTTTAATTCCTAAGCTGTAAAGTTATCAGGACCATGTATTCGAATTGATTAGTATTTTTCTGCTTTTACACTTGCACAATGACAGCAGTATTTGAGCAAGGCACCACCTAAATAATTTTACCATTGTTTCACAACTGAATATTTTACATATTGCTTTAAAACATTAACTTCTCTACAAGACTGATCATTTCTGATAACAAGTCAAACGAAGAGACAAATATTCCACTAGCTTCATAACAGGGATTGCCAAAGGTCAGAAACAATTAGTCTCCACTAAAATATTCATGGAGGATTGCACATGCTAAGATTCTTCTTTTTAATATGTGAGATTTTTAAACCTTGAAACATATACCTAGGAAAATGAAAAGAACTGACTATCCCTTCAACATAGAGTTACTTAAAAAAATCACTCAGAACAGAATTAATCTTAAAAAATAAAATCTTGCTGTTTTAAATGAAAACCCACGAAAGTTCATTGTATAGATACAAAGTATTTCAAACAAATCAAAAGAATTGCAAGATTGAACTGTGTTGAGTTGATCAGGTCTCAATCAGGATACAGGCACGGTGCTATAGTCTGTGATTGCATCCTGGATGACCAACGGAAAAGTAGCTTAAGCCTTATTCCCAATTTTACCCAATGAAGAATAATCCGATTGCTGTATACTTCCTATAGGTTTTGTTTTCATTTCAAATGTCCAACACTTTCTTCTTTCTTTCTTGAAAGATTTTCAAACTGAGAATGAGACTGAAGGCAATCAGCAAAAATCCCCTTAAGATTAAGGATAATTTCACTATTAGTAGTAAGATACCCTTCAGTCTCCCTCTCAATGTGCTCCAATTACCTAGTAATGATGTGATATCATTTCCCAGTTTTATCGATTGCAGATTGAGTCACAGTTTCATTAAAAAAGTTGACATGGGAAGTTGCGTAAAAGGAACTTCAAAAAGTGTGAACCAAACGTTTTTCATACAGGCTTAGGATCATTGAATCTTTCAGAAACCACGTCTAACAGCTGGGGAGAATGGCAGGTCCTGTATTTCCTGCAACTGAAGGCAGCAGCTGCATCATCAAATATAGATGTGCTGCTTGTAAGAAGTTGAGTAAAACCTAGTGTCCATTTCTCTCTCTCTCTTTCTTCATGTAGTACCCTGTTGTCTGGGTTGTTAATCATGGCTTTCTACCCATCTCCATGCCATGGTATCACATTTGGGCAAGGAAAACAGGCAGGTGCAAGCACTACCTCAATTGAAAGGATGATGGAACTTATACTGTTGGTGTTATTGAGCAGCATGTTGTGGTCAACTGAGCTTACAGGCCCTTGAGTCAAAGGAAGGTGGGCCCACAAGCTCCCAGAAAGCCCCGGAAACTTCAATCACAAGGCAACCAGTGAAAGAAAAATTGGCCTGTACACAGAAGAGACAGAATTGATGAGAAGGTGTCCCTTCAATTAAAGGCTGCTTTGCTCTTATGTTCGCAGCAAACATGGGAATAGAAATAACCAGTGATTGGAGAAAGCAAGCAGTGAGAAGTTAGCTCATTAGAGCACAAGAACAGTGGCAGTGAGTGATGCTGTGAGGGACAGTTGATGAAGGAGAGGCAGTGAGGGAGAGGTAGTGAGGGAGGAGCAGTAAAAGAGCAGCAACTGGTTAAAATCTTCCAGCATTATGAATATGCAATGAAAATGAGTTAGCTGTGACCTCATCAGTCCATAGAAACCATGTTTACGGTGATGGTAATATTTTTTCAACTGCTTTTCCTTTGAAATGTGTGTGTTTATGCATTTGCACGTGTATTTTGGAGCTATTTAGAGGTGTAAGCATTTATATTTCTATACAACTGACCAATATGAATGGTTAACAAAATTATTATATCTTTATTGAATATGTTCCTTTTGATTGTGTTTATTCAGAAATTTTTTTTTTTTTTGTTTAAAACCAGCTATGATTAAATTATTTAATTGGTCCTACAAGTGCTGTTAGGTAGGTGTTCTCCTGTGTTTTGACCCAGCCACAATGAAGAGTCTGTAATGAAAACCGAAAGAACTGCTGATGCTGTAAATCAGAAACAAAAGCAGAAATTGCTGGAAAAGCTCAACAAGTCCCGCAGCATTTGTGGAGAGAAATCAGAGTTAATGTTTCACATCCAGTGACCCTGCTCAGAACTGTCTGTAAAGTATGTCCAAATGGGATGATATGCAACTTGGAGCAGATTTTGGAGGTCTGAAGTTGTAGAAGTCATGGAGATTGTGACAGTTCGGACAGCATTTATTGCCCGTCCCTAGCTGCCCAGAGGGCAGTTAAGAGTCAACTACATTGTTGTGGGTCTGGACTCACATGTCGGCCAGATAAGGATGGCGGTTTCCTTCCCTAAAGGTAGTAGTGAACCAGATGGGTTTTCCTGAATTATCTGCAATGGATTCATGGTCATCATTAAACTCTTAATTCCAGATTTTTATTGAATTCAAATTCTACAATCTGCCATGGCATGACTTGAACTTGAGTCTTCACAACCAGAGTCTCCAGATTAACAGTTCACCAATAATACCACCAGACTGACTCCTCTCCTTATCTGTGGATAAAGCCTTGACAAAGTCCTGCAATGCGTAATATGGATTTACAAAGTAATGTCAAACATTGAGGAAGTAGATCCTTACAGAGGTGGATGGGATTAGATAGTGATTAAATGTGAATAGTTGATGGCGGAGGCTTCAACCAAAGAAACAAATGTTGTATAAAAATGGGTGAGAATGGTAGTACGATGTACATTTGGAAAAGCAAAATCAAGAAAAAAAAGTAATATAAAAATCTTGCAAGAAATGGGAAACAAAATGGGCAGATTATTTCAAATTACTTGCGTCTGCGTATTTTTACTTTTCTTTTGAATAAAGCTGTTGTTCATTTTGAAAATCTCCCAAAAGGGAGGTGCACTATCCATAGAGTTACAGCACTCATCAAAGTCATTGAATCCCTACAGTGTGGAAACAGGCCCTTCGGCCCAATAAGTCCACACTGACACAAAAACAGAAGTTTCTGGAAAAGCTAGGCAAATCTGGCAGCATCTGTGAAGGAAAAAAACAGAGTTAACATTTCAGGTCCGGTTGTAGGTTTATTAATTTGAATTTAAATTTCACTGGTTGACATCATGGGATTTGAACGTTATGTCCTCAGCACATCAACTTTGATTCTGTGTGATACGACCAACCTTGTTGCTGAGTGTGGGCACAAGTTGCTTCAGTGTTTGGGTGATGGTGTAGGACTGATGTTGAACATCATGCCAAGTCATCAGCGACCAAAAACAGGAATCGCAGGATAAACTCCGCAGCAAATGTGGAAGGGTGAATGTCTCGGGTCCAGTGACCCTTTTCCAGAAGTGGCCACTTCTGAGCTCAAGATGGCGGGAGGGAGGGAGGCCTCGGGCGCGGGGCCAGCAGCGGGTTCACCGCCGTCTACCCACTACACCACACCAGACGCGCTGCTCCTCCAGGGTAGTGGGGGTGTGAGCGAGTGAGGGAAATGCGAGAAAGGCGGTACAAAGGGGAAACCTGAGCGAAACTGGAAGTGAAATGCGTTCCCACAAACTGAGGGCGGCCTCTGCGGAAAGTCCCGTCTCGAAGCCAATCAGCAACTGCCAACAATTTGAAAAGCGGGTGGGAGGGGAATGTCCGCTAACGATCAGCGTGACAGATCGAGTGATCCCAGGGTGTGAGGGGAGATCGAGTGATCCCAGCAGTGTGTGTGAGAGTGAGAGAGGGGGGAGATCGAGTGATTTCTAATAACAGGTGCAGACAGTGAGTATAACCAGCGGCTGATGGCGGAGTTTAAGTCGGTTTTTGTTGTTGTTTGTTTGTTTGATCCACAAAATGGCGGCTCTGGGCTGGGCCGTTGCGCCGTTTCCATATTAGTCCTGGCTGCCGTGCGCTTGCTGATTTCAGGGAATTTCTGGCTCGTTGCTACACACATTGGGCCAAACGAAATTCTTTTAGACTTATGTCATTTGCCTCTCCCTGCTTCTCAGACCTCTCCCAAAACGCGTTGCATTTAATTTAACTCGGGGACCGACTAGCTCCAGGTAAGTCGTCTGGATCTTTCCATGTTTCTTCTCCGTTCCTTTGCCTGTTCGTCATCTTCAGTTTGTCGGGACAGGTCGCGCAGTTCTAGAAAGCCCGTTTTATAAATTTTTAGTCAATCTGTTCAGATAAGTCTGTTCAGATATGTAGCTGGAGCGGGTGGACCTTCTGGTCCAGAGGTTGGGGCATGACCACTGCGCCACCAGAGCCTCCTGAAACAGGCTTACCTGCTGCAGGATCCCAACTTGTAAAACTTGTGATAATGCCATGATATGCACTGAAGTTAGACAAATTAAGATCCAGACTTAAGAAATATATTGCCATTTCTTCAGTGTCACAGGGTCAAAATCCCCTCACTAATGGCAATTGGGATCAACCCACCAGAACAAGTGGCGAAGACTGCTCACTGCCACCTTTTCAGGGGCAGCTAAGGATGGGCAAAAGTTGCTGGTCCAGCCAGCCTTGCCCACGTAAAACCAGCCCAGCTCATCTCCACCTCCCTAACCTGTTTTTCCTCTCACCTCAAGCCACACCCCCATCTCCTATCTACTAACATCATTCCGCCCCCTTGACCTGTCTGTCCTCCCTGGACTGACCTATCTCCTCCCTACCCCCCCACCTACACTCACCTTTACTGGCTCCATCCCTGCCTCTTCGACTTGTCTGCCTCCTCTCCACCTATCCTCTCCTCTATCCATCCTCTATCCGCCTCCCCCTCTCTCCCTATTTATTTCAGAACCCTCTTCCCCTCCCCCATTTCTGATGAAGGGTTTAGGCCCGAAACGTCGAGTTTTCCTGCTCGTATGATGCTGCTTGACCTGCTGTGTTCATCCAGCCCCATGCTTGTTAAAGCCATGTGAACACTGGTTTTAACCTTTTGTTCTTGGGTTGTGGGTATTGGGCAGTGAAGGGGTTGGGAGAGATTGATTTTGACAGGAGCTGGGTACTATTTCAGCACAAGCCTGTTAAGGTGGAAGGGACACTGGAACCATAATTCACTTCAGAAGCAGTTTGAATACAAACCTGTTTAATGCTATAGCTGTTAAAATATCAGTCACTATGTATTTATTACTATAGAACCTATAGCTGCTAATTTTCATAATGTAACAACCTTTTAACGATGGGATGAGATTATTTTAGGGGCTCATCTTACACGGAAAAGACAAGACCATTATCACTCAGCTTTGGTGTATAGTTTACTGCTTATAAGTTATAAAATTGCACTCAATGTGTTGAATGATGTGGAGGTGCTGGTGTTGGACTGGGATGGACAAAATCAAGTCACACGACACCAGGTTATAAGTTTATTTGGAATTACAAGCCTCCTGACTTTGTCAGCATGTTGAATTTATAATATTTCAGTTCTTAGTTTAGAGAAATTTGGTTTGATGAATTTTTAAGCCCTTAAATTCAGTTATACCCCTTTATTGTAACATTGTAACATTCTATAGTTAGCATAAATGGAGCTACAAAAACGGCAAGTGTTGGTTTATGGATAGCAGAGGTTGAATTTGTAAATTCAGTAAATGTCTGGAATTAAAAGTCTGACAATGAAACCATTTTTGATTGTTGGAAAAACCCATTTAGTTCCTTCCTTTTGGGGAAGGAAACTGCCATCCTTTCGTAGTCTGGCTTTCACGTGACTCCAGGCCCACACCAATATGGTTGACTTTTAACTGGCTTTTGGGCAATTAGGGATGGGCAATAAATGATGGCTTAGCCAGTGATGCCTTTATCCAAGTGAATGAAGTTAAAGCAAAATGCTGCCCTTCCTAATAAAGCCCATTCACATAATTCAAATGTAGCGATTTCACTGAAACAGTGTTTCGGCCTCTCCAAGCAAATACATTTTCCCCCTTATATTTAGGAGTGGTAATCTGACGCAGTGTGATTTTGGCAGAAATTAAGTTTTCTCCAAAAAAAGCTTAATTAGGATTAAAAAAACCGCAAAGAACCCTGGGACAACAGTGTGGAGCTGGAGGAACACAGCAGGTCAGGCAGCATCAGAGGAGTAGAAAAGTCGACGTTTCGGGTTGGAACCCTTCTTCAGAACTTGTCAGAGCTCAGTTTTTCTAGCAATCCTTATTTTAATAAGGCATACCCACTTGTGAGATCTCATTTTAAAATAACTGAAATTTGATGAATTGTTCCATTTCATGGTAAAGTTGCTGTAGTCCCAGAGGTCCATCGGGTTGCTTCCCTTTTAGAGACACAGATGGTGGTGGTTTAACTCAAAAGTCACCGTGCCTCAGGCAAGGGGCGAGATCAAGGAGGACAGACCTTCATGGTGTAACTTCAGCCGGGCTGGGGGGGATCTTAACCCACTCTGGCATTACTGTACGTTGCAGACTACCTGTCTAGCCAACTGAGGGAACCAACTCCAGCTCTACTAAAAGGCAGGTTTTTGACTCATTGTCTGTTCATGCTTCATCCAGATCTGTTTTTGTAGGCAGTTTTATTAATGGTGGTCTTGTATTACCATCCACTTTTGAGAGCAAGGCAAGGAGGTAGTTCCAAGCCTACATCAGCCCGAAAGTGTTTTGAAACCATATTGGTGATATCTTGAGCTATGCACCAGCACTGGCAAACCAACTCCCATAAGAGCTACACCGAGCCATTAAATTGTTTCATTGTGTGTTCTTAATACGTTCATGAGTAAGATATAGATCCAAACTAGTAATGGCTGTGTGGCTAAGGAAATGAGTAAAATTTGAAGCTCCCTTCTAGTCCAGTAGAATTTTGACACTTTGACTTGAATGATGTAGGCAGATTTTTGATGAAGGTGTGATTCATGCAGACTTAGCAGTGAATCATTGTACAAGGTCATGGAAAACATGGGCATTAAATAATTTTGAGTATAACTCATTTATTTAAAAATTCATATTGTTTTCCTTGGTTTGATCATTTTTGTGCAGGTGTAATGAAACTCAATCACTTTTGATTTTCCGTGGTGCAATTAAATTTGGCTGTTTAAAAGGACAATTTGAAGTGGGGCTCTTGAGAGGCCTATTAGCAAATAAGATATCAAAAAAAGCCCCGACCTGTAATAAAACAACAGCTTGCATATCTATGCATCATGAACATAGAAGAGCATTCTAAAATACTTCAATATAAGGTGATCAAACATAATGTACACCAAGACAAAGAAGGACGTACTAGTAAAGAAAACAAAAATGTTTGCTAAAGAAGTGGATTTTGGAAATAGACAAGGTGTGGAGTGGTGGGCCAGAATGAGTAATGAGATGCTAGATGGAGTGGGGTGTGGTTGGGAAAAGATGTGGTGGAGAGGAATTGTTTTGCCCCACCTTGTTACTTAGTGTGTTTAACCCTGTAGTTTTTTTCATTCTTCAAGGACCTTTCCAGTTTATATTCCAAATCTCAAACTGTAAAATGTTGACCTAGAAATTCTGATCCAGGCCAGAAGCCTGTTTGGACTAAAGATTACATACTTGCCTTTTGATTATTTCTCCTCTGAAATTTCCTGGACATGAACCTCTCCTAGGAAACAGAAAATATTGCAGCCAATTGTGAAGTTGATCAGCATGGAAGCCCCTCCCCCATAAGTAAGTGTGGCATATCCACAGTTTAAATGTACAGCAGCTGCTATGAAAGAATAAATATGTAAAGGAAGGAAGCAGTTGGCAGGTGGATTAGGGTAAGGTAGCAGATAGGTGTGCATTACTCCAGTTTTAGTAAAGCATGTTTCTACTTGTAAAATTTTCTAATTGCTTTAACACTTGGTTAAATCTGAACTGTGCAGAAAAGAGAATGAAAATATAATATAATATTGCAGATGCTGGTAATCTGAAATAAAAACAAAATATTGAAGAAACTCAGCAGGTCTGGCAGTGTCTATGGAGAGCAAAACAGGGTTCTGAAGAAGTCATATTTGTCACGCCCTTACTGGGTAGCATGCTAGAAATCCAACCCTGCTGTTCCAAAAGTGGTCACTGAAACCTTTTTTGAAAAATTAAAGTATGCAAAGTCATCTATGTCATATGTAGACAAGCAAAAAAAGACTTTGTTCCCTCCCACTGGGTAAACAATTTGATTACATCCATCCTCCGGATTTGGCTGAGTGTTCCTTTTGTTTTCCACGTCCTTCAGGAACTCACAACTTAACCGGTCACTTGGTGCTTCCTGTGAAAAAATTATAAATTTTGACTTATTGGCTAACAGTACCAGCTTACAGCAAGTGCTGGGAGAATATTAACTGGCGTTCTTCAGGCATTAGGTTTTTTTAAACTGGAGAGAGAGACATATCAACTACGTCTTGATCGGTTGGAAGGCTGCTGCCAGTATCATTTGCACCCATAAGCTGTACACCTATCCAGGAGCCGATCAGAGAGTTGTTGTCAGGCTGATCGCCTTTGGCATCTGTAGCTGGTCACAATTCCACAAAGCAATCATCAGCTCTTGCTGACCAAATGTGGCTTTGTACACAGACTGTTGGAGCTGCCTATTTACAACCATCGACTCCCATGGCTTGAACAAAGCAGCAGTGTAAAGACCAGGCTCATTGGCTTTCAGTGACCTCTTTCAAAATTCTGTCCTTAATTGTGACACAGTCCTCCTCTCTATTCAGTCTACAATCAAAACCAAGTAAAACAAAAAAAATGTGATCGTGTGCAGGACTTGATACATTAACTCTGTACCTTTCCACAGACTAGGAAGTAGATATCTTCACTTTAATGTGTAGTTCTTACTTTAGTTAATCATTTTGTTACATGAAATACAGATATGCAGTTAAGGCGAGGTGATGTCCTTGTGGAATTGTTGCAAGTAATCTAGGGACTTGAGTAATGTTCTGTGGACCAGGGTCAAAATAATAGCATCATTTGTATTCAAAGTTGAGCAAAAACCTGGAAATAAAAATCTAATGAATGCCCTGGGACTTCAGTGTATGTGCCATTGACTAGAGTGAGTGGGAATCGGGAGGGATACTCTCTGCTGGTTTGAGTCATGTCTGGCTCAGTGAAACATGGTTGAGGTTATTCGAGATCTATCATCTCTGTTCCACAACATCTTTGCTGCAGTTTATCAGGGTAGTGTCCTTGGCACCACCATTTGCAGCTGCTTTCTCGATGATCAACTGTCCATCAAAGTATGGAGTGGAGATGTTTGCTGGCGACTGCACAGTGTTCACCGTTCAGGACCTCGGATACTGAAACAGTCCATGCCCAAATGCATCAAGATCCACACAATATCTAGTTTTGGGCTGACAAGTGACAGGTAACACTCATGCCACAAGTGCCAGACCCTTTCCAATAAGAATGAATGTAACCATTGCCCCTGATAGTCCATGGTATTGCTATCACTGAATTCCCCCACTATCAACGTCTTGGGAATCACCATTGATCAGAACCTGAGCTGGACTGGTCATGTAAGTACTATGGCTACAAGAACAGGTCAGAGGCTAAGGATCAACCTAAGTCACTTCTTGATTTCCCTAAAGCCTGTCTATCATCTACCTGACACAAGTAAAGAGTGTGATGGAACATTTGATGCTTGCCTGGTTGAGGTGGCTTCACCAGCATGCAAGAAGCTTGACACCATCCTGGACAAAGCAGCCCACCTGATTGGTGCTACAGTCACAAAAATTCAGTCCCTCTCCCATTGATGGTCTGTGGCAGCAGTGGGCACTGTCTATGAAATACACCGCAGAAATTCACCCAAAATCCCCAGACAGCACCTTCTAAGCCAATGACCACAACTATCTAGAAGGATGGAACAGCAGATATATGGGAACAGCAGCGCCTGCAAGTTCCCCTCCAAGCCACTCACTCTTCTGACTTGGAAGCATTATCACTGTTTCTTCACTATCAATGGGTCAGAATCCTGGACACGCTTCCTAATGGCATTGTAGGTGTACCTGCACCAAATGGACTTCAGTTGAACTGATTGCATGTCTCCACCTTGTTAAGGGCAGCTGAGAATGTACAAAGAATGTTGACCCAGTTAGTGACTCCCGCATCCTGTGAATTTAAAACAAAATTTGCATTCATTGTGAAGTAATTAACAGCCCTGTAATTTGACGACAAGTAATTTGACAAGATAAGTGTATTTCAGAATTGTAGACTACAGACAGGCCCTTTGGCCCATCCACTTTGTACCACCAAAAATACACTATTGTCTATGCCATTCCCATGTTCCTGCACTGGGCCATGGTCTTGAGTATTATGATATTTTGAGTGCTTATCCAAGTACTTTTTAAAGATTGTGTGGGTATTGCCTTACCTACTCTCCCATGCTGTGCATTCCAGACCCCTGTTGGTGAAAAAGTTTTTCCTCCAATCCTCGGTAAACCTCTTGCCTGATGCTTATTCACTTTGTTATTGACCTTTCAGCTAAGAGGAGCAGCTACTTTCTATTCACCCTGTTCATGCCTTGAACTTTAAAGTATATTGGATTATATGCAGATTAATGTATTTTAATGAAAATACTGCTGGCAAAAGTATTTGTTGATTAAATTGTGATGTTTGTAAGATTTTTTTGTAATAAAATCAAATTTGTTGCTAATTATCTCTTTTTTTTTATTTTCCTCCCCAACATTTTCAGGTTTCTTTGGAAGACCTTTGATAGGATTGGCCATTGTTGTTTTCCTGTGACGTTAACTGTTCCAATTATGAAAATATACCAGTTTTAAAATTTGATACTTTTTACTTCATAATGGAGGGCTAGACTCGCATGGGCACATTACCTTTTTTGGAAGGAGCTTTGTTTCTCTTCACTGTCGCAGTTTAATTTTTTTTTTGAAAGGAGTACTTGGTACCATGTTGAATTGAAACCCTTGCACTGATCATAGTTTATGAAATTCCTGTTTCCTCTGATCCCTTACTTTTTGCGATGCAATATTTGGTAGCACGTTAAACAAAAACGTCTTAGCCTATGTTTGTCTGGAAATGTAGCATATAAGAAAGAAATGAAGAAATTTAAGAAATGGATTTGTATTAACAAAAAAATTTCTTCACTCTTGGAATTAAATTCAATTACATGAGCAAAGCCATCTCACAGTTTTGAATATTAAAGTGCCTGTTACAGCTAAGTGCGTTGTTCTGAATGCCCAGATAATCTGTTCTGAATTTTCAGGATTTGAAGAAACCAAAAAGAGCCACAAATGGAGAAAATTAGTAGTCAAAAATTTAAAACTTAATCTTTCAGCCAACACCAAAGCAGATCACTTGGTCCTGCTCTCATTCCTGAGGGACCTTGCTAAATTGTTTGCCATGTTTCCCACCGAATTATAACATTTCAGAGCTACTTGGAAGTTAATTAGTTAATGAGGTGTCAGTTTTTTTTTCTTGGCTTTCTTCTTTCTTTCACAGAATTTCCTTTTTTTTATTATGGTTCTCTTTAACTCTAACTCTAAATCAAAAATCCTGATTCTTAATTCACCTTGAGAGGAAACCAGACACAACATATAGATGTTCTTGTTTAGCATGTTGCTAAATGTGGGCACTGCAGGTTTCTCTTTAAATGGGGCGATATTAACATTCTAATAAATTCACAGTCCCTATGTGGAACCTTCTAGGTTTGGGTTGGATTCATGGCTTCATTATTTAACTGCAGTCTGACATGCATTTTAATACTTATCCACTCCCACGTACATGACTCTCACCAGCCTGACTTCAAATTGAGAAACATTTTTGTTTTGACAAGCTGTTAACAAAGCTCCTTCCAAAAAAGGTAAGCCCTTATTTTATATAATACTCTTCATGAATATATTACAAAATCAGAATTTTGGCTACTTCAGAATTGGCAGAGATCAAGAGCTGCAGTATGATTTGTCCTCAGAACTTTACCGAATTTCAACGTTTGCTCATTTTCCTTCAAACGCTTTGGTGTCTGAAAGGAGTCTTGCGCGTGCTGGATTCTATTACACTGGTGTAAGTGATAGAGTGCAGTGTTTCAGTTGTGGAATCACTGTTGACAATTGGCAAATGGGCGACAATGCTGTTGAAAGACACAGAAGATGCAACCCAAGCTGCAGTTTTATTCAGAATCTGCCTTCAGTTGAACACTTTTCGGTTCGTTCCACATTTTCTCCACCGAGTGCAACCTCTTTGCAATCACCCTTTCATGAAAATGGAGCTCATATTGGATTAGAGTACAGCAGTCCTAGTGATCCAGTTGTCTCCAGAAGTGTGGAAAATATTTCTCATCAGTTGAGATATCCGCAATACAGTGCGGCTATGTGTAGTGAAGAAATGAGACTGCAAACCTTTCAGAATTGGCCCTCTTATTCTTCTTTAATTCCTGCAGAGCTAGCCAAAGCTGGATTTTATTATACTGGGGAAGAAGATAGGGTTGCATGTTTTGTTTGTGGTGGAAAGTTAAGTAATTGGGAACCTGGAGATCATGCAACATCTGAACATAGAAGACATTTTCCTTCATGTCCCTTTGTTTTGGGGAATCAGATGGGTAACATTCCAATGAGTAATACTGAATCTCAAAGACTGGAAGAAAGACATGAAACAGTTCGAGCTATGCATCCACGACATCCTGAGATGCAATCTTACGATACTCGACTACAGACTTTTTTGAGATGGCCAGTCAGGAATTTTATTCAACCTGAACAATTATCTCGTGCTGGATTCTACTATGTTGGTAATTTTTCCTTTTTCTGATTTGTTTCACTCCTAAATGTTGCATGTAAAATTGTAATTAAAGCATTCAAAAGTAATGGAAGCACTACAACTATTCTCATGTGTTTAGAGATTATTAGGTTATTTTAATGGTTTGGTTGGGGGGTGATAAAGAGGAGGCAAGATAATGTTACTTATAAATGTTATTTAACTGTTCTTAATTTGTAAATTTGTCCAGGTATATTGACCAAGTGCTTTCCACTTTTCAAGGCCTTGTCAGCAATGGCAATACTTTCTTATTACTGTTTCTGGTACCTTTTAAAATGTTCCTTAATAGGAAAGTGCTTAATTTGCTGATACTGCAAAATATTCTATAGCATAGTGGAGAATTGACTGTGTATTTGGTTTAACGCTAGGGCAAAATGATGATGTGAAATGTTATTATTGTGATGGTGGCCTGAGGAGCTGGGAAGCTGGAGATGATCCATGGGTGGAACATGCAAAATGGTTTCCAAGGTAAGTTGTTCAGTTGAGCTTATAACTGGATATGTGGGAACGTGTTTCAAAAGAATAGATGAATACCAATGTTGGAAAAAAAAAAGCGTTACTTTATATCTTGATTGCAAGTCCTCCAGCTTGCTTTGTCATTCAATAGTATCATGACCGACTTAATATTCCTCACATCCACTTTCCTGCTCTTTCCCTGTAATTCGTGAGTCTCCTATTGATCATGAATCAATCAATCTCAGCTTCAAATATACACTACAATTGTACCTCCACAACTGTCTGTGGCAAGGAGTTCCAAAGACAATCAACCTTCTGACAGAAGAAATTCCTCCTTATCTCAGTATTAATTGGTGCCTCTTTATTCTGAGACTATGCTCTCTGGTCCTAGACTGTCCCATGAGGGGAAACATCCTGTCGGCATTTACCGTGTCCAAGTCCTTGAGAATCCTCTGATTCTACGAGATCACCTCTCATCCATCTAACTTCCAGTGAGTACAGACCCACTGTATTTAGCCTTTGTTCATAAGATAATCCCTCCATATCCAAGATTGTCCTCGCATACCTGTCTGAACTGTCTCCAGTGAAGTGATATCATTCCATAAATAAGGGGACCAAAACTGCTCACCGTTCTCCCAGGTGTGGCCTCACCATAATCTGTACAGTTGCAGTAAGACTCACCACCACTCCCCCCTTGAAATAACAGCCAAGATTCTGTTAGTCTTCCTGATTACCCTTTTGCACCCACGTGCTAGCTTTAGGTTTCATGCACAAGGGATTGTGAATAGTTCAAAAATAACAGTGTGGACCTGGAGGAGCACAGCAGACCAGGCAGCATCAGAGGAGCAGGAAAGTTGACGTTTCAGGTCGGGACTGTTCTTCAGAAATGGGGGAGGGGTAAGGGAGCTCTGAAATAAATAGAGAAAGGAGGG
>JAHRHZ010000009.1:1606147-1775382 GCA_024137785.1 Ginglymostoma cirratum
CCTATTTATTTAAGAACCCTCTTCCCCTCCCCCATTTCTGATGAAGGGTTTAGGCCCGAAACATCAAGTTTTCCTGCTCGTATGATGCTGCTTGACCTGCTGTGTTCATCCAGCCCCATGCTTGTTATCTCGGATTCTCCAGCATCTGCAGTACCTTTTTATCTCTCAATTTTCATGTGTACCTTGGTGACATCTACTTCACCTTTTGGTTTCTTCACTGCTGTTAATCCATCAGACTGTTTATCTGACATTCAGTAGTAGGCAATCAGAAACTTCTTCCAGTTGAATGTAGTGAAAACTAAAACCGTTGTTTTGAACAACGCTTAAACACTATTCCCTAGCTACTGACTCCATCCTTCCAGATAAAAAATCTGTAATAATGCCAGCCTGTTCTCAGCCTTTGTCTTATTTCATCCCTAAGAAGAGCTTTCAACCTAATTCATCTGATTGCCTATTTCAGCTCTAAAATTATCTGGCTTCGTGTCCGTCCCAGCCTATCTTTCCATGAAGCCCTTACTTTTATACCTTTTTCACACTGCTGAATTTAACTGTTCCAGTACATGCCTGCCTGCTCTGCGACATTCTAATTTATGAAGCTTGTGGTCCTCCAAAACTACAGCACTGTCCATGTTTTCTCAATTTGAAAAGTGTTTGGGCGCGTACGGAGACCAATTGGCCCATCACGTCTGCACTGACTCTCCAAATGAGCATCATGACTTATTGCTGTTCTACTGCCCTTGCACACTGTTTCTATTTAAATAATTGTCTAATGCTCCCTCTTGAATGGAACCTGCCTCTATGACGCTTCCTAGCAATGCATTACAGACATGAACTATTTGTTATGAGTTTTCTCTCTCATCATATTTGCTTCTTTTTCAAATCACTAAAATCTGTGCCCTCTCGATCTTGATCCTTTATAAGCAGAAACTGTTTCTACATGTCTATTCTATCCAGCCCCCTCACGATTTTTAAAGCTTCTATCATATTTCCTTTTGACTTTCTAGGGGGAATAGGTGCAACCTCTCTGATCTACCCTCAACCGGCATTTCTCATTCCTGAAATCGTGTCTTTGTAAATCTCTCTCTCTTTTTTTTTGCACTTTCTTTAGTGTGTTCACATCCTTCCTATACTGTGGCACCCAGAACTATATGCAATGCTCCAGCTGAGATCTTACCAGTGTCTTGTACAAGTTCAGCATAATCTGCTTGCTCTTATACTTTTTGCCTCTATTAATAAAGCCTACCTGAAGAAAGAGCAGCATTCTGAAAGCTTGTGATTTCAAATAAACCTGTTGGGGTATAACCTGGTGTTGTGTGACTTCTGACGTTGATTTACTTTATTCTAGATTGACTTGTCATTTGTGCACTGTTATCCTCGACCTTGCAATAAAGGTGTTGCTATGATCTAAATGTTCGCCCATTGACACTTGGTCTACTTGGCCCACCTTTTTTCTTTTTTTTGCTTTTTAAGAACCAAGTCCAAATGTACATTCTTCTTTGTTGGACTATACATATACTGCTGTAGGAAATTCTCCTGAACGAAATTGAGTAAAACTCCCCACTCAACGCACATTACAACTTGCAGAAATCCTATTTATCTATCACCTCCCTGCTCAGTGACTTACAATGGCTCCCAGTCAATCAGTGTTTATTTTTAAAACACTCACATGCTTCTTTTCAAATCCTTAATGGCCTGAATGTTCCTTATCTCTGTAACCTTCTCCTAGTTCCACAACCCTCCAAAATATCTCCAAATGCTGTTTAATTTTGGTCTCCGGCACATCCTTATTTTGGTCACTGTAGCAAAGTCATATTTGCTGAAGTAAAGCCCTTGACAACACTTCACCTCTCTACCTTGTTTTCCTTCGTGAAAATGAGACTTGTGTTTAAAATAATTTTAAAATCTGCTTTAAATATCTCAGTTGGTTAGTCAGAGCCCTCTTTTTTTTTTTTTTAAAATGCTCCTGTGAAAAACTGTAGGACTTTCTTTTACATTAAAGGGGCGATAGTTAAATTCTGACAGCAATTTCAACATCCTATTTAATGTTTTGAAATATATGGATTCAAAAATATACCTGCTGTGGGGACAAGGTATGTGTACATCTATTCCTTGTAATTTTTTAGGAATTGTTTTGAACTATTTTAATGGAGAAATTGTATGGTCATGCCACTTTTCTGTCTCATTCCATATTTGATATTCTGTACAAATCTGGCTTAACTTGCCAATGTTTTCACTTCAGATGTGAATATCTCCTTCAAGAGAAGGGGCAGACATTTGTACACCAGATCCAGACAAGATTTCCAAATCTATTTGATCTTCAGGTAACAGCATTTCTTTACAACTGCTGCAGAGTAGTGCCTGAAGTGATGTTTTTTAAAATCTGTTTATCTCCCTTTCAACTTTGAATTTTTTTTTTTCATTTTTCTTTAAAGCCACATTCCAGTTCGGATGACATTTTGGAGGAAACTCAGAACGCAGGTAACTTGGTGGATCTTGGGGGAAAAAAGAAGTTTTTTTTTAAAAAAAAAATGCTTATTACAATTAAGTTCTTTTCTATTCACCATCTCTAGCTGACTAACTTTCCTTTTAGTCCATACTACATTGTAATCATTTTAATTGGAGAAGACTGAGACTTTTGTCCTTGTGGAAATTACCTGGTCTGTCTTTGGCTGTTTTTGATGCACTTGATTAATTTGGAATCTTGCGTATCCTTTTGTACTGTTCATTCTTTCCTTTGGTTTTCTGTATGATCTTGTTTGAGAGGAAACTAACAACAAACTGTTACAATTACTGTACTGGAAAACTTGTCAGTGGTTGTCACTGATAACTTGTTATTTCGTTCTTTGTAATGTACACATTACCAAAGGTGGTCTGAACAACTAGTTCTCCAGGACTGTTTGTTAGAACAATAAGATGTTGAGCGAACCAGGAACTAATTAGACTTAATCTTGTCCCATTACACATTACTAATTAATGAATATGCAATAAAGGATTCTTTAGGGTAAGCGTGATTGTAACTTGATAATATTTGTGGTTGGTTGGTTGGTTGGCTTGCCAAGCTGGTTCGTTGCTCTGCAGGTATTTCAATACTGTCCTTAGGATCACATTCACCAGAGAAGAGGAAAAGAACAAACAGTTCCCATTCCTGGACATCATGGTGGAACGCAGGACCAATGGGGAATTCTTAACAAAGGTATCCAAGAAAGCCGCACACACTGATCAAGTACTGAATTTCAACAGCAACCACCGTAACACAAACGAAGTTGTGTGAGAACATTATTTAAACAGGCAACAACACCCTGCAGCAGCACAGAATTATGCCAAAAAGAAGAGTACCTTTTCCAAGTATTCAAAGACAACGGAGACCTGAAAAACTGGGTCAGAAAATGCCTATTACAGGAACGACACCAGGAAGATACTACACCCCGATACACTCATCACACTACCTTACATCAAGAACACATCTGAGCTGACCACCAGACTCCTAAGACTACTGGGCATCAGAGTAGCACACAAACCCACATGAACCCTATGCCAACTGCTCACCCGAACCAAAGACCCATTACCCACTATGGACAGGACCAACGTCATATACAAGATTCCCTGTAAAGACTGCGACAAACATTGCGTTGGACGGACAGGAAGGAAATTAACCACAAGAATAGATGAACACCAACTGGCAACAAAAAGACACGACTAAGACTCACTTATCTCCATCCACGTGGATAGGAGAACCACTAATTCGATTGGGACAACACCAGGATCCTGGGACAGGCGAAGCAGAGACAAGCACGGGAATTCCTAGAAGCCTGCTTCTCCAAAACATCAACAAAACACAGAGAGCTAGACCCCGTATACACTCCATTGCGAAGGAAAACTGGAAGCGAGGTAATCCAGCTCAACGGACACCAGAGTTTAAATACCAAGAGGGAAAACACGTCAGCGCTTCATCGGAGGCTGCTCTGATGATGTTACCCAGTAGGGTAATGAAACGTCTGGGGACAACGAACCAGCTCGGTGAGCCAACAAGTCACAACATCCACAACCCGAGCTACAGATCTACTCTCAAACCTTAACGATAGTATTTCGCATCCATTTGAGAGAGAGCAAGATTTGGGTCTGAAACTACTGCCTTCGACCTATATGAAGGAGCGTACAAAACTATGAAGATAAAGTTGGTTGCAGTCAGCATAGGTTAAAAGAAAAGGTAAACAGTGGCAGACATTCTGTAGCTGTCATCATGGTATGTCACTTATTGAGAAAACTCTTGAAGACTGAGCCATCAGTTGCTCACTAGGGTATTTAAGAATAGATTCAAATTGAAAATAGAGGTAAAGATTAGTCCTCAGCTAGAAAATTAGGACAGTTTAGAAATGAAAAAAATTGCATTTAAAAAAATAAATTTTTTTTTTTTATTATTCAAGCAATAGGCGCTTTTACAACTCTATGAAAAGGAAGAGTAACTGAATTAAGCATTGTTCAATTAGAGGATAAGTTGAGTAAGTAATTGTGAACATGTCCAAGACATGAAATATTTATTCACAGTCTCATTTCATGCTAGAACATTCCTAAGGGTACTACAATAGTAGCAGAATGTCAGAGGCAAAGGCAGTGGGAAAACAAGGCAAACTAAAGATCATCAGTCCCCAGGTGTGGTGGCTTTTAATCTAAGGATTTAAACGTGACTGTGGAAATAGCAGACCTTGCTTGTAATGCTCCAGCGTGCCCTACTTTTTTGGAAGGTTTGTGGCGGTCTGTAAATCTAATTCCTGTATTCTAGGAAGGTCGCGATAGAAAGCAAGAAACTATAGGGTGGTTCACCTAGCATCTGTAATTGGGGGGGAAAATAGTGGAATCTATCGTTAAGGAAGTAACAACAGCAGAAATCTAGAAAATCGTTATATAATCAAGCAGAGTTAACACTGTTATAGGAAAGAAATTTTGAATTTGATATGTTTGTTGGGGTTTTTTAAAGGATGTAGCAAGCATGGTGGATAAAGGGCACAGATGGAAGCATTTGTTTTGTTTGGATTTCCAAAAGGACTTAATAAATTTCAGTGCGCAAGATAAAATCTGGTAGTATTAGGGTGGTTATATTGGTCTGAATAATACATTTGAGGGATCTGGGTACCCACGTGTAAGAACCTGATAAAGCTCATGTGCAATTCCAGCAAATAACTAGGAAGGCAGATTATTGCAAATGAGATTAAAAATGAAAGGAGAGCCTGCAATAACTACATATAATTAGTGAGATGAAACCTATAGGTTTTATGTACTGTTTCAGTTTCCTTACTGCAGGATGGATACACATGCTTTTGGCTGAATTCTGTGAAGGGCTGGTGAGGAAAGTTTTTAGGCCAGTGTTAATGGACGGCTAATAGAATAGGAGTTGATTTAGTCAAAGCAAAACAAAAATTGAGGGGCTTGACAAAATAGACACTGAAAGCCTGTTTCCCAGGTGAATATCATTCCAGAATTTTGGCCATAGTTTCAGAATGAATGTCTCATATGCTGAGGAAGAACTTCTGTTTAGAGGGCTATGCATCTCGGAACATCTGGGGGAGCTGCTTTCTTGAACCACTGCAGTCTTTGATGTGTGGGTTTATTCAAAGTGCGATTACAAAGGGCAATCCAAGACTTTAATCCGGTGGTAGCGAAGAAATGCTGTTTAAATTTCCAAGTCAGAACGCTGTGGCTTGGATGAGAGCTTTTCAATGCATTCGGGGGACTTGGGTATCACTGGCATGGCCAGCATTCATTGCCCATCCCTAATCGCCCAGAGAGCAATTGAGAGTCAACCACATTGTTTTGATTATTGTTGAATTCCAATTCAGTCTTCTGCCAACCTGAATCTCTGGCTTAACAGTCCAGCGATGCTACCACTAGGCTATTGCCTACCCCTGCTCGCAAGTGGTGGTGCTTCAATTTGTCTACTGCCCATGCCCTCCTTGTTGCCGGAGTTTGCACATTTGAAGGTGTGTTGAAGGAACCTTGATGAGTTGCTACAGTACATCTCGAAGACGGTATACATTACTTTCACTGTATTAGAGGTGGTGGGAAGAAATTTTTAGATTGCTGATTCAGGTGCTAACCAGTGGTGATTTTCAGAAAATCCTTAAAATCATTTTAACAGACTGTGGATTTGAAGTGAGCCGGGCTGAGTTTAAGACAAATATAATTAAATCCCACTGTTCTGGTTTTTCCTTTTATGGTCTTGGAAATATTTTGGCTTCAGATAATTATTCACCATCGAATCTACCTCTATAAGAATTGGAGCAAGAATAGCCTTTTCAACCCTTGAAACAAGCCCCACCATTCAACAGGATCGTGGCTGATCTGTCTCAGGCCTCAGCTTCTCTTTTGGCTACTCAGCATGGCCATCAACGCCCTAATATTTTAAAAATCTATTTTCCCTCTTTAAATCTCCTCTTTAAATGCATTCAGTGATCCAGCCTCCACAACTGTCTGGGATAAAGAATTCCAGACATTCACTATTCTCTGGGAGAACAATTTCCTTCACATCTCGGTTTAAACGAGTACCTCCTTTTCTGCTCCCCTAGTTTGAGATACCCAAACTGGTGAAAATGCTTTCTCAGGATTTACCCTGACAAGCCCCCTCAGCATCTTGTATGTTTCAATAAGAATCTGCACTAACTATGTTTCACTCCTCATTCTGCTAAACCTTAATAAATAATCTGTTTAGCTATTCTCGGAGTCAACCCATTCATCCTAGGAATCAGCCAAGTGAATTGTTCTTGAACTGGCTCCAATTTCACCATGTCATTTTTTTAAATACAGGGACCAAAACTGGACGCACTGTTTCAGGTATAGCATCACCAACAGCTTCTTCAGTTGTATCAAGGCTTCCTTGTTTTTAAACTTCCATTCCCCTAGCAATAAAGGACAAAATTCTATTTGCCGCCTTAATTACTCGCATCTGCATGTTAACATATTTTGTGTCAAAAATAACCAGATCCCTTTGTGCTGCACTTCGGAGTGTCTCTCCATTTAAATAATAGTCTGCCTTCTGATTCTTCGCGCGTGGGGTCATATTTTACTACATTAAACTCCATCTGCCAAGATTTTGTCCAAACACTCAACCTGTCTATATCCTTTTGCAGATTCCTTTGTCGTCTTCACAATGTGCTCTTGCACCTCTTTTGCATCATCAGTACCCCACCACCACACCCAGTCATTGGTTTAGATAGTAAATAACTGAAGTCCTGGTATATCTTCCTTTACGACCTTTAAAAACTGCCCATTTAATTCTGACTCTGTCTTCTGTATATTAACCATTTCTCAATCCATGCTAATATGCTTTCCCCCATACCTTGAGCTCCCATGTTGTGCAATAACCTTTTATGTGGCACCTTATCAAGTGCCTTCTGAAAATCCAAATATACTACTTTGACCAGTTCCTCTTTTAGATCTCTGCTTCTATCCTGAAAGAACTATCAAATTTGCTAAGCATAATATCCCTTTCATAAAACCGTGTTGACTCCCTCTTCCTGGTTGCTTTAAGCTTTTCTAAATATTTTGCTGTTTCTTCCTTAAATGCTAGCATTTTCCCAACAAGGTTTGACAAGCTAACTGGCTAATAGTTTCCTGTTTCTGTCTCTTTCCCTTGAACAGGGGTGTGACATTAACAGTTTTCCAGTCCACAGGAGCCCTCATGTTCCAGTGAGTTCTGGAATATTTTGACCAATGCCCCCACTTCATTTAAAACTTGGATGCAGGCCATTAGATTGTGAAAATTTGGCTGCCTTTAATCCCACTAGATTGTCAAATACTTTCGATTCTTATGGTCGAGGCTGTTACAAGATCTTGCTGCCCATTAACACCGTGATTGTTATCCTTGAAATATAGTGTCCTTCCCTGTGAAGACTGATGCAAAACATTGGTTTAAATTATTTACAGCTTCCCATTATCCATTCCCAAGTTGCCTCCAACGGTCCCACACTTACTACAACTGCTTCCTTTTTATACACCCATTGAAGCTCTTGCTATTTGATTTTATTCTCTTGCCAATTTTATATTCAACTTTTTATTCACTTGCTGCTAATGCCTTTTTAAAAAAAAAAATCCCAATACTGCTGCCTACCACTAGTTTTCACTGTTTTATGTGCCTTAGTTTTTGGATATTTTCCTTGATTGCCATGATTAACCACAGTTCATTCATCTTTGAATCCTTTTTGACTGACCGAGAATACATTTTTGCTCAGCAGTATGAAATATCTACTTCAGTGTCTGCCACTGCTTATCCACTGACTTTCCCCTTCATCTATTTTCCCAGCTCACTTCAGATCTCTACAATTGCTTATATTTAAGTTGAGAACACTGGCTTGAGACCTGAGTTGCTCTCCCCCAAATTGAGTATGAAATTAACCATGTTGTGATTGCTGACCCTTAGAAACCCTTAACTATGACATCTCTTGTTAATCTTGTCTCATTAATACCTCCTAGATCTAGCAACTCAACTCAAGACTGGGCATCCATGAGGTGCTGTGGACCATCAGCTGCAGCAGAATTGTACTGCACGATCTATAAACTCATTGCCTGGTATATCCTGCACTCGACCATTACCATCAAGCCCGGGGGTCAACCCTGGTTCAATGGAGGGTGCAGGAGGGCATTGCCTGAAGATGAAGTGTCAGCCTGGTGAAGCCACAAACAGGACTACCTGCATGTCAAACAGCATAAGCAGCAAATGATACACAGAGCTAAGTGATCCCACAACCAACCGATCACATCTAAGCTCTGTAGTCCTGCCACATCCAGTCATGAATGGTAGTGGATGATTAAACAACTCCATTGGAGGAGAAGGCTCCACAAATCTCCCCATCCTCAATAATGGAAGAGCCCAGCACATCAGTGCAAAAGATAAGGCTGAAGCTTTTGCAGCAGTCTTCAGCAAGAAGGGCCAAGTGGATGATCCATTTCAGCCTCCTCCAGTGGTCCCCAACATTACAGATATCAGTCTTCAGCCGTTTCGATTCACGCTACGTGATGTTAAGAAACGGTTGGAGACACTGGTTCCAGTTTGCAGTATCCAATGGGTATCAGGGAGCAAACATCTCTGGTGGTTAAGTTCATACCTGACACACCGGAAGATGGTCATGATTGTTGGAGGTCTATCATCTCAGGTCCAGGAGATCTTTGCAGGATTTCGTCAGGGTAGTGTCCTCGGTCCAGCCATCTTCAGCTGCTTCATTAATGACCTTGCCTCCACCTAAGGTCAGGAGTGGAGATGTTCGCTGATGATTGTGCAACATCCAGCCCCATTCATGACTCCTCAGATACTGTAGCAGTAAGTGTCCAAATGCAACAAGATCTGGAGAATATCCAGGCTTGGCTGACAAGTGACGAGTAACATTTGCACCACACAAATGCCAGGCTATAACCATCACCAATAAGAGACAATCTAACCACCACCCCTTGACATTATGGTGTTTCAGTCACTGAATCCCTCACCTATCAACACCCTGGGAGTTACCACTGATCAGAAACTCGACTGGACTCGCATAAACACGGTGGCTTCAAGAGCAGGTCGCAGGCTGGGAGTACTGTGGCGAATAACTCACCACCTAACTCTCAAGCCTGTCCGCTATCTAGAAGACACAAGTCAGGAGTGTGATAGAATACTTCCCAGTTGCCTGGATGAGTGTAGCTCCAACAACAGTCAAGAAGCTTAACACCACCCTAAATAAAGTTGTCTGCTTGATTGGCACTGTATCCATAAGCATCACTCCCTCCGCCACTAATGCTCGGTAGCTGCAGTGTATACAATGTACAAGATGCTATTTAAAGAAATTCACCAAAGTTCTTCAGACAGCATCTTCTAAACCCATGACTACTACTAGAAGGACAAGGGCAGCAGATATGGGAACATCACCACCTTCACGTTCCCCTCTAAGCCACTCACCATCCTGACTTAGAAATATGTCATCATTCCTTCACTGTCACTGGGTCAAAATCTGGAATTCACTCCCTAATGACATTGGGGTCAACCCACAGCAGGTGGACTGCAGTGGTACAAGAAGGCTGCTCACCACCATCTTCTCAAGGACGACTAGGGAAGGGCAATAAATGCTGGCCAGCCGGTGTCGCCCACATCCGACAAAAAAATGAACAAAATTTTTAAAAATTAAACACTACTAGAACCAAAGTAACAAAAACAAAGTTGCTGGAAAAGCTCAGCAGGTCTGGCAGCATCTGTGGAGGAGAAAACAGAGTTAATGTTTCAGGTCCACTAACCCTTCCTTAGAACTGATGGTGGCTGGGAAAACGTCAGTTTACATGCAGAAAATAGGGAGGTGGGTGGGGTAGGGAGTAAACGATAGGATAGAGCCCAAAGCGGGAGAGAGACAGTTGGATAGACAAAAGAGTTGCTCACAATCAGGCTGGGAGGGTGAATAGTTGTTAATGGAGACTGTTAGTGACTAACAGGGGGTGTGTAGTGGCAGGCTATGTGGTAACAAGGCCTGGTGTGTGGGGTGGGGGCATGGGAGAGTTTAGGCCCTTAAATTATCGAACTCAGTATTGAGTCCGGAGGGCTGTAGGGTCCCCAAGGGGAAAATGAGGTGTTGTTCCTCCAGCTTGTGCTGGGCTTCACTGGAACACTGTAGCAAGCCGGGGACAGAGATGTTGGCCAGGGAGCAAGGCGGTGCATTGAAGTGGCAGGCAACAGGTAGTTTAGGGTCTTTTTTGCGAGGAGAATGTAAATGTTCTGCGAAGCGGTCGCCAAGTCTACGCTTCGTTTCCCCAATGTAGAGGAGACCACATTGTGAGCAGCGAATGCAGTAGACTAGTTTCTTGGAAGTGCACGTGAAGGCGGAAGGCGGACCAAGGAGGGGAGGGAAATATGTACCTGGTGGTGGCATCTCCAGCAAGGTGAAGCAGTGGTTCACCTGTACTTATTTTCACCCAAACTGATTCCACTTCATGATCTATTGCTCTTAAATCACTATTCACCACTACCCTGTTACCACATCTATGAACAAAGCCACCTCATACGTGTTCCTATTTCTCCAGATTGTCAACTAGCCTTGAATATTCAAATTCCAAGTCCTGGTCACCCTATGACCACACTTAATAATTATCGAATTCATGTTCAGTTATTTTGATTTGTGTCGTGGCTATGTGCATTCAGATAAAGATCATTAAGCTTTTGACTTAACTATTCTTACTCTCTCGTTGTAATTTCTGCACTGTTCTGCATATGTTTTCTGGCCCTTCCTGTCTCACTAGTTATTTTTCACCACCTCATTAGCCTACATGTGTTCTTTTTTTTATTTTAGTGTATCTAAACTTTCCTTCAATTAACCAGCCATACTTGTAAGTTTCGCCAGGACACTGGCCTTGGCATGGCTTGAATGAAGACCATCCCTATGGAAAAGCGCTCTCTATCTATCTATCTATCTATCTATCTGTCTCTATCTCTCTTCCTCTGTCTCTGTGTGTGTTTCTCTCTCTCTCTCTCTCTCTCTCTCTCTCTCTCTCTCTCTCTGTGTTTGTGTGTGTCTGTCTCGCCCCCTCCCTCCTGTCCCCAGTTCTGGTACAGTGTTCCATGAATTGGAAACCATTCCTTCTGCACCAGCATATACTCAGGTAGTGAATTTCAGATCCTAATAGCAGGCTATGTTTTTTAAAAAAAAAATCCCTTGTTACTTTTGGTTCTTAGTTTTAAACTGGTGTAGTTTGATTTTTTTTTTAAAAAAATCAGTCTGCCAAAGAGTACAGTTTCTGTCTATCTGCTCTGTCTAGACTTGTGATTTCATGCTTCTCTAGAGTTTGCACATTCTCCCTATGTCTGCGTGGGTTTCCTCCCACAATCCAAAGATGTGCAGGTTAGGTGGATTGGCCATGCTAAATTGCCTGTAGTCTTCAGGGATGTGTAGATTAGGTGGGTTACAAGGGGATGGGTGTGGACTTGTTGGGCCGAAGGGCCTGTTTCCACACTGTGGGGATTCTAGATTCTAGCCAGACTCCCCTCAGCTTATCTAAGACCACCTCCTTCATTCTGTTTGCACCCTTGAAGTCCCTAAGTTCTAGATTCTTGTGGATTTTTTGGGCATCCTGTCTAACCTGCTAAGTTGCATTACAGCCTCCAATAATTTGTGGAGATGTACTCTCCAGACTTCTCCTGCATTCCCTTTTAAAATTTTATTCTCTATTTTATATTTGCACTTCTCATTCTTCTTGCCAAAATATATCTGCATACATCTGTCATATTTCATTTTCCAGTTGCCAGCCAATGCTGCCAGTGTGTCGGTGTCCATTTTGTCTCTCTTAAGTTCACAATACCTTCCTCAAGTTCTGTATCCTCTGCATTTGAAATTTGCTCTCTTCATTCAAGCCTTTTTTCATTCATGGGATGGGGGTGTTGCTGGCTAGGCCAGCGTTTATTGCCTATCTCTAATTACCCCAGAGGGCAGTTCAGAGTCAGCCACATTGCTGTGGGTCTGGAGTCACATGTAGACCAGACCAGGTAAGGATGGCAGTTTCCTTCCCTAAAGGACATTAGTGAACCAGATGGGTTTTTCCTAACAATCAAGTGGATTCATGGTCATTCGTTAGATCCTTAATTCCAGATACTTACTGAATTCAGATTTCACCACCTGCTATGGTGGGATATGAACTTGGGTCCCCAGAATATTATCTGGGTCTCTGGATTAACAGTCTGGCAATAGTATTGTTGGGCCATCACCTCCGCATTGACTTTACTTAAATAGTCCGTATTTGTTGGAGTGCCTGCTACTTTGGTTCTGGATTGTTTCTGATAGCTTTCCAGTACTGAGATTAAACCAGCTAGCCTGTTGTTGCTGAATTCATCCCTGCACTGTTTGAATAACGGGCAACATTTTCAACTTTCCAGTCCTCTGTTGCTACCCCTGTATCTAAGTAGGATTGGATGGTTATGGTGCCTCTGCAAATTTTTCCTGTTACTGCCTTTCAGGATCCTGAGATACATCTGGCCTGGTGATTTCACCTTCAAGTACAGCCAGCTTTTCAATTAATTCCTATCAGATTTTAGCCCATTCAATGTCTTAATTATCTCCTTCACTATGAAGTTGGCAAATTTTCTTCCTTGGTAAAGACAAATAGATAGTATGTGTTTTTAATACCTGAGCATGTTGTTTGCTTCTCATTGGCCCCACCTGCCTATGTAATCTGATCCTTTGAGCCCTGGTTACAATCTGATGAACTTTATACTGTACTCCTTCCAAGTACAGTGTATGCTTTCCTAAATGTCTTGTGCTGAGTTGCATTGTTTTGAGAGTCTTTAAATTCTAATTTATTTAGGATGCTTCTTGGAGTTTCTTTATTTCTTGTCTGAAAAAAGTACTTTACTGTGTTTAATTTTCATAGTTGTTCATTTTGGAGCTGGGGAAAATCGATCAGAAGATGCAATTATGATGAATACGCCAGTGGTTAAGGGTGCTATGGAAATGGGTTTTGATCGAAGACTCGTGATGCAGACTGTTCAACGAAAAATCCTTACAAGTGGAGAGAATTACAAATCTGTTATTGAACTTGTCACCGACTTGCTGAATGCCGAAGACGAAGAAAGACAGGAAGACAAAGAAAGAAGATTGGAAGAAGCAGCTGAAGGTATATTTTAATTGTATTTGCCCGTTCACTGGTGGATTAATTGTATCACTTATTTCAGACAGTTGCATCATTTGAATCCAAAGTTATAGTTTTTCATACTTCTAAAAAATTATAGACTATATAATTATGTGGAGGTGCCAGCGTTGAACTGGGGTGGACAAAGTCGGAAATCACACAACACCAGATTATAGTCCAAGGGGTTTATTTGAAGTCACAAGTTCTTGGGGCGCTGATCCTTCATCAGGTGAAATGACGAAGCCTTCTCCTGACAAAGGAGTAGCGCTCAGAAAACTTGTAATTTCGAACCTCTTGGACTACATCCTTGTGTCATGTGACTTCTGTCTTTATTATAGATTACCTGTACCTAAAATATGAATGACTTGATAATGCAGTTCAGTTGGTGAACACTTTTTTTTTCCAGATGAATCTTTGAACTTTGGCTGCCATGTTAAGATGCCTTAAGAACATATGACCCATGTATCCAGCTTTAATTTGTGCATTTTTGAATAAGTACTTTTTACTATGTACAAGTTGTTGATTTGTGGCAGAATGTTTTGCACAATACAAGAAAGCTGTTAATTTAAGATTTCAAAACATTTGATGGAATATAATTGTTTAAAATTACACCAAAATCCATCAATTTGGTTTTCAATTGTACTCAAAAGTATCTTTAAACTTCTTTTGAAGCAACAAAGTCAATTTGGACAGAGAATTTTAATGATAAAACCATCCAACCATCTTGCCAGGGAAGTGGCTGAATAATGCAGACTGGGAATGGTTCCACGTTTGGTTGTCAGTCATGCTGAATTAGCTGATCTGTTTTTTGCATGAGGCAGTGGTAGAAAACAGATTAGCTCATGTCAGTTTAACTTGGATGAAAACCATTATCACTTGCTGCTTTTGCTTGCTTGTCAGCAACCTATAGAAAGCTGTCTATGGATAAGGACAAAGGTAGATTTTGATCTTAGCTTTGACATTCATAATATAGTCTTTGCCTCTTAGTTTAGGTTCAAACTGATGAAAATTCTCTGTTTGGAACACGTGTGCCTGGTTACGTTGGTTCCTTCTAACAATCAGAGTTGGGAGAGGGTTCTCTTTGTGATTCTACCACGTGGATGACTTTTTTGTATGCTGGCTTTGAATCCTATCAGAGGAGTCAGCACCTGTAGTAGTTAACCTAATATTTTCTGTGCATTTGTTACAATGCTGTTTTCTGGAACCGAATATAAGAAAGGTGTTAATTTTAAGATTTTAAAACTTTGATTTTCCTTTCCCCTTTTGCAGATGATGTAATGCTGCTGAAGAAAAATTGTGCTGCTTTGAGTCAGAATTTGACAAATGTAGTACCCTTACTTGACGATCTAGAAACACGAAGTTTAATTAATAAAACGGAAAGTGAAATGATTAAACAAAAACATCAGACAAATGAACAAGCCAGAGAGCTGCTTGATACAATAATTCGCAAAGGAAATGCAGCAGCTGAGGCATTTAGAGATGCCCTTTTGGTTAATGAACCAGAATTGCATGAGAAGTTATATGGTAAGTAATTAAATGTGACCCTCCCCCAAACCCCTGGGACATTAGTTATGTCTGTAATTCTGTGCAGTGTTCTGCTGTTGCTCTGAATTAAAATGTAATTGACTTTTTGCCTCTAATGTGCAGTGTTATATTCTTCACGGTTATAGTTTTTAATCACAATGAGATGCTGACTGTGTAGGGTTATTGTTGGCAAAATGTTTGCTGGCATAACTGATGCTAGTATCCTAATAAGTGGATTTTTTATTTTTGAAAAAATGAAGTTTATGCCAGGCTAAATACTACCTCTTCCTCTTTTCTTTTAGTTGATTTGATTTGGCTAAAATTCACCTAATTGCAAAAACAAAATAATGTGAATGCTTTATATCTTAAAATAGAAGCAGAAAATGTTGAATATGCTGTAGATTCATTAGTTTCTGCAGTGATTACTTTAACACCCCAATTCTTCCTCACGCACTTTGTTGTAGAGCCTTCAGTTGGCTGTGCCATTCTCCCCAACTCGTGCTGCATTTCTAAACTTTTAAAGTCCCCCTTATTCACTCATTTTTGAAAAGAATGCATTCACTTTTTGTAAGTGACCTACTCTGAAACAGGATTAATTTTCCTTTTCACGCCTTTTCACTTTCCAACTTTCGAACAGAAGATTCAGGGATACTTCTGCATCGTAAATATGTTTATCTGTCTCTAGTCTGTACAGACAAATTTGTTCCTGTTCTGTACTGTATATATAAATCTCTAATCTGTTTTACGTTTCAGTTAAAAAGAATTTGCCTTATTCAACATCGTCAGATCTGATGGGTAAGATTTTTTTTCCTTCTACACCACCACCTTCATGTTAGACACAACTATACTTTTGCATTAATTATAAACAAACAGAATTTATAAGCAAAAATAGATATTAAATAATCTTCAATGAAGAGTGAAGGAGGACGTACTGGGAGCAGCAAGGCACACAAAGCTATGGGCCAAGCACTGAAAAATGTGATTAGAATTGTTAATTGGTTGTTTTTGATGCAGATTCAGTGGGCCCAGGAGTCTCTTTCTGTGCTGTAGACCTCTGTGACTCTGACAGCATCAGGGATACCTGAAGCTGAGGTGTCAACCTGGTGAAGTAACAACAGAGAACTACTTACATGCTAAACAGCAGTAGATAGGGCTGTCATTCCCTGACCAATGGATCAGATCATAGTTCTGATGAGGGACAATTAAACAACTAACTGAGGGCTCCATAAATTTTCCTGTCCTCAGTGATGAGTGAGCCTAGCCCGAGTGAAGACAAGTCTGAAGTATTTGCATCGGTCTTTAGCCAGTAGTGTCAACTAAATGATCCACCTTGGCCTCCTAAGATTCTTAGCATCACAGATAGTACTCCCAACCAATTTGATTCTGTGTTATTGAGAAATGGCTGAAGGCACTGAATTCTGCACAGGCTATAGACACTAACATCATTCTGGTAATAGTACTGAGGACTAGCTATTTCAGGATGTTTACAAGTTTGGTGTTTACCCAAAGTTTGGCAAGATATGCCTTGACTAGTTACCACCCTATCAGTCTACTTTCAACAATCAATAAGATGTTGGGAGGTGTAATTATGATGCTGTGAAGTAGGACGTGCAAAGTAATAATGCTCACTGGCACTAAGTTTTGGTTCCGCAAGGGCCGCTCAGACAAATTAGTCTTTGTCCAAACAGGGACACTAATGCTGAACTCCAGAGATGAGGTGAGAATGATTGACCTTGACAGCAAAGCAGCATCTAACCAAGTTGGCATCAAGAATCCCTAGCAAGACTAGACTCAATGGAATAGAGTATGAAAATCTGCTACTTGTTGTAATCCTGCCTAACACAAAGGAAGATGGTTGTGTTTGCAGAAACGTCAATCATCTCAGCCCTAGGACATCACTGCAGGAGTTAGTGCCCTAGGCCCAATTATCTTCAGTTGTTTCATCAGTTACCTTGATGTTTACTTTTGATTGAATAATGGTCTAAGGCTGTTTGCAACTTCTCAAATATTGAAGTAGTCTGGGTCCATATGCAGCAAGACCTAGACGACATCCAGGCTTGGGCTGGTAAATGGCAAGTAACGCATGCCACATAAGTGCCAGGTAGTTACCATCTCCCACAAAAGGGAATCTTAACCATTGCCCCTTGACATTCAATGGCACTTCCATTGCAGAATCCCCCACTGTTACCATTGACTGCTAACTTAACTGGACTGGCTATATAAATATTGTGACTACAAAACAAGTAAAAGGCTATGAATTCAACAGAATAATTTGTCTTCTATCTCCCCAATGCCTTTCAACTAAACACAAGGTATATTGAGGAAAGTGATGAAATGCTGTTGACCTACCTGGATAGTGCAGCTCCAGCGACACTCAAAGCTTACTATGAGGAATCCCACTTGACTGGCACTACATCCACCACTTTCAAGATTCTCTCCTTTCACCACTGATGCATGGTGGCATCTGTGTGCACCATGTACAAGATGCACCCTGTCACCTAAAAGTACAAGGTTAGCTGTTGCATTGGAAGACCACCACCTGCAAATTTCCCTCCAAGCTGTACTGTATCATGAATTAGAACTATATCAGTATGCCTTTATTGTTGCTGTGTTAACATCCTGGAATTTTTCCAGACCGCACTGTGGATATCTACATCCTAAGTGTGCACCATTTCATGAAGACTGTTTGGTACCACCATCTCGAGGGCCATTAGGGAGTGTGGTTAAGTGCTGGCTTGGTCAGCAGCATCTACATCCTATGATAAACAAAATAAAAATCAGACTATAACATCTATGATTTACTTAAGATTGAGAAAGAAGTTCATCAAATGCCTTTGAAATTCTGTTCCATGTGGCTGGATAAACTAATTACTTCACAATGTAAATGCTAGGATTATGTACAATCCCCACAGCATGGAAACAGGCCATTCAGTCCAACATGTCCACGCCAACCCACCAAAGAACATCCCACCCAAACCCATCACACTACCCTATCTCTGCATTTTTCCATGGCTGATGCACCTAACCTACGCGTCCCTGAATACTATGGGTAACTTAGCATGGCACATCTTTGGACTGTGGGAGGAAACAGGAGCACCTGGTGGAAACCCATGCAGATACAGGGTAGACAGGCAAACTCCACAGTCACCCAAGGCTGGAACTGAACTTAGGTCCTTGGTGCTGTGACATAGCAGTACTAACCACTGAGCCAGTGTGACTGTTAAATATTTTAACACTTTAGGCAATGAACTATCAGTGGCACTAATGAAACTTCTGTTTTCTTTAGGCTTGACCATGGAAGAACAGTTGCGAAGGTTGCAGGAAGAACGAACTTGTAAAGTGTGTATGGACAAGGAGGTCTCAGTTGTGTTTATAATGTGTGGTCATTTGGTTGTTTGTACAGACTGTGCCCCATCCCTGAGGAAGTGCCCAATCTGCCGTGGTACCATCAAAGGAACAGTTAGGACATTTTTGTCCTAATCCTGGTATCTAGCTTAATGATATGATAAGGAGAATATTTGTTCAGAACAGTTGAACTGATGGAGTTACCTAAACTACATTAAAAATTGAATTTTGAAGAGACAGAGTATACAGTCTTTTCATCTTTTAGCTCTTTGAACAAGCTCCTTGAATAAGTTGGGAAAATCTGCTTAAGTAGTCTAATTACAATGAATGCCTCTTCAGTTTGCCTTGTATTTTGATCAAATTGTTTAATAAGCTATAGGAAATTGATGTGCAATTTTTTATTTTGATGTGCAAAAGAATGCCATCATCTGTACCAACTGAATCTAATGGCTACACATAATCCATCCTTAATTGTATTACAACTACCATCTGGTATCAATTGACCAATTACTAGGATATAAACTCAAAAGAGGCACAACAATGTCTGTTCGTAATGACTAGAATCAGTGGGAGGTTCTTTAGTTTGTCTCCATACCACCTTATTTTTAAGTTATTCTGATTATTTCTGTCACTTAATTGGATTATAGGTCATTCCTTCACTGGTTATTCAGCTGTTGACATGATTCACTGTCTAACACTCTTGGTCACCTGCAGAGAATTATCAGACATTCCATTCACACCAGTTGTATGATCTTTTGCTCTCTCTGCCTATGTGTGCTGTTCTGTCTCACTGAATTGACAAAGGGGCTATATCCTGGTGTTCTGACGTGTTTTATTCCTAAAATATGGATGTTTTTTCTGTAAATAACATCTTAAATTACTTGGTACCAGTGTAGTGTTTGCCAACTACTCTCAGTACATGAGGCATTCAGGTAAGGGACAAGTGGTATCCTCTGTCCATGAAAATCTAAAGTCTTAGTGCACTGTCTCTGAAAGGTTCTTGCTTTTTTTTTTCTCCTTTGGGTTCAGTTGGTTGGGTGAATTGGCAGAGGAATTGCCTCTCTTGACAAGAAAAATATTCATTACTTCTACTTAGAATCTAAATTTCAAAAATATTCACTGGAACGATGTCCAGGCAGGCAGCTCGGTTTGCCAGCTGTTTCAATTGCATGCCTCTTTCCTGGAAGTGCAGTTTCTTGTACTGGAAATAAGATGTGTGATCATTGTGCGTGGTCCTGTGCAAGAGCAAGCAGGCAGCATAACTGAATGCATTTTCCTTTTCTTGCATGTGCACGTTGACGAACATCAGGTATCACTTTCGATAATAGACACAGCCTCTAGTAGAGATTGGAAGCACAAATGCAGTCTCGACACTCAGCTAAAGCTACGCTGCTTCCTGAATTTTGTGATACACTTTGCCCCATAAGCAGTGGTTTTCAGCTGTTGTATTGTGACAAGGTGTAAAGATAGGAGAGTGGGATTGAGGATTATCAGATCAACCATTTATTGGCAGAGCAGACTCTGAGCTGAATGGCATACTCCTGCTCCCAAATATTATGAAAAGAGGTAATCATACTTATTTAAATATGTTCTACAATGAGTGTCAGGAAAGTAGAGAGGAAAAATACACATCATAAAAATTACAAAAAGTTAATGAGGCCACAAAAAGCAAATGAGATACATGGAGTTATTCTCAGATAGAACAGTAGGATGGTTATGTGAAACACATCAAATTTTGGTTAGATTAGACATGAATTACTGTGCATAGCTTTGGCTACCATGTGAAAGTACAAGTGGGGCAATAAGATTTAGAAGAATGACCACAAAACTGAGTTTATAATCAGGAGCAAATTAACAAGTTCATAAGCTTTTAGTCTTGTTTGAAAAGCCAATCTAAAAAAGGTCTTTCAGCTTGTGGTTTTGATTGAGTCCTCCAGAATCTTCACTGAAGGACTAGAGCAAAGTTAGAGTTTATTATAACAGCCACCACAAAACCAAATAGAAAATTATTTTAAAAATCTTTGTTGCCGCTCTCTGGATAAATGTTGAGGGGAATTATATAGATACATTTTAACACGTAGCAGATATGATGGAGAAAAAAGGTTTTGAATGAGGAAAGTTAGGAAGATGCTGAAGTGGAGGATAAGTGTTGCATGATTGGGGCCAAGTGGCCTGCTTAAGTGCTATATGTTGTAATTATGGACCAATTTCTAAACAGAGAAAAAAAAAATCCACATTGTGAATAAGCCTACCACCAAACGTGTGACTGCTTCATTACTGTTAATGTTTTGAATCACTAATACTATCTCAATGTATTTAGATTAGTGTTGAAAATGGGCATTAAACGAACAGGAGTGTCTTCTTTATAACCTGCTCCCTTGTACAAATTTATTTTTTCAATTATTTTGTGGACTTCCTGCAATATGGATGGTTTCAGTGGATTTCAGAATACCAGCTAAAGTTTATGCCTTTTATAGTTTTTTGTTTTGAAAATTTGCCCTTATTTGTTTTCCAGACAGACCTTGATCCCAGGTATTTTAAATATTCATTCGTGAGGTGTGGGCATCACTGGTGGGACCAGCATTAATTGTTCACAATTTGCCACAAGGCTGTTCAGAAGACAAGACTATCAGAACATCTCTTGATAAGAAGGGATTCTATCTATTCTAATAAATATATACTGCCCCCCACCCCATTTTATCCTTTTTGAAGCACTGTAACATAACTAATAGTTGACACTTGATTTATCAACAAATTGAAAATCAGATTTGGATAACCCCATTTCAGATTAATTTAACTTTTCATTTCAACACTTTATATTTGTTGGCAAGATGAAAGCATTTCAATATTTCGTGTTTTCCTTTGGTTACTAAACAGTAAATTAGCTAACTATATCAAAAATCACACAAAGGATATAACTATTTGCAGTCAAGACAAGTATTTATTTCCCATTTGTAATTGCTGAGGTAGTGGTAGACTTTTTTTTAAGTGCACGCAAAGCATGTTCTACTAAAATTAAACCGTATGGCCATTATCACACGAAGTTCAAAAATTTCCATTTGGTACAAGTAATTTTACCTGAAAATATTTTTCAGCTCTGCTTTGTGAAAATCCACACTGCATATTTGCCACTTCTGTGAAGGGATTGGTCTGGTCAGATTTTTTCACATTGGCAGGTAGGTTTTGAGGAGAAAAGGGAACCAAACATATGGAAAGAATCTTAAATATGCAGGATGACTGACTGGCCAATCATCTATGAGGGAACATAAGCCACAGGCTTGAGGGGCTGAATAGCTTACTGAACCTAACTCCATTTACTTGCATTTGGCCCATATCCCCTTATCTTTGCTTAACAAAAATCTCAGACTGGAAACAACCGATTTTAGCATCAACTACATTAATGGAAGAAAGTTCAAAACATCTACCACCTTTTCTGGTCGAACTGCTTCCTAACATCACTCCTGAATGTCTTGAGAATTAAGGCATAACCAATGTACAGAACTGCCATTGCAGGAACTGGAGTTGTCGGACACTGTTTTAAACTGGCACCAAAATGGTCACATCCCATACAATACAATCCCAGCACCATTGCAAGCCAGAAAGAGTACAGTGTTTGAAACACAGCAAATTCTGTGTAGTAACAAGAGTTAAAGAATGCATCCAAGTTTAATTTTTTCACAGCTTTTTGATTGCAATATACTTAAGTTGCTTGCTGATAGTGATTATAACACCTTAGCTTACACAAGGCATTAACTGAAATTTGTTGATTCCTTGTGGCAACAATATCTGCATTAAAAGCAGCTATATTAATATAAATCCAAGTCCAGTGTTCACACAAAACAGAGCAAACTTCTGGTCTAAAACATTTAATGTCTTGAAATTGCAAAATGACTATCCAATAATATTTATGGAAGTTCATCCCAATTTGTAGATTTTTTTTTTAAGAGTAATTGTATTCAAAATGGCTGGAATCAAGTCATTAAAAACATACATTACTAAAATGAATTTTAACAAGTTCTGTGCAGCTTAAAGTGCAATTACCCAACTTCAGCAGGACAAGAAACAGAGCTTACACAGAAGATATTTAAACTATTATAATTACTATCAATGCACTTGTTCAAAGAGGATGCTTTACATGTTGAATAGTTGTTGTTTTAAGTAAAAACCTTTATTTTGAAACAGGAAATGGTTTAAGATCCAACTGAAATCTGCCTTATAAAGAATCAGTACAGAAAACTCTTAAACAAGTCAAAAATTCACTAAGTAATAAAACAAACAAAACCCAGTAAAACATAGCTGATAAACTAGAAGTTACAGCTGGTGTCTTTTACAACAAATTATTAAATATGTTGAGTAGACATAACCAGTAAAATAGCGAAATAATGTTATTCAAACTCAAGGCAGTAAAATCACCAGTAATAAAACAGAAATAATCTATTACTGTGCAGTTGCAGCTTAGAATTTCTCTCTGCACATAACTTCATGTTGACATTCTGATTGTTATACGTAGTGAAAACTTGACCTTGAGTCAACAAGGTTGAATAGTTTAAATTTCCAACGAACTAAAGCTTGCATTCAGACATTTCAGCCAAATGAGAAAATTTAAGGCTTCAAGGAAAAAAAGTTTGCCTTTGTACCAATTAGATTCTATCCAAAGCGATCGTTGAATGATAATCTGTGAACCCTAACAATTTCTATACTCTGAAGCTGTAGTCACGACTACAAAGCATAGTCTAGCACCTGGTCACTAGATGCCTGGTTAAGCTCAAAAGGCACTTTCAGATTTTAAAATTATATTGCATGCTTTGAAATCTAAAAACATTAATCCAATACAACAGTGCTTTTGGGTAGAAAGTTTTCTAGAAAAAGATTGTATTTTAATATGCAAAAATCTGAACATAGACATCTTAATCAAAAGACTTCTTGCAATCTTGCAATAATAGATTCCAAATCATGGAAGAAACAACACGATCTCTTGGGGTCTTCATATTTGATGTTTAGATTATTGCCTCAGTTTCTTCACTGGAATATATAAAAATAAAGTTAATGCTTTTGAAATTATGAAATAAACGACATTTTGAAGTAAATAGAAATTAAAACCAACAAATGAAAAAAATCCACAAAGAATTGAGGATATTGGATATCTGAAACAAAAACAAAGAAGTTACCAGAGAAACTCAGCAGGTCTGGCAGCATCTGCGAAGAGAGAAGAGTCAATGGTTTGGGACCAGTGACTCTCCAACCACTAGTCTCTAAACATTAACTCTGCTTTCTCTCCACAGGTGTTGCCAGGCCTGCTGAGTTGCTCCACCAATTTCTGTTTCTGTTTTAAAAATCTACGAAGTCCTGGATAAGTTCAGATATATATTTTGTAATGAGGGAGTCCTGCAATCTTGACAATGAACTCAAACCAAGCTCACTGACATATGTTACAAGTTCATAGGCTTTCGGCCAGAGATAACGGAAATCAGTGAGGATATGCAACTGCACTTCCTCCACAATAACACTCAACACTGGAGCCTCCCAAGGATGCATCCTTAGCCCCCCTACTGTAGTCCCTGAATACCTATGACTGTGTTGCCAAATGCCATCTAGAAGTTCACTGACGACACCACCACTGTAGGATGGATATCTAACAATGACGAATCAAAATACAAAAGAGAGTGTTAGAGGGCTTAAATTGTTTTCATTGCATCACGTCACTGTCTTTCAACATCAGCAAAACTAAAGAACTGATCATTGACTTAAGAAAGGGGAGAACACGCCTGCGCCTGCATCTACATCAACAGAACAGAGGTTGAGAGAGTGAACAGCATCAAGTTCTTCAGAGTGACGATAACCTACAACCCATCCTGGACTTCCCACATAAATGCGACAGTTACGAAGGCAGAATAATGCCTCTCCTTTGTCAGGTGGCTCAGGAAATTTGGCATGTCCAAAAGGTCCCTCACCAACCTCTACAGATGTACCACTGAAAGTATACTGTCCGGGTCCATAACGGTCTGGTATGGCAACTGCTCTGCTCAGGACTATAAGATACTATAGAAGGTGGCGTGCATGACCCAGACCATTATGGATGCCACAGACTCCATTTACATAGCTCAGTGCCGCATAAAGGAGGCCAACAACATGAAAGACCCGTAGCACCCTGGTAATGATCTCCTACAATGTCTACCGTCAGGCAGAAGACACAGAAACCTGAACACACCCACGAGCAGGTTCAGAAACAGCTTCTTTCCGGCTGTTATCAGACTGTTGAATGAACTCCAGCCTCAATAATGTAACCTGCGATGTAACCTGTATGCTTTTAGGTCTTTTTGATCTGTACATCTTTTGCGTATTGTGATCTGTCTGTACCTCTCGTAAACAAAGCTTTTCACTGTATTTCGGTACACGTGACAATAAATCAGATGTTAAAATGTAATCACTCATTAGGGCAAGGTTATGAAGAATATCAGAATAACATGAACTATCATTCAGTCTATTTTCAGTCATTGACATCTTATCAATGACTGAAAGGAACAATGAATTTCACTAGAAAATTCTAGATGCCAGAAAGGTAGCAAAGCCTGGGTGTTTCATCAGAGTTAGGAAGGGACAGTACAAAATGAAAGGGACTTCGTACTTGGTGCAGATCAATTACACATTGAAAGAAGAAAAATTGAGGTTTTTTTTCTCTCTGCAAATGCTGAAGCAGTTTTTCTTCATTTAGAGAGGGACCACACCATAAATTTTCACGTTAATTGGATTCAGAGTGGAAACACTAGAGGCAAGATGTCAGATGCAGATGAAGTTTGAATCTAGTCACAGAAAAGTCTAGGCCTTCAGTGTATGCAGCTATTCTACCATTGACAGCTTTTCTGCCAATTGTTATAAATTAGTTTACAAGAATTTTCATCATGAATTTTGTGGTAGTGGGAAAATAGATCTCACCCTGTGTTTTTATTAAAGCACTCCCAGGTCAGGTATAACACTGCCCAGATGCAGTGAGCATTTACTTCTATGCAAGAGTTTTCTAAGATCTGAAGATTACTTTAAGACTTGCAATTGTCATTTAATTTCTCAAAAGCCAATCTTGTTGACCAAAGACTAGTGTGTTCTGTTCTTGCTGACAGTATAAAATTACTTCTTTTATTATTCAGTCTAAAATTTCACTGAACTGTTTATAAATCCTCAAAATAAATGGTTTTCAGGCTACAAATTCTGCCTGCCGATGATGAATGGTTGAAATTAATTTCTCCTTTTAGTTTTAGTATCAGTGGCAACACGCTCGTCAGAATCAATAAATTAAGAGTTCACAACCCATTTCGTGACCTGCGCTAAGCTGGAGTGATCTTCATTGTTGCAATGAGGAGATAATGTTTTGCTCCAATAGCTGTTTTGGGTAAGACATTAATTCAAATTCTTATCTCTATGTTCAGATGGATGTATCATAGCAGTTTGTTTGAAGAGAATTCAGGTGCGTTCCTCAACTACCACTGTATATTAACAAAAGAGCTGACTGCCTCCTCCATCATCACTTCTTCTTGAACATCCCAGTTTTAATTGCTGCACCACTGGAGGACAGGCCTTCAGCTGCTTCAGCCTTGAACTCTGGAATTTTCTCACAAACTCTCTGCTGTGCTTTCTTATGTTAAGAGGTTCCTTAAAATCTCTCTGATCGAGTTTTTGGCCATCTGCCCTAATGTCACTTTATGGGGCATGGTGCTTTAATTTTGCTTCATCATACTTCTGTCAAGTACTTTGGGACATTTTATTACTTGTAAATATTGATGTTGTTGTTGGGTCGTACAGTGAAAAATATTTGCTATTCTACCACAAAATAATAAATATGATTTTAAAATAATTCACTTACTGTAATGCCAAGGGCAAACACAATCTAAGCAAGGTTTTAGCTCTTTAAAATAAAAAATGTATAGCATTTGAAAAGAGAAGTCATTGATGACTGCCCTAAAGAGTCAATTAAGGAAAACAATGATACCATTGTTCATTAGCATTCTTCATATCAGCAAAGTGATCTAATCGTAAAGTATTGACTGAAACTGTATACAGTAAGGTAGTGATATTTATACTTAACCTTCATCTTGGTTATTTCAACTTTGAAATTTCATTCCTCGCTTTTGAAACTGGCAGATTTTTTTCCCCTCCATGACTCCAATCTTGAACTCGGAGGACTGAAAATTACCTCATTCCCTATTATTTCATATTAACATGCTTGAAAATAGATAATTTATCCCCTCAAGCAAATAATCCTAATGAGACTGATACACCCTTTCCCCTTTCAACCATCTTTCCAGAATAATCTTGAATACTGACTTAGTTTTCAGATCAACTACCAACTCTCAACTCTTAATATGAAGCAGTTTCACCTGCTCTCTGTTCTAAATTTCTTACATTTAGTCTCGTCTCTGTGGGCCCCTACTGAAGATCCATTAACAACTAGAAATACAGTCTACAGTTCCAAGAATGAGAGGACTATTCTAGAAAGAGAGATTGAGTGGAATTAACACATTCTCTAGCTCAGAAGACCAGAAAATAATTTAATTGAAACATTTAAAATTCTTAAGAGGATTTGATCGTGTCGATGCTGGGAGGCTATTTCCTTTGGCAGGAGTTTAGAACTGGGGAAATAGTCACAGAAGAAGGAGCTAATTATTTCGGATTGAGAGGAGGAGGAGTTTCTTCATTCAGAGTTGTGAATCTTTAGAAATCTCTGCCTGAGGGCTCTAGATACTCAGTTGACGAGTAGATTCATTATGGACTTTGATATATTTGGCCATTGAAGGCATCGAGACATTTGAAGATCAGGTGAGAAAGTGGAATTGATGTACAAGTTAGGCATGATGCACCAAGTGGGCTTCTTCCATATTTGTGCCTTTACACTTCTACCTTTTTCTATTTCATAATTTTAAACATTTTCATTATAGTATCCCAAACCTGATTTCCAATGAAAAAGGATGTAGTTTCGCCAAGTCTTAATTGGTGCCTGCACGTATTTGCTGTATACTATATCTAAAGCTTCAATGTCCTGTGCATTGTGTGCAGTCCAATATTACATTTAGCATTATAACTATATTTTTACACTAGGTTTGTGAATATCTATTGGATTTTTCATAGCTAAGATCCATTGGCCCTCTTTATTTTAACAGCTTGATCTCTGGATCTCAACAAAAGCAGATTAGAGGGCTGACTGGCCTATGCCTACCTCTAACTCGTATGTACGTACCCTTTCTGATTTTAGCTTTCTCCTCTCTTGACACAGTTAACAGATAGATATCAGTCAGCTCTAGTACCACAATCCAGCATTGACTAATGATCAAAGACAGATTAGACAAGTTCCTTTCTAAGACCAAGGGGGAAGTAGAACCATTTATTACCCTGCTGCCAGTTCACAGACCAGGGATTGAACCTGCTGTTTGGCTCATATACTTCTTTAACTTATTGAGCTACTGAGTCATCAAGGTTGGAATTTTTAACGTCAAGGGAGGAAAGATTTGTTTAGTAAATGATGCAAGTTTCTTACATGGTTCTGTACCGAGTGCCACTTCTGGAAATGCAAAATCTTCGTCCAAGGTAGAAAACAGCCATGACAGCCAAAGCCAGCACAATACCGCCTACAAAACTTCCAATATCAAAATGTGAAACAATAGGCAAGGCAGTTGTAATAATATCAGCACCTGAGAAAAGAAACAAGTAACAGCAATAACAATAAGGATACTTAATAGAAACTGAATGTGCATCTTTGTGAACAAACTTTTTTAAATGGCTGATCATAAAGCAAAAACTGAGGCAGACTCAGATCAAATTCATCAAATTTTACAACATATCAAGACTGCAATAAAATAGTATGGTAAGGAGTTTTAATTGTTATCATCTAAAAAAGGATATGGCTCATATAGTATCTTCAGCCTCTAGTTACTATAGAAGGTAGATATTGGCCTAGACATTAGGTTGCACAACACCTGTTTCAAGCAATAACTAGGCTATCATTCTGCAAAATAGGGAGGGGGAGGGGTAAAAATGTACACATTCCCACCTGAAATTGTACCACCTAACATATTGGAGATGGGCAAAAAATATTGGCTAATCATCGTCAATTCCTGAATCACATGTTTCGTATGGAAATACAAATGGCTGAACCAATGAAGTCCACACTTCAAGGTTGGCTTGTTAAGTAAAACAAGGCTGTAAGAAGACTGCCCAGTAGGCTTCAGCCAAAAGTAAAACTTTTCTGAATGTGATGCTGGATCACTCTTCTCAAACCTACATTTGGAAAGTCAGGTCCCTGCTGCTATTACTCCCACCCTTGCCCTGGACTCCAATCTTTCTCCCCACCTCCAATCTCCTCCCATGCTGGCTTCTGATGACATAGGACTAATCTTCTTTCAATCATCTCATGTTGATTGTTCTTTCTTGTCTGTTTGATTGAAATGAAAATGGTGCCCCATTCACACAGTGCCTTTGCACCACTATCCCACCCACCACAACAAAATGTCTAGATCAAGATCTACAATTATCACTGTGTCTCTCACACTCACACACCCCTGCACAGGAGGTTTAAGTATTAAATAAGGTCTTCACTTTTATACCACCGTTTACTCAACAATTCCTTAGCAATATTTCAGCTGTTAACAAAAAATCCAATGAATCATTTCTTACAATCTGCACAAAATTAAATATTTAAAATGGCAAAAATTCCAAATTTATATCATCATACTCTATTTTGTTTAGAGCGTAACTCCAAAATTTCCCTAAACTCTTTAAAGATACATACTTGTACTATTTGCAGAAGCTGCTGTGGTAGTAGTTGCCGTGCTACTCCTAGATTTGGTGGTTGCTGGCCTACCGGTTGTAAGCAAAGTTGTTACAGTGGTTTCTGTTTTGGTGGTTATTTGCGTTGTTGTGGTATGGTTTGGCGATTCAGTGGATGGATGCACAGTTGTTGTGTTAGGAGCAGCTGGCAGCAGAAAATCAATGGGTCATTATTGGATGATGAAAGAGATCCTTTAGCCATTATAGAAAATACACATTAATACAGTACGTATTAGAAACTGACAGTAGCCAAAACATTAAATACTGCAAAGTAATTGTGCCTGAAGAACTGTAAAAATAACCCATTTAAAGACTGCTTCATGTTTCAAAAATATCCTTCTTGAGTTTGTACCCTATTGACAGATTTCTGCCTAAGTACAAGTCAAATTTCTGGCAGTTGAGATATGGATAGTAATTTGTTGTCATTCTTCCACTGAAGAACTATTCATTACTATCTGGGGAAGAGGATGGAAACAAGTGGGAGAAAGAAAAAGAGAAAGGAGAAACAAAGCAGTAAGCAAAGTTTTTGAATTTGATTTTTTTTGTGAACCGAAGAATGATGATAGCTGTAATTCAAAGGAATTGATGTTGTAAAGAAAACAAATTTGTTACAATAAGTTCAAAGTTAGCTGTACAGACAATGGGAACTCCACAGATATTTATTCTTTTGATATAATTGTGATTGCTTTTATTGCAGACAATGCATTTCATTTTGGATGTAGAAGTCATTCTTGATGTCCACATTTTCTGATCAGCACTGCTATATGATAGAAGTCTTTTCCGTTCCGTATTCTGCACAAATTGCTTAGACTAGTCAGCTGGTACCATCATCTACAAATTCCCACCATACTGACTTGGATTGTCTCACCATTTGAAGGTGAGAAGTTAGGGCATTCAGACTGTCAAGGTTAGTAGCTAGAAGGTGTGATATCAAATTTGTAAAGTTGCCGTCCTTGCTGTCACTGCAACAAAATCCTATATCTGCCTAATGGGGCTACAACATTTTCATACTTTTGTTTTAAAATATAGACATCGGTCTTTGCATGTCCAACATCAGTCCCACTTCTGAGCTCCTTTCACCCTCTCACAATTAAAGTACCTGGTACAATAGGCAGCCAGTAGAGACCGAATGATTGCTGGCACCAAATCAAACATCCCTTGCACATAAGGAGCATTGAACACGTGCTTGGAGAACCAGTAAATAAAGTTACTCTGAGTTAATGCACAATACAAGCTTGCTTGCTTTTAACACTGTCAGTGAAGACGTGGAGAAATCCAGAATAGTTCCTTTCATGTCAATTGGATGTGGTGGTTTTTGAATAGACCGGGAACCAACCCCTTCCAATGGGAAACATCTACTAGCTGTGTGCTGTGCTAACTTTGCCACTATGGCTGGTGGTTCCATTATTTGCCAATGACCTACTTTCAATGGCAAAGGATGAATGAATGGCCTTAACGGCTCAAATGAATAAAATCCATGCCCTGGCAAGATAATGAATCATGCAGATCAGAATAAAAGTCTCAGGTTTATTTCCTAATCAGGGATTATTAACTGGTCTCAGGTAGAACAGAACAGGCTCATTGTATTCCATTCAAATGCTCCTGATTGAAAGATGTTTTGACTTTTGTCCTGCTATTTTGTTGTAAAGTAGTGTGAGTGTGGGCAAGATCAAGATTGTCATCTGTGGTATCCTGCAGTATTAAATATCCCACGTGGTTATTTGGCTAAGAGATTACAGTGCTGCTGGCAACCGTGGAAATGGACTCTTTAAAGGACCAGTATCTTGAGAAGGGAGTAGGTTTTTCCTAAATATTACCCTCACATAAAACAGGCATGGTTTTGCTTCAACTCCTGCCCTCATTATTTTGTAACTACCCTAATTTAAGTTTAGCATAATTGTTTCTGACTCGTGTTTTTCACATGGTGAAAAGGTTTAAAAAATATATTATAAAATAACTTGCACAGCAATAGTTAAATGACAGTTGTGAGCTGCTAGCTGTAGATAAACTGACACAAAATTGTTGGTTAAACAATACACAAGACCATTTGTTCTAGGAACCAACTTATCTGCTAGATAGCAAAGGAATAATAATGATAATGCTCAAAGCTGAACAAAGAGGTTGTTTATTCATTGAACCTCCGAGCCTTGAAGTCATTAAAACACTACAAGCATCAGACAAGGGAGGATAATTGATACACACACAGGTCAGACATGAACTGTTACGTCAAGGACGACTTGTAACCTATAGTGCAACCAGACCTGATCATTTGTACTATACATACCTTCACAGTAGTCGTACACTACGATTAGGCACGTGTACCTATGTAATGATAGATTAATTCATTCTCTGCATGATTATAAACTTAATCAACTGTAATGATTCGAATTAGATAATTGTACACCTCTTAATTGGTATATGTTAATTTCTTATGATCAAATCCAAGAGTATTTGCTCTGGTATGCTTGCCTTCATCAGCCGGGGCATCAGATACAAAAGTTGGCAAGTTATGTTACAGCTCTATAAACTTTAGTTAGGCCACATTTGGAATTTTGCGTGCAGTTCTGGTTACCAGACGACCAGAAGAATGTGGATGCTTTGGAGCATGCAGAGAAGGGTTACCAAGATGTTGCCTGATCCGGAGGGTTTTAGGTATGTGGAGAGATTGGATAAACTCGGATTGTTTCACTGGAATGACAGAGCCCTATAAAATTATGAGAGGCATAGATGGCGTGGATAGACAGAGGCTGTTCTCCCCCAGGCTGGAAAGGTCAACTACAGATGAGCACAGGTTCAAGGTGAGAGGGGGAAGTTTAGAGGAGAAGTGCAGGGAAGACTTTTCACACAAGATAGGGAGTGCCTAAAACACACTGTCAGTTGAGGCAGTGGAAGCAAGCATGTTAGTAATACTTAAGGCATATCTTGATAGACACATGAAAGGGAGGTGAAGAGGAATAGAAACTGCATATGGTCAGTAAGTAGTTGGTCTAGGTGAGGATTAGGAATCGGTGCAGGATTGGTGGGTCAAAGGGCCTGTTTGTGTGCTGTCTTGTTCTTTGTTCAAGTATAACTGCCTCTGCAATCCCTTGTTGTCTCCAGCACATCATTTTTAGACACTCTGGAGTCCCTTGTCTTAAGGAAGTAATAACTGCCATTTTAACACTCTGCTGATCACTGTCTAGTTACTCTTTGCATATAAGTGCGGTTATCAGACCCTAGAAACTCCTGCAACAAATGAAATGCTAAGTTCTACCACGTTATGGTCACCGTTTCAAAGAGATCTCTTACTCAGATCATTCATTAAACATGCTTCATTAGACTTTACTAGATCCAAAATAGCTTGAATTCTGGTTGGATCCACAATACGTTGGGCTAAACGTTACATGTTTTTGGCTAAGTCACAGTTGCGTTGGTGTTACGCATAGCAAGTTGTCTTGAAGTATTTTACAAAACCTGCTGCATTAGTTTCCTACTATGTCCCTCATGTTGGATTGTCCCCATCTTTTCACATGCCATTCCCAGAACAACTCACCACTCAATGAAAGAACAGCATTTCTCACATCTATGCACTCTTTAAAAGGGTGCTGTGCACCTGAATGAGTACTGACATTCCAAAGCTGCACTGCTTGTTGACGGAAAGAATCTGAAATTGGTGAAGGCAAGGATAGCACCATGATGCTCCTACAGGGAGGACCTGGAAGCCCCAGACAAAGCAAAGGTTCCAGGAGAGGAGTCTTCTTCCTGGAAGACTGGCAGAGGCCACACCACCAGACTGTGGCAACATAGTCAGAGGTTACCAGTTGGCTGAGGTCCATTGCCATGATGTGGAAGAACAGCCAGCAGAACTACACTGCTGTGCCAGAGTAAAGCACACTGTTCACTCTGCAACTTTACACTCACTAATTTTGTAACCACCTCCCACCAAGGCTCATGCTCTACTATCACTATTGTCTGCAATATCTTCTCTTACTCACCAGACCATATACATGGTGTATTAAGGCAGTAGGAGCATACTTCTTCATTCTGTCAGCACACCTCATCACTTTTCAACCACTTGCACCACCACTGACAGGTTTGCCAACGACTGTCACCTCACTCAATCTCTCCCTTTGTTTTCTCCTTTAATGAGACAATCTCCAAAAGGGGATGAGTTGTCCTTTTCTCTGCAGTAGAAAAGCACCTCAAGCCTGAACAAAACCAGTTTATTTTTTCCCTTAGCAGCTGGTGTAAGCTGTAGTTTTTAAACCAGTGAAGTGTGAAGCAGCTAAATAATGCCAATGCAAGCAAGAGAAAGTATCTAGGGAAGGAAGATAAAGAAGCAGCGTCCTGATAAGCCAAAAAGGTTCACCTTAGCGTGTCTGTAAGTCTGACGGGACAGTTTATAAGGTTTGACTTTTAACTAGAAGAGTCGAATGCAGATGGTTCATTATTATTTACATGTATCTGGAGTCTATTTGTAATTAATAGTAATTCTTGTGAGGTAGATAAACCTGGTCCATGCTGTCATCTAGAACTAAAAGACAGGCAAATTAGGGAATTCTCAATTCTCAAAAATCTTTAATTTTTATGATGACTCTAGAAATAGTGGGGTTTGACTTCAGTGTGCTACTCCAGTGAGGTGTAACAGTTTTGTTTTAAATATTACATGCATTTAAGAAAAGATCCATTATTTTTGTCTTTTTACCATTTATTCCTCATTTGATTCTATTTGCTGCTGCTTTCCTATGTTTGTACACTCTTTTCTTCATGTCCTACTTTGGATTTCGTTATTAAAATAATGACAGAAAAGGATAGACCAGATCTAAAAGTTAAAGTTCTAAACTGGAGGAAGGCCAATTTTGACTGTAGTAGGCAATAACTTTCAAAAGTTGATTGGGGGGTGGATGTTTGCAGGTAATGGGATGGTTGGAAAATGTGAAGCCTTCAAAAATGAGGTAACGAGAGTCGAGAGACAGTATAGAACACAGAACAGTACAGCACAGTACAGTATAGGCCCTTTGGCCCACGATGTTGTGCTGACCTATTATCCTACTCTAAGATCAAACTACCCTGCATACCCTACATTTTACTATTCTCCATATGCCTATCCCAATAGTCGCTTGAATGCCCCTAAAGTATCTGAATCCACAACCACCGCTGGCAGCGCATTCCACACACCCACCACTCTCTGTGTGAAGAACCTACTTCTGCCATCTCCCCTATATCTTCCTCCATTCACCTTTAAAATTATGCCTCCTCGTAATAGTCATTTCCAACCTGGGAAAAAGTCTCTGGGTATCCACTCTATCTATGCCTCTCATCACCTTGCACACCTCTATCAAGTCACCTCTCATCCTACTTCGCGCCAATGAGAAAATCCCTGGCTCCCTCATAAGACCTGCCCTCCATTCCGGGCAGCATCCTGCAAAATCTCCTCTTCACCCTCTCTAAAGCTTCCATATGCTTCCTACAATGAGGCGACCAGAACTGAACACAATATTCCAACTGTGGTCTAACCAGGGTGTTATAGAGCTACAGCATAACCTCGCAGCTCTTAAACTCGGTTCCCCTGCCGATGAAAGCCAATGTTCCAGCTAGGGTGAAGGGTGGAGGGAATGCTGGATGACTAGAGAAATTGAGGTTTTGGTCAAGATAAAGAAGGAAGCATGTATAGACAGTAGAGATAGAGTGAATCCCTAGAAGACTATAAAGGCAGTAGGCGTATACTTAAGAGGGAAATCAGAAGAGCAAAAATGGGACCTAGGATAGCTTTGGCAAATAGAGTTAAGGAGAATCCAAAGGGATTCTACAAATACGTAAAGGAAAAAAGGGTAACTAGAGAGGAAATAGGACCCCTTAAAGATCAGCAAGGCCACCTATGTGTGGAACTTCAGGAGATGGCAGAAAGGTACTAAATGAGTATGTTGCATCAATGTTTAATGTAGAGAAGGATATGCAAGATATAGAATGTGGGGAAATAAATAGCGACATTTTGATAAGCATACATATTACAGAGGTGGTGGTGCTGGAGCTGAATGGCCTAAGACACACAATGGTGGATAAATCCCCGAGACCTGATCAGGCGTACCCTAGAACTCTGTGGGAAGCTAGCAAAGTGATTGCTGGGCCTCTTGCTGAGATATTTGTATCATCAATAGTCACAGGTGAAGTGCCAGAAGACTGGAGGTTTGCTAACGTGGTGCCTCTAGTTAAGAAAAGTGATAAAGGAAAAGCCAGGCAACTATGGAGCAGTGAGCCTGACACTGGTGGTTGACAAGTTGTTGAAGAAATCCTGAGGGACAGGACTTTTGTGTATTTGGAAAGGCAAGAACTGATTAGAGATTGTCCCCACACACAGCCATGTTGACTATCATGCCTCACTAACTTGATTGAGTTTTTTGAAGAAGTAACAAAGAAGATTGATGATGATGACAGAGTGGTTGATGTGATCTATATGGACTTCAGTAAGGCATTCAACAAGCTTCCTGATGGGAGACTGGTTAGCAAGATTAGATCACCTGAGTATACGAGGAGAACTAGCCATTTGGATAGAGAACCGACTCAAAGGTATAAGATAGAGGGTGGAGGTGGAGGGCTGCTTTTTAGACTGGAGACCGGTGACCAGCAGTGTGCTGCTAGGATTGGTGCTGGGTCCACTGCTTTTCGTCATGTATATCAATGATTTGGATATGAACATTGGAGGTGTAGAGGACAGCGAAGGTGGTCACCTCAGAGTACCATGGGATCTTGATTAGATGGGCCAAGGAACGGCAGATAGAGTTTAATTCTGATAAATGAGATTCTGCATTTTGGAAAGGCTAATCAGGACAGGACCTACGCACTTAATGGGAAGGTCCTGGGGAGTGTTGCTGAATAAGGAGACCTTGGAGTGTAGGTTCATGGTTCCTCAAGTAATGGACAGCAGGTAGATAGGATAGTGAAGGGCATTTGGTGTAGAAACATAGAAGATAGGAGCAGGAGGAGGCCATTCAGCCCTTTGAGCCTGCTCTGCCATTCATCATGATCGTGGCTGATAGTCCAACTCAGTAGCCTGATCCTGCTTTCTCCCTATAACCTTTGATCCCATTCACCCCAAGTGCTATATCTAGCCACCTCTTGAATACATCCAATGTTCTGACATCCTGTGGTAATGAATTCCACAGGCTCACTACTCTTTGGGTATAGAAATGTCTCTTCATCTCCATTCTAAATGGTCTACCCCGAATTCTCAGACTATGACCCCTGGTTCTGGACACATCCACCCTGCATCTACCTTGTCCGTTCCCAAGTCTCTGTGACATCCTCGCTCATTCGTCTGAGCTTCAATGAAAATAATTCTAAACTATCCAATCTCTCCCCATATGCCAGTCCCAGTATCCCCGGAATCAGCTTGGTAAACCCTTGCTGCATTCCCTCAGGAGCTTGCTTTTATTGGTCAGTGCATTGAGTATAGGAGATGGAGTATAGGAGATGTAGGAGATGGTTGTACAGGACATTGGTTAAACCACTTTTGAATCCTGCATGAAATTCTTGTCATTCTGTTATCAGAAGGATGTTGTGAAAGTTGTAAATCTTCTCTGAACCCTTTCATGGATGTTGCCAGGGAGGGTTTGAGCTACGGGCACAGGCTGAATAGGCTGGGGCTACTATCCCTGGAGCATCGGAGGCGGACGGGTGACCTTAGAGGTTTATAAGGTCATGACGGGCATGGATAGGGTGAATAGCTAAGGTCTTTTCCCCAGGGTAGGCGAGTCCAAACTAGAGGACATGGGTTTAAGAAGGGGAAAGATTTAAAAAGGGACCCAAGGGTCAACTTCTTCATGCAGACAGTGGTGCGCATATAGAATAAGCTGCCAGAGGAAGTCGAGGAGGCTGGTACAATTACAACATTTAAAAAGCACCTGGATGGGTATATGAATAAGAAGGGTTTAGAGGGATATGAGACAAATGCTGGCAAATGGGACTAGATTTAAGAAATCATTAAGAAATCAAAATATTTAAGAAACATGGACAAGTTGTACCAAAGGGTCTGTTTCTGTGCCATACAACTCAATGACTCTTTTCCAAATTGTTGTCCTGCATTGCGACCACATCTTTTTGCTTTGTACGCTCACATTTCCCCTCTCTCAAACCCTTTCCACCTCCAATTAATTTAAAGTCTTCTCCACAGGACTAGTTCTTTGATTTGCCAGTGCAAAAACTCTAGCATAGTTCAACCGAACAGTCCTGCCACAACAGCTCCTTTCTATCACATAACTAGGGGGCATAGGTTTAAGGTGGGATAAGGAAAGTTAAAAGGAGGAGATGTGCCAGACAAGTTTTTGTTTTAAACACTGCAGGTGATAAGTGTCTGGAAAGCACCTAGAAGTGGTAGGAGCAGCTACGATAGCAACATTTAAGAGGCTTTTAGACAGGTGAACAGGCAGGAAACAGAGAGATACAGACCATGTGCAAGCAGATGAGATTAGATTAAAATAGTGACATGGTGGGCTGAAAGGCCTGTTCCTATGCTGTGCTGTCCTGTGTTTTGGTGCTACAACTGAAACCCATTCCATCCATACCAAACAGTATCCATCCCTGCTAATTATACAGTATTGCCAGCTTTTCAAATGGTAAAACAGAAAAGCCCTCAGCAGCTGGGCTGCCATGTTGGAGAGCAGGGGGATGCATCACAGTGTTGCCTGTATTTGCAGCTTAACCCAAACAGAGACGGAGGATCTGTAAACCTGTGTCTACCTTTCTACTGTTCTGTCTCAAGTATTTTCTGATGGTGACATGGTGAAGGCAAAACTGATTGGTGATTCACCCAGCAGTGACAGGATGAGACCATTAAGTGGTCTTAATTCCCCACTTAAGGTTCTCAACTGATGAGAAAAGAGGAAGGTGGGCCTTCTGGCCAAAGCATGATGCTAGTGTAACTGGTGAGGTGACAGAGTCCAGCTGTGGTAAGAAATGCCCTTTGTGCCTTCATGTTTGTCTTCAGGGAGTGCAGAAAATTCGGCTCATCAATAGAAACAGGCTGATGCTAGACACAGCACAGCATCGGCAACAGGTAGTTTGGTGGTGTTCAGATGAGGATGGACATTGTCAGACGTTGTATTTTCCAGTGGCAATTGTAGATTGATGGCCATTTCCATAAAAGTAAAGACTCATTAAGACAAAAGGTAAAGACAGTGAGAACATCTTGTCAGGGTCAAGGAGCAACCGAAGGTCTCATTCAAAGGGAAGCTGTCATTGCTTTAAGGGAAATCCCTTCTCCAGATCCTGGTACACAGGAAAGAACAAAGTACAGCAAAGGGTGACAAAACAGACAATAAGAACAACCAAATAGTAACTATGATACTTAAAAGGATAGGAGAATAAGCACCAAATGTTTTCACAATTACATACTGAAAGAGAGGGTAGTCAGGAGCAATGTGGGTCTCTATAAAGCTAATAACAGTGACGTAGTCAATGAAAATAAGGAAATGGTGGATATGCTGAATAATTACAGTGCATCAGTATTTATAACTGAAGATTGGAGGCAGTCTAGAAAGAGTTCACTGGTGTATAGGAGCTGTGTCGTGAGGAGAACGTTGAATAGGTTCAGCCTATACTTATTGGAGTTTGTAAGAATGAAAGGAGACCTTTTTGAAATATACAAGATTCTTCGGGGATGTCTTTTTTATTCATTCATGGGCTGAGGGTATCACTGGCTAGACCAGCATTTATTGGCCATTCCTAAGTAGGGATGGGAATTAAATGCTGGCATAGCCAGTGATGCCCTCATCCCATGAATGAATTAAATAAAAAGATAAAAATTGCCCAGAAAGTAGTTGACAGTCAACCACATTGCTGAGGGTCTGGAGTCACATGTCATCCAGACCAGGTAAGGATGGCAGCTTCCTTCCCTAAAGGACATTAGTGAACCAGATGAGTTTTTCTGACAATTGACAATGGTTTCATGGTCATCAGACTCTTCAAACAATTTTTTTTAATTGAATTCGAATTCCACCATCTGCCATGGTGGGATTCGAGCCTGGTTCCCCAAAACATTACCTGGGTCTTTGGATTACCAGTATAGCGGTAGATGAGGAAAGGTTGCTTCTCCTTGTGGGACAGTCTAGGACGACAAGGCATAATCTCATAATATGGGGTCACACATTTAAGTGAAATGTAGATGAATTTCTTCTCTTAAAGGGTAACGAATATGTGGAATTCCTGAGCCCATTTGATTCACTTCCATGATTTCAGAAAATAGTTGGAGGCGCTGTATACTATAAAAGCTATAGACCCTGACAAGGTCAAAAATTACAACACCAGGTTAAAGTCCAACAGGTTGATTTGAAGATAAGCTTTCAGAGTCTCACACCTTCTTCAGGTGTCAGTGAAAGGGGTGGCATCAGACCCTGACAACATGCCAGCAATAGTACTGAAGACTTGTCACTCCCCTAGCTGTTCCAGTACAGTTATAACACTGGCATCTACTTGACAACGTGGAAAATGGAAGAGGTATGTTCTGTACACAAGAAGAACAAATCTAACCCAGCTAATTATCACCCCAGACTCTTGATCAGTAAAAAATGATGGAAAATGTCATCAACAGTTCTTACGAGCAACACCTGCTCAGCAATAAGCTGTTCAGTGATGCCCAGTTTAGGTTCTGCCAGAGTCCCTCAGCTGCTGATCTCATTACATTCAAACATGGACAGAAGAGCTAAATTCCAGAGGTGAGGTGAGAGTGACAGCCCTTGATAGCCAGGCAATATTCACATAGCGTGGTATGAATGAGGCCTAGCAAAACTGGAATCATTAGGAATCAGGGCAGACTCACTACTGATTGGAGTCATACCTGGCACAGACAGTTTTGGTTGTTGGAGATCAGTCATCTCAACTCCAGGACATCTCTGCTGGGGTTCCTCAGGGTAATGTCCTCAGCCCAACCATCTTCAGCTGCTTCATCAATGTGCTTCGCTCCATCATTAGGTCAGATGTAGGAATGTTTGACGATGATGCTGAATATTGTGCAATCATTTGCGACTTCTCGCATACTAAAGCAGTCCATGCTCAAATGCAAGAAGATCTGGACAATATCCAGACTTGGGCTAATATGTGGCAAGTAACATTCATACCACACAAATGCCATTTAATGATCATCTAACCACTGCTTCTTGGCATTTAATAGTATTACCATCACTGAAACCCCACGACCAACATCCTGGAGATTGCCATTGACCAGAAACTCAACTGGACTCGCCGCATAAACACAGTGACTACAACAGGTCAGAGACAAGGAATACTGCAGCATGTAACTCACCTCTTGAATCCCCAAAACCTGGCCACCATCTACAAGGCACAAGTCTGGAGCATGATGGAATACTCCCCACTTGCCTGGATGGGGGCAGCACCGACACAAGGAGCTTGACACCAGGACAAAACAGACCGCTAGATTGGTACCACATCCACAAGCATTCACTCTAAGATCGACTTCCAGTAGCAGCAGTATGTGCTATCCACAAGACACTGCAGAAATTCACCAAAGATCATTAGACAGCACCCTCCACACCCACGACCACTTCCATCTAGACAGACAGGATAACAGCTATGTGGGAGCACCACCACCTGCAAGTTCCCTCAAACTCACTCTCAATCTTGACTTTTTCTTCGTTCTTTAACCATCACTAGGTAACAATCCTGGAATTCCCTCCCTAAGGACATTGGAAGTCTACTTACAGAACATGGACTGCAGTGGTTGAAGGTAGCAGCTCACCATCACATTCAAGGGACAACAGGGTAGGCAATAGCCTAGTGGTATTATCGCTAGACTATTAATCCAGAAACCCACATAATATGCTGGGGACCTGGGTTCAAATCCCACCATGACAGATGGCAGAATTTGAATTCAATAATAATCTGGAATTAAGAGTCTAACGATGACCATGAATCCATTGCTGATTGTCAGGAAAAACCCATCTGGTTCACTAATGTCCTTTAGGGAGGGAAAATCTGCCATCCTTTCCTGGTCTGGCCTTCATGTGACTCCAGACCAACAGCAATGTGGTTGACTTTTAATTGCCCTCTGGGAAATTAGGGATGGGCAATAAATGCTGGTCCAGCCAGCGATGTCCGCATTCCATCAATGAATAAAAAAATAGAATTATGTTTGGGCAATAAATGCTGGCCAGCCTGTGACACCCATGTGCCATGAGTGAATAAAAAAAAAAGACAAATGGCTGTTGAGGCTGGGTCATTAAGTATAATCACTGTTCAGGTTGACAGTCTTTTAAAAAAAAAATCAGCAAATGAGTTATGGGGAAAAGGCAAGAAAGTGTAGTTGGGCATTATTAAATCAATTATGATCTCATTGAATGGCAGAGCAGACTAAATGGGTTGATTGGTCTGATTATACTCTAATGTCTTATGGCCTTAAGAGATCAGTCTGCCAGACATCCCCAGGAAATTAATGTTGCATCGGAGCAAAATACACCTAAATTACTGACAGCAAAATAACGAGAATAAAGAAAACAAGTTCCTCAATTATAACAAAAACCAAAAGAACTGCGGATGCTGTAAATCAGGAACAAAAACAAAGTTGCTGGAAAGGCTCAGCAGGTCTGACAGCATCTGTGAAGGAGAAAACAGAGTTAACATTTCAGGTCCGATGACCCTTCCTCAGAACCTTTCCTCAACTATAACATTTGATTTTTCCCCATTTTTGTGAAGAAAATACAAAGTATTCATTAAGAACATATCTTCTACTTGTACAAGCAACTGAACTTCTTGATCTCTTACTGGTCCCTCCTTTTCCTTAATTTCATTTGTAAAACTGACCTTTCCCCAATTTAGAATGCGTACTTCAGGTGCATCCTTGTCTTTTTCCGTAAAGGTTGAAACTAAGAGTAGGAGTAGGTAGTTAGTCCATCAAGCATACTTTGCCATTCAACATGGTCATGGCTAACCTTGATCTGAACATCATACTCCCACTCTCTCTCCTTGAAACTTTTGGCCTCTAGAAATCTATTTCTTTCTTAAATATATCCAGTGACTTGGTCTTTACAGTGCGCTTTGATAGAGAATTCCACAAGATTACCACCTTCAGAGTGAAAAAAAATCTCATCTCAATGTAAAATGGCCTACCCATGTCCCGAGACTGTGACTCATTGTTCTGGACCACCTAGTCAGGGAGATATCATGCCTTCAACCAGTCTGTCCAGCCTGTCAGAATTTTATAAGTTTCAACGAGATCTCATTTTATTCTAAAATTACAGAAATTACAGGTCCAGCCTATCCCAGAAATTAGTCTGGCGAATCTTCACTGCACTCCGTCTATGTCAAATGTACTTTAGGTAAAGAGACTAAAACAGCATGCAATACACCAGATGTGGTCTCACCAAGGCAGTAAGGCTGCCTTCTTTCTGTACTTAAAAGGGGAGGCAATGGCCTAGTGGTATTATTGCTGGACTGTTATCCAGAATGTTATCTGGGTCTCTGGGTTCGAATCCCACCACAGATGATGTTGGAATTTGAGTTCAATAAATACCTAGAATTAAGAATCTATCGATGACCATGAATCCATTGCTGATTGTCAGGAAAAACCCACCTGGTTCACTAATGTCCTTTAGGGAAGGAAACTGCCATCCTTACTTGATGTGGCCTACATGTGACTCCAAACTCTCAGTAATGTGACTGACTCTTAACTACCATCTGGACAATTAGGGATGGGCGATAAATGCTGCCTAGCCAGCGAAACCCTCATCTTACGAATGAATGAATGAAGGAAAAAAGCCTTTTGCAATGAAGTGCGCCTATCATATGTCTAATAAACACAGCAAAATGCTGCAGATTCTGAAAACCCGAGACCAACAGAGAATGTAGGCGAAATCAGCAGGTCTGGTGTCCTTGTGGAGAGAAAAAGTTAACACTTTGTACAAGATATGAGAGATAAAAGGTACTGCAGATGCTGGAGAATCCGAGATAACAAGCATGGGGCTGGATGAACACAGCAGGTCAAGCAGCATCATAGGAGCAGGAAAACTTGACGTTTCGGGCCTAAATCCTTCATCAGAAAATGGGTTAGAAAATGGTGGTTTATATGCTTTCAATGGAGGCACAGGAGGAGCAAGGACAGCAAATGCTATGGAGACCCAGTGCGAAGGACAAAGGGATTGCTAGTTGTGGTGAAAGAGAAAAAAAATGTGGAAGGAATGTAGTTTAAGGTGTGAAACAGAGAAAATGCATCGTCTCTGCTGACAGCAAAGTAGACAACTCACAGACAAGGCTGTGAAGTGAGAATGAAGAATACAAGAAATATTGAGGACAGACACCATATAGCCAGGCTTTCAAGTTGTGGAATTCAACATAACGCTTTGACACTTTATAGCCTCAAGGACTCAATCAACATCCTGGGAGTTACCATTGATCAGAAATTCACCACATAGATGCAATGGCTACAAAAGCAAGTCAGAGGCTAGGAATACTGCACTAATTAACTCACCTCCTGGCTCCCAAAAGCCTGTGCACCATCTACGAGGCACAAGTCAGGGGTGTGGTGGAATACCCACCATGTGCCTGAATGAGTGCAGCCCCAACAACACTCAAGAAGCTTGGCACCATCCAGGACAAAGCAACCTGCTTGATTGGCACTACATCAACAAGCATCCACTCCCTCCACCACCGACGCTCAGTAGCAACAGTGTGTACTATCTACAAGATGCACTGCAGAAATTCACCAAAGTTCCTCAGACAGCACCTTCCAAACCCATGACCACTTCCACCTAGAAAGACAAGGGCAGCAGATACATGGGAACACCACCACCTTCAAGTTCCCCTCCAAGTCACTCACAGTCCTGATTTGAAAACATGTCATGTTCCTTAACTGTCGCTGGGTGAAAATCCTGGAATTCCCTCCCTAATGGCATTGTGGGTCAATCCAGCGGTGGACTGCAGTGGTTCAAGAAGGCAGTTCACCGCTACCTTCTGAAGGGCAACCAGGGATGGGGAATAAATGCTGGACGCTACATCCCACAATATGAATAAATTAAAAAAGTAGAAAATGAGATTTTATTCCTTGAGTTTGTGTTGTGTATTAGTGGAACACTGCAGCAAATCCAGGACAAATGTTAACATGAGAGCATGGGGGTTTATTGAAATTGCAAGCAACTGGATGGTTGGGGTCATTGCTATGAATACAGTGGAGGTGTTCACCAAAGGGATTACCCAGTATGCATTTGGTTTTGCTAATTAAAAGGAAACTGCATGATCTGTTACTGCAGTAAATGAGATAGAAAGAAGTAGAAATAAAACACTGCTTCATCTAGAATGTGTTCAGGGCCTTGGAGAGTAAGGATGTAGAAGGTGAATAGGTAAGTATTAAGAGTGATGGAGAAGTGGACCAGGGTGTCACAGAGACAGCAGCCCCTGTGTAATGCTGACAGTGGAAGCGAGGGGAAAATGTGCTTGGTGGTGGCCTCCTCCCAGAGGCTGTGGAAATGGCAGAGGATAATACTTTGAATGAAAAGACGAATGGGTTGAAAAGTGAGGACAAGGGGAATCCTTATATTAGTCTGGGAAGGAGTGGAGGAAGAAGTGCAGATAAGTGGTCAGATGTGGCTCAGAGCCCTGTCAACCATATGAGAAGGGTATCTTTGGTTCACTACTGCACTAAATTAAGTGTGAAAGTAAGTTGCAATGAAGAAATAAGAAAGTCACAAATAGATAATGGATATTTTAGGTGAATGGGCCAAAATTTGGCAGATGAAGTTTAGTGTGGGTAAATGTGAGGTTTTCCAGTTTGGTCGGAGGAATAGAAAAACAAATTATCTAAATAGAGAGAAACTTCAGAATGCTTCAATGCAAAGGGATCTGGGTATCTTTGCACATGAATCACAAACGAGTATGCAGACACAGAAGGTAATAAGGAAGGCAAATGGATTTTTGACATTTATTTAAAGGAATAAAGTATAAAAGTAAGGAAGTGCTGCTGAAGCTATACTAGTGAGACCCCACCTGGAGTATTGCATACAATTTCGGTCCCTTCATAAGAGATTAGAGTGATAAAAATCAAAGGACATGAAATTGATAGTATTATACTTAAATGGATTGTGAATTGTTTCCTATCTGCTAACTGGGATAAACAAAAAAAAGGGGTGTTTTTCTCAGTAAAGGGTGAAAAGTGGAGTCCCACGGGGATCAGTGCTTGGGCCCCAGATATTCATAATAATATAATCAACAATTTCAATGAAAGAATCAAGTATAATCAACGTTGATGATATAAAACCAGGTAGGACTGAGAGTGATGAGGAAGATGTAAAGAGCCTTCAAGGTGATTTAGACAGGAATGAGCGAATAGGCAAGTGCTCGGCAGATTCACTTTTCTAGACTTCATTAATAGTAGTATACAGTACAAAGATGGTAGCCATGATGTGGAAGTGCCAGTGTTGGATTGGGTTGGACAAGGCCAAAAATGTCACAACAACCTGGTGTCATATGACTTTTGACCTTATACAAAAAAGAGACATTATGAAGAACTTACACAGGATACTAGTTAGTCCCCAGCTGCAGAAACTGGGTAGGGTTCTGGGTGCCACACTATAGGAAGGATATAAATGCATTGGAGAAACTGCAGAAGAGATTTCCAAGAAATAAGGCATTTAAATTATGAGCAAGGTTTGGAGAAGTCAGGACCGTTTTCCGTAACAGGAGAAAGCCAAGAGCAGATTTGACAGAACGTTTCAAAATCATGAGGGATCTGAACAGGACTGAAAGAAGTTGTTCCTTCTTTTAAAAGGATTGACACCAGAGGGCAATGTTTTAACATATTCTGCAAGAGAAATAAATGCAATGAGAAAAAGCATTTTTTTCCCACAGTGAAGAGTTAGGATTCAGAATATACTGCCTGCAAGCATGATGGAGACAGATTCAACTGAGGCATTCAAGTGGGTTTTGGATGATTACACAAATCGAAATAATATGCAGGATTATGGGGAAAATGCTCAGAATGCTGGTACAGATACAATGGGCCAAATGCCCTCTTTCGCACTGTAACAATTCAATAATTCTCACTCTTGATTGTCTAGTTTAAAAAAGGTTGCTGATTGGATCCCAACATCAGATGACTAATGCAGAACAATATGGTGACATGCAACACACACTGTAAAACCAGAAATATCATAGAAAGAGCGCCTTAAAAAATTCATGCCAAATAGCTTTTATTTGACATTGACATTTGACTTTGGTCAATTAAAGTTATCACCTGTGATAGCTTTTAATAATTTACCAGAAAACTGGCTTAGATTTCTGGTTCAGTGATCTACTCCAGTTAACACTGCAATCCTGCTAGCAAGAAGGACACTCGATAGTTTTAGTTCTACTTTGCACTTGAGAGGAAGCGAGGTGAATGTAAAATAGAAATAAGATTTTTATTATGCTCTGGGTACTTCTGGTAGAACTGTAACTTTTTAATACTCTGAAACCTATGAATTATGCACAAATTTTGTTTATTTGTTAAAATTATGTTTTACTCTGTACAGTTAACAAGAATCACGAGAACATTTCTAAAATGCAATTTTATGCACCATTCATACCTAAAATGTCAAGATCAAAACATGTTTGACAAGATTGTGGCACAACACAAAGAGGAAAAGGAACTTAAATGAAGTAGTAAAGGCATTCAGCTCCTGGCTATGAAGAAATTTACTCGAATATCGCCAGGATGAGGGGAAGATATTGGGATTTTTCTCCTCAGAACAATAAGTATTTTAAAAAAAAATCACAGAAAAACAACTTTATAGAGTAATTCAAAATTGAGGTGTTTTGATACAGAAGGTAGGCAGGAACTTTTCTTCAGACACAGTATTAAAATATCTACTAAAAAGCAAGAAAAACCATATTTTTAAAAAACACTCAGCAAATTGTTATGATCTGGAAGTACTCAAAGGGATTGCTACGTCAAAATAATTTTTTTAACTCACAATCTTCAGTTCAACTAATTGCTTGTTCTTTTGGCACAGACCCGGTTATATTAGCGTGGATTGAAAATAACTACAGAGCGGCACAGCAGTTAGCAGTGTTGCCCCACAGCACGAGCAACCCAGCCTCAATTCCACCCTCTGACGACTGGCTGTGTGGAGTTTGGTGGATTAGACATGCTAAATTGCTCATTAGTGTCCAGGGATGTGCAGGCTAAGTCGCTTAGCTATGGGAAATGTACGGTATAGGCTACTGAGGGTGGATCAGAGTGGGAGGCTCTTTGGAAGGTCGGTGTGGACTCGATGGGCCGAATGCCCTGCTTGCACGCTGTAGGGATCCTATGATTCTATTTGCTGGACCAGACCCACTGAGTTTCAACAGCACTTTCTGAATAGATTTCACATTTCTGCAGTATTTTGCTTTTAACTAAAATAGCTGGGGTGTCTTATGGTCTAAATTTTACCAAATATTTCCTAAATACTTCATTTAGGATCTTGATGTATTTTATAGTCTGTTTTGTCTGGATGGCCCAGCAAACAGTGAAATATTTTGGATAATAGTTATTATATAAGTAACATTCTTTGTGTACACTGAATATAAAGAGCACTGCACAACATTCGAGTTCGTTCACATTTATAGACATCTCTTATGTAAAGTGTTTTCTTTTAAATACCCTATAGATTTAGAAGGGCTGCAGCTAAGTGTCATCTTAGCCATCTTGATACTATCACATTATAGCACAATTTGAAAAAAAACTAGATGCATGAAAGAACATTCGCATGAATAGGTGCGTTTACTTGCAAGCAGAGCAACCCTTCGTGCTGCAAATATTAACTACACTAACACTGTAAACTAGAACTATAGTGAATAAGTGGACTAAGTGCCCACAGTACTTCAGCTAGAAACGGAAAAAGATGGAAACGTTAGAGGAAGTCAGCACATCACCGAATGACAACACGACGCTGGCCTTCCCTCCTTCAAAAACAAACTTAGCGACAAACACTTCTCACAAACACAGTGATCCTTCAATATCTTGTCAACACTTGTATCACAACGTCCTTTTCATAACTTTCCTCCAAGAAGAAGTAGTAACGTTCCTCGTACCCTCATCCCATTAAAGCTTTCCGCTATACAGTCAGCCCAATCCTGACAGGGAGCTTTCTCCTGTTCCTCTCGGAAAACAATAATTAAGACAGAAACGAACAAGGGCTGTCACCTGAGAGACGAAGCCTCAGCTCACCAGAGACGGGCGACGAGCTGAAAGCGGTTAGAGCCAGTAGCAGCAACGCTGCACGAACACGACCCGGCACCGGCTTCATGATGCGGCCGCCTGCACTCGCGCTCTGTGCGCCTTGCGCGCGCACTGGGCACGCTCCAGCCACCGCCATGTGACTCCCGCGCGCCGACACCGCGGCACGCGGACCCACCTGAGAAGCCACGGAGCCGCTGCCGTTAGAGCAGGATTTACAAACAACAAGCTGAAGTCGCTGGAAAAGCTCAGCAGCATCTGTGAAGGGGGGAGAAAAAAAACAAATCAGAGTTAACGTTTCGGGTCCGGTGACCCTTCCTCAGAACTCAAATCCAGAGTTACCATTTGCTGGCGCGGTTAGCCGTTCAATGGAGAGATTTCAGAGATAAAAGGTACTGCAGATGCTGGAGAATCCGAGGTAACAAGCATGGGGCTGGATGAACACAGCAGGCCAAGCAGCATCATAGGAGCAGGAAAGCTTGACCTGCTGTGTTCATCCAGCCCCACACCTTGTTATCGATGCAGAGATTTATTGAGTTTTGGAGAAACGCCATGTTGCAAAGTCGAACTCTAGTTTTTTTAAAAACATTTATTCTGCAGGCCTGTTGTTTCCAATAGCGGATTGAGAAGAGATTTTTTTTAAAAAAAGCAAAGATTGATGGAGGAACTCATCAGATCTGGTAAAACGGAGATAAAAGGTACTGCAGATGCTGGAGAATCCGAAATAACAAGGTGTGGGGCTGGATGAACACAGCAGGCCAAGCAGCATCAGAGGAGCAGGAAAACTTGACGTTTCGGGCCTAGACCCTTCATCTGGTAAAACGTTAACGTTTCGGGTCGAGAACACCGACTGTGAGGAAGTGTCAGTTCATCTTGATTCGTCTTGTCAGTTGTTTCCCCCACCGTTCATCCTCACTCCACACAATAGCACCGTGCTGTTTCTTGGCTGCACCGAAATCTCAAGTTAAACAAGAACAGAAATTGCTGGAGAAACTCGGCAGATGTAGCAGCATCTGTGGGGAGAAAGCAAGGTTAATCGCTTGGGGAGAGAGATAGTAGGAACTGCAGATGCTGGAGAATCTGAGATACCAAGGTGTGGAGCTGGATGAACACAGCTGGCCAAGCAGCATCAGAGGAGCAGGAAGGCTGACGTTTTGGGCCTAGACCCAGTGGCCCTTCTTCGGAGCTGACTGATTTTAGCTAGGAAGATGTAGTATGTACAAAAGCCAAAGTTGCTGGAAAAGCCCAGCAGGTCTGGCAGCATCTGTGAAGAAAAATCAGATTTAACGTTTCAGGTTTCAAAATTTAACTCTGACTTTTTTTCTTCACAGATGCTGCCAGACCTGCTGAGCTTTTCCAGCAGCTTCTGTTTTTGTTCCTGATTTACAGCATCTGCTGTGTGGTTTTTATTTAGATCATAGAATCCCTACAGTGTGGAAACAGGCCCTTCAGCCCAACAAGTCCACACTGACCCTCAGAGCATCCCACCCAGACCTATCCCCCTTTAACTCCCCTAATCTAGGCATCCCTGAACATTACAGGCAATTTAGCATAGCCAATCCACCTAACCTGCACATCTTTGGACAGTGGGAGGAAACTCACGCAGACACAGGCAGAGTGTGCAAACTCCTCACAGTCACCCAAGGGTGGAATTGAACCTGGGTCCCTGGCACTGTGAGGCAGCAGTGCTAACCACTGAGCCACCGTGCTGCCCCTAGATGTAGTGTGTATGCTGAAGATCAGGAGCACGTCTGGAGATGGAGGTGGCCCAGAGAGAGAAAGTTGTAACTAGGCAGACAAAGGGATGTATAATGGTGGGAGAAAGGAAAGCAGATCAGTAGGGGTCATTAGGAGGTGAAAATGTGTTTGGCTTTGATGAAAGCAGTCCATTGCAGCATCATGACATGTCCAGGGGTTGGGTGGCGGCACCAGTAAAGGATATGGAAGAAGGTGTTGAGGTGCTAACCTTACTGAATTCAATATTTCAAGTGTTTTAATTAATTCCATTTTTCGTTTCGAAACAAGTTCTAAAGTTACCTTTTAGTATTATGTACCTGTGTACCTGGTTCATTTAGAGCATTTAGAGTCAGACGGCATGGAAACAGACCCTTCGGTCCAACCAGTCCATGCCCACCATACCCAGACCCACCTCCCTGCACTTGGCCCATACCCCCCCAAACTTCTCCTATTCATGTCCTTATCCAAATGTCCTTTAAACGTTGTAACCGTACCCGCATCCATCTCTTCCTCCGACAGTTCATTCCACACATATTTAAGGCACATAAACAGGCCATCAGTAGGCCGTTTCACTCCCCATACTCTAACACTCAATAATCTTAGTTTTAAGAAGTAGTTTTTGTAAAGTTTAGTTAGTTTGACTAATGTGTGGAGATATAAAAGAGCATCTCATTTTTGTCAGATACACGGCCTGTTCGTGTGAAAACTGGAGACATATGTCTTCTCATGTCCTGATAAAACACGTGTGGTCAGTTGGAGGAGCTTGCATTCCAAATTTTGAAATTGAAGCCACAGATGATATCAGTAGATATGGTTAGGTATGGAAGAATTTAGCTATGATGAATTAATGTGCGGCATCTAGCAGGATCGTGGTCCAAGAACTGGAAATTATAGATTATGCTTTTCCATCGAGCATGAACGCAATGGGATAAACGGTTCTCTTCAGGCCAGATCACCGCCTCATTTCTGACATGACTAAGCATCTGCTGGCCAATTTGTGAGCGTGCAGTGGTGATCTCTGTGAATTATTGGCTGAGGGCAGGACGTCCTATGCTAGTGTTATCAGTCCATGAACCAGAAGGATGATCTGACCTTATATTTAAAGAGATGGCAGACACGTGATTATAAGTCCTATGGGCAGGAACAAGCACTTCTCTGCCCAACATCATATTGCAAAGGCAACACTGAGGGCAAAGGGGTGGGGAGGAAAGTGAAGCAGAAGTACAAAAAATCCATGCATCAGAATGGTAACTCCTGTGTTAAGTATATTTCCTTCCGTCACCACATAATACAAGAGGAAGTTATATCATCTCCTCCAGAGTACTCTAAGCATTTCATTTTGATCCACTCTCATATAATCAGCATTAATGTTTTGAGTCTGGTGACCCTTCCTCAGAACAGTTCTGAGGACGGATCACCAGACCCGAAACGTGAACTCTGATTTTTTTCTTGACACATGTTGCCAGACCTGCTCAGCTTTTCTGGCAACTTCTGTTTTTGTTCCTGATTTACAACATCCGCAGTTCTTTCTCATATCATCAGCGCCCAGGAACGATAGAGCGGCTTGCTGTTTCACGATGACTCCCTTCTCCCGACTATGACTGAGTGATGGGATGCTCATATTTCTGCATGGGTAGAGACAACCTTGCTATCAGACCAAGCAAGGCTCAATGGAAGTACCAAAGGAACTCAGCAGCCATGGGATCATCCAGAGAATATGACTGCAGTGTCGCAAGAGCCTAAATGACCATTTCCATTCTATGAGAGTGAACAGTTAACACTGTTGGCAAATCAGGTGCACGCATAAGAGAAGACATGTGGATGATGAATATCAGAAGTGAGTCAATCAATGTCTATTGTTCAGGGAACTGGGAGGTGGGAGGGATTGGGAAGGAAAGGCTTGTAGAGAGGAATAATGACAACTGCTAGTGCAAAGTGGATTCAAACAGGAAAGTATGATGTTGACAGAAAGAATAATCTTTATTCTTCTACAGTGGACAAGGAGAAGAGTGTCCATATTGCTTGAGATAGTTGAAGTACTGAGGAGGTTATGCCCTGCCCAAATAGGCTCTCTGATGCTGATGAAGAAGCAGCTGTTAGTGAACATGGGTGTTGATCAAATGGTAGTAGAGTCAGTGGAGCTGTGTCATGGTGAGAGAGTTTGCAGCTGACAGAATAGTTGAATATGCAACAGATAATGGCAGTATAATGACAGTAAGGGTGAACAGTGTAATGAGATCAGAGGCTGGAGGATATCAGTCTGTAATGCATTGAAAGGCAAAGGATGACTCTCAGATGCTGTAACCTCTTAGAAACCTCCAGTGGCTGCTGGAGATTTGTGATCAACTGCCATTGCCTTATCACATTGAGCTCAAGTAACCAGCTGCATAGCAAGGGAGAATGAGAGACCTGCATCTGGGGTCTTCACTCAGAACCTCTGGGTCTCTCTCCCTAAGGGCATTGTTTGTAAACCTAAAGCAGGTGGACTGCTGCAGTTCAAGAAGACAACTCACCACCATCTTCTCAAGGGCACCTAGGAATGGGCAACTATAGCTGGTGGGCCAGCGATACTCAGATCCCACTCATGAATAGAAAACTCAACATCACGTTCAATAACTTTAGATGAAGAGTCACTAGACTCAAAACATTAACTCTGCTTTCTTCCCACAGATACTGCCAGACCTGCTGAGTTTCACCAGCAATTTCTGTCTTTGTTTCTGATGTCCACAGTTTTTTGTTTTATTTTGTTCAGAGCAATCCTGATGGCCTTTCTGCAAGTGGCATCAGTACCTCAAGATGTTCCAGCAAGAGAAGAGACTCTTGTCATGAGCAGGGGTCCTTCACATTGCTGTGTCTCAAATTCTCAGGTGACTAGAGCTTGCCCACCAAATTCATCAAAGACAAAGGGGTATCATACACAGCAACCTGTCTTAGAGCCCATTGGCAGTCCATCACATCATAGAACACAGGAAAGATTTGAAAAACCAGCACAAATACACATGGGTGACCACAGTGATCCTCCACTTGGATGTGTGAGAGAATTTGTGGAGTATTTTATCAAATTGCGTTTGATAGACTGTCTGTGGTTGTGAGCTCCGTCGTGTTTAGATTTTGGGTTAAAAGACATCTATCCTACATTTTAGCATCATACATTTTTTGAGGCATGTTTGAATGTGAGGGTTGCAGTGAAGTCTGTGCTTATGATGGTCTGAAATATTCAGAGGGGTTGCCTGTCTCAGGACACTGCGGTTCAGCTGCTGATAAGTTGCACTCTATTACAATGACCGAATCCACCCCCACCGCCCACGGGCCAATAATCACCTTTTAACACCCTCTGACGTCTCAAGCACAATCCTTAGCAGGGTTGGCTGGTAGGCTTAATAATACAACAGACCTACCTTAAGTCTAGTTTCCTTACCTCTTCTTCAGGAATTGGCTTTAGTCCCACTAGTGGCTACTGTTTAAACCTGGCACTGCTGAAACTGCAAAGCTGTCAATGTGATTGATTGACAGCTCTTCAAGGTAGGATCTCCTCTCCAAATGGAGGAAGAAGTCTTGTCCTGTGCCAATTAAACCCCACCATTGCTGCATTGCAGCTGGCTTTCTCATGGGATGATTTCCAACCAAGCTTTTCATCAGAGGGATAGGGAATGCATTGCCCCATAAAATTCAGCTGTATATTTTTATTCCAGATTTACCCGTTCTGTATATACAGCTCCTTTTGAGGGTGAAAAGCCAGTTTTTCATCTTAAGTTGTACTATCATGAATCAGTGTGTGGTTCATTCTGTATTGTCTTTAACACTTTGTTTTCTTTGTGTCTCAGACGAATGTAAATATGCAAAATGTGGTCCAACCACAGTACTATATAGTTTCATCATAATTTTATAATTAACCTTTGGCCACTTTTTTATTGTCATTTTACTGGATATATTGATTGCAACCTTGCCTTGGTTACTTGCATTTGGTGGAGAATATTTTTACGCACCTAGATCTCTTTCCACTTCATCAATAACGCTTTCAATATCACTCGTGGGACTACATATGGCTATAATTTTAATGTTTTGAGCAGAAGGATCCCATTGACAATCTGATGGTACTAAATTTGAACAGGTCAGAGCCATTTTAAGACCTAAATCATATAGAACCATGGGTTGTCCAATCACAAACATGTATTTCACTGCAGATTATTCGATGTCAGATGGCCTGTGGAATGTCAGTAAAATAATTCGCCTTGGGGAAGGGGTGGAAAGAGAGCCTGGCTTGTAATGGCTGTGATTATTTTTGTGGTCTATAGAGAAGCATCTCTTTTCCTGCTGGACCAAAAGATTGTTTTTGATCCTCATCAGCGATATTGCCATCAAAATTGTTCAGAGTGTGGATTGTGCAAATGACATATAATTTTGTCACAAATGCATCATTAGAATGCTATGTGTATATGTATTGTAGGATTGAGCAAAAATCCCCATATTCTGAAATACTGGACCAAAATCCTAGACTTTGCAGATAACTTTTAAAAGTTTAAAAAAGGCAGCTGGGCTGTGCTCTGGGAAAATACAGTCGCAGAGACAGCTGCCTGAACCCATGGTTCAGCCCGAAAATCCAATTCACACCTCAACTGTAAAAGAATAATTAACCAGACCTAAGAAACCAACTTAACCCAGATATTTATGGAGCCTTTACAGACACCCAGAGATTCTTTTGCCCCTAAAATACCTGTTTACTGCCTTCTTCATTTCACATTCCCTAAATAATGGGGAAGAAGTCTTGTCCTGTGCCAATTAAACCCCACCATGGCTGCGTTGCAGCTGGCTTTCTCATGGAATGGTTTCCAACCAACCTTTTCATCAGAGGGATAGGGAATGCATTGTCCCATAAAATTCAGCAGTATATTTCTATTCCAGATTTACCCATTCTGTATATACAGCTCCTTTTGAGGATGAAAAGCCAGTTTTCCATCTTAAGCTTGTACTATCAGGAATCAGTGTGTGGTTCGCTCTGTATTGTCTTTAACACTTTGTTTTCTTTGTTTCTCAGGCGAATGTAAATATGCAAAATGTGGTCCAACCAGTGTCAGAGCCAGGGATCTGGGGGTGATTCGAACCACCTAAAAATCAGCAAATTGCTGATCACAAACCAGAACCCTTCAGGGTGTATATGTCCACCTAGTACCTGAAATAGGTTGATGCTTAAACTATCCAGGCGTTGCCCCATTTAAAATTGATAGTGGCTGAACACTGGTCTTTGTGGAAAATCCAACCTTCCAATACAATCAGCACCTCATTAATGTCAATTTAGCCAACTTAAAATCCTCTCCTTAATATTGCTTACTTTTTAAATCATGTGCAGATTTTTGAATTTAATTTTCTGTCTTTAATTCGGTCCCAGATACTTGCTTTGCCCAGTTTACACTGACTTTTAAGCTGAATTTTTTTCCCTTTTGATTGCCAGTTTAACCTCTTTGCAACGTATCTTTGAGTCCAGATCAGTTATGTGAATTAGAAATTGTAGTTGCCTCAACACTGAACCCCAAGATAGAATGCTCATTACATAAGCAAAGTACTGCAGATGTTGGAAATCTGAAATAAAAATGATAAATTCTGGTAAAGCTTAGCATGTTAGTTGCATCTGTGGACAGAAGTGGAGTTAATGTTCCAAGTCAATGGCGTTTCATCTCATCTGCTGAATTTTTGTTCTTATGTCAGTACACTTAGTACATTGCCTACCACAATTAAAAAACTGTAATTAACTTATCAGATATTCTGTAGCTCAATTCCTCATCAAGTTCGAGTGATGCAAACTCAGCTCAGTGGGAAAGAGGTGCTAAAACTGATTTTAGTTTGCCTAGGCCACCAAGAACAACATAGCAATTAGCTTACTCAGAGATAATAAGAACAGGAGATGCTAGAGTCTGAGGTAACACGGTGTGGAGCTAGAGGTACACAGCAGGCCAGGCACCATCAGAGGAGCAGGAAAGTTGATGTTTCAGGTCGGGACTCTTCTTCAGAAATGGGGAGGGGGAAGGGAGCTCAGAGATAACTAGAGAGAGGAGGGGTGGGGTGGGGGAAGGTAGGTAGGATGGTGATAGGTGAGTGCAGGTAGGCAGTGATGGGGATTGGTCAGTGAGGTGGGGGGGATAGGTGGGAGAGAAGACGGATATTTTGGGTCAAGTCAAGGAGGCGGGAATAAGAGGGAGGGTTGATCATGGGATGAGGCCGGGGGTGCTATTTTTATACTGGTAAAATCCACATTTAGGTCATTGGGTTGTAGGCTCTGGAGGTGGAATATGAGGTGCTGCTCCTCCAGTTTGTGGGTGGTGTCATTGTGACACTGAAGGAAACCCAGGATGGACGTGTCATCCATGGAGTGGGAGTGGGAGTTGAAATGGTTCGTGATGGGAAAGTGTTGTCGTTTGTTGTGAACAGAGCACAGATACTCTACAAAACAGTCTCTGAGCCTCTGCTTGGTCTCACCAACGCAGAGGAGGCCACATCGGGAGCAGCGGATGCAGTAGACCACGTTGACGGATGTGCAGGTGAACCCCTGTCTAATGCGGAAGGTTTGTTTTGTGCCTTGAATGGAGGTGTAGGGGGCAGGTGTAGCACTTCCTGTGGTTGCAAGGAAAGGTGCCGGAGTGGTGGGCTTATTGGGGAGTGTGGCGCGGATGAGGGAGTCGTAGAGAGAACGGTTCCTAGGGAAGGCAGATAGGGGTGGGGAGGGAAATATATCTTTGGTTGTGGGGTTGGATTATAGGTGGCGGAAGTGGCGGAGAATGATACATTGGATGAGAAGGTTGGTGGGATGATAAATGAGGACAAGGGGGATTCTGTCTTTATTTTTGTTGGGAGGAGGGGATGTGAGGGCAGATGTGCGGGAAACGCAAGATATTTGGTTGAGGGCATTTTTGATCACTGGAGGGGCCTGTTGTGGTCCTTGAAATAGGTGGACATCTGGGATGTGCGAGAGTGGACTGCCCCATCTTGTGAGCAGATGAGGCGGAGGAATTGGAAGTAGGGGATTCTTGCAGGAAGGTGGGTGAGAGGTGGAGTAGTCTAGGTAGCTGTGGGAGTCGGTGGGCTTGAAATAGATGTCGGTTTCGAGGTGGTCACCAGTCTTGCTTCTCATTATCATCCTGCCACCTCTGTTAGAAAGCACATTGATGTGCATATAATGTGAGAGCAGAATGAGATATGGCTGTGACTTCCTTGAACTTGAATAACATGACTGGGAATATAATGGGTGTCTCATGATCTCAGTGTCAGATGGTTTTCATTTTATTTTTGCAAATGTATGATTTAAAATAAGTGTTTTTGGTGTAGATTGTTCAATTATAACTGTGACTATAAAACAGCATACTTAGCAATTATACCTGTATCAGCAGCATTCTCCAAAGTAATAAGTCATAGTTCTAGGAATCATAAAACAATTTTAAAAACTGAAAAATCTTTGGCACATATTGGGTTAACTTGTTTTAGGGGCCCAGTACATTAAGAAATATTATTCTGCTTTGTGTCAGAACATAATTTGCTCCCAAGAATCTCTTCTGTGTTAATTTGGAATGGAGTTGAGTTGAAGCCTGAGAGATGAAATCTTCATGTTTACAATTTGACTGAAAGAGTTGGAGTGCTTACTGAATTTTTTATGAAGTTATGGTCAGCAAGATTTTATCCAACTATGAGACAAAGAGGAAAAGAAATGAGACATGTCCTATGCAAATCTGAATAGGTATAATAAAGAAGCAGACAAAAAGTTTATCTACTGATATCTTGGTAGATCAATATTCCTGTAAAGCTTTTTCTGCTTTGATGTTGATTTGATTCCCAATACGTCTTGCATTGAGGAACCAGTAACAAAAGTTCACCAGGCTTCCTGTCAGCTTTAAAAAAGGGGAAATAAAAAAAAGAAGAAAATACAGTGGAAAATTAAAATGAACTTGTACAGCACCGAAGACCAATATCTATTTTCCTCTGAACCTAAGACGAGATACTGTGTTACCAGTGCTGTCTATCTGAAACAAACTCGTGAAAAGCTGAAAATACCCAACTGTTCAGATATTCGTGGATAGAATTGACAATATTTTGAGTAGGGACCTTTTCTCAGAATTGGAACATATTAAAGATAAGCAGGATTTATAAGTACAGAGCAATGGGAAGGAAGGAGCGCAGTGGAACTGAAAACTGCATATAGCAGTTTGTGGTTTGGTAGAAGATAATAGACCGACAGAAACACCATTGTCATTTGGAACAAAAAGGAGAGTAATTAATTCAACAAAATTATGTGATGCTTAAAGGGATGGGGGGGGCGGGGGGGAGACAGGCGCAAAAAGAAGTTTGAAGCAATGGCAAAACAAAGCAGAGTGCTGTGGACCATAAGCCCAGTAGATGAAGGCAGGAGGATACTCCAACCCTGAAGGTGCATTAGGAGAGAAGGAGCCCACCCAAAAGATAATCAGTTCTTTGGTGTTCTGGTCAGCTATCTGCACAGAAAGAAAGCAAAGAGATGAACTAGGATTCGTGTAGATTTTTTTCTTTGAAAGGCCATAGCTGCAGCAGTGTTTCATATTTAAGACATAGATAGATATGTTCTTAATTGCAAAGGAGATCAAGGATTATGGGGAGAAGGCAGAGGAATGGGGTTGAGAAACATATCAGGCATGATTGAAAGATGAAGCAAATTCTGTTGGTCAAATGGCCTAATTCGGCTCCAGTATGTTATGGCCTTATGGGTATTTTTATTCACTTGTCGGGTGTGTGTGGGGTGGGGGTGGGGTGGTAGGAGATGGGGTGGGGTGCGGGCGGGTGGGGGTGGTGGTGGGAGGTGTGGGGTTGGGGGGACGGCAGCACGGGGGAAGTCACTGACTGGCTAGCATTTGTATCCGGTCCCTGATTGCCCTTGAGATGATGATGGTGAGCTGCCTTCTATAACTGCTGCAGTCCATGTGCTGCAGGTTGACCCACAATGCCATTAGGGAGAGAATTCCATGATTCTGACCGAGTGGTCTAAAATTAAATGAATGATTTGAATAAGATGAAGGACCACACTTTAGATTGACACCTTGCCTTTAACATGGAAAACATTCGAATATTTTGCATTGAGGAGAACCAAATGCTTTGCAATAGCGATAGAGCAATTCGAATGAGTGAATTAATGATGTTATGGTCATGTGTATTTTACAGTGAGAAAGACTGTAAGACTGTAAAATACAGTGAAACACTTTTCCGCTGTCACTGCGATCCGGCGCTATTTTGAATGTTAAGAATAAGAAAAAAATAGAAAGATATAGCTTAAACAGAGTCCAACAGTCCTGAACCAGCTCATCATCAATGACTCCTGTGCCACCCTCCCTCCTCCATTGCTTCGCTGTCGTCTACACTGGACCCAACTAACGTTTAAAGTTGCCTGACTTCAGGGGTGCCATTTTTTTGCTGCTGGGCTGATTCTCCTTTGCCACTGCCTTGCCGCTGCCTGTGCCGGACCCACCAGTGTCAGAGCCACATCTTCAGCCACTGGGCCCACCTTGTTAACACCATCACCGGTTCAACGCCGCCAGCATCGGACCCAACCAATGACAAAGTCACTGATCTTCAGGCCCATCTTTTCCCGCTGGAAGTACTTCACCAATGTAGTAAATGCTGATTCTGATGCCAGGTTCTGTGCTCACCCTGGAAAAGTAATTAGGGGCTCACTTGAGTCCACTCTGGGCCTATTTGCAGCTGCTGATGCTGTCCGAGCTCAGGACAAGAAGCAAGTAAAGAAAAGGAGAAGGAAAGAAGAAACACAAGAAAAGGGAAAAAAGAAAGGCATTCGGGGCGGACAAACCCCGGTTCAGGTGCCGTACTCTGCCGCCATCTTGAGTGGTGATTCATGATAATACAGGTTTAATTAATGATATGGGTTTTAAGGAAATGTTTAGCAGTTGCATTTAGAAAAGATAGGTAGTGCCCTAGCAGAAAATTAGAGTTATATATTAGGAATAGCATTTATATAGTATTTTATAGCACAGAAACAGACCATACAATCCTGGAGCTTTCTGCCAATGCTTATGACCAATGATCTCCCTCCCTTCTTTGTTTTGCCTGATTATGATGAGTAGGTTGATGTAGATTCCAAACTGATCCAAATATATAAGAGTTAGTTTTCTGTAATGGCAAAAATTGAGGAATGTCTTGAGGCAGCACACCATTAGACTAGGTGAACAAGTTTGAACGAACAGATATAGTACCATTTTAAGAAATTGGGCAACTTCAAGGATCTTCTGCCACAGCACCAAAACTAAGTATTAACTGCTAAATATTTGGCTCAGTAGCAAAAAAAAGCAGAAGAGGTAAAATAATGTGGGGCAGCAACAATAACGTATTTAAGAGCTAGTCATAGAGTTCTACAGCACGGAGACAGGCCCTTTGGCCCAAACTGGTCCATACTGACCAAAATGTCCATCCACGCCAACTCCATTTCCATGCATTTGGCCCATATCCTTCTAAACCTTTCCTATCCATGTATTTGTCCAAATGCCTTTTAAATGTTATTAATGCTCCCACCTCAACCACTTCCATTGGCAGCTCATTCCATATGCGTACCACCCTCTGTGTAAAAAAGTTGCCCCTCAGGTTCCCATTTATTTTTCTCCCCTCTTACCTTAAACTGATGCCTTCTAGTCTTCGATTTCCCTAACCCTGGGAAAAAGACTAAATGCGTTCACCCTATTCATGCCTCTCATGATCTTATACACTTCCATAAGATCCCCCTCAGTCTCCTACGCTCTAAAGAAAAAGGTCCCAGCTTGTCCAACGACTCCCTATAACTCAGTCCCTTGAGTCCTGGCAATATCCTTTTAAATTTCTTCTGCACCCTTTCCAGTTTAATAACATCCTTCCTATAGCAAGGTGACCAAAACTGAACACATTACTCCAAGTGTGGCCTCACCAATGTCCTGTACAACTGCAACATAACTTCCAAACTTCTTTACTCAATGACCTGACTGATGAAGGCCACTGTCACAAAAGCCTTCTCCACTACCCTGTCTACCTGTGGCTCTCCTTTCAGAGAACCATGAACCTGATCTCCAAGGTCCCGCTGTTCCATTACACTGCTTAAGGTCCTACCATTCACCATGAAATTCCTACCTTGATTTGACTTTCCAAAATGCAACACCTCACACCTATCTATATTAAACTCCATTTGCCATTTCTCAGCTCATTTCCCCAGCTGATCAATATCCTGCTGCAATTTCTGATAACCTTCCTCACTGTCCATGATATCGCCTATTTTAGTGTCATCCGCAAACTTACCAATCATTGCTTGTACATTTTCATCCAAATCATTGATATAAATAACAAACAGCAATGGGCCCAGCACTGATCCCTGAGGCGAACTACCAGTCACAGGCCTCCACTCAGACAAGCATCCTTCCACTATTTCTCTCTGCTTCCTACCATCAAGCCAATTGTGTTTCCAATTTGCCAGCTCTCCATGGATTTCTTGCCATCTAAATTTCCAGAGCAGCCTTATCAAAGGCCTTACTGAAATCCATATAGACAACGTCTACTGCCCTGCCCTCATCAACTTTCCTGGCCACTTCATCAAAGAACTCTAACAAACCTTCCAGGCATGATCTCCCGTGCACAAAGCCATGCTGACTACTCCTAATCAAACCCTGTTTTTCCAAATGCATGGATATCTTATCCCTCAGAATCTTCTCAAGTAATTTACCCACCTCAGATGTTAGGCTTACTGGTCTATAGTTCCTAGGTTTTTCTTTGCAGCCCTTCTTGAATAAGGGCACACCACTCGCTACTCACCAGTCTTCCAGGACCCGACCTGTGGCTAACGGGTGATACAAATCTATAAGGCAGGCCCCCCACAATTTCTTCTCCAGTCTCTTTCAAGGTTCTTGGATATGTCTGGTCAGGACCAGGAGAATGATCCACCTTCATACATTCTAATGCATCATCCAACACTACCTCTATTGTGATACAGACTGTCCCCAAACTATCACCACTAACTTCCCCAAGTTCCCAAGTCTTCATGTCTTTCTCCATGGTAAACACAGAGGGGAAATATTCGTTGAGGACCTCACCCATCTTATGCAGCTCCACACATACATGTCCACTTTGGTCCTTGAGGGGCCCTATTTTCTCTGTAGTTATTCTTTTTCTTTTAATATATACTTAAAGAATCTCATGGATTCTTAACATCAGCCAAAACTATCTTGTGTCACCTTTTCACCCTCCTGATTTCTTTCTTCAGTAAACTCCTGTATCTCCTATATACCTCCAGAAATTCCCTTGATCCCAGCTGCCTGTGCCTGAGCCATGCCTCCATCTTTTTTCTGGTCAAAGCCTCAATATCTCTCTTCATGCAGGGTTCCCTATTCCTGCCAACCTTGCCCTTCAACTTCACAGGAACATATAGACCTTGAACTCTAGCTATCACACTTTTAAAAGCCTCCCACTTGCTTGAGGTCCCTTTGCATGCAGACAAACTACTCAAATCAACCCCTGAAAGTTCTTGTCTAATTCCATCAAAATTCACCTTGCCCCAATTTAGAACTTGTATCTGTGGACCAGTTTTGTCCCTCTCCATAACTATTTTAAAATTAACAGAACTATGGCCACCAGTCCCAAAATGTTCTGCCACTGTCACCTCAAGTCACTTGTCCTGCCCTATTTCCCAAGAGTAGATTGGATTTTGCCCTTTCCCAAGTAGGACCCTCTAAATACTACTTGAGGATACTTTCCTGAACACACTTAACAAATTCCACTTTATCTAAGTTAGGAAAATTAAAATCCCCTACTATGACAATGGACTTGCTGCTGCAAATTTCCACAGTCTCCCTGCATACGTGTTCCTCTAATTCCCGTTGACTATTTGGGGACCTATAGTACAACCCTGGTAATGTCACCATTCCCTTCTTATTTCTTAACTCCGCCCACAAAGCCTCACTGATGATCCCATAGTTTTTTCATCTCTGACTACTGCTGTGATACTCCCCTTAATCAGAAATGTAACTTCCCCTCCCCTCTTTCCTCCACCTCTGTCCTGCCTAAAGCACCTGTACCCTGGCACAGTAAGTTGCCAGTCCTGTCCCTCCCTTAGCCCTGTTTCTTTAGTGGCTATAATATGCCAGTCCCACGTACCTATCCACGCCCTGAGTTCATTGGCCTTACCTTTCAGCACTCTTGCATTGAAATAGATGCTACACAGCACCAGGTCATAGTCCAACAGGTTTATTTGAAATCACACAAGCTTTAGGAGCGCATCCCCTTCATCAGGTGCAGTGAGAAAGTAGAGCACACAGACCCATTGCGCACAATGATATTCTGCAAATAAAAATAAAACAAAAGATAAGACCATCTTTTTCTGTGATGTCAATTTTGGGTTGGATTTCATCATAAATATTCTGTTTCTATGATGATTGAGCATAATACACCCTGCAATTATGCCAGGAAAAGGAATTGGAGATAGGTGGGAACTACAAAGAAGAGTCATGTCTTGCTTGGCACTAACATCTGTGGATTTTGGGTACAGGAAATATTATTTTGTAGTCTGGCAGCTTGAATTCTTTTAAGTTCTTCCATCCAAAAGTAATACTTTTTTATAAATGCATTTTGATTCTCAGTCTGCTGTAAATTGACTAGTTTTAACTGAGTGACAGCTGGTGTTATAAATCTGAGGTTGACCCCCACCTCAGAAAACTAAAACTGAAACACCCAAAGAGGAGAACCTAGCCCTATAATCTGCAAAAGGAGTGTGAAAAGTGTTGTAACCTGCCTTTCAGCAACTTCTAGTGGTTAAATAAAATAAATCCCTGACACTCACTTTACAATCAACAAGTAACAACTAATGTATCTAACTCTAACAGTAAACAAATTAACTAAACTATTAACAGACCGAATAAATACCTTCTAACTACTAACTATTCCTGAATAAAACAAGATTCTAATGGTACGCTGTTCCAGTAAATACACGTCTGACTTGTATAAAATAAAATTTAAAAAATTTAGTTTCTCAAAATTACAGCCAGATTATGTACCTTCTGGAATGCTCTCTGCCTTCTCCGTTAAATGTCCTGTCAGGAACATCTCCTCCATTGATTCTTCTGTCAGTTTTGCTATCAGTACCTTGATATTTAGATGGTGCTTTCTAGAAGACGTAGAGAAGACTGTGAGAGCCAGCGATTCCCTGTTGAGACTGAGAGCTGTTAACTCTGGCAGATGGCAGTTAGTTCTCTCTTCTCTGCCCAAATGCCCCTTTTTTTATACAATTGATGACGTATGAATTTCTTACAATATGGTCCTATTTTATCATAACTATCATATTAAATTTAGTTGATTTGTTTTGGTATCTAAGTGCCTGGTTCAAATTGACTGGCTAAACTCAAAACTTGTTGTCTTGATAACAAAACAAAACTACTAACTTCATGTCCTTTTAATGCAAATGTTTCAATTTATGTGTTCTGTATGCCTGCAAACTTTCAAACTCACAGACTTTAAAAATTCTCTAAGCATAGAAAACTATATCATCTTTTAGAGGGACCATGCAATATTTCCCCCTAGCATTTTACAAATACCAGATTCTAATTTGCTGCCTCCCAATCCAAAATTATTCTGTGCAACTCAGGGATGCTTTAATTGATCACACCACTTGGTCAAGGTTCCTTCTGATTGTGAACAAGGGACCTCTTATGGATTTGGCTGGGTTTTAATGTCCCCTCAACCATGGACACAACTATCACTCAATCAAGTTTGTATTTATCCAGCCAGTATTTCACAGCTTTTGCTGCTTATTATTTTGAATGCATTTATAGGTGTGCATAAAGAAAGCAGCCTGATTAGTTAGCATTGTCTTGTTGCAGGAGTAGTGTTCCTACCATTGAGCAAGACGCTTAGGCTCAAGTCCCACCTATTCCAGAAGTGTGTAACAGTGTCTCTGAACAGGTTGATTAGAAAATATTTAGGCTCAAGTTGTCTTCTGTTAGCTTATTCATAATTTGATTACCTGTCTGTTTTTTTCTTAATTTAACGTATTTTCCTAATCAACACATTCAGAATGTTATTACACACTCTGGAGCATGTAACGACTTGAACTCTTGGTCCAAAGGTAAAAACATTGCACTATGTCACAACCTGTCTGTTTTGTTTTCTTGTAGCAATACTACCACTGCATCGCAAGAGGGTCCTTTGATTAGTGCTGTCTTTTTTAAAAGTAGTAAACACCACCAGTGAAAATACCTGTGTATCTAATTGAATATTTACATACACTGCCCATTAATGGCACCAGCTAGTCATGTTAAATTTTTTGAATTTTTTTTAAAAATTTAACCTTTTTTTTAAACAACCTGTTCAGAGATGTTACTATACACTGCTAGAACACATGGGACTTAAACCCAGGACCTGTCAGATTTTAATCAGTGTCAATTGATTACTGCCAGTTTTGGGATGGTAGTGGGGAGGTGCTGGCGTAGTGGTAATGCCACTGGACTACTAACCTGGAAAGCCAGGCAATATTTTAGGGGTAGCATGGTAGCTCACAGTGCCAGGGACCAAGGCTCGATTCCACCCTTGGGTGACTGTGTATGTGGAATTTGTATATTCTCCTTCTGTCTGTATGGGTTTCCTCTGGGTGTTCTGGTTTCCTCCCACAGTCCAAAGTTGTGCAAGTTAGGTGGACTGGTTGTGGTAAATTGCCCCGTAGGTGGGTTAACTATGGGAAATGCAGAGTTACAGGGATAGGTCTGGGTGGGATGCTCTTGAAAAAGTTGGTGTGGATTTGATGGGCTGAATGGCCTATGCCCACACTGTAAGGGTTCTATCCAATTCTAATTGTTCTTTTCAATTCAAAGGTACCACTGCAATTAAAGGTATATTAATATAATTAGCAAGTATTGTGCCCATCCACAGAACAAATACTATTCTGATCTATAGCTGATCAGTCAACTCTTTCCTTACATGTCCTTGAAAATGTAAGAAATATTTACCTTTTTTGTTAGGAAAAAAAGTTGCAATGTGTTCTTGGGATAGTGGGTACTGCCGATGCTGGAAAATCTGAGATAACAAGGTGTCGAGCTGGATGAACACAGCAGGCCAAGCAGCATCAGAGGAGCAGGAAACCTGACGTTTCGGGTCTGGACCCTTCTTCATTTTCTTGTTGTTTTAGATATTAGCCTGAGGTCAGAAAACGGATAGAAAAGCTTCCTGTACACAGAAACAAAAGTATTCAAATGGTGCAAACATTGATTGTCTCAAGAAATCTGCAAATCACTCAATTCAAACTTTTCATTTGAAAATTTAGTATGGATATAATAAAATAGTGCATCAAGTATTTATGCCAGTCAAAATATTTTTTAAGCTGCACGGTATCAAATTAATCTTTTTTTCAGGTATGGAATTCCCACCTATTAAAAATGTTCACATCTGAAACAAGCAGTGTCTCTAAGTTACTTATGTTGGCCAGGAGATGGAGTAGATCAATAAAGATTCAGTTGAAGAATCAGCATAGACTTGATGCTGTATTGAAAGACTTCTTATATGTGCCCTTAGCTGGGCATTATGGCAACATAACATGAGTGATTGTGTCACTTTAGTCATGAAGTGTTAAATGTTTTCAAATAACTTTGTTTACCTCCACTATTACAACAGAAAGTAAAAACCATTTTCCATTTACTTCAGCATCAGTGCCAGAGTTGTTGGTTGTAATATTTCAATGCACTGTTACATTTTACAGTGAAAGCTACTTTTGCTCACTAGTTTGCAACATATTGGCCCAGATTTTCTCAGTGTTGTATAGTTATTTCTGCAGCATAGATGGGAGTTACACATCAGGATCCTCCTGAATCTTTAACACAGCAGACTCTGAAGGAATTGGCCAGGAAATTGAACATTCCATTGGGCAATTCCCTTGGCATGGAAATCTCCAAAACTCAGAACGTTTCATGACAGTTAAGTAAGTGGTTACTTATGAACAGTTAAGACTAATACATGCATGATCTAACTGCTGACAAACCAATTAACAGATCCTGCAACTTAGGACACATCCTGAACCACACATCCCTTGACTCTGTCCACCTGGGACTTAATACATTGCCCCACCACCAGACCTAACACCACAGTCTATTACTAGGAGCTAACAACCACCCTCTTTCCCTGGGACCTGACACATCCCTTCTCCACACAGAACCTGACACTACCCTCTACCACCACAACCTAATAGACCCCTCCCTCCCCTGCACCTGACATCTGAACCAAAACCAAAAATTGCCAGAGAAACTTAGCATGTCTGGCAGTATCTGTGGGAAGAAAGCTGTGTTAACATTTTGAGTCCAGTTACTCTTCATCAGAACTTCTGAATGCCTGGAACCTTACACCCACCCCCCTCCCCCCGGGAACACAACACTTGGCATCTCCTGCTGAAACCTGACAAATCCCTTTAAACCGCGCCCCACCCCCAACCAACATCCAACCACTCCTGCCCCAACAAACCTGACAGCCCTCTTCTACTGTACATCAATGGAATGCATGTGACAAAAGCTACCCCATCATCCTGACACTACGCTCCATCACCACAACCCAACAGCCCTTTCCCTACCCTCTATCTGTCATTTCCTGAACCAAAACCAGAAATTGCTGGAGAAACTCAATATAACACACTAGCCCCCATCCCCACAGCACCTGACAACACCCTACCCCAGTTGGAACGAATTTCCCCCATCCCGTCTCGACTGAAGATAAGAATTAACATAAGACATCAGCCTGAAATGTTAACTCTGCTTTTCTCTTAAACTTTTCTCTCTTCATAAACATATTCCGGCAAATGGCTTCTTATTTCATATTTCCAGCATCTGTAGCACTTTAGTTTTGGGTAAATAAATAGCACCACCTTAACATGCACTGAAGTAAGAATAATCAATCATATTGAAGACCCAATTTTATTTTGAGCCCTTGTAAGGTGGTGTGAGGTTACAGTTTGTACTCAGCTGCCATTGCTGTAGAAAAGATGATATCACATTTGGTCAAATGGCTGCTGTGATGATAAGTGCAGTTACTCACTTCCCCTTTGAACTCATCCCTTATGACTATGATTTGACAAAGGCTGTAGTGAGATCTGGCGTCATGTGGTCGTGGTAAAACCCAAAGTGAGCATCAGTCAGCTGTTTACTTGGAAGTATGTATCACTTGACAGTACTGTCAGTGACATCTTCACAATTTGCTAATGGTTAAGACTAGAGTGATGAGACAGAAATTGGCCATGTTGTACTTTGACAGGACACATCCATGCACTTTTCCACTTTATCAAATTTAAGCTGTACTGAAACAGTTTGTCTAGAGACATAGACATCTTTTAGGTTGGTCCTGCCAGTAAGACCAGGCATGCCCAAGTTGGAAAGTTGGGATGTTTGTTGAAAGCTATGACTCTTTTTGTGTATGACAATGTTAAGAGTGTTAGAGTCAATGGTGACTCTTCAGTACAGTTCTCAGATTTTGCACACATTTCTAAATGATAGTAGGAGAACTATTGAGGGATACTGGCTGGTAGTGCTTTGTGTCCAATGACTGGGTAAATGACTGGTTGTTCATCTGGTTTATTCTTTTTTGAAAACACAAAGAATTATGGATGCTGGAAATCAGAAATACAAACAGAAATTGCTGGAAAAATTCAGCAGGTTTTGGATTGGACCCAAAATGTTCACTCTGCCTTCTCTCCACCTATGTTGCCAAACCTACTGAGGTTTTCCAGCAATTTCTGTTACTATTCTCCTTTAAATTTTTGTAGCTGTTTGATACAACCGAGTAGCTTGTTCGACCGTTACGGAGGGCAGTTACGAGAGAATTACACTACTGAAGGTCAGGAATCATATACAGAACAGACTAGATTTATTCAGCAGATTTCCTTATCTAAAGGGCATTAGTGAACTAGAAGGATTTTTATCGACAGTCTGGTAGTTTCATGGTCGCTATTAGCTTTTTATTCCAGATATATTTCAATAATTAAACTTAAATTCCAGATCCTTTGATACAGTTTGAATTCAGATTATCAGTCCTGAATGACTAATACAGCAACATACTCATTAGTTTACTGTATCTATGGTTTATTATGTTGTCGGAGTATGTTTCTGTTCTTTGCAGGGGGCCCTTGAATAATGAGTGCATGGATTATTGAGTACCCGTGTTGGTGAATTGACGGCAGAGAGAAAGGTGGCTGAACAAGTAGCATAGTTTGGAAACCAGAACCAGCTGGCTTATTGCTAAGGGCGGTGGAGAATTAACTGCTGGAAGTTAAGAGCGGTGGAGAATTGACTGAAGAAAGTTTATAATAGAGCAAGTTGTGAGAATACAAAATAGGGAAAGAGGATAGGAGGTCAAACAATTACAGTATATTTTAGGTTTGAATGACAGACTTTAAGACACTAAACTCCATTTCTGCTGGTTGACACAAATTTAAAATGCTCCACAATGACATCATGAGCTCAAAATCTGCCATCTTTCTAAGGGGCAGCGTGGTGACTTAGTAGTTAGCACTGCTGCGTCACAGTGCCAGGGACCTGGGTTCAGTTCCAGCCTTGGGCGGCTATCTGTGTGGAATTTGCACATTCTCCCTGTGTCTGCATTGGTTTTCCCTGAGTGCTGTGGTTTCCTCCCACAGTCCAAAGATGTGTAGGTTAGGTGGATTGGCGTGCCAAATTACCCATAGTGTCCAGGGATATATGGGTTAGGTAGTTAAGCTATGGGAAATGCAGGGTTACAGAATAGGGTAGGGGGGTGAGTCTGGTTTGAATTGCTCTTTGGAGAGCTGGTGTGGAGTTGTTGGCCCAAATGGCCTGTTTCCACACTGTAAGGATTCTATTATACATGTAAACAGTGCCAACTTTGTATTAATTCTCAGTTTCTTTTATGAAGCGGAGGTCTACCCCCTCTGATAACTAAAACCAAAACACCCAGAGAGGTGCACCTCACCCCTAAATCTGTTAAAAGAGCCTCCAACCTGTTGTAAGGGAGTGGCTAAATAAAATAAACCCCTGACATTCTATAAACAACAAGTAACAATTTATTTGTCTAACTCTAACAATGAACAAATTAACTAAACTATTAACAAACCAAATAAACCCCTTCTAACAACTAACCATTCCTGAATAAAACAAGATTCTAATGTATACTGTTCCAATAAATACAAGTCCCACTTATATAAAGTAAAATTTAAAAAAATAGAAGTTAGACTCTCGGAATTGTAGCCAAGTTACGTCTTCCGGAATGTTCAGTGTCTTCTCTGATGAATTCTTCTGTCAGGAACGCCTTCTCTGTTGTATTCTTATACGGTGACTGATTCACGGATCCACTCAGTCAGAACATGACACCAGAGCACAAGCTGTGCTGCAACACTTAAAGGAAGCATGGCTTAACAACAAATGTAAATTCTCCTCAGCTGTTGAGTTCCACAGGCATATTCTGTGTCTGGTGTTCATATAGATTTTTAGAAAACAGGAGAAATCAAGACATTTCCAACTCTTTGGAATGTGACTGCACTCCAGACATTCATGGGTATGGTAAACCAAGTCAGAACATTCTGTCCAACCTAGCTATTGTCAATAAATCACTAAATCGGCTATAATAATAACACAATACATGATGTTGGGTGGAAGTAAAACAGAGGCCGTTTGAAAAAAACATCTGATGTTTTAGCTCTCTGTGACCTCATGACTACCTGCCATCATCACTGTAGGTAGACCTATAGGATTCAGAGCTATACTCTTTCAGATGCAGATGGATGTAAATATGGACTAGTTAAAATTTGCCTCGTTCACTGACAGATTGATAGAAAACAAAGTATTAGCTGCTACGTGGCCTTGTGAAAAGTTTGCAGACTATGTTCTTAGTCTCCATTTCAAGTTAGAGTGTTTGGTACGCTTGCCTTTATTGGTCAGTGCATTGAGTATGGGAATTCGGAGGTCATGCTGTGACTGTACAGGGCATTGGTTAGGCCACTTTTGGAATACTAAAATAGAATCCCCATGGTGTGGAAACAGGCCATTCAGCCCAACAAGTCCACACCAACCCTCTGAAGAGCTTCCCTACCCAGACCCATCTCGCTACCTCTTTCCCTGCATTTCCTATGGCTAACACACCTAACCTACACATCCCTGAACACTGTGGGTAATATAGCATGACCAATCAACCCAACTTGTACATCTTTGGACTGTGGGAGGAAACTGGAGCACCTGGTGGAAATCCACACGGACACGGGAGAATGGTCAAACTCCACACTGACAGTTGCCCGAGGATGGAATTAAACTCGGGTCCTTGGCACTGTGAGCCAGCAGTGCTAACACTGTGCCACCCTTTTTTCAGATCTGATCTCCCTGCTAGAGGAAAGATGTTGTTAAACTTGAAAGTATTCGGAAACGATTTACAAGCATGTTGCCAGGATTGGAGGGTTTGGGATATAGGGAGAAGCAAATAAGCTGGTTTTAGAGGGATATGGCCTAAATGCTGGCAAATTGGACGAGATTAATTTAGGTTGCTTTGCCCTGAATGGTGTCAAGCATTTGGAATTTTGTTGAAGCTGCACCCATCCAGGCAAGTAGGGAATATTTCATCACGTTCCTGACTGTGCCTTGTTGATGGCGAGCAGGCTTTTGGTTATCAGTATTGAGTTATTCACTGTAGTATTCCTAGTCTCTGACCTATTCTTGTAGCCGCTGTATTTATGTGGCATGTCCAGTTGAGTTGCTAGTCAATTAACCTCCAGGATGTTGATAGTGAGGTATTTAGTATTCAGTGATGGTAACGCTATTGAATGTCAAGGGATGATGGTTAGATTGTCTCTTACTGGAGAAGGTCATTGTCTGGCATTTGTGTGGTGTAAATGTTATTTGAATCAATGAATTGGTGAAGATAATAGCAGAATGAGGTTAATTCTAACTGTGTAATATGGTAGTGAGGCAGTGTACATCAGCACAGGAGGTGATGCAATGTCACATGATCTTGATGTCTCTAGCCCCTTAATGAAAAGCTGAAGCTACAGTAAGACATTTCTTACTAAATTTTAGTGCTTTCGTTTCTGCAACGGGCTCGCTAAGTGTTCCGTATTAGCAATGTAAGAGAAAGAATGTTGTAGAGATTGACTTTGGACAATGGAGACTTCATTCAGATACTTACAACTCTGCACTATCAGTATTCCACCTGAAGAACTCAAAGGCCACAGAGCAAATGCACATCTAGTTCTAGGGCTGACTATTCACTATGTCCAAGATCATCACTCTTGATAATACATCAACTCGCTAGCAGCACCTGTAGAATACTGGAACCAAGGTCAAGATGAGAGTGAAATAAATATGGAAACTGCATCAGCAGGGGCAGCATAATTAATGCATTATACTCTCCTTCACTGACTTTGGTCCACTCAGCAGCAGAATACTGCTCAACCCAGCTCGTTAAGGGGAGGCAATGGCCTAGTGGTATTGTCACTGAACTGTTAATCCAGATACCTAGATAATGTTCTGGGGACCCGGGTTCGAAACCCACCATGGCAGTTGGTGGAATTTGAATTCAATAAATATCTGGAATTAAGAGTCTAATGATGACTGTGAATCCATTGTCAATTGTTGGAAAAACCCATCTGGTTGCCCTTTAGGGAAGGAAACTGCCATCCTTACCTGGTCTAGCCTACATGTGACTTCAGACCCACAGCAATGTGGTTGATTCTTAACTGCCCTCTGGGCAATTAGGGATGGGCAATAAATGCTGCCTAGCCAGTGACGCCCTCATCCCATGAATGAATAAAGGCAAAAAAGGATTTGCCAAATTAATATGCTAGATATCCACCTCCAGAAAGTCCTGAGGATTATTTCCAGGACAATGAGACTAATGCAGTGGCTGTAATGCATATAACACGTATTGAAATTGATGGTGTAGTGGACACTGAAGAAGCTTAAAGTAGAAATTACTGGAAAACTCAGCAGGTCTGGCAGCATCTGTGGAGAGAAATCAGAGCTACTGCTTCGGGTTGAGTGACCTTCCTCAGAAGTGTGATGGAGGTTATCTCAGAGTAAAATGGGATCTTGAACAGATGGGCCAATGGGCCATGGAGTGGTAGATGGAGTTTAATCTAGGTAAATATGAGATGCTGCATTTTGGAAAGGCAAATCAGGGCAGAACTTATACACTTAATGGTAAGGTCCTGGGAGTGTTGCCAAATAAAGAGACCTTGGAGTGCAGGTTCATTGTTCCTTGAAGATAGAGTCACAAGTATACAAGGTAGTGAAGAAGATGTTTGGTATACTTGCCTTTATTGGTCAATGCATTGTGTATAGGAGTTGGGATGTCATGTTGCAGCTGTACAGGATATTGGTTAGGCCACTTTTGGAATACTGTTTTCAGTTGTGATTTCCCTGCTATAGGAAAGATGTTGTTAAACTTGAAAGAGTTCAGAAAAGATTTAAAAGGATGTCACCAGGGTTGGAAGTTTGAGCTGTAGGGAGAGGTTGAATAGGCTGGGGCTATTTTCCCTGGAGAGTCGGAGGCTGAGGGGTGACCTTATAGAGGTTTAGAAAATCATGAGGAGCATAGATAGGGTGAAAAGCCAAGGTCTTTTTCCCAGGGTGGGGGAGTCCAAAACTAGAGAGCATAGGTTCAAGGTAAGAAAGGAAAGATTTAAAAGGAACCTAAGGGGTAACTTTCCATGCAGATGATGGTGTGTGAATGGAATGAACTGACAGGGGAAGTGGTGGAGGTTGGTACAGTTACAACATTTAAAAGGCATCTGGATGAGTATATGAATAGGAAGGAGGGGCCAAATGTTGGCAAATGGGACTAGATTAATTTAGGATAAATGGTCATCATGGATAAGTTGGTCTGAAGGATCTGTTTCCATGCTGTACAACTCTATGACTATGACTATAACATGTACAGGGAAAACATTTTTCTCAAAGAATGCCACTGGCTGGCAACTAAAGAAGATTTCCCATTGACTTAGGACATCAAAGAAATAATGCATTCTCCTGAAATCCCATAGCGCATGCTGGAACACACTCCACACCAACTGTGTCAGCTCCAGTTATTGACAGCCCACCTCTAGGTTGACTGCAAACATCACCACCCACAACCTTGTAACTGACCTAAGTGATGAAGTCCCAGGGTTCAAAGAAAATCTGTACAATCCTCAACTGTTTGACTACAGGCCAGGAAACATTTGGCTACCAGCCCCTCAAATGAAACATGAGGAACTGCTCAATCGTGATCGTGGCCATCGAAATTGGACCATTGCCAACAGACTGAACTTAAGCCCTAAGACATCAATTCCTGTTGTCGTCATAACCATTCACATTATGTTGCCTTATACCATTGACTGGATGGTCAATCTCAACACTGAACTATAACTGCTTCCCCAGCTTTATGAAGATAAAATGGGATATTGTTTCTACCTTAAGCTAAGTTTGAGGACAAAGGAATACTGTGTTTTCTAAAGGTACCTTGTATTCATTAGATGATTTAGTCCTTTATGTGTTGGACCTATGACACCAGTACTGTTAGTAACTCATTTGCAACTGGCTCATCCAGTGTAAAGTCTTGATTAGTTATGCTGGCCTAATTAAGGTTGGGATGAGTTCCTGAGAACTGTAACATGTTCCACTTTTTTATCAGCATACCCTAATAACCTTTAGTTAATAAGTTCATAGAGAAAGCCATTTAGTCACATTACAAATAATTCATCTTGTTTTCCCATTGAATAAGCTGTACAGTACTTGTTTTTTTGCTAACCATTATTCCCACTGCATGATAAAGCATAACATGGCCTTCACTTCCTTATCTTCCTTTGGTATTATTGAAGTGTTGTCTGTCATGCTGTTTCCTGATGATCTAACATTATGCCAGTGTAATGTTTGTGATCACGCTGTGACCCTGACCTGTGCGTCACCTGACTGCTTGCTCTGCAGAATTAATTTACATGCGAGTGAGTATTTTGTATTAGGAAATGTTGAAATGATTAAACCTTCTTCAAGGCTGACCGTTCTATTCTTGCTTCTTTCACTTAGATTGTGCTGATGTGCTTCCTCAAATTTGTCATAGCCCACTATATTTGTTGTGAATGACATTAAAACATTGTGCAACATGCTAACAAAAAAACTTAGAAATGTCAATGATTGAAAGGTGATGATGTCATTATTGATTGAAGTTTCATGGGAATTTGGTCTGTAAATAATGTCTGTTTGCTTTGTTTAGATGTTCCATAGTAACCTTGTTTAAAAAGGTGCATTAAAGAATCATGCCAGCCTAGATTTTGGAAGGTAGGAATATGCTGTATATATTGCATGAATGTTAATGGAACCCCACGTGGCCAGGTGGGTAAAGTGCATATGTGTGAACATTTGATGAGAGCTTGCTTCAGATTTCTGTTGGTATTGATAAAAAATGCTACATTTTGTTGAGAATGAATTCTCCACAGCAATGCCTCCCCAGTCAGTGTCCTCTTGCCAACTTGTCACGTTTGTTTCTCAGACAGAGTAAAAAGCTGCCCCCTTTTCTATTGCTATTCTCGTGAATATCCTGAAAAAGATTCAGCAAAATGTATTTGTTTCAATAAAATTCATATTTTGTACTGCCAACTGGCCACTTCTTTTAATTTGTGTGTGAAATGTCACAGAAATGTCTAAGGACAGCTTTGACTGTAGTAGTTTCCACATCTTTACAAGCACACACAAATAGCATGCACTTGGGGAAAGGTACTGTACAGCTGCTGATGCCATTTAACTGTGTGCTAATATCATTGATGCCTCTGGAAAGGGAATTTGAAAAGAGGAAACGTTTGGAGGGAAAATGTAAGGATTTGAATGATTGATGCTATTATTAGACTGGTGAATAAGCCTTTCTAACAAAGTGTAAAGTCATGAATGAATCATTTTAAAATCTTTTTAACATATCCAAATGGCACTATTAATTACTTCTATAAAGAATATAGTGGGTGATTTTAAAAAAATCCATTGAAGGGATGTGTGAGTCATTGGCTAGCCCAGCATTTATTGCCTATCCTCGTTGGCTTTGAGCAGGTATTGGTGTGCTGTATTCTTGAACCATTGCAGCCAATTTGAAGTAAGTAGATCCACAATGCTGATAAGGTGGAAGTTCCAGGATATTAACCCAGTGTCACTGAAGGTACAGTAATATTATCCCAAGTCAGAAAAGTGATGGCTTAGAGGGGAACCTGCAGGTGATGGTGTTCCTCATATATCTGCTGTCCTTGTCCATCTAGTTGATAGTGATCATGGGTTTGGAAGGTGTTATCGAAGGGCCCTTGGTGAATTGTTGCAGTGCATCTTCAAATTGTTACATTCTGCAGTTACTGTACATTGGTGATAGAGGGAGTGGATGTTTACGGATGTGGTGCCAATCAAGCAGGCTGCTTTTTCCTCGATGGTGTTGAGCTTCTTGAGTGTCAGTTGCGCTGCACTCATCCAGGCAAGTGGAGAGTATTCCATTACACTCTTGATTTATGCATTATAGATGGTGGACAGGTTCTGAAGAGTCGGAAAGTAAGTTATTTGTTGCAGGCTTCTTAGCCTCTGACATGCTCTTGTAGCTATAGGATTTATATGACTAGTCTGGTTCAGTTTCTGGTTGATGATAACCCTCAGGATGTTGATAGTGGATGGTTCAGCGATGGTAATGCCATTGACTGTCAAGGGATGATGATTAAATTCCCTCATTGGAGATGGTCATTGACTGGCATTTATGGGCACAAATGTTACTTGTCATTTGTCAGACTAAGTTTGGATATTATCCAGAGCTTGCTTCATGTGGACCTGGACTGCATTAATATTTGGGGAGTGCCAAGTGGTGTTGAACATTGTGCTATCAACAGCAAACATCTCCACTTCTTGATGAAACAGCAGAAAGATGGTTAAGCTTCAGACACCACCCTGAGGAACACCTGTAGAGATGTCCTGGAGCAAAGATTGGTGACTTTCAACAATCACAATCATTTTCCATTGGGCTAACTACAACTCCACCTATTGGAGAATTCTGCCTCATTCCTGTTGACTCCTTTTCTACGGCCAAACTTGGTCAAATGTAGCCTTGATGTCAAGAAAACAACCGCTTTCACCTCACCTGTGAAGTTCACCTCTTTGTCTCCATGTTTCAAGCAAGAGCATAATGAAATCAGGAACTGATTGATCATAACTGATCCCAAACTTAGTATCAATGAGCAGGTTAATGTTAAGCATGAGCTGTTTCCTGGTGCTATTGATGGCTCCTTCTACCGCTTCACTGGTGAATAAGGTCAGATGGATGGGGTGGTAAATGTTTGGACTGATGATTTCCCATATTTTGTGTACAGGACAAAACCAGGCAATTTTCTACATTGTTGGATAATTGCCAGTGTTGTACTTGTACAGTAACAGTTTGTCATGGGGAGGCATGATCTGAAGCATGTCATCAATACTATTGCTAGAGCATTATCATTGGCTTGGCAGTATTCAGTTCTTCTAGCCATTTCTTGATATCACAGGGAATGAATCGAATTGGGTGAAAACTGACATCCTTGATGCTTGGGACCTCTTTGGTGGACCGTAGAAGTACCTTTTGGAACATGAGGGATCATGTTAGTGGAATGAGGGGCATATTTTGCAATGGTGGGGGGAAGGGAATGAGGAGGAACTCATCTTTCAAAAGATTTCCTCAAGCAGACTATGCTTTATGCCTCTTTTGATGCTCTGTGAATCATAATTGAATGGAACTCTGAAGGGTCACTAGATTGTTTTCTAGTTGTAATCATTCCCTTTATGAATCTCACATAAATATTGACACATGAAGCCAGACATGTGAGACTCCTTTTATTAATGGTGGGACAAAAAATGAGGTATAAAGAGGGGACGGAGATTAAAGTTCCTTTGTCTTACAGTGCAACATCTAGGCAGACACACATCCTTAATTGGTAATAGTTTACGTGCAAACCTACCAATTGCAACCTCTGGTAGGTCACTCAGCTGCCATTCAATAGGATCATGGCTGAATTGATTATTGTTTACACAGATTACTTAAGTAGTTCAGAATAAATACTATACTGTGCCCTTTATCCTGCGCTAGAGGCATTCAGTTGAAACTTTCCTGAATAATGTTCATGTCATCCTGGCAAGATAATTGAGATCCTCACCATCCCTGTGCACCCTTGCTGTGCAACCAAGGTGGTGAGGATCTCAATTCAGTGTTCTCCATTTCCTTCCTCCATCTCCTCTTCTGTGCCTTGCTTTTCACCTTTTTCAGACAAACTGTTTGTTACCAGGCTCTCTGACTTTAAACTACACACCTCATCCAAGGTCATGTTTGGAAGAGTGCAGCAGATCATGAGGAGAAAGACATTGCAGAAAAGTACTGCACAGCACAATGCAACCAATCCAAGCCCTGGAAACAATTTTTAAGAAGTCTGATTGCCTGCTTGATGCTTGTTGTTTTGAGCAGCTGATTTTGTTTTTTTTTCTCTGTCGTGCACTTCATAGTTTGGATTGAAGATCAGCAACAACCTGGATTAGTGGAGAGATGGCAAGCAAGTATACATGTGGAACAAGTTCTTATTATGGTTACAGGGAGTGGAAGACCTTCTTGTTGTAGAATGTTACTGGCTGCGCACTGAGTTCCTTGATGACCAAATGGCTACAGTCACTGATACAGTATAACTGTTGGAATCCAATGATGGTGATGAAACCCAACACTGTTTGTGCATCCAAAGCTAATCTGTTGTGAAATGAATGTATTGTCCATTCCTGGAGCAGATGCAATCATGAACAACATCGTCTTAGAGGCTCCCAAAAGGGAAGCCTTTCAAAGTCACATTGATGTGATGGCTACTGGGCCAGGCATGATAAATAATGCTGTGATCTTTGAGAACTTTAGTGTGAAGGACGCAGATGTCTGTGACCATTAACTTGGAAAGGCATAGCAGTATTAGTTGTCATTCATTTTCAGGTAGTTTTGTGTTTACTATTTATGTTGAGAGTATTGCCTTCACACTCCTTGTCTCTCTCCTTTGCCCTTCTTTTTCTTGGGGCTCATTTTCCTCTGTTTAGGATCATGCTTGTCAAGTCTAAAGAGCTTGATTCTGTTGCCATTTGTACCTAGTGCTGACTACTTTGCTCTGTTCCTGCCCTTGCCAGGACCCAAAATACCTCAAAATCAAACCTGTTTCTGGCTTCAATGGAGGCAGGACAGGATAGGAGACCACCCTGTTCCAGAATGTATGTTGATCATTCAAGTATGAGGTCAGGCTCCTCCAGAATTTTCTCTGTGGCCCAGGTTTAACTCTGAAGTTAAACCCTCTGAGTTTCCTGCATCAGAATGATTTAACTGAATGTAAAAGTGTTCATAGCACATGTGCAATCAGGGCTGGTAACATCAGCTGGCTATGACAAGCTCGAGCATTCATCCAAATAGGCATTGCTGACATCATGACATTCTGTGTGTGGTGATGCCGATGTATGTACAGACTGCCACACCTTCATTTCAAGGTATTTAAGTTTTAAAAATAATGGCCATAATTGACTCATAAGTGATCAAATCAATTTGATCATTTCGGATCCATTTTATTGCTCTAACAGGACAAATGCTACCATGTTATTGGAAAAAATACATAAAGGTTGCAGAGAAATTACACATTCAAGCTTGATAGAAAATACAAAACAGTGTGCTGCCTCATTGCTGTGTTCCTGTGTTTGCATGTTGTCGCTCCACCTGATAATGGTGTTTACAATAATCAGAAGCTTTTGGTCCAGACGGGCTACATCCTAGAGTTCTGAGGGAGGTGGCTGAGGAAATAGCGGAGGCGTTGGTTGTGATCTTTCAAAAGTCACTGGAGTCAGGGGAAGTCCCAGATGATTGGAAAATCGCTGTTGTAACCCCCTTGTTTAAGAAAGGATCAAGACAAAAGATGGAAAATTATAGGCCGATTAGCCTAACCTCGGTTGTTAGTAAAATTCTAGAATCTATCGTTCAGGATGAGATTTCTAAATTCTTGGAAGTGCAGGGTCGGATTAGATCAAGTCAGCATGGATTTAGTAAGGGGAGGTCGGGTCTGACAAACCAGGTAGAATTCTTTGAAGAGGTAACAAGTAGGTTAGACCAGGGAAACCCAGTGGATGTTATCTATGTAGACTTCCAAAAGACCTTTGATAAGGTGCCTCACGGGAGGCTGCTGAGTAAGGTGAGGGCCCATGGTGTTCGAGGTGAGTTACTGGCATGGATTGAGGATTGGCTGTCTGACAGAAGGCAGAGAGTTGGGATAAAAGGCTCTTTTTCGGAATGGCAACCGGTGACAAGTGGTGTCCCGCAGGGCTCAGTGTTGGGGCTGCAGCTGTTCACTTTATATATTAATGATCTGGATGAAGGGACTGGGGGCATTCTGGCAAAGTTTGCCAATGATACGAAGTTGGGTGGACAGGCAGGTAGTACGGAGGAGGTGAGGAGGCTGCAGAATGATTTAGACAGTTTAGGAGAGTGGTCCAGGAAATGGCTGATGAAATTCAACGTGAGCAAATGCGAGGTCTTGCACCTTGGAAAAAAGAATACAGGCATGGACTATTTTCTGAACGGTGAGAAAATTCATAAAGGCGAAGTACAAAGGGATCTGGGAGTGCTAGTTCAGGATTCTCTAAAGGTTAACTTGCAGGTTGAGTCTGTGATTAAGAAAGCGAATGGAATGTTGTCATTTATCTCAAGAGGGTTGGAATATAAAAGCAGTGATGTGCTTCTGAGACTTCATAAAGCTCTAGTTAGGCCCCATTTAGAATACTGTGTCCAACTTTGGGCCCCACACCTCAGGAAGGACATACTGGCACTGGAGCGTGTCCAGCGGAGATTCACACGGATGATCCCTGGAATGGTAGGCCTAACATACGATGAACGGCTGAGGATCCTGGGATTGTATTCATTAGAGTTTAGAAGGTTGAGGGGAGATCTAATAGAAACTTACAAGATAATGCATGGCTTAGAAAGGGTGGACACTGGGAAGTTGTTTCCATTAGGCGGGGATACTAGGACCCGTGGGCACAGCCTTAGAATTAGAGGGGGTCAGTTTAGAATGGAAATGAGGAGAGATTTCTTCAGCCAGAGAGTGGTGGGCCTGTGGAATTCATTGCCACGGAGCGCAGTGGAGGCCGGGACGTTAAATGTCTTCAAGGCAGAGATTGATAAGTTCTTGATCTTGCGAGGAATCAAGGGCTATGGGGAGAGTGCGGGTAAGTGGAGTTGAAATGCCTATCAGCCATGATTAAATGGCGGAGTGGACTCGCCGAATGGCCTTACTTCCACTCATATGTCTTATAGTCTTATGGTCTTCCTGGTCCTTGTGAAGTAAGTTCTGTTTTATGGAAGATGCAAGTGTTTTTATTGAACAATACTTGTGGACTAGGAGGAGCAGGTATGTTTTCGTTCAGGCAACCAATCTATTTTGTTAACTCTCTCAGAGACTGGACAGCACATTCCCCACTATCTGATATCCTTCCATTGTCCACCAAGCCTGCAATCTCTCTGAGTCCCTTTCATGAACCCCGTCCTGCAATCTTCTTCTCTCCACCACAAATCCTCTGGCTCCTCCCATGATCTTCTTTTCACCTCCCAGATCACTGTCTAAATTTCACCACTGTCCCATTCTCTCCTCATCTGTTTTAGTCCCCCAGCTTCTCCATCTGGTTGATTGGAACCTGGGTTTTTCAACTACTACACTGTGGAGTAACTGAGAAATTTTCCATAATAAATGTGTTGAATCATACGTTTTGCTAGCTGAGAGTGGATGAATATGAAATTCAATAATAAAAAAGAAAGCCAAAGCAAATATAAAATATGCAACAAAGGCACAGAGAAAGAATGAGAGAATTTCTGAAGCACTTAAGAGCATCACACACCAAGAGAAAATATTGGATAATTGAGCAAGTTTCCTAAAAACAGCGGTTATTGTTGTCCCCTTGTTCGAGAAGGGGAGTAGAGACATCCCTGGTAATTATAGACCAGTGAGCCTTACTTCGGTTTGTGGGTAAAGTGTTGGAAAGGATTATAAGAGATAGGATTTATAATCATCTAGAAAGGAATAATTTGATTAGGGATAGTCAACACGGTTGTGTGAAGGGTAGGTCGTGCCTCACAAATCTTATTGAGTTCTTTGAGAAGGTGACTGAACAGGTTGATGAGGGTAAAGCGGTTGATGTGGTGTATATGGATTTCAGTAAAGCGTTTGATAAGGTTCCCCACGGTAGGCTATTGCAGAAAATTCGGAGGCATGGGATTGAGGGTGATTTAGCAGTTTGGATCAGTAATTGGCTAGCTAGAAGAAGACAGAGGGTGGTGGTTGATGGACAATGTTCATCCTGGAGTTCAGTTACTAGTGATGTACCGCAAGGATCTGTTTTGGGACCACTGCTGTTTGTCATTTTTATAAATGACCTGGATGAGGGCGTAGAAGGATGGGTTAGTAAATTTGCAGATGACACTAAAGTCGGTGAAGTTGTGGATAGCGCGGAAGGATGTTGCAGGTTACAGAGGGACATAGATAAGCTGCAGAGCTGGGCTGAGAGGTGGCAAATGGAGCTTAATGCGGAAAAGTGTGAGGTGATTCACTTTGGAAGGAGTAACAGGAATACAGAGTACTGGGCTAATGGTAAGATTCTTGGTAGTGTGGATGAGCAGAGAGTTCTCAGTGTCCATGTGCACAGATCGCTGAAAGTTGCCACCCAGGTTGATAGGGTTTTTAGGAAGGTGTACGGTGTGTTAGGTTTTATTGGTAGAGGGATTGAGTTTCGGAGCCATGAGGTCATGTCGCAGCTGTACAAAACTCTGGTGCGGCCGCACTTGGAGTATTGTGTACAGTTCTGGTCACCGCATTATAGGAAGGATGTGGAAGCATTGGAAATGGTGCAGTGGAGATTTACCAGGATGTTGCCTGGTATGGAGGGAAGGTCTTACGAGGAAAGGCTGAGGGACTTGAGGCTGTTTTTGTTAGAGAGAAGGTGGTTAAGAGGTGACTTAATAGAGACATACAAGATGATCAGAGGATTAGATAAGGTGGACAGTGAGAGCCTTTTTCCTCAGATGGTGACGGCTACCACGAAGGGTCATAGCTTTAAATTGAGGGATGATAGATATAGGACAGATGTCACAGGTAGATTCTTTACTCAGAGGGTAGTAAAGGTGTGGAATGCCCTGCCTGCAACAGTAGTAGACTCGCCAAATTTAAGGGCATTTAAATGGTCATTGGATAAACATATGGATGAGAAGGGAATAGTGTAGGTTAGATGGGCTTCAGATTGGTTTCACAGGTCGGTGCAACATCGAGGGCCGAAGGGTCTGTACTCCGCTGTAATGTTCTATGTTCTATGTTCTATTAATATCAAGCCAACATAAGAACTTATGGACAAGGCTCTTCAAGCTTGCTATTTACTAAGATCATGGCTGATCTGATTGTAACTTCAAATTCAAATCCACATTCCTCCCTGATAATCTATCATCCTATTTCTTACAAAGAATGTGTCCAACTCTGCTTAAAAAATATTCAAGTCTTCTGTTACTGCTACTACGGATAGTTTCTGAACAAGGCCTCACACCTAAAATGCATTGTCTAACCTGAGATGACACCTCAGGTATAGTGATAAAACCTTCAGTTATCTTGGGGCAGTGACTTGAAAGAAATTCTGAGATTTGCATATTGATCAATCAAAACCTGCATTTCCTTCCTCACTGATTAAAGATTTAACAGACATCTTAGGTTTGTTCAATACATTTGCATCAGTTCTATGACCTTTTACTTATAAAATCTGTGCCTGATGTCGCCTGCTTCATTATCACCTGAAGAAGGAGCAAGACTCAGAAAACTTATGTTTTCAAATAACCTATAGTTGGACTATAACCTGGTGTGTGATTTTTGACCGTGTCCACCCCAATTCAACACCAGCACCTTCATAACATGACTACTATCTTTATCTTCAGGGTTCCTAAGATATTCAATCCTCTGTGAGAAAGAAAAGATCTCTTCTAAATCAAATGGGTAAACCCTTATTTTTAAACAGTGACCCCCAGCTGTAGATTCTCCTAAAAGCAACATCCTCTTCCTGTCAAGACCACTCAGGGTCTTGTAGTTTCAACCAAGTCATCTCTTGCTGCCAAAACTCCATGGATACTGACCTAACTTAATCAGTTGTTTCTAATAAGACAATCCATTCATTTCTAGGTATTAGTTTGATAAATCTTTTCTGAACTGCTTCCAACACATTTACAGCCTTCCTTCAATAGGATGACCAACAGTGTAAGTAGTCCTCCAGATGTTGTCTCATATGTGTCCTGTATAACTGAAGCATAACCTCCATATTTTTGTATTCAGTTCTCCTCACAATCAGTGATAACGTTCTATTAGCATTCCCAATTACTTGCTGTAGCTACATTCTGGACTTTTGGGATTCTTGTACCAGGTCAGTCAGATGCCTCTGCATCTCAGAGCTCTGCATTCATTCACCAATTAGGTTTTTCAAAAATTCTTTCTGCCAATTGATCACTTTCACAGCTTTCCATATTATCGTCCATTTGTGAGTTTTTTGTCACTTAAATGACCTATGTCTTTTGTAGTCTCCTTATGCTCTCTACTCACCTTGCTTTCCTACCTATCTTTGTGTCATCAGCAGATATGGCAATCACACCTTCTGTCCCTTCATCCATGCCATTTATATATGAATTGGAAACAGTTGAGATCCTAGCACTGATTATTGTGGCACATTACTTGTTACATCTTGCTAACCTATAAAAAACTCATTTATGCCTACACCCTGCTTCCGGTTAGCCGGCCAATCTTCTAATCATATCATATATTATCCCTACACCGTGAGCATTTGTTTTCCACAACAACCTTTTGTGTAGAAGTTTGTCAAAAGCCTTCTAGAAATCAAAGTACAGTACATCCACTTGTTTCCCTTTGTCCACTGTACCTCAAAGAACTGCAATGAATTAGTTAAATATGATTTCCCATTTACTAAATCATGTTAACTTTGCCTGATTACCTTGAACCTATCTAAGTGCCCCTGCTATAACTTAATTAGTAATAGCTTCTAACATTTTCCCTATGTTAGATGTTAATCTAACTTGTCTGTAACTTCAAGTTTTCTGTCTCCCTCCCTTTTTGAGTATAGGAGTTGCATTCGCTATCTTGCACATTTATGGAACATTCCCTGAATCCAGGGAGTTTTGGAAGATTAACACCAATGCTTTACTTACCTCACTAGCCATGTCTTGTAAAACTGAGATTGAAACCCACCCGGATTTGGCACTTGTTTGCCTCCAGCTCGAATAATTTATTCAGGATTACTTCTCTGGGAGCCTTAATTTTCCTAAGTACCTCTGTTTCTTAAATTTCCTGATTTATAGCTACTTCTGGGATGTTACTTTGTGTCCTCTATAGTGTCAACTGATGCAAAATACCTGTAATTCAGCTGTCATCTTTTTCCCATTCCAAACAGGGAATATCTGCTGACACCACTAAAACACGCTCAGTACACGTGCAAATCACAGATATGCAGTACTGCTGGCTGCAGTGTGACTGATGCCAATCCGTCCTGTTCACTCATTGATTGTGTTTATTTGGGCTTCGCTGTGTTTTTTGCTCACCTGGCACTTCACAAGGCGTGCATACGCAGAAATTTCTGCATGCCCAGTGTGAACTTTTTGGGGGTGTCAGGAGACACAGTGTTACAAATATCAAACCAAGAATGTAGTGGACTGCAAACTTTTTGTCAACTTTGTGACCGCCACTAGATGGTGTGGTAAAACAGTGTTAAGATGAGTCAGTGTTCTGTCTGCCTGTTATAGAGTCATAACGATGTACAGCACGGAAACAGACCCTTTGGGCCAGCTCATTCACGCTGAGCAGCTATTCTAAATTAATCTAGCCCCATTTGCCAACATTTGACTCATATCCCTCTAAACTCTTCCTATTCATAAAACCATCCAGATGCCTTTTAAATCTAATTGTACCAACCTCCACCCCTTCCCCTGGCAATTCATTCTACACACTCACCACCCTCTGCGTGAAAAAGTTGACCCTTTGATCCCTTTTAAATCTTGCCCCTCTCACCTTTAAACCTATGCCTTCTAGATTTGGATTCCCCTACGCAGGAGAAAAGATCTTGACTATTCACCCTATCCACACCCCTCATAATTTTATAAACTTCTACAAGGTCACCCTTCAGCTTCTAATGCTCCAAGAAAATTAGCTGAAGCTTATTCAGCCTCTCCCTATAGCTCAAACCCTCCAACCCTGGTAGTATCCTTTAAAGGGTGGCATGATAGCTCAAGGATAAGGATACCAGAGGATATTAAAGGATACTACCAGGGTTGGAGGGTTTGAGCTATAGGGAGAGGCTGAACCATCAAGAGGTTAGTGCTGCATTACATTCTTTCCTCTACCTCTGAGGACAAGAGCATTCATGCCTCAGAGCATGCACCAATAAGGCTGCCACTTGCACCCTCCGGCTCAGATACTGGCACCTTTGTGGGCATTTTATCAATATTAGAGATTGTAGCACCAGCTGGTGCCACATATCCTCAGCTGATTATGGAAAAAACACCCAGCTCGCTGGCACTCAGAGGACTGACTGAAAGCAGTACCTGTCAGACAGGAGAGAACCCCATGATGTCAGCAGTTAGGGACTTGGTTGATACGCACAAAGAGAGACAGGAACAGCAGAAGCAGGATTTAGTAGGGACACTGGAAACCTGACACAAAGGTTGCAGAACTGCAGCATCACAGTTGGGATTCTGCTGACTCAGACAAGTAAATATTTGGCTGCTTCCTTGGAGAGTTTGTTGGCTGCCATGGAGAGCCGGGTCCACCACTCTGAAACAATTGGATCTAGGTACAGATCTGCACTCCATTTCTCTAGCATTGGTGCTCCTTCTATGGGCAGGGCATTATCTGTATTTCCAGTCCCTATAGACACAAACACCTCGGGGATTGTTTGAACAATACTCCCAAGGCCAATGGGTTCCACTGTAAGGCAAAGCCTGTCCATCCCAGCAGCGCAATGCAGAATTGATGTAGTGTGAGGCAAAGAAGGAAGACCTTCTGAAGATACACAGGTAGCATGGGAATTAGGTCACTGTATTATCAGTATTGTAAATATTTGTTGATATTTCGTCAGTAACTGTGTGTGCAAATGTCTGTTTAGCTGCAACTATAACATTGAAGGTACAAATCCTAGCTATCATATTGTTTCATATTCGAAGGTCCAAGGTATGGAGTAGTAGCTGCAGCACCGCATGCAGAATACAGGACCTTGGAACGTATCTTCTACTTTGGCAACTAAGGTCAATCTCCCTAGGTGACAAAATCACAACCATAAGTGGAATTGAATCATAATATTACATGATATGGTCAAGAGCGTGTGGGGGCAAAGATCTGGACTGAACACAGTAGGCTAATAGAGTCATACAGCATGGAAACAGATCATAGAATCCCTACAGTGTGGAAACAGGCCCTTTGGCCCATAAAGTCTACGCCAACCCTCAGAACATCCCACCCAGATCCATCCCCTTATAACCCACCTAATCTACACATCCCTGAACACTATGGTCAGGCAATTTAGCATGGCCAATCCACCTAATCTGCACATCTTTGGACTGTGGGAGGAAAGCAGAGCACCCAGAGGAAACCCACACAGACACGGGGAGAATATGCAAACTCCACACAGACAGTCACCCGAGGCTGGAATCAAACCCACGTCCCTGGCGCTGTGAGGCAGCAGTGCTAATCACTGAGCCACCATGCCACCCTACTAAGGCCATTTGATCCTTTGGTCCAACTAGTCTGTGCTGACCATGTTCCCAACCTAAACTAGTCCCACCTGCCTGTGTTTAGCCCATATCTCTCCAAACCTTTCCTATTCATGTACTTATCTAAAAGTCTTTGAAATGTTGTGACTGTACCTGTGCCTACTACTTCCTCTGGCAGTTCATTCCACACATGAACCATTTCTAAGGTTCACAGAGCATTTAGTGCTGACCAGTGTGTTTCATCTTCAGTGTATGGGTGTCTGTGTAATTCCATTATCCTTTAAAGGGCCTCACATTATCAGAATTGAAATCCCTTCCCTCTTAGAGGTTACAGCCATTCTCACCTCCATGTTGCACTTCTTATCTACAGCATGATGCAAGCAGTCATTCTTCAAGGAGTGAATCTTAGCCTCAGCCTCTTACCATTGGTGAACTCCCAAAAGTAAATATTTCCTTCTTGATAATGTTCCCTATTAATCCCATAGGCTTTGAACTTCCCCAATCAAACCCTCCATCTAAATTTTGATCTCCCCATTTTACATCTCCAGCTTAAAGCATTATCAAGTGAATGTGCCAGATCTAGTAATCCCCAGTGACCCCCATTAAAGCCAGGATACTGCTGACTGCAGATAACCTCCTGCCTGCATTACTCTTCTTCCTCAATATTGTCTCCCACCTCATATATGAAGTTACCCCCCTTCATTATTATAATTCCCCCCTTACATTCCAGCGGTCTGCTTTCAATCACAACAATTGAGTTTCCAAGCTTCCCTTCTAGAACAGTGGTCCCAGAGAACCTCACCTTGATTTTTAAGGATGGACCCCCAGAATGGTGGCCCAACCCCTAGACTCTATGGGCATGGACACCTTGATGGTGACTGCCAACGTGTTGACTAACCATGCCCAACCCCTGCACCAATATCAGAGACTACCCTTGATTAACTGTTCCAGGACCCACTGATTGAATGGTGTCTCTGCAGACTTACCTGAGCCTTGATGACTGTTTAGTTGAAGCACATGTAGCATGTTTGGTGTTAACGCATGATGCAGGCGCAACGCTGACGTAGCACAGCGCAATACAGCAACATGTTCATCCCCTTGACTGATGGCTGCTGAGAATCATGACAAGTTGTCTGGCACAAAGCGAGAGAGCACTAAGAAAGCAAGCGTACAGACTTGAGATGTAGCCTGATCCAAACCACAAAATGAGTTCCAGTCTCTACATGCAAAATATCCTGATAACAGAAAGAGATTTCCTTAGGGTGTTTTCTAATCAACCTGTTCAGAAATGTTAATATACATTTGATTAGATTTATATAGGAACAGTGAAAAGTTTTATTTTGCATGCAGTGCGGACAAATCATACCATACAAAATGCATAACGGTAATAGAACAGAGCAAGGAATACAATATTATGGCTGTGAGAAGGTGCACAAAGGGTTAAATCAATATTAAATTTAAAGTTAGAGAGGTCCATTCGAAGACTAATAACAGCGGGCAAGAAGCTGTTCTTGAAACTGTCGATACATGTCATAGAATCCCTACAGTGTGGAAACAAGCCCTTCGGCCCAACAAGTCCACACTGACTCTTACAGCACCCCACCCAGACCCATCCCTATAATCTAAGCATCCCTGAACACTATGGGCAATCTAGCATTGCCAATTCACCCATCCTGCACGTCTTTGGATTTTGGAAGGAAACCCACGCAGACATGGGGAGAATGTGCATACTCCAAACAGACAGTGGCCCAAGAGTGGAATTGAAACTGGGTCCCTGGCTCTGCGAGGCAGCGTGCTAACCACTGAACCACTGTGCTGCCCCTAAGAGAGTTTGACGTGTGTTCAAGCTTCTGTATCTTCTGCCCAATGGAAGAGGTTGGAAGAGATTATAACCGGGTTGGGAGGATTCTTTGATGATGTTGGCTACCTTCCTGAGGCAGCAAGAAGTATAGATGGAGTCAGTGCTTGTCAGGCTGGCTTGCATGATGTATTGTCTGTGTACACAACTCTCTGTAGTTTCTTATAGTTCTGAGCAGAGCAGTTGCCATATCAAGCTGTGATGCACCCAGATAGAATGCTTCCTATGGTGCAGCTATAAAAATTGGCAAGAGTCTTTACGGACATGCCAAATTTCGTTAGCCTCCTGAGGAAGTAGAGGTGTTGTTGTGTATCTGGATCTGGTGCGACTTGAACCAAGGTTTCCTCGTTCAGAAGTAGGGACAATACCAGTGTACCACATGGTCGCTCAATTCCTCATGTTAGTGTCTGAAGCTCAACCATCTTCAGCTGCTTCCTCAATGATCTTCCTTCCATCTTAAGGTCTGAAATGGGGATGTTCAGTAATGATTGCACAATATTCAGCACCATTCGTGACTTGTCAGATACTGAAACAGTCCATATCCAAGTGCAGCAGGACCTGGACAGTATATTTGGGCTGACAAATGGCAAGTAACATGCAAATTTGCAAGTGAAATACAAATGCGGGACAATTGCCATCTACAACATGAGAGAATCTAACCGATATTGAATCCATACTATCAACATGGCGACAGTATAACAGCACAGCATTTGGGCTCCTGAGCCCAGAAGCCTGGAGCTCATCTGATCCTTCTGGTCTTTTTTTTTATTCTTCCTTCTCTGCTTTTTTAAAATTTTAACCTAATTTACCTTCTTATAGAAGGCTCAGAAGACATTGAGGTGTCCAGCACTGGAAGCAAGGGCTTGTTCCAGTGGCAATGCTGGCAGAGGGAGGCGAGATTGTGTCCCTGGCAATGGTGGAAGGAGGTGAGTTTGGGCTCAGGCCCCGGTGCAGGACCTGGCAGCTTCAGCAGCTGGTACATTTCTGAAATTGGCCCAGCATGGACTTGCACCTTATTGGTGGTAGAGACAAGATGGTGCCAAAGCATGGCGACATGGTTCTGTGGCAGAAACGTGGCAAAGGGATTCAAGGCAGGCTGACAGCTTCATGCTGGAGAGAGATAGTAGGAACTGCAGATGCTGGAGAATCTGAGATACCAAGGTGTAGAGCTGGATGAACACAGCAGGCCAAGCAGCATCAGAGGAGCAGGAAGGCTGATGTTTCGGGCCTAGACCCTTCTTCAGAAATGGCTTCATGCTGGTGCTGGTCTTACCATCAGGGTGGAAGAGCCTGGATCCAGGCCCATTACTAAGCACTTAAGAAAGACTCTATTGTTGAACTTTTAACTTTATTTCCTTATTTTTCTACCTTTTATAATCTTTGTCTGATTTATTTCTGTGTGTTAGGATGGCACCAGAGAGCGGCGACATTATACAACACTTTTCATTGTATTTGTAACAAATACACGTGACAATAAATACATCAGTTAAATCTGGGAGTTACCATTGATTAGAAACTGAACTGACCTGCCATATAAACACAGTGGCTAACAAGAGCAGGTCAAAGACTAGGAATCCTGCAGTGAATAACATACCTGCTGACTCCTGCAGCCTACTTGATTGGCACCACATCCACCTTCTCCATCACCAATGCACAGTAGCAACCGTGCTTACCATCTATAGGATGCACTGCAGAAATTCACTACAGCTGTCCAGACAGCACCTTCCAAATGCACAACCACTTTCATTGAGAAGGACAAAGGCAACAGATGCATAGAACACCCACCACCTGCAAGTTCCCCTTCAAATCACTTGCTAACCTGACTTCAAAATATATTGCTATTCCTGGAGTTTTGCTAGAATTGCCTCCATAAATACATTGTGAGCGTACTTAAATTACATGGTCTGCAATGGTTCTAGAAGGCAGCTCACCATCACCTTCTCATGGGCAACTAGAGATGGGTAACACATGCTGGCCCAACCAGCAATGCCCACGTTCCATGAATGAACAATAAGGAAATCTGCATCTTCTATCCATTACCACGAGCTCCCCGGCATTTGCAACCTTGCAAATTTGCTGATCCTCAAGCGAAATGGAGGTTTGTTGATGTAGTTACAGCATACAGTCAGGTTCTGTGGATGACCCCATGGTTTCTGATCTCTTCTGCTACCTCCATCCAAATGTTCTTGACTAAATGGGAAGGTCCCTTCCTGATCTTAGGGAAGAAATCTTCCTTTCCTCAAGAAATCTGGAGGAAATCATTCACAGAGTGGCTTTGCACTGTGATTTTCTTGTAAGCATCATAGGTGGATCTGGAGTCTGCTAGCTGTTAGGTTTGTTTGCTACCTTCTGTTTGTCGTGGATTTGAAAGTTGCTGGATATTGAGGCCCGCATAGTATCATGAAGGAGCAGACTTCACTTTACATTTGTAGGAAGGATTGCTGAGATAAAATCTTGTTCAGATCAGGGTACTGGTGCTAGTGAGGTTTAAAACACAGCAACAACTTTTCCTTTTGTATCAGGTAGCAAAGTGGTGTCACATCACTCCCTGCCACTGGCTTCTGAACACTAGGCCACCCTGCCTACTGCCCATGAATTTCCTGTCCAGCATGAGCTCACATTGCAAATGTGAGTTGGAGTGGAATGGCCTTTGCCACCCCCTTCTAGTTCACACTTCACATTCTGTTGGCTCCTGTAAACTCTGGTTCAGGAGCTTATCTGAATAGAATTTACCCTAAGACAGCCTCAAGCAGTCACCTACCGAAATGAACTGTTGCTGTTTGTTGTGAAAATATGTGAGGCACATTCTTATACAAGACCTGACTTGATCATTATAAGAACATAAGATCTAGGAGCAGGAGTAGGCCTTCCGGTCCTTCGAGCCTGCTCCGCCATTCAACAAGATCATGGCTGATCTTTTTGTGGACTCAGATCCACTTACCCACGCTCTCATTGTATTCCTTAATTCCTTTATTGTTCAAAAAAAATCTACCTTAGCTTTAAAAACATTTACTGAAGTAGCATCAACTACTTCACTTGGCAAGGAATTCCCTAGATTAACAACCCTCTGGGTGAAGAAGTTCCTTCTCAATTCAGTCCTAAATCTGCTCCCTCTAATCTTGAGGCTATGCCCTTTTGTCCTAGCTTCACCTGCCAGTGGAAACATCCTCTCTACTTCTATCTTATCTATTCCCTTCATAATTCTATAAGATTCCCCCCTCAATCTTCTGAATTCCAATGAATATAATCCTAATCTACTCAGTCTCTCTCTTATGCTTCAGGTTAACTGAACACTTTTAGCCTGCAGTTAAATCCCACCTAAACCTTTTCCATCTTTGTTACTAGATATCTCTGTATCACATATGAACTTCTCAGGTTGTAGAAATGCTTTAAAAATGTTTAAAAATGACCATTAAAGTTTTTTTTTAAACAAAGCAATAATATGCCAAAAATAAAATTGCAGTTTGTTGGAATTGTCAATGTTGCCTCACTTCTCTGTGCATCATCGTCTTGATGTGCTGGAGAAACTAGTGCATTCTGATGATCCCTAAAGCTATGTTGTTGAAAGCTTCTTTGACAGGGCTACACTGATAATTGGGACCTGGGCTCTAGGGCGGGTCTGCAGTGCTCAGGTTGAGTGTGGGGCACAAGCCAGATGTAGCACTGGGACCCATGGTTTCTGTTTAGCCTTGTAGTAGCCTCCTGGCTGCTAAAACACAGATAGATTGCTAACTTGGCCAAACAGCAAAGTATACTGTGTACATTGAGCACGTGAAACTCTGAAATCACAAAAATCACACGCCAGACACAGTGCAAACACAGCTGCCAGGTGTTAATGATATTAGCATAATGTAAAATGCAAGTTTTACTCTGCACAGACATCACCCTGACAATTTATCCACTAAACAAAGGGCGACCAGATAGAAAGGCACCAGGGATACCAAAGACATTTTTCCCTCCCCACCCTTATCTGCCTTCCGGAGGGACCACTCCCTCCGCGACTCCCTTGTCCGCTCCACACTCCCCTCCAGCCCCACCACACCCGGCACTTTTCCTTGTAACCGCAGGAAGTGCTACACCTGCCCCCACACCTCCTCCCTCACCCCAATCCCAGGCCCCAAGAAGACTTTCCACATCAGGCAGATGTTCACCTGCACATCTGCCAATGTGGTATACTGCATCCGATGTGCCCGTTGTGGCTTCCTCTACATCGGGGAAACCAAGCGGAGGCTTGGGGACCGCTTTGCAGAACACCTGCGCTCAGTTCGCAACAAACAACTGCACCTCCCAGTCGCGAACCATTTCAACTCCCCCTCCCATTCCTCAGATGACATGTCCATCCTTGGCCTCCTACAATGCCACAGTGATGCCACCCGAAGGCTGCAGGAACAACAAATCATATTCAGCCTGGGAACCCTGCAGCCCAATGGCATCAATGTGGATTTCACAAGCTTCAAAATCTCCCCTCCCCCAACCGCATCCCAAAATCAACCCAGCTCATCTCCACCTCCCTAACCTGTTTTTCCTCTCACCTCAAGCCACACCCCCATCTCCTATCTACTAACATCATCCCACCCCCTTGACCTGTCCGTCCTCCCTGGACTGACCTATCTCCTCCCTACCCCCCTACCTACACTCACCTTTACTGGCTCCATCCCCGCCTCTTCGACTTGTCTGCCTCCTCTCCACCTATCCTCTCCTCTATCCATCCTCTATCCGCCTCCCCCTCTCTCCCTATTTATTTCAGAACCCTCTTCCCCTCCCCCATTTCTGATGAAGGGTTTAGGCCTGAAACATCAAGTTTTCCTGCTCCTATGATGTTGCTTGACCTGCTGTGTTCATCCAGCCCCATGCTTGTTATCTTAGAAAGGCACCAGGTCCTGCTGCACAAAGAAGCTGACAGTAGCATCCCATCTGAATGATTGATTCTTGTTTCATACTTTTAAATGTAACTCCCTGAATGGCCAGAACCAAAGAAAGTTCCAGCAAACTATCTGAAAGGTACAAAAAGAGTTCACTTGCAAATCTCTCTCCTGCAACTTCTCTTGGAACTATTTTTGGAATCTCTGGAATCATCATACCTTTTGTGGAGACCAGCATGACAAGTGGCAGAAACGAGCTGACTGTCCAGACAGCGTGGGGAACAAAGAGCTACAGAGAGAGTGACTACATAAATCTACGGGAGACTCAGGAAGTATTGTAACCTTGAGGGCCAAATGGTATTAAAGATTAAAGTTTTGCAATAAAGATTGTTGTAACTTTGTTCCTAATAATGTTGGGACTGTTTTGTATTGGTACTGGCTAGTGTTCGTATTCATTTGACCACTTCTGTACTGGAGGACACCTGGGCAAATTCATTCACAATGTTCTTTTCGGACATTGAGCAAGTTTATTGAGCCAGTTCCTCTCCTCCTGGGCCAACAGAAAAAGTGAAATTAACTTCAGCTGTTTTTTGAACAATATTCAGAGAGTCCCTTTAGCATTTGTTTGTTAGACTGTCCAATGCCAATACAAATGAATAATATGCTGGTTGCACATAATCTTACTAGTTTTATCTTAAGATGCAATGGGGCCCAATGTTCTTTAGCTTACAAGTGATCGTCCAACTGAAAAAATTGAGTGCTCTGGCTACCCTTCTTAAAAACTTGCCAAATACAGCAGCAGCTTGAATGTTTTTTTAAAGATGACATGAAGTGACTTGAGATAACACAGTGTGGAGCTGGAGGAGCACAGCAGGCCAGGCAGCATCAGAGGAGCAGGAAAGTAGACATTTTGGGTCAGGACCCTTCTTCAGAAAAAAATTGAAGTGACTTGATATCATTTTCAGGCCATTTAAAATGTATTTGGACATTAAATATATTTTGGATGTAATGGTATATTGAAGAATGAGAAGGGATCTCACTGAAATGTGTAAAAGTCTGATTGTGCTGGACAGACTGGATTGTAGTAATTCAAGAAGACTTTATCACCGCCTTTTCAAGGGCAATAAATGCTGGCCCAAACAGGAATGCCCACATTTCACCAATGAATGAAAAGAAACTGCATTGTTTAAAAGGCTGCATCAGCTTAAATGATTAGAAACAGACTGGAAGTTGAGGGCACACTATCTGCATCGATCACGAAAGATGGTCAATAAATAGGAAGAGTACACTGTCATACCAGGGAAGAACGTCTTCCAATCTCTAATGAGAAAAAAAATTATAGTTTCTAAGTGCTGCTTAGGAGAAGCAGCAGCTGTCAAAGCGCTGAGAGACCAGAGTCACCACAAACCAGTAAACATGTCCAGCTCTACACCTTGTTATCTCAGATTCTCCAGCATCTGCAGTTCCTACTATCTCTGAAACATGTTGATACTCACCTTCTCGATGAGTCATGTTCAGGATTTCAAAGAGAACGCAAATGCTTATAAACGTCAACACCTTCTGAGAGAGTATTTCTCGTCCCCCTTTTATTATTTCCAAGTTATTGTTGTGAAGAACCCGCATCTCTGTTAGAAACACAATCTAGTTGCATCACCTCAACGACTTAACCGACAACATCATGGCACCTACTCAAACATGCCAGATGTGTCCGGGGCAGGGAGGAGTGGGAAAAAAAGTGGGTTGAAGTGGTTGGATGTTGTTAATGACTCCAAAAGAATATCACAAGATGATACAAAGTGCAGAAGAACCTAGAATATAAGTCTTCCAGGATGGTGAAAAATCAAGCAAGTTGTATTCAAAAGACCAGTTTTCAAATATTACATATTCCAGAAGTTTAGAATTCTTTCTTGCATAGGGACAGTTTTTCTAGAATTGATGTGGATAGTCAAAGAATTAGAGGATCATCCCCACTCCAACTGGGATACATCAAGGATGTTTAAAAGGTAATATGTTTGTACAAGGTAACGGTTCTAAAAGAGGTAACGCTGAAGTTGCATGAGCTCCACCCAAAATGATGACATCACACTCTTTGGGTGGATGCATCTGAGTTATACACCAGTCTTTGCATGGAGCAGATGTATTCCGTACAACTCCTAAGAGTCCTCAGTAATGATATCTGACTAACAACATAAGTTTTACTTGTTACTATTGAAATAATTTCACAGAGGCTGGTATCATGTCACCAAGTTACCCTTTATTTACATGTGGAGAGTACTTGACACTGGTCTGGCTTCCTCAGAGCCTGCTCGCATAGACACCGGAACTTCTGACACTCCTGTTTATATCCGTCAGCCAGGGTTCTACAATTGGACCAGGTTAACAACACCAGTCAGGAAACTCATGTTCTATGAGGTCCCCTTGGTTGACCTTGTTCCAATCTGTGCACCTTGCACCTCAATCACTTGATTAGATGAGTGGCCTCTTATTTTTTAAATATGATTTTGATGTAGGGAAATGTTGATGAAATATAGGAAGGGGATAAAACCTTGATATTTGCTGTTGAAAAATGATGCAAAAATGACTGGTGTGTTGGTATAGTTTACGCAGGTTTCACCACAGCTTCCACCTTCCCTGATCCTCTCAGCTCCATCATAAATGGACAACAATTGAAGACTAAATATTGCAAAATGCATGGAACAACGTAGGCTGCAATCATGGGTGAGTTAGATCACTCCTTATATGTCAGCAGTTTGGGTAATTCCCAGTATGATTGTGTTCCCACTGGACTAGCCAGTGATGTTGTGTATAAGCTGCATTGAGTGGGTGTTGAATGATTTTGCAACAGTGGAGCATAATGATATTGTTGAAGTTAATGTTTATCCAGCAAAAATTGTTCACATCCAAATACTTTTTACGGCTCTGTTGTTACCAGGAACTTAGAAAATCATGGTGCAACTCAAGATAAGCTACTGGCCGTTATCATCTGCAAACCCTTGTTTGAGAGACATCAAGGACAACTAGGGGAAAGGGCCCTTTTAATGTACAGGAAGACGGAAGCTATTTAATTTATGAATCTTGCTACAGCAAATAAGATCTAGTACTTTTATCAGTTATGGAATGATTCATGTTTAGCAAAAAAAAATGAAAAGCAATTGGTTCTTTTTGTGCTTTGTAAGAATGACAAATACAAAGAACAAAGAACAGTACAGAAAAGGAACAGGCCCTTTGGCCTGAATATGATTTTCCACAATAAATTAGTTACCTACAAATGGATGGTCCCAGCAACAAGAGACAAAGAAGTGTGCAACCTATAGATGTTTCCACATATTTCTACATTGAATCAGGGCAGCTATCTTTCTTTGGGAAAAAAATTGGCGTGGGAGCATATTCCACTGATTTTTTTTTGCTTTAAAATCAGTTTCTCCAAATGGCTTCATGCCGTTTACTCCTTTGCTAAAATCAATTTGTTCATTCCTGTATGGTGTCATGTGTGAAAACCCTGATGAGGGGCAGTGAAGTAGTATTGTATCTTATTTTAACAATCAAACTTAGCTTGGTAAGCATGATTGAGAATTTCGCAGGGATTACTGTAATTTGTACAGAGTGACAGTGTGGATATGAGTTTTATCACGTGGTTGACACACTTGACAAAAAGGCTGAAGAATTTGGTATCACAGCAAAGCAAATTGATAATTTAAATAGTCTTTCTCCATCTTCAAGGGCTAGTTTGATGTTTAAAAGATCAGGAGAAAATCAGTCTGAAAATTCTGCAAACAAAATGCTGTCTATTTTCACTTCTGTTACCATCAGTTTTGGAGATGGAGGCATTGACTGATCCTGACTGACTTCTTAGTTGAGAGAGATTGAGATTTGTGTATTGTTCATTTCGTGGAGTGGTTAACATTGCTGCCTCAATGCCAGGGACCCGGGTTCAGTTCCAGTCTCAGGCGACTGTGTGTGGAGTTTGCATGTTCTCTCCATATCTGTGTGGGTTTCCGCTGGGTGCTCCAGTTTCTTCCCACAGTCCAAAGATCCGCAGGTTAAGTGGATTGGCCATGATAAATTACCCATAGTGCTTAGGGTAGTGTAGGTTAGGTGCATTAGCTATGGGAAATGCAGGGTTACAGGGATACAGTAGGATGATGGGTCTGAGTGGGATGCTCTTCGGAGGGTTGGTGTGGACTTGTTGGCCCAAATGGCCTGTTTCCACACTGTGGACGTTGCTACATTTGAGAGCTGGCCAGTCAAGAGTGCGCCTGTCAGTTGCTGCAGATTTTCAGGAACTGGTTTCAGAGCAACAACAAACAGGATGGTGGATGTACAGCAAAGAGCCTTGCTTTCAATCAGTATCCATGGATTTGTGGTCTCACAACTCTGAAATCAAGTGTTGCCTTACTGGGTACATGCTCACTATCTTGTGCACCACAAATCACTGAGTACTACATCCTCATACTTTTATTACACATTCTGTCAACATTGCAATGTACCGTCTTCAATGATGAAGACACTTAAATGTCAGTCATGTGACAAAGATAGGCATTTCAGGTCCCTATTTCATGAGCTAGCTGGAAAGTCATTAAGCTAACAGTATAGATTTACTTCCCCGATTAGAATTTCTATTGTGAGGTAAAGAGACAACTCTAAAAGTATTAGCCTTCCATTTTAACAACCGGTTTTGAGATTTTCTTTTTTCCAGAACTGACAGGAGGTATCCAAATCACCTCCAAATGCTTTCTGTCAGCTTTAACTGGAAAGTCTATACAATGTAGGTTGTTCAGAAGTTTCTGGAAATATGACGATGTGATCAGTTGCTGCCATTTTATGACTCCAAAAGGTTGTTCAGTTTTAAAAGAAACAATTTAAACACAAAAACATAGAAAAGAATACACTTTTCTTTGGGAGTTTTCTTCATGCCCTCTATCTATGACATTGGTCATTTTTACTCCCCTGTCTGCTTTCCGACTTTGTTCTTTTAAGTTTCATTTTCTGAATACCATTGACATCTAATGTATTTCAGACATATGACTTATATTCATACATTTTTCCTGTTAATTTTCCCTTATAAATTTCAATGCTTCTAATTATAATTAAAATTGCCAATATAAATTTATCAGGCTGTAATTCCTGAGACTGGAACTGAACCCGGATCCCTGGCATTGAGGCAGCAGTGCTAACCATTCCACGTAATGAACAATACACAAATCTCAATAGAGTGTGGAGTACAGTCCAACCGAGAAGTCAGTCAGGATCAGTCAATGCCTCCATATCCAAAACTGATGGTAACAAATGGAAGGCTAATACTTTTAGAGTTGTCTCTTTACCTCACAATGGGAATTCTAATCGGGGAAGTAAATCTATACTGTTAGCTTAATGACTTTCCAGCTAGCCCACAAAATTGGCACCTGAAATGCCTATCTTGGTCACATGACTGAAATTTAAGCTTGTTTACCTGCATAAATATACATTTCTGTGATTCTGTATCAGTTGTTGTTTGACCTCCAGAGGGAGAGGAGGAACCTAGACTTAGTTGACAGACTGCCTTAAACTTTCCATCTCTGTCTCTCAGTTACTGACTGGAAAGAAGTTTTCCTTCAAGAAGACTACCAGACCCAAACCCACCGAGGAAGCTATTATTGTACACCTGCCTCTGGGAAGTTGTTACTTGTGCAAGCCGATTTTTGTTTATCTGGATCTAAGCTTAATCTTAGTTATGCCCTATCTTCTGTCCAAACTGCCTTCCTTAACTTCCAGAGTGCCTGTTGGTGCAGCATATAACACAACAATTCCCCTGTGAAATAACTCCACAAAGGCCAGTATCCTGTCACATACATGACATTGACCCAGCTAGCTCAGAGCTGGTTCTTAGAGTGAGCAGAACCCCCGACACTCCTGTGTATATCTGTCAGGCAGGACTCCCTGATTGAACCAGGTTTACAGCCGTAATCGGGGAACTCATGTTCAATGAGATCCACCTGACTGATCTTGTTCCAGTCACTACACCCTGCATTGTAAATGGTTTGTTAATAACCCTATTTTTGATTTTACCTTAACTGCTTTTGCTGTGGGTTTCTCTCAAAAATTAGAATCTGAAACAAAGGTTTGGAGAACACTATTTAGCCTATCTCAGTAAGGGACAGGAATACAAAGGATAAAGTTAAATATACAATATACAGGTCTTGTTAGCTTTAAGAGGAGAAAAACAATCAATTTAAATTCATCCTGTTCCCTTTTTGGCCATGATGCATGCCTTAAAAATGCTGAGAGCTTAATAAACTTTTCTGTTTGTTTTACATCTGTTATTTGAAACCCTTGTTCAATGATTTATGGGGGAGTGCAATCAGTCTGTGATAATACTGATGATCTCATGCAATGTTTTTAATGCAGATGTTATCATACTTTTCAAAATTTCACAAATACTGTTGCAAACCTTTGTACCAAAATGACTAATTTAGAGATTCTGGCTGGAGTTGTGAAATGAAAAATGTTAAACCCCCTAAAAATGTCAAACAAAGAACTACAGATGCTGGAAATCTGAAACAAAAACAGAGAAATTGCCCGAGAAACTCAGCAGGTCTGGCAGCATCTGTGGGAAGAGAGTAGAGTTAACGCTTTGAGTCGAATATGGAAGCTCAAGCTGGCTATGCCATTATAGTGAGCCCTATCCCCAGTGTGTCTCCAAACAGCACAGGATCCCAGCATATCGACTTAATGACAATCAAAAACAATATCTTTTATGCATATAATGGATTTCACAGACCTGTGGCTTTACAATATTACAGACCTCACCATGAGGGCGTGGTGCAGTGGCTCAAAGATTAGCACCGCTGCCTCACAGTGCCAGAGACCTGGATTCAATTCCAGCCTCCGGCAACTGTCTGTGTGGAGTTTGCGCATTCTCTCCGTCTGAATCCCCCTGCGTGCTCTGGTTTTTTGCACAAACCAAAGATGTGCAGGCTAGGTAGATTGGCCACGGGAAATGCAGGGTTACAGAGATTGCTCTGGGTGGGATACTCTTTGGAGGCTCAACGTGGACCCAAAGGGCCACATGGCCTGCTTTCACACTGTAGGGATTCTGTGATTCTATGAGCTGGAGAGAAAATAATTGCATGATTCCATGTTCTAATGCTTATGCAGAGAAAGTCAGGTCAATTATTTCGAGACCTTTTTTTTGTTCATGTGAAGTATGCGACCCTGGCTAGGGCAGTATTAATTGTCTATCCCTGATTGCTCAGAATGCAGTTAAGAGTCAACCACCTTCTGACTCTGGAGTGCTAAATCCCTAGGAAGGCTGATTCTGGCCTGTTGACTGCCCATCAAGCATTTAATTTCATCATGTCTCCTTATTCCGTCCATAGTATCTGTCTCAAATGCTGACTGTGGTAACCTATTCCAAAGTCTCTCATCACTGTGTAAAAATGTTTCTTCCTGCTATACTAAATTTACTATTTTATCTTGTATCTATGTCTAAACCCCTCACCCATTGAAAACATTTAAGCATCTCTGTCTAATCACTCATAACCTCCTCCATTTGAATGACAGCAACAACAATTTCAGCCTCGACAACCCACTGACTCCACTCTAAAGAATGAAGAAAATTACAATTTTGTTCAAATTGGCATTGCATTGTTGTTTCACTCAAGGGATTGAAAGGGAAATCTTACATTGATAATTGTTATAGGATGCTCCCTTGAAATGGACTGATTAAAAATGAAACATTTCACTGCTAGAATGTACTCTTACTTGATGAAGAAAGAAAAAAACATTAAAAAAAAACCTCAACCTAAATTATCCATTTTATTTCCTGAGGCGTGGCCATTTTTCTGACACAAAACATAAATATAGCAGCAGCTGTTAGCTTCAGGCTAATGTTTCTTCCCTTATTTCATAATCTTTGAGATTTGGTTTCAGTAAATTCAAGACAATGTCTTATGATATCATTTAAACATTATTCTAGCCATCAGTACTTAAAATATTTATAAAATTAGTTAAAACAAATAGATTTCTAAAACATAATTTTTGATATCACAGTTGTATAATTGTTGCAGCACAGGACTTCACTCAGCCTATTGTGTCTGCAACAGCAGTCCAAATGAAGAGTTCACTTAGTGCCATTCTTGTGCCATGTTCTCATAATTTGAACAATTTTCCTTTTCAGATAGCAGTCTAATTCCTTTTTCAATTGACTTCTCCTCCACCACGCTCTCAGGCAATGCATTCTAGATCGTATCTACTCGCTGTGTGAAAGAGTTTTCTCTCCAATTGCTATAAATCTATGCCCCCTCAATCTTGATACTTTCATGAGTGGCAAGTTTCTGTCTATCTGCTCTGTCCAGACCCCTCATAACTTTGAAATCCACATCAAATCTTCTCTCAATCTTCTTTCAAGGAAAATATTCCTGACTTGTCCAGTCTTTCTTCATAGTTGAAGTTCCTCTTCCCTGGAATAACTCACCCTCATGAATCTTTCCTGAACTCTCTCCAATGCCTTCACATTATCTCTAAAGTGTAGTGTTCAGAACTAAATGTAGTATTCTAGCTCAATTGCTGTACTCTCTTTAAATTGTACCCTTTGTTTTATATCCTGTTTCAAAATTCTTCTGACCAGAATGATTTTCCACAAAGAAGTACATCTGTCATCTGTCTGTTCATTTGTCAATATATTCTTGATGTTTTGCACTATCCTCCTTACAGGTCACAATGCTTCCAAGTTTTGTATCATCCACAACTTTGAAATTATGCTTTGTCACCATGGTCTAGGTTATGTAGATAAGCACGATTGAAACTGGGGAAAAACAGGGTAGAATGAATCAATGAGCATCAGCAAATTTGGCATATTACCACTCATGGAGTCATCTGATGATGTCCTCAGAGAAATGGAGAAAAGGTGGTATTCAAGGCCAGGGCCAAGAGGTGTATAAGATTAGGACAAAATTCCATCAGAAAACAAAAGTTTCGTGTTGTTTGCCACCTGAACTTGATGATAAAACCATCAATGCCATTGTTTTGTTATCCAATTTGTGAGAAAAATACGTATTGACTGGCTTACAATGAAATAATAAATGAAACTGATGAATGTTGTCATGCCAGCAAGAAACCGGTTACTAAGATTGTTGAGAAAACCACCATTGCAAAGACAACTGGCCATGAGAAGACACAGTTCACAGTGGTTCCACCTTGTGTGGTTGTGAATGGCACATAATTAAAGTCAATGGTGATTTTTAAACATAAAGCACCCCAAGGATGAATTTCAAAATGTTATCCACATTCACAAGAAAGGCTGGATGGACAAAATAAGTTCATGAAACGATTTATGTCACTTGGAATTTGGGACCAGGAGATCTGTGCAGAGAGCAAAGTTTGCTTATCTGGGTAATTTCAAATCCTCCTTGACAACAGTGGGATTGGAGATGGGAGGTTGACTAACACGAACATGATAGTTATTCTTTGTGTTGTTATGAGTGTTATTCATGATGTATGTATTAATAAACATCTGAAGGACAGTGTGCAAGATTTGTGAAACAACTGGGTATTAAAAGGTTAAAAAAAATCACTAACTGCACTGTGCTTGTATGTTTACCTCAGGCTGCGGTAGTTTAAGAAAGAAACTTGTTACCTTCTCGAGCAATTAGGGATGGGCGACAAATGCTAGCCGTGTATGCAAGCACCTTCAATATTATGCAATGGATCCTAAATGCATGGAATAAGCTTGATTTCAATATTATCAAAAGATCTTTTCCAAACTGTGGAAAAGTGATTGCGCTCAATGGTACTGTTATGATCAGGTGAGGCGAGCTCCGCTTTTCTGCTCTTTTTCCTTTCCACGTTTAAATGTAACAGATTTTGTTGTCTGGAAAAGAATATAATCGGCAACGTGTTAAGTATGTTAGTGCACTGTGATTGTAAAAAGATCTTAGGACAGGGTTTCATGAATGTAGCTTTAATATACTTCAATCTGATAATTAAAATTATGAAATGCAATTTGACTATTGTGTACAAGTACGCACACACACGAATATATATCACAGACAGGGGAAGAATAGTCCATAGAAAGTAAGAAGAGTAGACAGTCTGTAGCTTTGTGACTCACTGGCTTCAGGGTTCTTGTTGATTCTGAGTTGAGGATGTAGGCAACTGAGTTGATAGCTTTTCTGCCAGTAACATCTCTGAACAGGTTGATTCGAAAACATCCACAAGGTTAATTAAAACAGGTGCCTCAAATATTGTGATGTGGCAAAGGAAGTTGAAACAGGCAAAAGGCGGATGCTTAGTAAATTTAAGAAGAGCGCTACTGCAACCTCTGGCTCCACAGAAATAAGTCTTTTTCAAAAAAGGACTAACATAACTTTTGTTGGCTTCTATGGAGGCAACTGTAAAATCCTCAGCACATGGTAACAGGACTGATGCCTTCTCTACCTATTGATAATTAATTTTGGCAAGAGGTTGTTCCATAGGTGTTAGCTCCCATAATAATACTCAAGACGCTTAAATGTGGACCGAATAAGTTCAGCAGTGGGGCTGTCCAAAATGATCGTAGGCCTCTCTGCTGCTAAATTATTATTCTATGGTCCCTTTTATGCACATGAAATAGATCCAATGCATACTAATTTCTAACTCCATGATGTTCAGTCTTGTTTTTAGTATGAAAACACATTTAATTTCAATATTATTGCCATGGATTAAATATTTATAACATGGTCATTTAATTTGTAGCTGGTATGGATATTACCTTAGTTCATGCAGAGGCTGGCTATAGACTCAAATATGAAACAAGCTATACCTCATGACACATTCTTAATGATTTAGGGGGAATCTCACTAAATCTAGTAGCATTCAGTATGACATAGCATAGTGATTCAACCACTCCCACTGATACTGTAAGTGGTGATTTAGCAGCAGGAGAGGAGCAAGAGGTGGAATGAGACAAAGAAAAACAAACAGTACAGATATTGGATTCTGGTTCAGAATCATTGCAGAAAAGGGGTGACAGTTGGCTCCTAAATACCTTGTAAAATTAAATACTTTTTGATCAAAATGTGCCAATCTTGCAAAGATGTGATGCACAACACATTTTTCATTCAAAGTGTACATCGCTGTGATTTAAAGACAGCCACCAAGTTTACTAGCTGCTGATACTGGACATTCCAATGCGTAAGCCAGCATTTCCACCCAGTTAGTTTCATGCACCAAGGGTTGGGAGTGCCATTCAGGCATTTACATGATCTCATCTTCTATTGTTCTGCATTGATACACAGATACGTGCAATGTCTGAATAACAGTATCTGATGGCACTTAGCAAAGGATGTATTCATGCTGACCTATGATGAAACTGTGAACAACAACCTTTTCCATTTATAAATGTGGAAAATGTTCCACAATTCCTTATAAAAGAAAACATAAAAAATGAACAGATACTGAGCAATGTTGGAGTCTTGGAAAGGAAAATTTGGTCAGAATGAGGGGTTTTAAAAAGGTGTAAAAGTTAATCAAATGAGGGAGAAATGGATGAGAAAGGAATTCCATAGAATAGGTCCAAAGTGGATGACAATTCTGCCAGCATTGACCAGGATGAGCTGGGTATGAAAGTAATAATGCTGAGAAGTGAATTATTCTGTATGACAACTAGACTCAGACAGGGAACAGCCTTGACCTCAAATAAGTCCCAAAAGTTCTTAAAACAAAACAACAGTAATTAGTGCTCTGAGAAATCAAGGAAATCAGATCCAGCACTGAAAAACAACCTCAAAAAAGGAGCAACTCTTACAGCCATGATTTTCTTCCATCCAATAGGTTTATGATGAGATGAGAAAGATTTAAAAGGGACCTAAGGGGCAACTTTTTCACGCAGATGTTGGCGCATGTAAGGAATGAGCTGCCAGAAGAGATGGTGGAGGCTGGTACAATTACAACATTTAAAAGGCACCTGGATGGGTAAATGAATAGGAAGGGTTTGGAGGAATATGGGCCAAATGCTGGCAAATGGGACTAGATTTGTTTAGGATATCTGGTCAGCATGGATGAGTTCAACCAAAGGATCTAATTCCATGCTGTACATCTCTATGACTCTATAAGTCAAACCTAACATTGAGGATGTCCTTGTAGCCTCAGTAACACTAGGCAGAATGTTACCAGAAATCAGTGAAGTGTTAATTTTAAAAAAGTTTCATGGAGGGTTTATCTCTGTAAGGTGAAGTAAGATTTCTCATGCCATCTTCCCAAAATCCTTATGTGCCTTGATTGTTCTATTCTCCCACTTGCCATGGGCAGACGTGTCCCTTGCTGCTGACACCATCTTTAAAGTCCAGCTATTGCCCATTCAAAAGTGTTGGCAGTCTAGAATTGCCCTCCAGCATGCTCATAATAGGTGGGCAACTACAAACCAACACTTCTCAGGACAAATTTGTGGCTGACAATTCATTGCCTACAAGTACACATTTGCACATATATTGCTACTTAAGAACTAAGCAACACAGCTTACCCATCCTTAGCCTTATCCCATCTGACAACATTGTCTAAGGAAGTGCTACTCTTTCCCTGATACCCATTGTAGCCCAGCATCTTCTTTCGCAATAATCTTTAATTCCCTGACTGATCAAGAAAATACCTGTTTCAGCCTTAAACACACACAAGTATTCTACCACCACAACTCTCTGTGGCAAGGGGTTCCAAAGAGTCTCCACCATCTCAGAGAAGAAATTCCTCCTCATCTCAGTCTTAAATTGGTTCCCCTTTATTCTGAGACTATGCTCTCTGGTGCTAAGATCTCCCATGAGGGGAAACATCCTCTCAGCATTTACCCTGTTAAGCCTCTTAAGATGAGAGTTATCAATTGTACATTGATTGAATGGAATCGTTTCCTGCCAATGAAGTCAGCTGCATTATGATATAGTGCCCTCAGTGTTATGTGCACACAGTCTATCATGCTTGTGCCTGGAGGAAGCCAACTAAGTTGCCAACCCCACTGTCCAGGCTGCAGTATTAGTCTTGTCATGGGGAGATGAAATGAGGCAGTCACATCTGGCATAAATTGCATCAGCAACAGCCTTGATTTGTTTGTGTATTGAGGACTGAGAAATCCCACATAGGTTCCCACTGACTGCTTGGTAACAGACAATTGTATAAAAGTTTAGTGCAGGTGTCATCTTGACAGCACCAGGATAGGATGACTATCTCCCACTTCGTGTCACAGGTTCTACTCCAACTGTTGACATAGTTCTGTAGCCTCCTTTTTCTTCATTCTAGGGTGTAGACTATCAGGTCCTGGGTGTTCATTAACATTCATCTCCATTAATTTCTCCATTTCAATCTTCTCACTAATGCTAATTTCCTTGAATTTCTTATTGTCCATTACAATGTGGATCTACAGTTCTGGAAGATTGCTGGTATCTTTCTTGTTCACTACTATAAATTCTCCTGAAATAAAACAAAGAACTTCAGGGGCTAGAAGGCTGAAGCAAGAACAGAAATTGCTGGAGTAACTTGGGTCTAGCAGCATCTGTGGGAGAGAAATCAGTGTTAAAGTTTTGGGTCTGGAGACCCTTCTTCAGAACTGGCCTCTACCTGCCACCTTAAACTTTTGCTTCATCTAGCATTGTGCTGAAAGGTGTACCATCAGCAACTTGCAATGCAATTTCCAAATCAGTGACCTCTACCATCTTAAGTGGATGGAAATACCAACAAGCCATATACTTCCCTACAATGATCTATAATGCCATTCTTTCACTATCATTGCATTAATATCCTGGATCCAGTTTCCTGACAGTGACATGTTTATGCACATACTAGATATAATGTAACAGTGCAAGAAGGAAACTCATTTTCACATTCTCAATGCTGTCATGAGATGAGTAATAAGTACAGGTCAGTGGCAAGTAAATCTCATGAATGAATAAGAGGAAATAAAAACCTGAAACTTGGCAAGAAAGATGGCTGAGCTCAGAATCTAAAGAAAAACCAAAAGAACTGCAGATGCTGTAAATCAGGAACAAAAACAAAGTTGCTGGAAAAGCTCAGCAGGTCTGGCAGCATCTGTGGAGGGGAAAACAGAGTTAACGTTTCGGGTCCGGTGACCCTACCTCAGACCTTCCTGTTCTTTAGACAGTGATAGACACAACCTCTAGACAGACACTTATATAACCTGTATTGTGATGGGCGGAGAGCAGAATAGGATGTCAATTATAACTTGGAGGGGATAGGCTGATACGGGAGAGGCAGCAGGTTCTATTTATATCAATCTCTCATTGCAGAAAACATTGGCCCACATTTGTGTTGAGAAGGCCAAGATAAGGGGTTGCGATTAGGGGGGAATGATAGACATCAAGCCCTTTGCACCTCATAAGGAGAGAGTTGTAGAATTGGCCGTGGAAGAGCATGACCACTCATGTTTGCACAGGAGATCTCAATGTCCAAACAATCTGTAAATGTCACTGAGCTGCACTACTCACAATTATTGACCATGCTAACTCATTCTTAATCTATTCAACTTTGTTCACTCTTATACAACTAATTCCCTCACTTTCCTAGCACTAGTGACATCAAGCAAACACCTACACAAAATGGAGATTATCAGCTCTATCTGTGCAGAAACCACTGAACTTTCAGACAATGCATTAACCAGGTTTTCACCTGAACCATCCACCAGGTCAGAGACTTTCACTTTTCTCAGAATTCGATCTCAATTAGAGTCAGGAGCACAATTTGGCCAACACACCACTGACAAGTCTCTGCAGCTGAAACCTTGGATGACCCGGAATATCCACTCCCTACTGAAGTCCAGGTCTGAGGTATTAAAGCCTGGTGACCTTGACCTATACAAGAAATCTAGAAATGATCTTCACAAAGCCATCAGTGATGCCAGGAGACAATACCAGATGAAACTAGAGTCCCAGACTAACCACACAAACACATGTTGACAGTGACAAGACTTACACAATAGAACGGGCTACAAAGCAAAGTCAAGGAGAATTGCTGACAAAAGTGCACCCCTCCATGATAAGCTCTATGCATTTTATGCTGGTTTTGAAAAGAAGGTCAATGAAATTATGTCACCTGCCCCAACAGCTCGGGTACATTTGTTCCCACAGTCACTGCCACAGGACTCAGATTGGCTTTCTGTGAGAGTGAACCCATAGAAAGTGACTGGCTCAGATGGAGTCCGTGGCCATGTACTCAGATCCTGCACAGACCAGCTGGTTAGAGGATTTGCAGACATCTTTAACCTGTTCTTACAATGATGTGAGGTTCCCATCTGCTTCAAGAAGACCGTTATCATCCTGTTACCAAAGAAAAACCAGGCAGTGTGCCTTAATGACTACCACCTAATTGCTCTGATATCCATCCTTATGAAATGCTTTGAGTGGTTAGCAGTGGCACACATCAACTCCAGCCTCCTGGACTGCTTTGATCCACTACAATTCACTTACTATTGCAATATGTACACTGCAGATGCCATCTCTCTGCCCCTACACTCATCCCTGGAACATCTGGATAACAAGGACACCTACGTCAGACTCCTATTTATTGACTATAGCTCTGCTTTCAATGCAATAAGTCCAACAACTCTTCTCCAGACTCTGAGACCTAGGACTGGTTCCACCTCCCCCCACCTCCCCCCCAACCCTGCCCCCCGCAAATGGATCCTTGATTTCCTGACCCAAAGACTGCAATCAGTAAGGATAGGTAACAACACCTCCTCCACAATAATTCACAACACCGGTACCCCGCAAGGCTGCACACTCACTTCCTTTCTGTACTCCATGTACACTTGTGTGGCCAAGTTCAGCTCTAACTCCATTTACAAATTTGCTGATGACACCACTATAGTGGGTCAGATCTCAACAATGATGTGACAGAATACAGGAAAGTGATAGACAGCTTAGTAGCATTGTATAAAGACAACAGTGTCTCCCTGAATGTCAGCAAAATGACCAAAACTGGTCATCGACTTCAGGAAGTCGAATGGAAGACATTGTCTGTATCAATGGCGCTGTATCAATGGTTGAGAGCTTCATGTTCCTTGGAGTAAATATCACCAACAATCTGTCCTGGTCCATCCATGTCAACGTTACAGTCAAGAAAGTTCACCAACACCTCTAATTCCTCAGGAGGCTAAGGGCATTCGGCGTGTCCACAATGATTTTTACCAATTTTTATAGATCCTCCATAGAAAGCATCCTATCTGGATGGAGTTCTTTGGTATAGCAACTGCTCTGCCCAAGACCACATGAAATTACCAAGTGTTATGAACGCAGCCCAGTCCATCACTAAAAGCAGGTTTCCTTCTGTTGATTCCATCTACACTTCCTGCTGCCTCGGGAAAGCAGCCAACATAATCAAAGACCCCTCCCACCCGGTTATACTCTCTTCCACCCTCATCCATCGGGCAGGAGATACAAAAGTTTGAAAATGTGTACAACAGATTCAAGAACAGCTTCTTCCCCACTGTTATCAGACTAATGAATGGACCTCCCACATGTTAAAGTTAAGCTTCTTCTGCACGTTCTCTACATTCTGCATTCTGTTCTATTGCCCTTATGTACTTATGTGAAGTATGACTTGTCTGGTTACAATGTAAAATAATACTTTTCACTATATTTTAGAACATGGGACAATAATCAAATCAAATCAGTAATGCCCAAGCTCTATTGTTCACGAGTCTGACAGTTTCCCTGGACAGGTTAGTGGCTGCTGTCCAGGTCCAGCACCCCCAGGACCTGCCTCATAAATGTATGGACCTGTATTCCACTACTCAAACTGTAGATGCTCAACACCAATGGCAAGGTGGGATGAAAGATCTCAAACTCAATACAGGTGCCACTTCCTCTCAGGAACCAGCAAGCACCTATAGGGAGAAGTAACCACACATTGGACTTCCTGACCCTCTCTAACCTTAAGCATAATCCTAACTTTATGCTGAAGCTTCTATTTGGTACACATCAGATGTGCCTGGCCTCCTCCCCATTATCTGTGATCACAATGCATGGAAAGATTCAATGAGGAGGGTGAGCCTCCATCTGACCGTGACATTCACGGAAGGTCTGAGGCATCTAGTCCAAAATGCCCCAGGGACATTCGGCCAAGATTTACAAGCTACGAGGCCAACTAGGCAGTAGGCTCCCTACATCCAAATGTGGAAGTTGAGACAGCACTTAGATGCAACTGGAGGGAGAGAAAAGGAAAAAAACCTTGCCCAGAGCACTTAGGTGACATGGGTGAAACATCATTCGAATTAAGCTTTGTAAATATATTTTCACATGCTTTTTTAAAATGTCTGCTCTAGTGACCTTGTTCCTGCTGGACCTAGTTAGGTCACATTCATGTGAAAGATGATTAGGTTCTTCAGTTATTCCAATTTGAAAAAAATTGTAATGCTAAGCATTGCTTGTCTCTCATAGCTAATGACTCATTGGCTACAAATACCTTCAGACATCTTTGGACCTTGTATCCTTGAGCTGCAGCATTGCATTTTGATGAGCGCAACAAGATGCTGACCTGTGCACAGAGATTGTGCTCATGTCTGTCTTGCATGCATCATCCACACTTGCACCCACCCTATGAGGGATAGCACAGAATCAATGATGATTCCACATATCTCTGCAATGAATGTTTATTCAATATGCAAATTTTTCAAGGAAATACTCTGTCAGTAAAGGTTGGCAGGTGTGCAGCATATTGTTCACATGCGCACTCTTCCTCAGAGTCCATTGTTTTGCTGAGAAAATGCTGCTGGCTCTTATAGGTTCAACAAGCATTTTATAGCAACCAGCTCTCTATGCAGATTTTTAAACATTGAAGCATTATTAAAGAGTGAAGGGTGAAAAGGATATTTCTCTGGAATCCTCTCATTCTACTAGCTATCATGAGAAAGGTAGTGGACAACACATTCTTTTATTCATTTGTGGAACATAGGCATCTTTGGTTGGGCCATTGTTTATTGGCCATCACTAATTGCCGAGAAGGTGGTGGTGAACGGTCTTCTTGAATTGCTGCAATCCTTTTGGTTTAGGTAGACTCATAATGCCATTAAGGGGGGAGTCCAGGAATTTGACTCAGCAACACAAAGAATATTTAGGTGATATATTTCCAAGTTAGGTAGGTGAGAGGCTTGGAAAGAAACTTGCAGGTGGTTTTCCCATGTGTCTGTTGAGCCTGTCCTTCTAGATGATATTAGTCTTGGTTTTGGGAAGTTCCAAGGAATTTTGGTGAATTTCTGTAGCACGTCTTGTAGGTGGCACATACTGCTTCTATTAAGTGTTGGTAATGGAGGGAGTGAATGTTTGTGGATTGGTGTCAGTCAAGTGGGCAGCTTTGTCCTGGATGGTGTCAAGCTTCTTAAATGTTGTTGAAGCTGCACTTATCCAGACAGGTGTGAAATATTCCATCACACTCCTGACTTGTGCTTTAGAGATGGTGAGCAGGCTTGGGGAATTAAGAAGTGAGTTACCCACTGCAGGCTTCCTAGCATCTGACCTGCTGTTGTAGCCACTGTGTTTAATGGCTAGGCAAGTTCATTTTCTGGTCATTGGTAACTCCCAGGATGTAGAGAGTGGGAGATTCAGTGGTGGTCGTGCCATTGAAAGTCAAAGGGTAATGGCTAGATTCTGTCTTGTTGCAGATGGTCATTGCCTTGCATTTGTGTGGTGTGATGTTATTTGCCACTTCTCAGCTCGAACCTGGTTATCGTCCTGATGTTTCTACATTTGAACAGCTTCACTAATGGAGAAGTTGCACAATGTCAGCACAATTGCACAACCATCACCGAACATTCCCATGTCAGACTTTATTACAGAGGGAAGTTTATTGATGTAGAAGCTGAAGATGATTGGGCCTGTACACCGCCCTGAAAAACTAGGCCTTATGTGACATGGTGGTGGTGTCCTTACATCTAATCCAGGAGGCCTGGGTTCAAGTCCCACTTGCTCCGGACATGTTTGCTACCATACATGAGCAGATTGATTAGAAAAATACCTGTTCTGGAGAACTCTTTCAGAGATGTTCTGGAGCTGACATTACTGACCTCCAACAACCACAACAATCTTTCTTTCTACTAGCGGGAAGTTTTCTGCCCTGAATCCCCTTACTGTAGTTTGGCTAGGGTTTCTTGATGACACAACTGCTCAAATAGGGCCTTGATGTCAAGAGGTGTCACTCTCACTTCATCTCTGGATCCAGTCCTTTTGTTCACGTTTGACCAAGTCTGCAGTGAGTATAAAATGGGCATCACTGATCAGGTTATTTCCTTGCATTTTCTGCTCCATAGCAGTGTTGATGACACCTTCCATCAATTTACAGATGATAGACAGTAAACTGATGAGCAGTAATTGGCATGGTTGGATTTGTCCAGCTTTTTGTGTACGGGATATAACTAGACAATTTTCCACATTACCAGATAGATGCCGTGTTGTAGTTATACAGGAACAACCTGGCTAGAGTGCGGCAAATTCTGGTGCACATGCTTTCAATGTATCGTCAGAATATTATCAGGACCCATAACTTTTGGGCTGTCCAATACCTCCAGTCATTTCTTGATATTGTATGGAATGAATTGAATTGGCGGAGGATTAGCACTTCTGATGCTGGAGATATCTGGAGGAAGCTGAGATGGATCATCCAGCCAGCGCCTCTGGCTGAAGATTGTTGCAAAAGCTTCAGCTTTATCTTTTGCATTGATGTGTGGTCTCCCTGTCATTGAAAATGTGGAATATTTGTTCTGCCTCCTCCAGCATACTGTTTAACAATCCACCACTGGATCTGGCGGACTGTTGAGCTTAAATTTGTTACATTGGCTGGGGGGTTGTTTGGCCCTGTATTTCACTTCCTGATTATGCTGTTTGGCCCAAAGTAGTCTTGGTTTGTAGCTTCACCAGGTCACCTCTAATTTTTAGGTCAGAAGTCAGATAACACCAGGTTATAGACCAACAGATTTATTTGAAATCACAAGCTTTTGAAGCATTATCTCTTTGTCAGGAAAAGTGTCAGAGAAGTGCACAGGCACAGAATGTATAGGCAGAGAGATCAATGGGTAGAGAAATCAAAAAATCATACAAATGGTCAGAAATCACACAACACCAGGTTCTAGTCCAACAGGTTTATTTGGAAGCACAAGCTTTCGGAGCCTCACTCCTTCTTCGGGTGTTAGTGACATTGATAGGCCCCATAATAGGTCTCTGCAGGTGATCAAGAGTGTCAGATGATGTGAGTAAAGTGTCAACAGCTGAATAGAAAATGAAGAGATGACCTATAATCCAATTAAATGAGGCAGAGAGAGAATTACAAAAAATTAATAATAAATTGGTGCTGGAGACAAACCAAATGACTGGAATATAAGAGTCACATGCTGAGGGTCTAACCAAAGTAACAAAGAATCCAAAACTGTACAAGCTAACTAAAGTAGAGATCATAACAATTTATCAAGGTGATGGTGTCAAAACAGGACAGTAAGGAAGATTTTGCACATACAGAACAGTGTAGTGGGGTCACAAGTAGCGCGACATGCACCCAAGATCACGGTTGAGGCCATCATCTTGAGTACGGATCTTGACTATCAGTTTCTGTTCAACAATTCTGCGTTGTTGTGTATCTCAAAGTCTGCCTTGGAGGATGCTTACCTGAATATCCGTTGCTGAATGCCCTTGACCACTGAAGTGTTCCCCGACTAGGAGGGAACATCCCTATCTGGCGATTGTTGTGTGGTGTCCATTCATCCGTTGTTGTAGTAGAGCAGAGCAGAGAAACTATGCCATGTTCTTCACAGCCTTCAACACTGTATCGATGACGATGAGCATTTTGCCAAGATCATCCTACGTGCCCACTTCTTGCCTTCAAACAACTGCCAAACCTTAAACCTTACATTGTTCACAGAAAACTACCCAGCCTTCAGCACAACATCGACCAGCACACCACATAACCCTGCCATGGAAATCACTGCAAGACCTCACAGACCATTGACATGGATACTACCATCACACATGGATTCATGGCAGATACTCATCCGACTTGGCCAATGTTGCCTATCTCATACGTTGCAAGCAAGAATACCCTAAGGCATGGTATAATGGTGAGACCATGCAGACACTATGACAACGGATGAATGGACACCGCGCAATAATTGTCAGACAGGAATGTTCCCTCCCAGTTGGGAACACTTCAGCATTTAAGGACATTCAACCTCCGATCTTTGGGGAGAATGGGAAATATGCTGAGCCATGAGGTTGCTGATTGTGTTTGAAGGCAGTTCTACTGCTGCTGATGACTACAGCACCTGGTGAATCCCCAGTTTTGAGCTGCTAGATCTGTTCAATATCTGTCAAATTTAGTATGATTGTAGTCTCATATAATAGAATGGAGGGCATCCTCAATTTAAAGATGGGACTTTGTCTACGAGAGGACTGTGTGGTGGTCACCCTAACCAATTCTGTCCCGGACAGGTACATGTGTGACAGATTGGCTTGGTGAGGACAAGATCAGTAAGTTTTTGCCCTCTTGTTGTTCCCCCGACCACCTGCTGCACACCTGCAGGAAACATTTATTTTTTACATTGCTGATCCAGTCCAAATATGTCTATGATGTTTTTAGCCTGTACTAACATGATTGCAAGATTGTCTAAAACTGGAAGAGGTGTGTAAGCCGATGACGAATGTGTGATGATGTACAAGATTGAAAACTGAAGTGCGTGAAGTTCAGATAAAGACTTTTATTCTCTCATCTCAGTGATTATGATTTAAATACAAATGTTTTGGTAAAATTAAGATTTTGCATTCAATAGGTTCAACACATCTACAGATATGAAACATACCAGCAGAAAATATTCTAATGTATCCCAATCTCTCAATTTGCTAAAAGTTCAGCAATATTGCTAAACCACACTGCTCTCCTTTTCAAATGATCAAATCTCAGGTCAAGTGCAGATAGTGAGTGATCATTTAGCAAATTAATGAATAAAAGCAAAAGCAAAATTCAGTGGATGCTGGAGATCTAAAACACAGACAGATGCTGCCTGACTTGCTGAATTTCTCCAGAATATTCAGTTTATCATGAATAATAGTGATTGATATTATTATACATCCCCTGTAATCATGACAAGTTATTTGAAGAACTGAAGAGGTCCATTTCATAACACTTCAGTGACATGCAATCAAAACAGGCATGCAATTGATATTTTAGTATGAATTAAAATTATAATTCACAGTTATCACAAAAAGAGCTCAGTAAATGTTTTCTGAATTCTGAAGAAGGCTCCCAAACGAAATGTCAACTTTCCTGCTCCTCTGATGCTGCCTGACTTGCTCTGTTCCTCCAGCTCCACATTTTGCTGTCTCTGACTCCAGCATCTGCAGTTCTTGCTATCTTAGTAAATGTTGGTTTTACGTTATATAAAACAGTGCGCATAATAGAAGGCAGTATTTAAACATTTAACCAATACTAAATGATAGAAATAGACTAAACAAATACAGTACAAAAATAGTAACTGTACGTCAATTTTCTGTCTGTTCATTAAGCCTGCATACCTTAATTAGAATTAGAATTTAGAATGAGGTTTTATTGTCACATGTATTCAAGTACAGGGATACAGGATTACAGTGATTAGTGATCAAAGTCACCATTCTCCAGTGCCATCTTAGGTACAAAGGTACCTAGATACAAAATCTTAGGTGTAGAGTAGAAAAGTAAGGAAATAAAGTTAAAAGGTCAACATTATGGTCTTTCTTAGATGCTTAGCCATGGACTTGGAGCCAGGCTCTTCCACTCCAACGCTAAGACCAGGAGCACAAACTGAACTCCTTCTGCCACTGGGAATAAACTTTGTCTCCAACACACCGGACACCAAAATGCTGTCCAAGCTCTCCACAGAAGGTAAGTAAGATTTAAATATAAAAATAAAAAAGAAAGAACAAAGAAAATTAAAACCATGTGGAGCAGTTGAGTTTTGGGCTCAGGACCCACAGGCTGCACTGCTACTCCATTACCATTTTGAGCAGAAGTGTCAAATCTTGAGTTATATAGTTACGTACATTATGATTCACAGAAAAGAATATCCAACAGTAATTTAAAGTGATATGTATAAAGTGTGATACATTTATTTGCTATTTGTTTTTAAATTATTAAAAATAAATGCTGTTTTCATGCTATAACAAAATATTCAAATTGTAACCTAAAATGAAGTGCCATTGTTTTCAAAGAGTATAGTATTCTGATGAAAACTCATCAGATGACTGTTCAAACAAAATATGGATTATTCCCTAACTGCAGTTTAGCCAATCATTTGGCCTCAGAATGCGGACAGTGCGTTTGTTCCTGTAGTCATATTCATACTGTGTAGCTCCATTAGATAAGTAGAAGTAGCCTGGAGATTAAAAAAAAAGAACAAAACTTTAAAATATTTTAAAATGTAATAATGTGGCACAAAATATAAATCAAAACTAAACTGTCATATTTTTTCAAGATATTGAATATTCCATTCCTCCAGTTTATTTTAGAACTCACCGTAATTTTGAAATGCTGACTCTACTTCATTTCCAATACCTGGAAAGTTATCTTCTATTCTTCTTGGGTAGCCTCTGTCCATTCGCTTTCTCCTTGAATTATAACTAAACACAAGAGAATAAGATAATACTGAAATAAAAGAATATTAAAAAGTGCCATCTTGTCAATTATTTTCTTTTCAGTATTTATGTCCTTTTCATACATCATTAATATTATTAAAATAGTAAAACTATGAATATTATTTTTCCTAGTATAGATTACACCTCAAAGAAGTTTTAGAGAAACTAAAGGTAAAGTTGCCATAGTCTTACCATAGGTCTGCTGCCTCATTAGAGGGAGACAGCTGGTGGTGGTTTAACCTAAGGGTCAATACGGCTCAGGAGAGGGGAGAAGTTGAGAAAAAGAATCCTTAATTAATTAAACCCATGCTGTTGGCATTAGTCTGCATTGCAAATCAATCATCCAATCAACTATAGAGATAACAAGGTGTAGAGCTGGATGAACACAGCAGGCCAAGCAGCATCAGAGGACCCCCCTTTTAGACATGCTAATTAGATTCATAGGAATTTTGCTTTATTACTGAGGAATGTGGAATTGCATACTAATACTAATACTTACCTCCAATACTCATTTCCAACAAAGAATAATACTCTTCTTCTTTCCTTGACGTATAGGGCAGCATCTACGTGTGTAACATATCTCGGAAACCCAAAGGCTCTGATACTCCTAGGATAACCTGCCAAAGTCTTGAAGCCTCGAATTAGCCAGTAATTTGATCCTAGGGTGTTTTAACAGAGATTTTAATCAACAGTGAAGAGATAGGATAAGACTTCAGAATGTTTAAGAAATGTTCAGTAAGTTAACAAATGCTTTGCAGAAAATGCAGGAATGGAAAACAAGAACTGTATCTTCAGGTTCCCATTCTCCATTCTGTACTCATCAGTCAAACAAAGGAAGAAACTGAAATCCTTTTTTTTTGGCAAATTTTCATGGGAAGCTTAATTTTTGTCTATGATCTGAACTGAACATGCAGTGCTCTAGGACAGTATGTAAATCATGTGTAAAACGTAGTTAAAAAATTCTAGAACCTTTGAAAAGCACCACCACATCTTTGTCCTTGAATTCAACAGCAGCGTCTACTGACTGAATGTTTGGATTAATATATTTGATTGGAACCGATGTTACATCGCGATGTCGAGAGCTCTTCCGCCAAATGTTTCTAAACAATGAGAAGGTTTATTTGATTATTAAAAACATTTTTAAAATCAAGAATCTAGACTGGTAGAATGTAAAGTTGGGTCTGGTAATCAAATCTACAGAAATATCAGCACTAAGATTAATCCTAAATTTGTTAAAAAGAGCCCATGTGCAATTTACAAATGTAACCATCAATCTTAAAATACTTATTTTAGTAGCAACTTTTTAAAAACAAATCTACAATTCAAGTCTGTTTTGTGCAATTTGGTGCGAATGCTGTGCATTTTTTTAAACTGATATGATCTCAGAAAATCAAATCCATCAAGATCCTGGAGTGTTGGAAGCTAAAGGGGTGACCTTATAGAGGTTTATAAAATCATGAGGGGTATTGATAGGGTGAATACCTATGGTATTTTTTCCTAGGGTGTGAGGGTCCAAAATTAGAGGGCATAGTTTAAGGTGAGAGGGGAGAGATTTAAAAAGGACCTGAGGGATGAGGTTTCACGCAGAGGGTGATGCATGTATGGAACATGCTACCAGAGGAAGTGGTGGAGGTAGGTACAATTACATTTAACAATTACATTACACAACATTTAAAAGGCATCTGACGGGTACATAATAAGTAGGGTTTAGGGGGACATAGGCCAAATGCTGGCAAATGGGATTAGGTCTGATTGGGATATCTAGTTGGTACAGACCGACCAAGTTGGACCGAAGGGTCTGTTTCCAGGTTTTATGACTTTATTGCATAATTGCATAGAGCATTTGCAATTTGCAATTTTGGTTTCCTCTAAAATCCGATCATGGATATAACATAATCGTTATAGTGGAGAAGGAGGTGATTCAGCCCACTGAATCTGCACTGGTTCCCTAAGCATATTGGCTTAGTTTCATTCTTCTACCTTTTTCCAGTAGTGTTGTATGCTGTTTTATTTAAATAATCATTTAATACCTCCTTGAGCACCTCAATTAAAACCGCCTCCACCCTACTACACTTCAAGGCAATACATTCCTAACCCTAACAATCAGCTCTGTGAAAAAAAGCTTCTTCTCATCTTGCATTTGGTTCTTTTGCAAAGTACTTTAAATTGTGCCCCTGATTCTCAAAAGTTTCTCAGCCTTTCCCTCTCCATAGAAAAGAATCCCAACTTCTTAAATTTATCCTCTTAACTGAAAGTGGTCCTATTGCACTCAGCTGCTGATAATTTGCCAGTGCTTCTATCTATTTTACTCAGAATGAGATTCCATCCATAACATGATGCAATGAGGTATTTCCCTTTATTTGCCATATCTTTTTACAGGAATATCTCACGTTTGCTTGCTATCTCTCTAGGTAGCCTCACCTGAAGTTACAAATGCAAAATGAAAAGTTACAGCATTCTATTTTCCTATGGTGCTGTGGACCAACACATACTAAATCTTAGTGTTAATTATATAATAATTAAATAAGTGATCAAATAATTTCAGCACTAATGATGTTAGTGTAGTAAGCTACATTAAACATAACCAAAGCTGTTCATACCCATTCTTAAAGAACCAAAGTTCTCCACGTAAACTAGTAACTGCATCAAATGACAATTCAGGATCACACTTGTCCAGAGTTTTTGTTGGTTGAGGTGGTTTAGGCTGTGGTCGTGTTGGCCTTGGGTCTTGGCGAGCTCCTAAAGTACAGTAGGATAATTGTGTTTTAAAGGGGTAGGTAAATAAGAAATAATTATAAGTTTTAAAGTACTTAAGGTAAATTTACCTTTGAAGCAAACAAACAATTCCAAACTCCACAGATGCCTATTACTGAGAAAATAGTTTTAGAAATGTAACAGAAATTGGAGGAAAAGCAAACTGACAGAGCTAAATGGATAAGTGATGAAGAATTTGCAGGATGTGCTGTATGAATTTCTCTTATGTAAAATTCTACCATTGTTTGAATAAACTGGAAATTCCTTGTAAAATGCAAAAAAAATTCAGCATTTTAAATGCAATACAAATAATATTAATCCCAAGAAATAGTTCGCACAGTCTTTGACAGTTTACTTAGAATCCCCACGGTGTGGAAACAGGCCATTCGCCCCAACAAGTCCAGACCAACCCTCCAAAGAGCATCCCACCCAGACCCATTCCCCCACTCCATACCTGTACCCTGCATTTCCCATGGCTAACGCGCCTAACCTACACATCCCTGAACACTATGGGTAATTTACCACGGCCAATCCAATGATATATATTGTTCATAGTGCATTAGTGGAGGTGGATAAGAAACCGTCAGGCGCCATTGTTAGTGAGTTTGTGAGAGATTAACTCACATACACTGAAGTAAAATAACCATTTTCAATTATTGGCTCGAATGTCCCAGTAAATAATTGCCATTTTGTTTAAAGGCCCTTTCCATACCTGATGGGCACGGTTATCACACTGCTGCGTTAGTGATATTGGTGTAATCAGAGGTTTGCCGTTTATGAGGAAGAGGATATTATACTCGTCGCCCAGTTACATTGAGACTTGACCTTCAAACCACTGGGTGTCCCGTATCAGCAGTTGGTGAGGGCAAATACCAAGAGAAGACCCGAAATCTATCTCAAAGTATGATTCTGCACAACAGTGTAAGTGGCCCTTTATGTTACTACCTTCTGTTGGTTAATAGGCCGCCTTTAGGAAGTCAGTTGTGAATTGTTCCCTCTGAATTCCCAGATAGCACCTTTGTGTCATTACACATTTCCTCAGCAGGTTCAAGACAGGATCCTGAACTGGACAATGTTTTATATCCAAAGGATGACCAAGAGCGATACACACCCTTTTTTAAAGAAAAAATACATATATAATCTATAGATTGTCCAGTGAGCATAATGTTCAACATACCGTATAAAGCCTGGATCCCCCTAACGTCGTCGGCTGGGAGACGAAACCCATTGGTATTGACATAGGAATAGGTGGGAAACATCAAGGCGGATCTATCATTGGAGTGACCGAGTCCGAGAGAGTGACCAAATTCATGGGCTGCGACAAGGAACAGGTTGATTCCTGTGAAGATGATTCAGCGACACTTATTGATCAAGCTTGTTTGAAAATGAGAAATGAATCAAAATTGTGCATCGTAAGAAATATTCCATGAGCACCCGTTTAAGCCACTTTAACATTTGTCGATTCAAAATTGAATTAAAATTTCAAAATGCTGACGCCTTGTCATTTTTCCCTCCCCATGGGATAGAATGAAACGTTAGGACACGAACAGTTAAACGTACTATCCGTTAAATCTCCCATTTCAGTACTTGGAAGCTCCTTACCGTATCTTGACAACGTCCACCTTTCATCTTCATCAAAGTGAGCATCTCCGCCGAGATTTGCTCCAGGAGCAAAAGCGTGCGCTAAAATACCGCCCTCTCCATCAAAATCATTAAAGTCCCCGTGACCTAGGAGTAAACAGCATCCAAAGATTAAACGGGAGGTAGAAAATAAAGCTGGAAATCGTTACTCCGGGACACGAACTAAATTGTTAAACCTACTGCCGATTGCGAACGAAATCTTGATGTCAGCTTCTCCGGTGTAGAGCCTGACAAATGTCAGGGGGGTAACATCGCTCCAAACTTTCAAAGCCATGGAAATTACAGAGTCTACCTCTCGCTGGCTCAGTTTCGATGTATACTTTACAATTCTGGTCGGGAAGGGAGAAATGAATGAATAGGTTATTTTTTTTTTAGATTTTGTTTTCATTTGATACCTCTTTGCGTGAGACGATCACCAAGTCTCCCCGACACCAGCAATATCTAACCTGTATGTGATTCTATTGCGGTGCCATCGAGGTGTCCTTGGAAAGAAGCTATACTGCTGAACATCAGGCACTCCGCAGCGGGACCGGTTCATCTCCGCCAGCGTTTCACGGTTCAGAGTCCCAGTTACTTGCAAACCAAAGAACTCTTGCATTTCTTCAATCTTTCTTGTTAGTCCGTCATCGCTCTTTCTCAAAGTTGTCTCTGTCATGTTGTAAAATGTCTTGAGATATTTCTAGTTAGAAAAGGAAAGCAAAGTTCACTTCAAAGTTAAATGAAGTTTTTTCACGCTTTATTTCAAATTTAATGCATGGCGAACTAAGTTTTTGGCTTAATTGATTTTAATGCACAATTACTGTTTTGTACGTTATATGTATAGTGCATCTACATATGCATTAGCTGGTGGCATATATGGTACCCGGCATTGGTTCCAGTCCTGTTCGCTAATTCCTTCCGTTGCGGAGCTCAGCGGAAGAGCTAAACATCCTGATAGATGAACTGATACAAAAAGAACGGTAATCTTAATGTAGCTCATCTTTCGATTCGAGTAGCCTTGTTATGGTTTAAGTCTCACTGCACTGTTTAGGTTTTATAGACAGTTGATAGGGATCTTGCGCAATCCGAGTGTGTCTAATAAGGGAAATGACCAACACCTCTTTCAACCGGTTGTGGTGGTATCACCCACATCTCGGAGCTGGAGGCGTTCATGTACACATTCATTTTGTTGTTTAAATAATGCACTTTATATTCAGACAAAGAAATAGCAGAAGTATGAAGCATAGTACGTAACAAAAATAACATTTCCTTAACCTTCGGGAAATCTACCTTTGGTCTGATGTGTTAGCTGTATAGTAAATTTGGAAGAAAGTTTCTTGTTAGCGAAGTTGAATTTTTAAAATAAAGCCTATCATCAGAAGGGGCTGAACGGCTACTCCTGTATCTGTTTCTTATGGTCTAGATATACTAACCTTTTTGTTAGAAATGGCAGTCAGCCAAATGTCCAGTTTTATTTACCAAGCAATTGGCATCTGGTCATTGGAAGAAATCACTTTGTCTCTCTCCACTTCTATGGGAAGATCATCTTTGGTGTTTCCTGTAAAGTTTCAGTCAGATCTACTTTTCAGTCAAAGTTTGTCTCGTCCCATTTTTCAGAAATCAGTGTAGAGTGTCCAAAGTTTGTAAGTTTGAAGCTAAATGGATTTTCAGTTATCAAGAAAATAAAAATCTAATGAAATAGCAGCATTGCATGTGCTCAGCTCAGCAACACTGCAGCAGCTTTCATGGATTGGCAATGAATACAAATGCTCATTATTTCATTATTTTTCAACTAAAATGAGTTCATAATCATCTTTCAGAACCATCTCATGGTTCTATTTTCCAATGTGGAGGAAGTTCATGTTTTAAATAAAAAGCGTAGTAGAGTCAAAGAGATGTACAGCATGGAAACAGACCCTTCAGTCCAACATGTGCATACTGCCCAAACATTCTAAATAAATCTAGTGCCATTTACCAGCATTTGGCCCATATCCCTCTAAACCCTTCTTATTCATATGTCCATCCAGATGCCTCTTAAATGTTGTAATTGTACCAGCCTCCACCATTTCCTCTGGCAGCTCATTCTATACATGCACCACCCTCTGCATGAAACATTGCCCCTTAGGACTCTTTTAAATCTTTCCCGTCTCACCTTAAACCTCTGGCCTCCAGTTTGGCTTCCCCCACCCCAGGGAAAATACCTTGTCTATTTAACCTATCCATGCCCCTCATGATTTTATAAACCTGTATAAGGCCACCCCCACAGTAAGTCTATTATTTTCTCCCTGAATGTCAATGGTATAGTGAAAAAGGTCCATTCATCATCTGGTATATTTTTTGAGTGAAACGCCTCACACCTGTATTTATATATTATTAATATATTGTTAATATTTTGTAGAACTAAGTTGGTCCAAATAATTGGTAAAAATGGTGCAAATGGAATAAAGCATAAAATCATGAGTTATTGTGAAAAACATAGGGCTTAATTTTCCTATTATTGGCAAAGTGTTTTTCAAGTGAGATTCATAACACTTGGTCCATTGTGGTCTACAGTGTCTTCTAAATTAATCTTCCACTCTTCAGCTCATGAATGTGCAACCAGCCTCTTTGATGTCCAGAACACATGGTGCAAGATGCAGAAATGCTGGCTGCTGTTGGAACTTTGCAATGTTCATATTACCAGTGGCATATTTAAAGCCCCAGATCTGTAACACTTCAAATCCTGCAAACCAAGAAATGCCCATCATATTGTACTGCCGCACCATTATCCCCGAGGAAATGATTTGATTTATTATTGCCACGTGTGCTTAGCTACAGTGAAATGTTTTGTTTTGTGAGAGGTACAGGCAGATCTTAACATACAAAGATCACAGGGTGATTGAACAGAGCAAGGAATACAAAGTTATGGCTGCAATGAAAGTACACAAAAAGGAGGGCACACTGTATTCTGCTGACTTGCAAAGGAGACCACAGTAATAGATGTAGCCAGAGCGGATGAGGTAGAGGCTCATGTCAGCACAGTGACCTGACTGAAGTATTCAGCACTGTAGAAAGAAGGTTAATGATCTTCCATAATATGCAGAGGTCCACTATTTACTCTAATTCTGCCACTGCACGTGCCTCTCACCAAAACTTAGGTACTACAACTTTCATTGTATGCATCATGCCGTTTCAACTGCTTTTTACCAGCTCTTCCTCCCAAACTATTAACTTTTTTCTGCTTTCTACACTACCTATTCACTCACTGGGAGCACTTCATCACGTCACCTGCCCCTGCATCACCAAGAATGGCAGTTGTACCTGGTCTATTACTGCCCCATCAGTCTACTGTCAATCATCAGGAAAATTTCCTGATGGAAGGTGTTACCACCAGTACTATCAAGCAGCATCTGCTCAGCAATAACCTGCTCAGTGACACCCAGTCTGGGTTCCACCAGGGCCACTCAGCTCCAGACCTCATTACAGCCATTGGTTCAAACATGGACAAAAGAGCTGAATTCCAGAGGTGAGGTGAGAGTGACAGCCTTTGACCTCAAGGTAATATTCAACTGAGTGTGGTATCGATTAAGCCTAGCAAAAATGGAATCAATGGGTATGAGAGGCATACTGCCCACTGGTTGGAGTCATACCTGGCGAATGGGGAAATGTTTGTGTTTGTTGGAGATCAGCCATCTCAGGTGCAGGACATCTCTGCAGGAGTTTCTCAGGTGTCTCAAGTGTCCTTGGCCAAACAATCATCAGCTGCCTCATCAATGACCATCATAAGGTCAGAGATGGAAATGTTTGCTATTGATTCCATAATGTTCAGCACCATTTGCAACTCCTCTGATACTGAATCAGTCCCTGTTCAAATGCAAAGAGACCTGGACAATATCCAGATTTGGGCTGACAAGTGGCAAGTAACTTTCATGCCACAAAAATACTAGGAAATGACCATTCCCAATAAGAGACAATCTAAGCACTGCCGCTTGATATTCAATGGTGTTACCATCACTGAATTTCCCCACTATCAACATCCTGGGGGTTACCATTGACCACAAACTCAACTGGACTTACTACATAAACACAGTGGCTATCATATCAGGTCAGAGGCTAGGAATACTACTGTGAGTAACTCACCTCCTGACTCCCTAAACCTATTGAACTATCTACGAGGCACAAATCAGGAGCGTGGTGGAATACTCCTGGATGGGCACAGCTCCAACAACACTCAAGAAGCTTGACACCATCCAAGATAAAGCAGCCCGCTTGATTGGCATTCACACTGCTTTCATTCACATTCACATGCGTCCACTCCCTCCACCACTGATGCACAGGAGCAGCAATGTGTAGTATTTACAAGATGCACTGCACAGATTCACCAAAGATTCTTAGACAGAACATTCCAAACGCATGACTATTTCCATCTAGAAGGACAAGGGCAGTGGATAAATGGGAACCACTAACTGCAAGTTCCCCTCCAAGTCACTCACCATTGTGACTCGGAAATATATTGTCGTTCATTTATTGTCACTGTTTCAAAATTCTGGAATTCTGTCCCGAATGGCATTGTGGGTCTACCTTCAGCAGGTGGACTACAGCAGTTCAAGAAGGCTGCTCACTGCCACCTTCTCAAGAGTAATTAGGGGCAGACACGAAATGTTCACATACCACAAATGAATGAAAAAAAATCTCATTCACAATTGGCAAATGTTTCACTGGCATGGTGAATTAGCCTATTTGGCATTTATATATAAGAAAGCTTGGCCATAATTAAGTAAATATGTCTTTTCTTGCTGATATTATCTGTGGGTTTTTTTTAGCTTTTTTCTCCAGGTCATGGAAATCCCAAACTCCCTTTCATAAAGCTTTGATTCTCAGAAATTATGTAATTTATTTCACAACAGCATTCATTCATAACTCTTCTACTCTTGAGATATATTGATGAAATCAGCTTATTTTCCCATGAGCAAACTTTTTGAAATAGATTTATTTTTCCAAGCATTTTTTTCTAAACTTTCTGAACCCTCTTCACCATTCACAAACATTAATATGAAAGTGTTTGGGTATAAATTCTAGGTGATCTTAGCTTTTGACATGAAATATTTTTGTGTATGAGTAAGAGTGCAGAACCTGGCATTTCCGCTGACATACTGTTTTTTTGAGGTAGATTGAGACGTAAAAGATGGTCAATATATTGTTCATGCATCTCAAACCTTTTACTGAAAAAACTGAATTTAATTTGTTCTCCCAGGATACACTACTTCCCTTAAGGTTCATCAGAAACCCATTCTGATGTAACAGTATTTGGAAATAATTTAGCCACCACTTTGAGGTATTAGAATGACTTTCTGAACCTGATGTCAGTTTGTGGAATGGTAGAAATTGCACTGACCCCTCTCTGCCACCATCCTCCAGAAAGTGCATGCATTAGGGCCTACTGATCTCAGTGCCTGTCAAATGGTTCTTCATGGCTCATAGCAGCATCTATATTTCAATCTGGAGCCCTTCGAGTTGCCATCACTTACTTTGTTGAGAATTGATGTTGCTTTTCATTGAACTGCAAACTTGCCCAGCATTGTCCTGCACAGCACTGCTGTGACCAGCATACCTTACAATCCCTCACATTCCACCTCTCAAGGATCTCCTCACATTATATCATGAGCAGTCATGCATTCTCATCTTTGTGTGATCTCACATCCATGCCTCATACTGTCCATAAATGTGATCCTTCCTTCCTCTTTTCACATTGCATTTTACATTCTCACAACTTACTACATTCTCTTCTTGCAGTGAAAGAGATCGCCAAACTGGGAAAGATGGAGAACAAGTCTTGCGGGGGGAGGTGGTGGTGGTGTAGCCGGGGTGGGGGTTGGGGGGTGGCCCTCTGGTGACAGGTAACTTGTTGGCAAAGCATGTGAGGAGAACATATAAAAAAGTTATGCTGTAACATGAGCAAAATTAATTTTGAATCAATAGACCGAAGGAATGTGTTAACATTGTGATGCAATGATGTGAATTGCGCATTATCATTGTGGGCAAAGATCACGCAGGAATAACATCCGTTTTCTTCACATAATTTGATCTTATCAGTGTTATGTTTCAAATATTGCACAATTAGTTTGGCTGAGAGACAGTGCAGGTTTCTGATTCAGATGCTAGTAGGTGCAAGTTTCAGTTCAGATCACGAGTATATTGACAAAACAATACTTGTTGAACTTTAATGATTCAGATGAAATTCCCATAATAAGTCTTGTCTATCTAATGTAGGTGTTCTGTTGGGATGTTTAGAAGTGCATGGATGTTCTTCCTGCCCCAGTTAAGATGTATTTATCAACTAATCTCAATCAAATAGATTAACTAATTTTTTAGCCTGTTTGCAGTTCATAGAAACCAGATGTTTGTAAATTAATTGACATATTTGCCTACATCTGAGATTCATAAACTTTACTTTTACAGTGAAAGGTAAAGTTGCCATTGTCCTAGCAGACTATAGGACTGGTCTCTCATTAATGTAAGAGAGATGACTAATGGTGGTTTAACCTGAGGGTCACCATGCCTCAGGCAAGAGAAGAGGTTGAGAAGGAGGGACTTTTATGATAACCTCAGCTGGATGGGACTTGAACATGAGATGTGGGCATCACTCTGCACAGCAAACCAACCAGCGAGCTAACTGACCCCCAAATTTTATAGCAGCCCTTTCCTGATTTACTAGCTGTCTGCATAATCCTACCAGCAAACAGGTTTAATGATTTAACTGCTTTTGTATTTAAGCATTGATTAGAATGGACAAATTATAGTGAAAACGCACAAATTGCAATGCCTTAAGGATTTATTGCCATCCATGTGATAAAAGAAGCTGTTTGTTTGAGCCTAGTTACATAGGACAGAACCTTTTCTCTCTTAAGCAATGTGGGAAATGACGAGCAATGTGGGAAATATGGTGAAATTTTAAAATCAGAATTTCCATTTGAGGACAAAGGGACCTGATTTTCTCCTTGGCTTGAATGGTGATTTCAGAAACTCAGTAATGAGTGGTGATTCATCGAGTCATACAGCACGGAAGCAGGCCCTTTAGCTCAACTTATCCATGCCAACCAGGTTTCCTAAACTGAACTAGTCCCATTTACCTGTATTTGGCCCTTATCCCTGTAATCCTTTCCTGTTCATGTACCTGTTCTGACACCTTTTAAAAGTTGTGATTGTACCCGCCTCTACCACTTCCTCTGGCAGCTTGTTCTGTATACGCACCACTCTCTGTCTGAAAAAGTTGTCCCTGGTCCCTTTTAAATCGTTCCCCTCTCATCTTAAACCTATGCCCTCTAGTTTTGGACTGGCCCATCCTCGGGAAAAGACTCCCTTATATCCACGTATTTGCATCTCATTAATTGATGAACTTGCTTTATTTTTACGCAGCTTCCAATTCTCCTCTCCTTCCCCAAGAAACTAGGTAGTGCCCATTCCCAACAAGCAAGCCAGAGTGGATACCTGGCAGTAACAGCACACCACCAGCTTCTGTGTGCTTTCATCCAATTCTGTCTTCATTATAATGTTTCGGCATGCTCCATGGACACTGCCCTCCTTCACCCTTCATCTGTGCAAGTCAGCATGCAAACCACCAGCTCACCACATTGTTCTGCCACTCTCGGCCCCTCTTTCACATCACCTCAGCCCTTTGGGACTTGACTTTGGAAATTAGGATACTTACCACTTCCATGCTTCTGCCAGGTCACTTTCCTTGCAGTGACACGCATGCATCTCATGCGTGTACACAGGATGTATTTTATGGCTTTTACCCTCACTTCTAGTAATCACTTATTTTGTGCTTCCTTCGAGGCTGTGAACATCTGTGCCTTGCATTTCCGTTGCAGACAGACTCTTTGTTGCTCAGTTACAGGCTGCCAGCCTCTGTGGTTTGCATTGGGAAGGCAGGAAGCTTGTCATGGTTGGGAGTGCTGAACAGAGGGTGGAACTGGTGCTGTTTGGCACTGTGCTATGTCAATATCACATCTACAGCATGTACCAGCAGCTTATGGGGCAAATACACTTCATGTCCCTCAACCAAATGGCCACATCTGAAAGTGATCTTAATGGGATCCAGTAGGACTATGGTCAGTCAGACGGTACCTGATAGTTATTCAAAGGGGTTTGTCTGATTTCAGGCTCAGGGCATGGCCATGTTCAGTCCTGAACATCAAATATAATCAGACCAGGGACTACAGCTCCATCAATTGAGGGGCTGATGGACCATTAGTTCAGGAACTGGGTTAACTTTTCCCACGATGAGACAAGGGGTGTGGTTGGGGTGGGGGTGGGGGCGAGGTGGGGCAGGGTGGTGTGGGCGAATTTTGTTTGATGGAATTGGATGCAAGTGCTGTTAGTGATGATTCAGGGACAGGAGACATGGTGAGGTATTGCCAGTGAGTAAGTGCGAAGCACAGAAGACAGGGTGGGTTGGTAGGATGAGGTGGGCGAGAGCTGTTGAGTGGACATGATACATACAGTGCTGAGAGTTGTGGTGCATGAGCCTTGGTGAGAGATGTGTGCAGGTGCAGAGTTAGTGAGTGGGGGTCCTGTATTTTAGAGTTAGTGGAGAGAAGAGCTTGTCACTTATGTTTGCAGAGCTCAGAAGATCATTAACCTTCTTCCAACACAGAGGCATATTGGGCTGCACCGGGGTCACTGCACTGATTCAGGCTGCTGACTCACTCCAGGCTGACTGAGTCTGGTGACATCATCTCCTCTCCCAGACAGCAGGGTAGGGCAGTGCCATCCTCTCCAGCACCCATCCACCAGCATCTCCACATCCCTGTCTGAGAACTGAGGAGCTATCTCATCTTTCTGGGCTTTTTCCATTGGGGTAATGGTACAGGACGAGTGTGAAGAGAAGGTGTGCAGCTGGGCTTTAAATTGTTAAAGGATGGTGGACAGTTTGTGTTTCCTTTCTAAGGGATAATGCTTGTAATTGCTTCATCAATTTAATGAGATGTTGCTAAGTGTCAACTTCAACACTATCCTGCAACTCTAGTTATTGTCAGGACTTTATGAAAGTCTAGAAATCATTTCTTTCTAATCATAGAATGAACTTTGTCTCAGACATTGAAGATGTTTGCACTCAGCATCCTCAGTTAAGCTCATTACGGTGAGAGAATGGAGGATGAGTTTTGTGAGGGATATTTGGATCCTGATGTTGGGAGAGAAATGTCAGTCCCCAGCCTGAACTTGCTGGCAATGGAAACAACTCACAGCTGGATTTTCTCAGCAGTGACAATCTCATGCCACTCTGCTCCTTTTCTACAACATGAAAGAACCCTGCATTTCTGACAGGTGATTCCAATCCGTTCTACTTCAGAAATGCAGAGCTCTAAGTCCATTCTGGCCATTCCTTCATGGTGTGGAAGTGTCAGAGGACGACAATCAACACTTACTTTTCACAGCAGTCAGTTGCTGTTTTACAGAATTCAAAAGTCTAGAATCATAGATAACTACGTTGACAGCTGCTGTCTAAACACATATAAGGCAAGTGTGAGGTTCAGATGCTGTGAAATTAAGGTGGTAGGAGGTAAGGTACCAGGAGGTAGAGTGCCAGATGGGTAAGGTGCCAAAGTGTAGTGTATCAGGGCATTAGGCATCCAGGGAAGTGATGGAGCGTTTAGGGTAGTTTGTGGTGGTTGAGAGATTTCAGATCTGATGGTGGTTGAGGGAAGAGGTTTGTCTGGTCTCAGGCGAGGAGGGAGGACATGTCAGGTCCTGGAGTGGGCATGGTGGCAGGAGGTGTTGAGTGCTAGGGGCAGGAAGGGGTAGAGGATAATGGGATCTGGGCAGGCAGGTGTCAGGTCCAGACCAGAGCAAGGGAGGGGAGTTTGGGTCTGGTGATGGGCTATAGATGGCAGGTCTGGAGTGGAATGGAATCAGGTCCCGTGGTGATGCAGGAGTGTCGACTCTGAAGTGAGAGAGTATCAGTTCCCAGTGTTGTGTCTGCAACGAGGGAAGAGTATGTCAGGTCCAGAGTAGAGGAAGTGAGGTTGGGGATCAGGTATGGAGCGGGGAATAGAGTGGTGTACATCAGGTCCCAGAGCGGTTGTTGAATCCTGGGTATTGAAGGGTTTTTCCTGGTTCCTCAGGGTCTCCTTGCACAACTCCCATCTGCACCTCATAAGCAATTAACTGGCCATGAATATCCAAGGCTCATTAATTTTCCCTGAGGCAGCTTCCAAGGTTAAAATCAGAGCAGCCATGATCTTATTGCATAACAAAGCAGACTTGAAGGGCCAAGTGGCCTACTCTTGTTCCTCACTTGTTTGTTATTCCTAATTTTTTTGCATGTGCAGTCAGCATCCAATGAAGGAAATTACACAGTCTCCTGAAGCTGCTGGTCCAACGGTTCAGAACAACAGTGCCAGTAGCTCAGAGACCTCAGCGGCAGTTTCTGGAGAGGTGGTCATTGTTGAGGAATGTAGACCATCTGGAATCTTAGAGACAGAGGCTTAAAAAGGAATTAAATTTCCCAGGGCCGATGGTGCTGCCTTTCCTGGCTATGACCCATTCCATGGCGTGTGGGATACTGTCCCTGGTATGAGGCAGGGATCTTTCCTCCAATTTGCTGACAGCTTCCCCACAAAGTGGAGAGTCTCCCCATCAGCAAAGTGCCAGCAGCAATGCAAATTGGCTCCTCATTGGGTGTAACGTATGTAGGTTAATCATATGCCTCTTTAGGATGGATAGACTCTCTGCATGCTGACCCAATGTAGGTAAAACGCCTGACAGTGGGATTGCATTGGAGAGTTGAACCAACACAACTGCCCTGGATTTTACTGGTATTCCCATGCCTTTCAGCACACCTTGCTGGGGCTGATAAAGCCCTGGTCTGTATCTGACATTTGGCCTGCCATGAGACCCCAGGTGTTGCATGCAAATGGTGAGAGACTGGCAATGTGTTGACTGCAAAGAATACCTTGACCTCTAAAGAACGTTCAAAGAAAAATGCCAAAACTCTGTACCTCTCTTTGTGGGGCAATAAATTGAATAGTAAACATAAAGGTATGGTATGCTTGTGCAGTTGATTTGCTGAATATGTAATCAGGAACTCATTTCAGCATCAAATGCAATAGCAGGTATGTCCTTAAATGCCAAAGATAGAATTGTGTGTCAGGGAATGCAGTTTGTTGTTGGACTGAGGACATTGACTTCAATTGTCTCAATATATAGGCAACAGAAATGTCTGTTCATCAATTTTTGGAGGATGCTTAAGTAGGTTCGGCAATTTAGGGAGAATGGAAAGGACATGAGAGGAAATAGTGAGGTAAAGCTGGGCATTGTCAGCGTACATGTGGGAACTGATGCCGTGTTTTCAGATGATGCCACCCCATGGTAGTTTGGAGATAAGAAATAGGAACGGACCAAGGATTGATAATTGAGGACACCAGAGCAAGCTGAAAGTGAAGCCTCTTAATGTGATTTTCTTCACTGATTCTGATTCACAATCAGAATGGACCGAGGCAAAGTAGACGCTGGGAGATAATGTAACTGGACTAATAATCCAAAGAGTCAGGCCTTTGCTCTGTGGTTGTGGGCTCAAATCCCACTGCAACAAATGGTGAGATTTGAATTCAGTTATTGAAAATCTGGAACGGAATGCTATTTTAATGGAAATCATGAAGTCACCACTATGTCATTCACTGATGCCCTTTAGGGAAGAAAATCTGCTATCTTTGCTTGATCCGGTCCACATGTGATTCTAGACTCATAGCAATCCATTTGATTCTGAAGTACCGTCTGAAATGGCCTACCAAGCTACTCAGTTGGTACCGAACTGCGACATCTGAGAAAGGAATGAAACTGGTCGGACCATGTGCATTCAACCCAGGCACTGGAAATGACAACCACAAACCCAGCCACACTGAACTTTAACGTTCCTCCTTACTAATATTTTGGAGCTTCTGCCATCGTTTGGAGAATCATATCTTGCAGATAATGTTTCAGACTCATTTTTGACCCCCCTTGTGGATATCCTGGACGTGGCGGCCCAGTGATAAACAGTTGGGGAGGAGTTGCCCTGGGAGTCCTTGATGTTGAGCCTGGACACCTAAGTATCAGAACAATTTTGGGCATTGCCACTTACTGTTTCCTCCTCCCCCAGCTGTTAAATCAATATTCTTCTATGTACTGACTCAATGACTGTCCATGACTCTAAGCACAGAGACTGGCAGGGACACAGAATCTACCATGGACAGCAGTGGAGGTATTTCAACATGGTTCATCAAGGGTAGCACCTCTGCTAACTCAGCTGGCAGAGTTTTGAAGGACATAGCTGTCAAGATTTGTAGCTCGGGTTGTTGATGTGGTTGTTGACGTGCTCGCCGAGCTGGTACATAAATACTATACAATAAATGAACAACAGAGAGGACACATAAATAGCAAGTGGGACAGAACACTGATGCTTCAGCGGAGGTGCACTGATGATGTTACCTAGCAGGGTGATGAAATGTTTGTGAACAAACTTGTCGGCTCAGCGAGCAAGTTAATAACTGCAAGTACTGGAAGGTTTAATAGGTCAGTTATTAACCTGCTGATCTATATCATCTATAAATGGTCTGTCCATGGCAAACAAAACCTGGAGATTCTCACACAGAGAGTTTGAAAGGCAGGAATGCTACCTATGAGCCACAAAATCTCCTTTTGCATCAGAATCAATACACTATTACTATTTACATGGAAACAGATTTGAGACTAAAAGTAGGTAGGAAATGTGTAACCTGTGAGGAAGATAACATTGTTTCTCATTTGTTGACTCCTACAGTATTCAACAACGGCGTCAATATTTGATGTGATACTTGGCCGACCGTTGCTCACTGGAATTACTGCTGAAGACCTTGCATTCCTACAGAACCTGTACAACAATGAACAAAATTGTATCAGTGGTCATCCTGATTTGATGTGATATTTTTCCACAAGTCTGTTGACAGCTGGAACACTCAGCCATTAGTACAAAATCAGGAATTCCCTCAATGGGCTTTCATCCATCATTATGGGGAAAAAAGTTGTTGTGCTGACTATGTAAAGCAACATTATAAAAGTCTTAGGAGTTTTCATTATGTTGCCTTGTTTTGTCCTGGTGGATGTAAGATAAGATTGTCAGGCAGACAGGAGCAGACAGCACATCTAAATGGTCTTTTTTAGGTTAATACTATGGGTAGGGTGTTCAGTGATCAGTATTGGGACCTCAACTGATTACAATTCATATAAATAACTTGGACAAAGAGGTGGATGGTTTTGTTGCCAAATTTGCGAATGACACAAAGATAGGTAAGAAAGTAAATTTTGATGAAAGCATAAAGAAGTTACAAAAAGATACAGAGAGACTAGGTGTGTGAGCAAATATTTGGAAAATGGAGTATAATGTGGGAAAACATGAAATTGTCCATTTCAGCAGGAAGAATAGAAAGGAAACGTATCTGAATGGTGAGAGATTGCAGAGCCTGAGAAGCAGAGGAACCTTGGTGCACTAATGCATAAATCGCAAAAGGATAATGCACAGGTAGAGCAAGTAATTGGGAAAAGGAATAAAATGTTGTCACTTATTGTGAGGGGAATGTAATACAAAATTAAAAAGGTTGTGCTTTGGTTATATAGGACACTGTTAAGACCACATCTGGAGATAAGGTAAAAATTAATACTTTCAGAGGATTTGGAGCTGCCTTTCTCAAAAGGCAATGAAAGCAGAGTCTTTGAAGATTTATAAGGCAGAGTTGAATAGATTCTTGTTAAACAAGAACGTAAAAGGCTATCGGGGTAAGTGGAAATGTGGAATTGAGGTTATAATCTGATCAGTCATAATCATAGTAAGTGCTGGGACAGATAAGGGGCTGAGTGGCCTCCTCTTGATCCATATTCACATGTTACAAATTATTTTATAATGTACATATGATGCTGCACATAGAAATCTCACCCCACTTTGTTGTGGATAAAACATGATTAAATTCTCAATGATCTAATTTAAAGAAAGCTCTGTCACAGAAAAGATACTTAAAATTAGGAAGTTGCAACAGCTTGCAACCTGAGCAAAATACTGAAATTGCTGAAAATACACAAATCTGAAATGATTTAACAAAAAGATAACATTTTTTGGTTTTTACCTGTCATCACTTTTTGTAAATACTTCTAGCAACTACTCAGTTGTTGTATTTATAGATTCTGACAATTTTTCCCTTCCTAGAACAGATTTTGCTCTGTTCTGTTTTAGTTTTGTGCCAGTTACTTACCATTTTTTTTTTACTTGCCTATCATCTAAAATGAAGTTCTGACATGTTATTAGCAGTTGACAGTAGATATTTGGTCCAAAGAATGAAAAGACAAAGGTAGCAATCCTGAGATCACATCATTGTAATTCCCATCAGATTCCTGGTCTGATTTCTTCCACTGTCTGCTTCTTTACAAGAATGACCAAGGAATCTTAATGTAATTACACATGTAAGGGCCCCGTGCTATTAATTGTCCCACTTTGCAATTTCTAGTTTTGCCATCTGCAGTTTGCTGAGGCTTTTGGAGCAGTGAGTGGTCCATATATCAAATCTTAAAGGGACCGCTGGCAGCCTTTCACAAAACGGCCCAGGAAACACATGCACTAAAAGCAGAAAATGGTCAATTGATGTCTGTTTCTTGTCAATAGAAAGAAAAAGCAGATTGGGCCTGTAAATAGCTCAGACATCTTTCATGAGAAGACAGCGATTGTTCTCTATCTTGCAGTTAATGTCAGGACATTGCCTTTTGTTCCCTTCGCTCTGTATAGTTTAAATACTGAGAGGCTAACAGGACATTTACCCATTCTTGAAGAAAAAATATTCCTGACAGCAGCTTCCATGAACACATTTGGATCACAGGGTGATGATGATTCTCAGGTTGGATTTGTGCTTGGTGGCATTACTAGAAGTCCTGAATTTAAAGAAGAATGAAGATAGTAAGATGAAAATGGGGAACAATTAACATCCTGTGAATAAAATAAGTTCATATGTAAAATGAAAGGTGTGCTGATGGTTTAACAGGCTTTTCAGTTAATGTACCAGGTCTTCCATCAACATTTCTGGCTATGTCTGGTCTCATTGGCAGGACAGATCCACAGAGGTGGTGGCATAGTTTTTTAGAGTGAGGGAGTAACTCTGGGACACATCGACACTGACCATGAATCCCAGAAAGACCCATGGCATAAAGTCTTCATGAGTTGGTGCAGGAAATGGCACTTTAGACCCGACAGCCTGCTGTCCAGGTTAATAAGTTCCTGACTGATTTAATGTCAATTTAATTCGATTTTCTTGCCTATCTCCCGAAACTCTTAGCACTCCTCTTCATCAAATATCTGTCTAACGCAGCCTTCAATATATTAAATGACTTAGACTTCTGCTGCCCTCTGTAAAAGAGAATGGCAAAATGTAATGACATACTGAAAAACAAATTCTTCCTCATCTACGTCATAAAAGTGGAAGTCTTTATTTTTAAACTGTTCCCCTATTTCTAGATTCTACCACAATGAGAAACAACCTCCCAGCATTTACCATGTCAAGGCCTCTGAGAATATATGTTTCATTTTTAAATTCCAATTGGCTAAATCTGGTCAGCCTTTGAACATAAGACAAACACTTCTTCCAGCCAAATCAACCTTCTCAGGGCTATTTTTAACACGAGGGGAAGTGTGGTGAGAAATGTCTCTGGGCTGATAATCCAGAACAACTGGCTAATGCTGTGGAGTCATGGGTTCAAATCCCACAATGGCAGATGGTGAAATTTGAATTCAATAAACTTCAATAAAAGATGGATTTTTAAAACAAAAATAAAGTTGATCTAATAACAGTCGTGTACGCATTGCCAATTATTATTGAAAAATAAACATATCTGGTTCACTAGTCTTTAGGGAAAGAAATCTACCATCTTTAGCAAGACTGGCCTACATGTGACTTCAGACCCACAGCAATGTAATTGACTCTTAATTACCCTCTGAAGTAGGCTGGAGAGGCATTCAGTTCAAGATCAATTTGCTGAGTAATGCCCTCATCCCATGTAAGAATAAAGAAAAGTAAAGTGAGGAGACCAAGACTGTACACTGTATCAGGTGCAGTCTTAACAATTCCCCTGCACGATTGTAGGAAGACTCATATATTTTGATACTGCATTCTGCTTGAAATGAAGCCCAACATTCTATTTGCCTGTTTTGCAGGTGCTTGCTTTACCTGCAGGCTAACTTTTTTGATTCATGTAAAAGGACAACAAAATCCCTCTGCATCACTACATGCTGCACTCTGTCTGTAGTTAAATAATAATCTGCTTTTCTATTCTTCCTGCCAGAAGGTTAACCTTACACTTTCCCACGTTCAATTTTATCTGCCAATTTTTGCTCACTCAATCAACCTTTTCCATCTCTATCTTCTTATCTTAACTTATTTTCCTACGTATATTTGTATCATCAGCAAATTTGGCTACAATACAGTCCGTCCCTTCAGCCATTTAGCTTATACTCGAGGTTATAAATAGCTGAACCCTACTACTGATCCCTGCAGCTGCTCACTGATCACAGTTTGACAACCTGAAAATGATCAATACATCTCTGATTCTGTTAAGTTAGCCATTACCCGACCATGTTGAAGTATCAGGCCATTTCATGAGCTCTTATCTTGTGCAATAACCTTTCAAGTGTTTCCTCATCAAATATCTTTTGGAAATCCAAATGCACTACATCTGTTGGTTCCCTTTATGTATCCTGGTGATGCACCCTAAAATAATTCTACTAAATTTCAAATTTCAAATTTAATTTCCTTTTTACAAAGTGATGTTAACTCTGTCTGATTGCATTATGGTTTTGTTATGTCCTGTTACCACCTCATTAGTAATGGGTTTTGGCATGTTTTACAATAACAGATTTTAGACTAATGAATCTATTGTTTCCTACTTTCTGACTGCCTCCTTTCTAGTTATCAGGCCAAAATGGGGAAGGAAACATCCTGATTATTTCTACTGACTTTCCTCTCCCCTAATTAATTAGCCAGTATTCCTTAAAGTCAGACATCATTTTGGGAAAACCATTGAAGTTAACCAAAGTGCAGAATGTACTCTGGATAGGGAACTTCAATGTCCATCTTAAAAAATGGTTCAGTAACACCATGATTGACTGAATCCTGAAGAACATTTCTACCAAACAAAACAGTATGGCAGGTATTGATAGTCCAATAAGAAGGAAAAACATTGAGAATTCCTGCTTTTGTACCCCTGTAGTATTGGTTTATGTGTCTTCAGTTGTTTGTTCAGTTGCTCTGGAATTCCCTGCTGAAACTACTCTGCATATCTACCTTTCTCTCCTGGTTTCAGACGTTACCTAAAACCTAACCCTTTGCTCATTTGCCTTGGTATTCCCTTAATTGATTAGGTTCATTAATTTTGATTAGCTTACTCCATCAACCTCTTTGGACATTGTGTCCTGAGGTAGGTTTTGAAACCAGAACATCTAACACATATGTAGGATTCTGCCACTGCACCACTGATGCTACAGTGAAATTTAGCTTGATTACTCACCTGTGAAGCCTCTCAAGTGTAAGTACAATAAATAAATAGGAATTGATGCTGTTATACCATATAAAAACTGGATTCTTGCAATAGCACCAGGCAAAAGACTAAATGGATTCACAAAAGAATCCACGTGAGAAACATCACAGCATTTTCATCATTAGAATGTCCGAGTCCCAGGGAATGTCCAAATTCATGGATGGCAACAATCTCTAAGTTGATTCCTAGAAAACAATATTAAAACATTGTGTTCAAAGTTGGTTATATTACCATTCATCAGGTCATTTCTTTCATTATTTCTAAGCAAAATATCTGTCCATTTGTCAATCATAAATATTGTTACTGAACTTGATTCTAGAACTAATGATAGATAAGCATGCAACGAAGATGTCTGAGACTCCTGCCTTTCATCAATTTGTTTCCTACTGATCACAGATTTATATTGTTTCAAAGTGGTCCATTCAAAAAGCCACCATATTTTAGCCAAGTGGCTAAAGAGGATTTTTAACTTAATCGAGATGTTGATTCACTTCAGTACTGTTTCAACTGTTTTCAATCTTTGCTCATCTTTTCCATTTGCTGAAGATAGTGAAGTGAACTGGGAATATAAAACAAAATCATTTTCATGTGCAGATTTCTTACATTTTTAATTTACAATTTGTGGACCATTGCAATATTTTGGATGTTGTAGCAGCAGACAAAATAGATAGAATAGCCTGAGTGATTTTATACTGCTTCTGGCATGCTTATGCTGTTTGTCATACAAGTAGTGCCTTCACCAAGTTGACACCTCATTTTCAGGTAGACCTGATGCTGCTGCTGGCGTGTCCTCCTGCACTCTCCATTGAACCAGGGCTGATCCCCAGGTTTGATGGTAGTGGTTCAATGGGGGATATGCCGGGCCAAGAGATTACAGACTGTGCTGGAGTACAGTTCTGCTATTGATGGCCCACAGCGCCTCGTGGATACTTAGCTTTGAGTTGCTAGATCTGTGCGAAGTCTGTCCCATTTAGCACGGTGATAGTGCCACACAACATGGTGGAGGTTGTTCTCAACGTGAAGTCAGGACTTCGTCTCCACAAGGACTGTGCGATGGTCGCTCTTTCCAATACTGTCATGGACAGATGCAACTGTAGCTGGCAGATTGGTAAGGATGAGGTCAAGTATGCATTTCCGTTTTGTTGGTTCCCTCACCACCTGCCGCAGACCCAGTCTAGCAGCTATGTCCTTTAGGACCCGACCAGCTCGATCAGCAGTACTGCTGCTGAGCCACTCTTGGCGGTGGACATTGAAATCCCCCACCCAGAGTATATTTTGTGCCCTTGCCATCCTCAGTGCTTCCTCTAAGTGTCTATGAGGTATGATTCTGTGAGTGTGACTATGTCAGGCTGTTGTTTGACTAGTCTGTGAGACAGCTTTCCCAATTTTGGCACTAACCCCCAGATGTTAGTGAGGAGGAGCTTGCTGTTTCTGCCATTGTCTTTCCCAGTGCCTAGGTCGATACCAGATGATCCGTCTGGTTTCATTTCTTTGAGACTTTGTAGTGATTGGTACAACTGAATGGCTTGTTGGGCCATTTCAGAGGGCAATTGAGAGTCAACCACATTGCCGTGGGTCTGGAATCACAGGTAGGCCAGACCAAGTGAGGGTGTCAGATTTCCTTCCCTGAAGGACATTAGTGAACATGCTGAGTTTTTCCGACAATCAACAATGATTTCATGGTCATCAGTAGATTTGTAATTCCAGATTTTTTTATTGAATTCAAACCCCACCATCTGCTGTGGCAGAATTCGAATCTGGGTCCCCAGAATGTTATCAGGATCTCTGGATTAATAATCCCGTAATAATACCACTGGGCCATCACCTTCCCTCTATAGAGAGAAAACAGGATTAACATTTCAAGTTCAGTGACTCTTCTTAAGAATGTGAGATAAATAGACACTTGGCTGATAATGATATAACTAGGCATATTCAACATGGATTTGTGAATCAGAAAGCACATTTTATGAACTTGTTAAGGTTTTTTTGAAGGCATTATTTAAAAATGATTGAGAAAGATGAGTTGATGGATGTCATGTGCATATAACATAATATGTTGGCTTTCTAATAGGAAGCAGAGTGTAGGAATAAATGTGTCTTTTTCAGGCTGGCAGGATTTTGTGTGCCACTGGGCCCAGTGCTAGAGCCAATTTACAATTTATATAATGTTATAGAATGTTATGTTTTATTCTGAAGGGAAATAATGCAAGTGTAGGGAGGTAATGCTTCAGTTGTACAGTGCATTTGTGAGACTGCAGCTGGGGTGCTGTGTACATCAATAGTCACCATACTCATGGAACGAAGTTGATGCGTTGGAAACAGCCCATATGAGGTGTACTAGACTAATACTTAGAATGAGTGGATTTCCTTTTGAAGAAAGGCTAGGCCTGTATCCAAGTTTAGAAGAGTCAGCAGTGACTTAAATGAAACATACATATGAGGTACTTGACTGGGTGGATGTTGAAAGGATATGAGAGAATCTAGAATTAGAGGTCATTGTTTAAAACTAAGGAGTGTCTATTTAACACAGATGAGGATTTTTTTTTTCTCAGGATTAGGACTCTTTGGATTCCCTTTCACGAAAGGCAGTGGATGCAGAATTTTAAATATTTTAAGAAAGATTATTGATGACCGAGGGAATAAAAGGTTATAAGAGATATGCAGGAATAATCTCATTAAATTGTAGACCAGGCTTCTCAGGCTGGTTGGCCCTACTCTTGTTCTTTGTAAATTTGAAGATATTTACATATAGTGAGCATACTCAAAAAGATTTAAGGTCATTGTGGAAAAGAATAAAGATGGACCAGAAATAAAGATTTTGAACTGGGTGGAAGCTAATTTAAGGCAGAAGCTGGCCAAAGTGGACTGGCAAAAACTTCATTAGAGTGAAGAAAGTCTACACTAGAGTAACTGTGAGTCTTTCAAAAATGAGATAGTGAAAGTGCAAGGTTCTTGTAAATGGTGAACAGTTGGACCAGACTTTCCAGGAAACCCTAGATATCAAGGAATATGAGATTGCATAAGTCAAAAAAGTGAAGCTTGTGTTAATGAGTATTCAGAACAGCAGAACCCCTTGAGCCAGTTGCTAATAATGCCAAAATTAGGAGAGCTGTCTCACAGACTAGTCAAGCAATAGTTAAAATAGTCATACTTATGGAATCATAGCCGGCAATGCTCTCGACACCACCATCACCATCCTTGGATATGTCTTTCCCACCTGCAGAAGAAACCCAGTAGAAGTGGCAGTACAGTTGTATACAGTTGGGAATGAGTTGCCCTGGGAATCCTCACATTGACTCTGGATACCATGAACTGTCATGGCATTATGTTAAACATGGGCAAGGTAACCTCCTGCTGGTTACGATGTACTGTTCTCCCTCAGCTGAAGAATCAGTACTCCATCATGTTGATCAACACTTGGAGGATGCACTGAGGGTGGCAAAGGCATGTATGTAGTCTTGGTGGTGGATTTCAACATCCACTTTCAAAAGTGGCTCAGCAACAGTACTATCGATCAAGCTGCTCGGGTCTTAAAGGACATAGCTGCTAGGCTGTGTCTATGTCAGATGGTGAGGGAACCAAAGGGAAAAACATACTTGACCTCCTCAGATACTGAAGCAGTCCAAGTCAAGTGCAGCCAGATGTGGACAATATCCAGGCTTGGGCTGACAACTGGCAAATAGCAATTGCACAACACAAATGCCAGGTGATGACCACGTCCGATAAGAGACAACCTAACCACTGCCCCTGTCAACATTCTGGAGGTTACTGTTGACCAGAAACTCAACTGCATTTACCACATGAACACAGTGGCTACGAGTGCAGGTCAAAGGGTGGGAATACAAGGCACAAGTCAGGAATGTGATGGAATGCTCTCCACTTGGCTGGATGGGTACGGCTTCACCAACACTCAGGAAACTTGTTACTATTATGGTCTAGACCAAACCCCCTCAAAATATATCAAGGAGATAGCCCTAGACCCTAATTTTTATCTTATTTAAAGGCAGTTGTAGGGTGCTCTGTACCAGATGTGATTTGATTGGTCCATTACTAGGCTTTAAGCAAAACATACTTGATTTGATTTCATAACATGCAGGGACATACAGATCATACGGTGTTTAGATAGAGCAAGGCATGCAGAGTTATGGCAGTACAGGAGGTGCACAAAAGCAAGGTCAACATGAGATTTGAAATTGGAGAGGTCCACTGAGCAGTTTAATAACACCAGGGAAGAAGCTGTTCTTGAACCTGTTGATGCGTCAGTTCAAGCTTCTGTATCTTCTGCCTGACAGAAGAGGTTGGAAAAGAGTACTACCGGGGTGGGAGGTCTTTGATCATGTTGACAACCTTTCTATGCAATGAGAAGTGTAGATGGAGTCTACGGGTGGGAGGTTAGCTTTCATGATGGTTAGGGCCACGTACACAACTTTCTGTAGTTTCTTATGGCCCTGGACACAGCAGTTGCTGTACCAGGCCATTAAGCACCCAGATAGATTGCTTTCTATGGTGCACCTGTAAAAGTGGGCGAGGGTCCTTGTGGACATGCCGAATCCCCTAAGCCTCCTGAGGAAGAAGAGACATTGTTGTGCCTTCTTGATTGTCACATCTATGTAGGAGATCCAGATTGTTGGTGATTGTCATTCCTAGGAACTTGATACTCTCGATCCGCTCCACCTCATTTCCATTGTCCTCCCCCTTTCTTCCTGAAGTCAATGGTCAGTTCTTTTGTTTTGCTGACATTGAGAGAGTTTATTTTCATTGCATTATGACACTAAGCGCTCTATTTCCTCCCTGTATTCTGACTCATCATTGTTTGATATCTGGTCTACAACAGTTGTGTCATCAGCAAACTTGTAGATGACGTTTGTAAAAAAAATTGGTCACATAGTTGTGAGTGTACAGGCAGTAAAGTGGGAGACTGAACCCACAACTTGTGGGCCTTGTATTCTTACAACACGATTAAAATACAAACAGGCATAGCTTTAACTCTACCAAAATATCTAACAAAATAATATGCACTATTAAAGTGCTAATCATCAACTTTTCCAATATTACTCCGTCCCATTAACATACCCTTGGCAACGACAAATTCAGCAAAGCAGACTTTCTGACATGCTATCTCCAGTCAGGAGGGAGGAACACCAAAAGAAACAATCTTTTGATTGAAAGAACAAAAAAAAACAAGCAGTGGAGAGAGAACTCAAGCTTTTTGTCATGCAGAGAGATCCGTCTCTATCAGCTTCAACTCCAAAAATCCCCAACTTCAACTGAAAACCAAACTAAAACCTTGGGTCTGTGTGAGCCTCACTTCACCCACTCTTGGTTCTTTTGTCTAAAGTAACAAAAAAAACTTTGGGAGTTCAAATCTATTCACCCATTGTTTCTAAAGCAGACATTCTGGTATCACTGGCAGCACTGTCTCCAAGAGAAACAGCACAGAACAAATTCCGCCTAAAAACACATCACCATTACATCTTCCCCTTTAAAAATTAAAGTAATATGCCTATATCAATACTCTAAACCTAAGGATGAAACATTCAATACCACAGTCCATCTCAGTTTATTTCTTCCGCCACTGAACTCCTTTATCTTCATTCATCAGTCATGACAACATATTGGCAATTATGTTCTCTTATCTTGCCACATTTACAATTTTCAAATTAAGTGGCTATAACAAGAAACTCAATCTAAACAGTCTGGTATGTTTATTCTTAATTTTTTCCAAAAACGTTAAAGGGATATGATCAGTATATACAATTGTCTCAGATGCATTTCTGGCAACTTAACTGTTGAAATGTTGCAGCACCAACAACAAATTCAAGGTTTCTTTCCCAATGGTGGAATAGTTCTTTTGATAAATATTCAACTTTCTGGAAAAATATCCAGTAGGTTTGTCTATACTTTCGTTGCCTGCTTGTACAAGCGCAGCGCCAACACCCAGCCCACTTGCATCGATAGCCACCTTGAATCGCTATGCTTAACCAGGTGTGGCTAACACTGGGACAGTCGTCAGTATAGTTTTCAGGCTGTCAAATGCCTTCTGCCATTCTTCTGTCTACTAAATTTTCTGCACTTCAACAGGTAGTCAATGGAGCAACAACGCTGCTAAAATTTGGTAAGAATTTTCAATTAAAAAACACTCAGTCCCAGGAATCATAATAATTTCCTCTCCATGGACAGTATGAGAAACTCCCCAATAACCTTTGTTTTCACATCCCTTGGAGCCATCTGTCCATGTCCAATGATATAGCCTAGGAAGGTGATTTGGGCTTTTGCAAACTCACTCTTAGCCAGCTTTATCATGAAGGCCACTTCTTAAAGTTGATTGAACAAATCCATGAGATCCTGTAAATGTTCTTTCTGTGTATGACAAAAAAAATCACCAGATCGTCTATGTCCATCACACAATTGGGTAATCCTAAGATGACCTTACTGGTTAATCTTTGAAATGTGGCTGGTGCATTTTTCATTAACAAAAGACATGATTTGCAGCAGCACAGTGACTCAGTGGTTAGCACCGCTGCCTCACAGTGCCAGGCACCCGGGTTTGATTCCATCCTCGGGCGACTGTCTGTGAGGAGTTTGCACATTCTCCCTGTGTCTCTGTGGGTTTCACCTGGGTGCACTAGTTTCCTCCCACAGTCCAAAGATGTGCAGGCTAAGTGGATTGGCCATGCTAAATTGCCCACAGTTTCTCGGGTGGGAAATGCACGGATAGCATGGGTCTGGTGGGATGCTTTTTGGAGAGTTGGTGGGGATTTGATGGGCTAAATGGCCTGCTTCCACACTGTAGGGATTCTATGTCTGAAAACTTTAAACTGGTAAAGTCCATTTGGGGTAACAAAATCTGAAATTTCCTTTATTCTTTCAGATAAAGGTATCTGCCAGAATCCTCTAAGTCCAGCTTGTCCCAACTTCTCAATTCAGTCTTCCAAACATGGAATAGGGTATGAATTGGACTTCATAACTGCATTGACTTTGCAATAGTCCCCACATAATCATTGGATACCATCTGGTTTTGGCACCATCACTATGAGTGAGCTTCATTCACTGCAACTCACTTTGGATTATGTTCGTATCTGAGCATACTTTCAATCTCTTTTTGAGCGTGTGCCAATTTTAGAGGGTTCAGCTTGTGAGGATGTTGCTTAATTGGGATAGCATTTCCTTTATCCACATCATATGTAATCAGTTTTGTGCTTCCCAATGTATTCCCACATATTTCTCCATGTGATTTTAATTAGTCTTTCAGGTTATTTTGATCTTTCTCTGGAAGGTAATTCGATAATTTATCCCAATTTTTGAGAACTTCCTCATCATCCTATTTAATGTGAGGAATACTGAATTGAGAATCATCTGGATTTGGTTCTTTGCTCTATTATAAACAGTGACACATTCTCCTTTGGCTTTCCTTCTTTATCAAAATTTTGTTGAACATGGAGTCATAGAGTCATACAACACAGAGACAGACCCTTCAGTCCAACTCATTCATGGTGACCAGGTTTTCCAAACTAAATAAGTCCCAATTGCCTGCATTTGGCCTATATCCTGCTAAACCTTCCTTATTCGTGTACCTATTCCAATGGATAAAGCATATTCGTATGACTCACTGAGTTTTCCTTCTGTCTGATGTTCTTAATCAAATAATTCACCTCACTCAGTTTTCTTTTGATTTCATAAGGCCCACTAAACTTTTCCTTTAAAGGTTCACCTACTACTCGTAGTAATACTAGCATTTTATTCCCACAAGCAAAACTATGAATTTAGACCTCTTGTCTGCTTCCTGTTTCATCACATGTTATGCTGCTTTTAAATGCTGTCTAGTTGACTCATCTGCTCTACTTACTCTTTCCCTACAATTTGAGACAGAGTACAAATATTTAATCTCTGAACTCTGATTCACCAATTTCTTCTTAATTAATTTCAGTGGTTCTCTCAACTCATGTACAAAAACAGATTCAAATGAGTTAGTTTATTCATCAGATGCATTCCTAATTGCAAAAAGTACAACAGGAATTCCTTTATCCCAATTCTCAATAAGCCCTCAATATGGTCTTTAAAGTATGATGCTACTGTAGTAATGTTCCCTGCAATCCTAGATGGCACACGATGGATTTGAATTGTCCTATTCCTCAGATATCTATAAATTCCTTGAAATAATTTTGATGTAAAATTTGATACTTGATCTGATTGTATTTCTGTGAGTAGTCATTATCTAGTGAAAACGTTTGAGCAACTCTTCTTCAGTCCTTTTAGCCATGATATGTGTAAAGGAATGGCCTCTGGAAATCTAGTAGACATATCTATTGTGGTCAACAAATATTGTTTCCCACTTTTTGTTTTAGGGAGGGGTCCTACGCAATTAATTAAGATTCTTGTAAAAAGTTCCTCAAAGGCTGCAATGGGTATTAAGGGTGTTGGTTTTACCACTGCCTGAGATTTTCCTATTATTTGACAGGTGTGACATATCTGGCCAACTTCAACAACATCTTCATTAAGTTTGGCAAATAAAAATATTTTTGTATTTTGCCTTGAGTTTTCTTTAACTCCCAAATGACCTCTTACGGTACATCATGTGCTACCTACAACATCTCCTTTGTATAACCCACCAGTAATGCAACTTAATGAACTTCTGCCCATTTCTCATCTGCTTGAATATGTGATGGTTTCCATTTCCTCATCAAGACTTCATTTTTAAGATAGTTACATTCTGGGCACACTCAGATTTTTCTGCTGTGTATGCTTTTTGATACCACTGATTTTTTTCATCTTTTTGTTGTAACTCAGCTAATTTCTCTGAACTAAGAATATTCACTTTGTCCTCCACCTGTTCTTGGTTTTTTCTCAACCATTTGATCAAACATAGTTTCTGATAATAGAACCTCAACTACCTTATCTTTCTTCTTTGATTTCTCTTCCTGTTTCAACCTGTGGTGATGTGATCTTGTCTCTATACAGCCAGAGAAAATCCCAGGATCTTTTTCCTATAACACCTCAGTTGTCTGATTTCCCACTGCCTTTTGAACCAGACTAGGCATCACTCCCACCTGTGATCCTGTACATCATTCCCGAGGATAAACTGTATTTCTGGAACTGAAAATTCCTCCTTGACTCCTACCACCACTTCACCACTTTTCACCAACTCTCCAACCTCACCCTATACAATAGAACGCTGGTCTTCTCACAGTGAATTCCACATATTACCACCTTTTCTATCATGATTTCTTCTGAATTTCATATCTCCTCATCTCTCACTATCAAAGATTGACTTGCTCTCGTATCTCTTAAAATTTTAACTTTTCACCTGCTCCTCCTGGTGCACATGAGTAGACCTTACCCATGTATGTAAATTCTTTAACAGAGATCTGGAACTTTCTCCTCAACAAAGCCCTGATCAGGCTATACATTCTTATTTAGCTTTTTAGCTTCCCCTGAGCTTTCCATTACTACTTTAACAGAACTCACTGAATTATTCTGTTTTCCCACATCGCCTTCCCAGTGCTTTTTTTAAAACTTACCGACACTGCAACTTCATGCATCCTATTTCATTATTACAGTGAAACGCCTGTAAGAAGTTTTACTTCTCTTTTCCCTTCATGGGTTTCCTTTTTACCCTGTGGTAAACTAGTTTTACTATCTTCAATGAGATCTCCTTTTCCCTTACCATCTGAGGATTTCTCTTTTCCATAATTTTTATCCCTCACAGACTGAAATTGATGTCAGAAGCTGAACTTTGATTTATGAACAGGTGCATAATCATTGGCCATTTTAGCTGTTAATATTCAAGTTTTAACTCTCTGCTATTCCACATGGCTACTCAAGATTAAACTCTCTGGGTGCCTATTTACTTCTAGTTTGACCTTCCAACAACTGTAGTCAAAAAGCATTTTTATTCCTGTATCACCGTTTTGCCACCTTGAGAGTGTGCTGCTATTTAAAGGATATTTCCTTTTCTCTCCATTGCCTGTGGCTGATATTGTAGACTATTCAGCAATAATCTGTTTTTAGCGCAGTTGTGGCACTGAGGTCCCCTGTTGGCCATTCTCTTTGTTTGTGTGGGGTGTTCCTGCCACACCAAGAGCATTTTAAAAATTGCAGTTGGGGGCATCTTTCACCATCTTGGTTTGCTGTAGTCTTCATATGCTTTCTCCCTTGTGGGTGACAAACTGAATTGGCTTTTTTTCCATACTCAATTTTTAAATCACAGTGGAGTGTTGACTTAAGTAAATGATCAGAAGAGATGGGAGAAATTCTTACTCTGGTAGTTGCATCTCTGTATAAACCACCAAAATGGAGAGTGGTCATTTGATGCAGCCTTTAGTGTAAAAAGAATTTTTTCCATATGCATCAGTTCTCCCTCAAGTGAACACTCTGTTCTGCCTCCAAAGTTCGAATTGGCTAATGATCTGCACCACTTTTTAAATGTTTACTTTGGTTTGTAAAATGTCGGCTACTCTGGTGTGTGGAATGTCGGCCACCCTGGCTACAATCTGGTTGTGAATCACTCCCAGCTTAACCGTTTATTGGCACAATTCAGTGCTGATTCATTGTTGATTCAGTGTTAATAAATAATGATAATTAATGAAACCACAGTTTTGTTTAGTCCATTTTTCCTTCCATTAAACTTCACAAATTCAATAATTATGATTTTCTGAACACTGAAATAACTGTCAAACACCCATAATATCTCTTCATGCATCGATGTTTTGTCATCAATTCCCTGCCTTTAACTACATCATTAATGATTGCTCCCACAGCATAAAGTAATGTACTGTCCTTGTCCTTCAGGCCTTTCTTGTCTAATTCTTAAGCAGCACAGTACCTGATAAATCTTTTCCAGTTCTCCCACTCTTGTAGCTGGTGCAGTTCCTTGATTGCCTGGCATGTTTCTGTGAGTGATGGGTTTGTTTCCATGTTTCTTTGTGTCTGTGACTGCATTTTACTCATTGCTCATTGTTCCATGCCAATACACACTGTCCACAGGGTTGTTATTTAGCCTTGTGAGTGTTTTATCTCCAACATCCTGGTGAGTCTTGGGAAAAAGAATCAAAGTCTTTGTTGGCCCAAAGTTCAGTTAAGTTGCTGACTTTGGTGTTTCTTTTTGCTGTATCTGCTGACACCATGTGTTATTGTGTGTTTAGGACTAACTCAGTTTAGTCATACAGTCACAGAGTCATAGAGCACTGAAACAGTCCAACTCATCGCATTGACCAGACACCCCAATCTGATCTAGTCCCATTTGCAGCTTTTGGCCATATCTCTCTAAACCCCTACAATTCATATACCTATCCAGGTGCCTTTGAAATGTTGTAATTGTACCAGCCTCCATCACTTCTTCTGGCAGCGCATTTCACACACACACCACGTGTGAAGAAATTACCCCTCAGGCCCTTTTTAAATCTTTCCCTTCTCATCTTAAACCTATGCCATCTAGTTCTGGATTCTCCTACCCTAGGGAAAAGTACTTGGCTATTCACCTTATCCATACCCCTCATGATTTTATAAACCTCTGTAAGGTAACCCCTCAGCCTCTGATGCTCCAGGGAGAAGAAGAGCCCCAGCCCATTCAGCCTCTCCCTATAACACAAACCCTCCAGTCCCAGCAACGTCCTTGTAAATCTTTTCTGCATCGTCTCAAGTTTAACAACATTCTTCCAATAGAAGAGTGACCAGAAAGGTACTCAGTATTCTAAAAGTGGCCTCCCCAATGTACAGCCACAACATGACATCCCAGCTCCTGTACTCAATGTTCTGACCAATGAAGACAAACATGTCAAATGCCTTCTTCACCATCCTGTCTACCTGTGACTTTCAAGGAACTATGCACCTGTACCCTCTTGGTCTCCTTGTTCAGCAACACTCCCCAGGGCCCTACCATTAATTGTATATGTCCTGGCCTGGTTTGCCTCCCAAAATGCAGCACCTCATAATTATCTAAATTAAACTCCATCTGCCACTCCTCGGCCCATTTGTCCATCTGATCATCTGTACACTGAGATAATCTTTACTGCTAAGAACGTAGTAATTGTAACGAGGTTAACCAGGTGATCCTCAGAATATGAGTTCCCTAATTGGGGCTGGTAACCTGGTCTAATCAGGGAGCTCTGGCTGATAAATATAAATAGAAATGTTAGACATTCTATTCATGCTGAGAGCTGGCTCTGAAGAAGCTGAGCCAGTATCAAGTACTACGCACATGCAAATAAAGGGTGGCTTGGTGACTCGATACTAGCTTCTGTGGAGTTATTTCACACTACACCACATATTTTGGTGTCATCAGCAAACTTACTAGCCATATCTCCTATATCCAGATCCAAATCATTTATATCAATGATGAAAAGCAGTGGACCCAGCACCGATCCTTGTAGTACACCGCTAGTCACAGGCATCTCTAGTTCAACCTCTGTTTAGGAGAATGAAGCATTTAGGAGTGAATTCTTGGCATAGCAAAACTCAATGACCTCAGTTATCACAAGATGGCCAAAGGGAAGCTAGTTGGGACATGAGTAATCTCTGTGTAAACCACCAAAATGGAGAGTGGTCATTTGATACAGCCTTTAGTGTAAAAGCATGAACTTGATTTTGGGCAGAGAAAACGCAACTACCAGAGTAAGAATTTCTCCCATCTCTTCTGATCATTTACTTAAGTCAACACCTCAATTTGATTTAAAAATTGAGTACGTGCCTGCAACAAATAAATAAAAATCTAGTAAAAGCAGTTGACCTTTCCATGCCAGTGATTCCAGGAGATAAAAGACAATACCAGCCATAAGGGAATGTTAGCTGAGATAAAAGGTACTGCAGATGCTGGGGAATCTGAGACAACAAGGCGTGGGGCTGGATGAACACAGCAGGTCAAGCAGCATCATAGGAGCAGGAAAACTTGACGTTTCGGGCCTAAACCCTTTGAAACATCCAGATGCAATCAATGAATTTTTACTGCATTTTCCTTATTTTCAACTGAACTTCTATCTTGGCCAAGTTTACCCTCAAGTACACTGTAAAGTTGCATGTTCCTGCATGCTTGGAATTTCAATGCGTGTTTGTGCTTATTAGAGTGAAGTAGGATGTGTTTGCACATTTGAAGATGTGAATTATATTTTACCTCAATCAGTTTACTTGAATAAAATTAACTTTTTATCATATTTAACTCAAGAATATCTGTTTGCCTTAAATCTGACAAGTATGATCTATGAGGTTGCCAATTAACCTCTTATTTTTAAATTAAAAAGTCTATTTTAGTTAAGTAAGGAATGAGAAAAGAGAAAAAAAGTTATGCATCCTCATAAAAATGTTTGAAGATGTTATAATTGTACACCTTTGCCAGTTTCATTATTTATTATTTTCAAGTCTGAACTCTGATATAGTTTAATTATTACTTGTTTAAGCATACTGTCTGCGGGCTGTGTGTACAATCCCTGTCTTGTTATGGAAGGGGTTCCAAGGAAATTGAAAGATCTTAACAGGGAATTACAGGAAAAGCAGAACTGATGGGAAAGATGAGAGAAGTTGAAAATCTCACCCAATTCTTTGCGTCTAAATCTACTGCAATAGAAATCATTGAGTTCAAGACATAATCCAGGAATAGTGTTTTTAAATTGTTTATCTTTTTACACTCCTGCATGATGATACTTCTGAACAATTTACAAACCAAACCATGAAATATTCAATAATAAGAATAAACTATCACAAAACTGTTTGAAAACATAAAAGGTTTTAAACCCTTAATTGCTTAAGTGCTATTCAACAAATCTTATGATTACCAGATGATTTAGCCACAATTTGAGGCTTGGTGTAACATGATGTTATAATTAGGGCAAATACTATGGTGCATCGAACATTCTGCAATAATAAGAACTGACTAAGCTCTTAAGAAGCCCTTTTTATTTCATAAACATAGTTTGTTTATACTTCCTCTTCAGAATTATGACATCATTAAACTATAATGTGCAGAGGGCTCCTATTGTAATTTTGGACTTTAGGAAGGGAAAGCTTGCCTCGCGCCCTGTCCACTGTTTCAGATTTTGTTCTAGTCAAAGAGGAGTCAGAAGGTAAATGTTATTTTAATAATCTTGGGTCAGGAGCAGAAGCTGTGCTCCTGTGGCTTTTACAACAGCAGCAGAAACCATTATCCCACCTGGGGCGGAATGATCCCTTCTGAGGCTAGATGACATGGCAAGTCCGAAAACCAGGAATGACTTCAACCCAGGGTGGGGCAGGTTTTCTCATGCAATTACCTTTTATAAAGCTCATTCCATATGCATGCTCAGGCAAAACCGCCAAATTGTGGGAGCAACATTTAAAAGGTATATGGACAGCACTTCAATGCCTGGAACACAGGACCGTTGGAGGACTAAATATTCTGGGCCCCTCCCAATCCAAGAGATGGCAGAGCAGGAGGCAATGCCCAAATTTGGGGACTAATCCCTTGACTTTGTGCAAATCCGTGCATGAGCACAGAGACATCCAATTCCCCAGGGATGGCATCACTCCTGACAAAGGTGGTGTCAGTCGATGTGGTTGAGGCATTCAACTTGACTATAGATGTGAAGCTGGAAAAGCACAGGTCATTCAGCATCCAAGGAGCAGGAAAGTCAATGTACTGGGCTGAAACCTTTGCCCTGATGGAGGGTTTTGGCGCAAAGTATTGACTTCCCTGCTCCTCAGAAGCTGTCTGACCTGCTGTGCTTTTCCAGCTTCACACCTATTGACCCTGGCTTCCAGCATCTGCAGTCCTTACTGTCTCCTAGAAGCATGACTTGATGCATTACCACAAAAGAATGAATTATCTGTTGTTGTCTGCCAAAGTGATTCTGAAGGCCAAAGTGTTTCCATTGTGACATGGTGGGACACTTTTACGTAGCTTGTTGGAAGGCGTGGGATTAATCCCTGGGAATTATTGTAGTACATAGGGTCATTACTGACTGACAGAACAGACTGAGCTGATTCAAGCTGTCAGAATAAAAATGAACACCGTGGTATGTGCTGAAAAGTAAAAAGGAACTTGAGAGTTACAGTGAGTCCTCATTAGAATAAAAGGAAATGATTTATACTTCAAATCAGATGAGTAAACACATGTCATATTTAGAGTCACTCAAACTGTTTTGCTTGGAAAAAGCCTGATTGGTAGGAAAACAACATGCAACCAGAACAGTACCTTTAATTCCCAAAGCAGGTTTTGAGGAACCCTTTACTTAGTGTGTTAGTAGATTGTGTGGGCCCCATATTGCAAACAAAAGGAGGACACCAGTATTTCCTTGTTATTATCAATAAAGCTGCTCAATTCCCAGACACACTCACTTGAATATTGGTCTGGGACATGTATCATAGACCCCAGTGCTGCTCCAGCCCAGCAGTCCTGCTCCCAGGCCAGGACTTAAGCTCAGTTGACCAATTCCCAAGCTGTGCACGATGGCCCTACATCCTGACTCGAGCAGAGTGGGGCCCCCTCCTAAAGCATCGGACCCCAGTTCTTGGCCCTGAATTAACCCCTATTCCAGACACACTCCTTAAGAATAATTACTGTTGAAGTAGTAGTAGAGAAGTTTGTGGAATTCTTCACTCAGTATGGTATATTGATGGAAATCCAGCTGAAGGTTCCGATTTCATGTCCAAAATTTTTCAAGCACTTACGAGGAATTTGGATATGACACTGTTAATGTCCTCAGGAAAGCCAAATTCCGTGAAGTCTCATGCATAAGGTCAAACATCTCAAAGAATATTCCTGCTGATTCCCACATCCTGCTTATCCTAATCTGCTGACAACTCCTCTATATAAAGCGCCATTTTGTAGTAAGTACCACAGAAACGGTGCAGAATGGACTCTGGGAGGGGAACTGTCAACATCCTTGTAAGTCTATTCTTCATCCTATCAAGTTTAGCGACATTTTTCCTATAGCAGGAAGACCATTGTAAACCAATGCTTCTGATCCTTTTTTAAAATGATCTCAATCCCAGAGATTAAGTTGGCTCTTGCAATTCTTGCAATATTCTCACCCAAGCAATCTGGATAATTTCTCTACTGATCCAAGAGAAAGTTAATAAAAAATAAAAAGTTTTAAAGAACAACCTAAAAAGAGAATTTAAAATAAAACAACAGCATTGAAGCTGACATCAGTGGCAATAGAATGATACCAATAATATCTACAATTTCATCTTTGGAGTAAATAATTTAAAATAAAACAAGTTTCTTCATTTCTAACTAATTGTCTTCTCAGCAATGTCATTATTTTGATGAATGCTTGCTTGTTTGGAGAGAGGTCAGCAATGGTCAATCCTATTGGCAAAGTTGAAAGTCTTCTGAAACATCAAATACCTTTGAAATAACAAGGTGAGAAGCTGGATGAACACAGCAGGCCAGACAGCATCAGGGGGGCAGGAAAGCTGACGTTTCGGGTCTGGACCCTTCTTCAGAAATGGCGGAGGGGAAGGGGATTCTGAAATAAATGCGGGGGGATGGTGGATGGAATGTGGATCAAGGAGCAGATAGGTGGAGAGAAGACGGACAGGTCAGGGAGGTGGGGATAAGACTGGTAAGTAGGAAGTGGGGGTGGGGGTTAGTCAGTGAGGTGGGAGGATTGGATAGGTGGGAGAAAAGACGGTCAGGTCAAGGAGGTGGGGATGAGCTGGGCTGGTCTTGGGATGAGCTTGGGGGTGTGGAGATTTTGAAGCTTGTGAAGTTCACTTTGAGACCATTGGGCTGCAGGGTTCCCAAGTGAAATATGAGGTGCTGTTCCTGCAAACTTCAGGTGGCATCGTCATGGCACTGCAGGAGGTCCAGGATGGACATGTCGTCCAAGGAGTGGGAGGGAGAGTTGAAGTGGTTCGCGACTGGGAGGTGTTGTTGTTTGTCACGAACCGAGCACAGGAGTTCCACAAAGCGGTCTCCAAGCCTCCACTTGGTTTCCCCGATGTAGAGGAGGCCACAACGGGAACAGCGGATACAATAGACCACATTAGCGGATGTGCAGGTGAACATCTGTTTAATGTGGAAGGTTTTCTTGGGGCCTGGGATGGGGGTGAGGGGAGAGGTGTGGGGGCAGGTGTAGCACTTCCTGCGGTCACAGGGAAAGGTGCTGGGGGTGGTGGGGCTGGTGGGGAGTGTGGAGCGGACGAGGGAGTTGCGGAGAGAGCGGTCCCTCCAGAAGGCATATAGGTGGGGGAGGGAACTATATCCTTGGTAGTGGGGTCAGATTGCATGTGGCGGAAGTGGTGGAGAATGATGCGTTGAATCTGGAGGTTGATGGGGTGATACGTGAGGACGAGGGGAATTTTGTCTTTGTTGCCTTTGAATATTGAGTTTACAGTCATGGTAACCATACAACCACAGCTCCGTAATAACTATCATTCATCTTCAATCATTCCTATTTGCGTTGACAACTCACTGATCTTCACAGAAGATCATCAAATCCATACAGTGTGGAAACAGGCCATTTGGCCCAACAAGTCCACACCACCCCTCCAAAGAGAATCCCACCCAGATCTGTTCCCCTATCCCTGCATTCCCATATCTAATCCACCTAAATGAAACATCCCTGGGCACTATGGACAATTTAGCATGGCCAATCCACTACCTGTACATCTTTGGACTTTTTGTTACAAGTACTGCATCCTTTCAGATGAAGAGTCATAAATTTGACTTATACCATTCGTTCTCTCTCTGATTCTAATTTCAGCTGCACTCTTCTTTATCTTCTATGCCTCTCTGCCATGCTTTGATTATTGTTCATCCCTTCACTACCTTGTATCTGTGCTCAAGGGTACACCCTGGATTACACCAGCATCCACCAGCTCTCACATCATACAGCTGCGACACATTGCCTGCCCAGACATCTCTGTTCTAATTAATTCATTCGTTTGGATGTTACATGTTTTAAAAGTCAATTGCTTAATTGTACTCTTCAGCTGTGATAAACTCTTCTGACTTAAACCTCCTGACCACTTAAAAGAAACATGGAAGAAATAACCATCAATCAACTATCTATTTTCTTGTTTGCCACTCCTGCCCCATAAGGTAGAAACAGGTTGAATGGGCTGCCATTGCCCTTCTCATGCAGATCTCTCCTTCTGTCCAGCCCTCATCCTATCATAATCCCACTCTCCCTCCCACTCTCCCTCCTTCTCTCCCCTACCACTCTCCCTGACCACTCTCCCTCCCACTCTCCCTCCCACTCTCCCTGACCACTCTCCCTCCCACTCTCCCGCCCACTCTTCCGCCCACTCTCCCGCCCACTCTCCCTCCCACTCTCCCTCCGACTCTCCCGCCCACTCTCCCTCCCACTCTCCCTCCCACTCTCCCAGATGCTGCTGACCCACTCTTTCATGCTTTTTTCTGATGCTGCTATCCCATGCAATCATGCAACTTAGGAAGCAGTTTTTTGCACTGTTTCTGGCACAGTTTCAGATGCAGAGTGACCTCATATAGAGTCATAGAGTCCTACAGTATGGAAACAGGCCCTTCGGCTCAAACTGGTCCATACTGACCAAAATGTCCATCCACGCCAACTCCATTTCCTTGCACTTGGCCCATATCCTTCTAAACCTTTCCTATCCATGTATTTGTCCAAATGCCTTTTAAATGTTATTAATGCTCCCACCTCAACCACTTCCGCTGGCAGCTCATTCCATATGCATACCACCCTCTGTGTAAAAAAAAAGTTGCCCCTCAGGTTCCCTTTTATTCTTTCCCCTCTTACCTTAAATTGATGCCCCCTAGTCCCCAACCCTGGGAAAAAGATTGAGTGCATTTACCCTATCCGTGCCTCTCACGATCTTATACACTTCTATAAGATTACCCCCCACCGTCTCCTAAGATCTAAAGAAAAAGGTCCCAGCTTGTCCAACGACTCCCTATTACTCAGTCCCTCGAGTACTGGCAACATCCTTGTAAATTTCTTCTCTACTCTTTCCAGTTTAATAACATCCTTCCTATAGCAAGGTGACCAAAACTGAACACATTACTCCAAGTGTGGCCTCACCAATGTCCTGTACAACTGCAACATGACTTCCAAACTTCTTCACTCAATGACCTGACTGATGAAGGCCACTGTCACAAAAGCCTTCTCCACTACCCTGTCTACCTGTGGCTCTCCTTTCAGAGAACCATGAACCTGACCTCCAAGGTCCCGCTGTTCCATTACACTGCTTAAGGTCCTACCATTCACCATGAAATTCCTACCTTGATTTGACTTTCCAAAATGCAACACCTCACACCTATCTATATTAAACTCCATTTGCCATTTCTCAGCTCATTTCCCCAGCTGATCAATATCCTGCTGCAATTTCTGATAACCTTCCTCACTGTCCATGATATCGCCTATTTTAGTGTCATCCGCAAACTTACCAATCATTGCTTGTACATTTTCATCCAAATCATTGATCTAAATAACAAACAGCAATGGGCAGAGCACTGATCCCTGAGGCGAACCACCAGTCACAGGCCTCCACTCAGACAAGCATCCTTCCACTATTTCTCTCTGCTTCCTTCCATCAAGCCAATTGTGTTTCCAATTTGCCAGCTCTCCATGGATTTCTTGCCATCTAAATTTCCAGAGCAGCCTTATCAAAGGCCTTACTGAAATCCATATAGACAACGTCTACTGCCCTGCCCTCATCAACTTTCCTGGCCACTTCATCAAAGAACTCTAACAGACCTTCCAGGCATGATCTCCCGTGCACAAAGCCATGCTGCCTACTCCTAATCAAACCCTGTTTTTCCAAATGCATGTATATCTTCTCCCTCAGAATCTTCTCAAGTAATTTACCCACCTCAGATGTTAGGCTTACTGGTCTATAGGTCCTCGGTTTTTCTTTGCAGCCCTTCTTGAATAAGGGCACACCACTCGCTACTCACCAGTCTTCCAGGACCCGACCTGTGGCTAACGGGTGATACAAATCTATAAGGCAGGCCCCCCACAATTTCTTCTCTAATCTCTTTCAGGGTTCTTGGATATATCTGGTCAGGACCAGGAGAATGATCCACCTTCATACATTCTAATGCATCATCCAACACTACCTCTATTGTGATACAGACTGTCCCCAAAATATCACCACTAACTTCCCCAAGTTCCGATGTCTTTGTGTCTTTCTCCATGGTAAACGCAGAAAAATATTCATTGAGGACCTCGCCCTTCACTTGCAGTTCCACACATGTCCACTTTGGTCCTTGAGGGGGCCCATTCTCCCTCTGGTTATTCTTTTTCCTCTACTTTAGGAATCTCTTTGGATTCATCCTAGTCTTCTCAGCCAAAGCTATTTTGTGCTCTCTTTTTGCCCGCTCCCCCCCACCCCCCAAATTTCCCTCCAGTAAACTCCTGTATTCCCTGTAAACCTCCAAGGATTCCCTTTATCCCAGCTGCCTATACCTGAGCCATACCTCTTTCTTGTTTCTGGCCAAAACCTCGATATCTCTTGTCATCCAGGGTTCCCTCTTCCTGCCAACATTGCCCTTCACTCTCTCAGGAACGTATAGATCTTGAACTCTTGCTATCACAGTTTTAAAGGCTTCCCACTTGCTGGAGGACCCTGTGCCTACAAACTACTCCACTCAACCTCCTGCAAGTTGTGTCTAATTCCATCAAAGTTCGCCTTGGCCCAGTTTAGAACTTGGCCTTGACCAGTTTTGTGTCTCTCCATTGGTATTTTAAAGTTACTAGAGCTATGGTCACTGGTCCCAAAGTGCTCCTCCACAGTCACGTCAGTCACCTCTCCTGCCCTGTTTCCTAAGGGTAGGTTGGGTTTTGCCCCTTACGGAGTAGGACCCTCTGTATACAGAACATATTTACCAAATTCCACCCCATCCGAGCCCTTAATGCCACGGCAGTCCCAGCCTGTTAGGAAATCTAAATTCCCCTACTGTGACAACCCTATTACTCCAAACCTCCCCAGTCTCCCTGTATATTTGTTCTTCTAATTCCTGTTGACTATTTGGGGGCCTGTAGTACAACCCCAATAATGTCACCATCTCCTTACTTTTTTAGCGCCACCCCCAAAGCCTCACTGGATGCTCCCTCAGTTATTTAATCTCTGACTGCTGCTGTGATAATCCACTTAGTCAGAAATGTAACTTCTCCTCCCCTCTTTCCTCCATCTCTGTCCCGCCTAAAGCACCTGTACTCTGGCACAGTAAGCTGCCAATCCTGTTTCCCCCACTTAGCCCTGTTTCTGTAATGGCTATAATATCCCAGTCCTCATTGGCCTTACCTCTCAACCGCCTTGGATTAAATTGCATCTATTTCAATCCAACAGGCATTCCTTTCTCCCTGTCATGTTCCAGCCTGACCTGTCTCTTCAACTTGCTATTTCTGATAACTCTATCTCCTTCAAGCCTAGCACTTAAGGATGATGTAGGTTCTCCTGACAAAAACTTTGAATCCATTTGGGTGGAAATTAGGAATAGCAGGGAGAAGAAGTCACTGGTAGGTGTGGTCTATAGGCCACCAAATAACGACATTGTGGTGGGACGGGTAATAAACATAGAAATAGCTAATGCATGTAAAAATGGTACAGCAGTTATCATGGGGGATTTTAATCGACGTATCGATCGGTCAAACCAAGTCAGTCATGGCAGCCTTGAGGAGGGGTTCATAGAATGCGTCCGCAATAATTTCCCTAAACAATATGTAATGGAACCTACGAGGGAGCAAGCTATCCTAGATCTAGTCCTGTGTAATGAGACAGGAATAATTAATGATCTCACAGTTAGGGATCCTCTCGGAAGGAGCGATCACAGTATGGTCAAATTTAAAATACAGATGGAGTGTGAGAAGGTTAAATCCAGTACCTATGTCCTGTGCTTAAACACAGGAGACTATGATGGGATGAGGGAGGAGTTAGCTAAGGTAGAATGGGATCAAAAACTTTATGGTGGGTCAAGTGAGGAGCAGTGGAGGACTTTCAAAACAATTTTTCACGTGCTCAGCAGAAGTATGTTCCAGTGATAAGGAAGAACTGTAGGAAAAGAGAGAGACAGCCATGGATGTCTAAGGAAATAAAGGAAAGTATCAGATTGAAAAAAAAACACATACAAAAAAGCAAAGTGTAGTGGGAAACTAGTAGACTGAGAAATCTTTAAAGGCCAACAGAAAGCTGCAAAGAAAGTTATAAAGAAAAGTAAGATAGATTATGAGAGTAAACTAGTTCAGAATATAAAAAAAGCAGCATAAGTTTCTATAAATACGTAAATCATAAAAGAGTGGTGAAGGTAAACTGTGGTCCTTTAGAGGATGAGAAATCCAATTTAATAACTGGGAATGAGGAAATAGCCGAGACATTAAACAGTTATTTTGTGTCGGTCTTCACAGTGGAAGATACAAATAACATGCCAAAAACTAATGGCAAGAAGGTTATAGCAGGGGACGACCTAGAAACTATCATTATCACTAAGGAGGCAGTGCTGGGCAAGCTAATGCGGCTAAAGGTAGACAAGTCTCCTGGCCCTGATGAGATACATCCCAGGGTACTAAAAGAGGTGATGGGGGAAATAACAAATGCACTAGAAATTATTTACCAAAATTCACTGGACTCTGGGGTGGTTCCCGCAGATTGGAAAACAGCCGATGTGATGCCACTGTTTAAAAAAGGAAGTAGACAAAAAACAGGTAAATATAGGCCAGTTAGCTTAACTTCGGTCGTGGGGAAAATGCTTGAATCTATCATTAAGGAAGAAATAACAAGACATCTGGATATAAATTCTCCCATTGGGAACACCCAGCATGGGTTCATGAAGGGTATTTCATGTTTAACTAATTTGATGGAATTCTTTGAGGACATTACTTGCATGGTGGGCAATGGGGAACCTGTGGATGTAGTGTATCTGGACTTCCAGAAGGCGTTTGACAAGGTGCCACACCAAAGGCTGCTAAATAAGATAAAGTTGCACGGTATTATAGGCAATGTATTGGCATGGATAGCGGATTGGTTGACCAGTAGAAGGCAAAGAGTAGGAGTAAATGGATGTTTTTCTGGTTGGCAGTCAGTGGCTAGTGGTGTGCCTCAAGGATCAGTGTTGGGACCACAATTGTTTACGATTTACATAGATGATTTGGAGTTGGGGACTAAGTGTGGTGTGTCAAAATTTGCAGATGACACTAAGGTGAGTGGTAGAGCAAAGTGTGCAGAAGGCACTGAAAGTCTGCAGAGCAATATAGATAGTCTAAGTGAGTGGGCAAAGGTCTGGCAGATGGAGTACAATGTTGATAAGTGTGAGGTCATCCATTTTGGTAGGAATAACAGCAAAATGGACTATGTTTTAAATGGTAAAAAATTGCAGCACGTTGCTGTGCAGAGAGACTTGGATGTTCTTGTGCATGAATCGCTAAAAGTAGGATTGCAGGTGCAGCAGGTAATTAAAAAGGGAAATGGAATTTTGACTGCCATTGCTAGAGGGATGGAGTTTAAAAACAGGGAGGCTATGCTGCAGCTGTATAGGGTCCTGGTGAGGCCACACCTGGAGTACTGTGTGCAGTTTTGGTCTTCTTACTTGAGAAGAGATATACTAGCACTGGAGGGGGTGCAGAGGAGATTCACTCGGTTGACTCCAGAGTTGAGAGGGTTGGATTATGAGGAGATACTGAGTAGACTGGGATTATACTCATCGGAATTCAGAAGAATGAGGGGAGATCTTATAGAAACATATAAGATTATGAATGGAATAGATAAAGTGGAGGCAGGGAGATTGGTTCTGCTAGCAGGTAAAAAACAGGACTAGGGGACATCACCTCAAAATAAAGGGAAGCAGATGTAGGACTGATGTCAGGAGAAATCCTTCACCCAAAGGGTTGTGAATCTGTGGAATTCCCTGCCCAGTGAAGTGGTTGAAGCTGCATGTTTTTAAGGCAAGGCTAGATAAATTTTTGAACAGTAAAGGAATTAAGGGTTATGGTGAGTGGGCAGGTAAGTGGAGCTGAGTCTCAAAAAGATCAGCTATGATCTTATTAGATGGCGGGGCAGGCTCAAGGGGCCGGATGGCCTATTCCTGCTCCTAGTTCTTACGTTCTTCTGTTCTTATGTGTGACGTCTGTAGGAATAATTAATAGATATGTGGTGTGGTATCATATACATAGGCTGCTCACCACAATGACTGGCAGATCAGGATTGAATTATGTTCCTCTGACTCACAACAATGGGCAGAATCAACCCTTGCTTGCACAATATTCAATATTGGACATGATTCTGCTATTGGACAAATTTGTCAAGTAATCCTTATTAAGGATTACACTGATACCAATTTAGAGGAAGGTTTGGACGTGGGATGCGGCTGGGGGTGGGGAGATTTTCAAACTGCTGAATTCTATGTCCAGACCATCGGGCTGTAGGCTCCCGAGGCGGAATATGAGGTGTTGCTCCTAAAGTTTGTGGGTGGCATCTTTGTAACACTGGAGGAGACCCAGTATGGACATGTCACCCAGGGACTGGGAGGGGGGGTTAAAATGGTTCGTGATGGGAAATTGTTGTTTGTTGTGTACAGAACGCAGATACTCCGCAAAACTGCGTTCGATCTCGTTGATGTAGAGGGGGCCACATCAGGAGCAGTGGATACAGTAGACCAGGTTGGAGGATGTACAGGTGAACCCCTGTTGGATTTGAAAGGTTTGCTTTGGGCCTGGGATGGGGGTGAGGGGGAGGTGTGGGGGCAGGTGTAGCACTTCCTGCAGTTGCAAGGAAAAGTGCCAGCAGTGGTGGGGCTAGTGGGGAGTGTGGAGTGGACAGGGGAGTCACAAAGAGAGCTGTCCCTCTGGAAGGCAGATAAGGATGGGGAGGGAAAAATGTCCATGGTGGTGGGGTAGTGCAGGTGGCGGAGGTGGCAGAGAATGATACGTTGAATCTGGAGGTTAGTGGGGTGATACGTGAGGACAAGGGGGATTCTGTCTTTGGTTTTGTTGCGGGGAGGGGATGTGAGGGCAGAAGTGTGGAAAATGCAAGATATTTGGTTGAGGGCATTTTCGATCACTGAAGGGGAGTTGTTGTGGTCCTTGAAATAAGAGGATGTGCGGGAGTGGAATGCCCCATCTTGGGAGCAGATGGGGCGGAGGTGAAGGTATTGCGAATAGGGGATCACATTCTTGCAGGATGGTGGGTGAGAGGAGGTGTAGTCTAGGTAGCTGTGGGAGTCGGTGGGCTTGAAATAGATGTCAGCGTTGAGGCGGTTACCAGAGATGGAGACAGAGAGGTCCAGGAAGGAGAAAGGGGTATCAGAAATGGTCCAGGTGAATTTGAGGTTGGGGTGAAAGGTGTTAGTAAAGCTGATGAACTGAAAGAGATTCACCTGTACATCAGCCAACTTGGTCTACTGTATCCATTACTCCTGATGTGGCCTCCTCTACATCTGTGAGACTGAGTGAAGACTCAGGGACTGTTTTGTAGAGTAACTGCACTCTGTACATGACAAATGACAACACTTTCTGGTCACCAACCATTTTAACTCCCCCTCCCACTCCCTGGTGACATGTCTATTCTGGGCCTCCTCCAGTGTCACAATGACACCACCCGCAAACTGGAGGAGCAGCACCTCATATTCTGCCTTGGGAGCCTACAGCCTAATGGCCTAAACATAGAATTCACTGGTTTTAAAATCTCCCCACCCCCGGCCTCATCCCATGTCCAACCCTCCCCCTCAACCCCGCCTCCTTGACCCGACACAACCTGTCCACCTTCTCTCCCACCTACCTGCCCCACCCTTCTCACTGGCCAATCCCCACCACTCCCTACCTGCACTTACTTACCACCATCCCACCAACCTTCCCCAGCCCCACCCCTCCTCTCTCTATTAATTTCCCAGCTTCTTTCCCCCTCCCCATTTCTGAAGAAGGGTCCTGACCCAAAATGTCAACTTTCCTGCTCCTCTGATGCTGCCTGGCCTGCTTCATCCAGCTGCACATTGTGTTGTCGCATGGTGATTATCTCTGTGTGTCCACAAATGTTCATACAAGGCCATTAATGATCAAATCTTATTGCTTCTTTTTGGTCTGTCTGCCTTGCATGCACGTATTGAAAAGTGGAAAATTGGTCTATTTGCCCTTCAGTACTCCGTGTGACGTAACTCTTACACAATGGAAAGTTCAGGCTGCAAAACAGTTTCATCTGCATGTCACTAACTTGTATGTGTGGTCCTATGTATTGTCCTGCACAAATGATTCCTCACTGATCTCTACTCCCTTCTACCTCAAACCTCCACCACTAGCAGTACCCTGCTTGTGAAAAGTTTAATGAATGACTGGAAATAATTGAGAGATGGTTGTTTGCAGCTTCTGCCTGCAATTGCCTTTAATGCAGAGTGATTATCTAACTTCAGTGCAAAAACCCCCAGGCATTGCCCACACAACAGCTTTTGGCACTTGTTGTTTTGATCTTTTGTGTGGGGTGTGTGTTGGTTGTACTTAAAAATATGCAAACAAATCTGGTGCCCCTCCCTTTCACGTTACACATTATTCAAGATCATGGTGGTGAACCTTGAATACTGACTCTTTGGAATCTTTCACACACATTCTCCCTGTTCAACTTTAATTTTATCCCTAGAACCTTTGATGGCCTTCTCGTTTTGTCTCCCACCTCCTCTTTCCCTCAGTATTTTGGAAATAAAAGTTCTGAACTGGAGAAAGCCTGATTTTAATACGATAGGACTGGATCTCACCAAAGCAGACTACAAGCAGCTATTTGCAAATCTATATCAGAATGGTGGAAGTCATTCAAAGGAGAATAGTGAGAGTGCAGGGCTAATATGTACTGTAAAGGTGAAAGGTCAAATCAACAAATCTAAAGAACTTTGGATGTCAAAGGGCATGCAAAATGAGCAAGGAAAAAGAAAGAAAACTTATGGTAGCTACCAAATATCCAAAAGAGTAGATGCAGAGGAGTATAACAAGTGCAGGTCGTTACTTAAAAAAGAAATTGGGAGAGTGGAAGGGGGGCACCAAAAAATAGTGATGGATAACTTTAATGAAATTCCAAAGATGTTTTGTATTAGGAGCAAGAGAACAACAAGGGAAAGACTAGCACCCATTCGAGACCAAGCAGCACTATGTGGGAAGCCAGAAGACACAGCTGAGATTTTTAATGAGGACGTTGTATTTGTACTCACTGTAGAGAAGGATGATGTCAGAGTAGAAATCTGGAAATGGGACTGTGCTATAGTTGAACTAGAGTTAGCATTGAAAGGGAGCAGGTATTCACAGTTTTAGCAGGCTTGAAGGATAAGGGAAAACATCACAGGGGCTCTGACATCAATTTTCAATTCCTGTCTGCCCAAAGGAGAGGTGTCAGAGGACTGGAAGATAGCTAATGTGGCACCATTATTGAAGGAGAGTGGTAGGGATAAACCGGGGAACTGCAGGCCAATGAGGCTAACATCTGAAGTTGGGAGATGATTGGAAACAATTATGAGGGACAGAATTCATCTTCACTTGAAGAAACAAGCATTAAACAAGTACAGTTAGCATGGCTTTGTAAGGGGAAGGTCATATCTAACAAGTTTGTTTGAATTTTCTGAAGGGGTGACGAGCTGTATAGATGAGAGGAATGCACTTAATGTACTTTACTGAGACTTCAGTAAGAATTTTCACACATTCCCCACGGCAGACTGGTTCAAAAGCCAAGACCCCCTGGGATTCAGGGCAATTTGACAAATTGGATCCAAAATTGGTGCAGTCACATGGGGCAAAGTATGATGGTTGAAGAGCGCTTTTATGACTGGAAGCCTGTGCCCTGTGGCATAGCACAGGATTCTGTGCTGGAGTCCCCAACTGCTTTTTTGTACATTAATAATCTAGACATGAATGTAGGAGTTATGATCAGTAGATGCAGGTGGCATGAAAATTGGTGGTGTGGTAAGTAATGAGGAGGAAAACCCTATTATTTAGGGAATTTAAGATAACAAGGTGTACAGCTGGATGAACACAGCAGGCCAAGCAGCATCATAGGAGCAGGAAGGCTGATGTTTCGGGCCTAGGCCCTTCATCAGAAATGGGGAATTTAGGTAGTTTGCTCAGATAAGCTGGACAGGCAAATGGAATTTAATCCTGAAAAGTGTGAGGTAATACATTTTTGGAGAATTAACAAGAAAGTATGCATTAAATTGAAGGACCTAGAAAGTACAGAGGAACAGTGTGACCTGGGTGTGCATGTCCATAGATGCAAGAAGGCAGCAGGAGAGATGGATAAGGTATTAAGAAGTCATATTGGATACTTGCCTCTATTAGACAAGGCTTTTAGTACAAAAGCAAGGACGTTAAAAAGGAGCTGTATATAATGTTAGTTAGGCCACAACTGGAGTACTGGGAGCAGTTCTGGTTGCTGTACTGTAGGACAGATATAATTGCACTGGAAGGAGTGTAGAAGAGACAACCAGGATGTTCCCTGGGCTGGAGCAATTCAGCAATGGCGAGAGACTAGAGATGCTGGGCCAGTTTTCCTTAGAGCAGGGAAAGCTGAGGGGAGGAGACCGTGGGTGGGAGCGTAATCTGATTGAAGTGTACAAAGTCTGTGGGGCTTTACAGGAAGAAACTTTTCCTCTCAGTAGAGGGGTCATCAACCAAGGGACACAATTTAAAGGGAAGGAAAAAGAGGTTAAGGAGGGATTTCAGAAAGGTTTTTTTTCTCATCCAGAGCATTGTGGTTATCTGGAACTTACTGCTTGAAATGGTAGGAAACTTGAGGGCCAAAATATTTAAGAACTATTTAGACGAACACTTGAAACACCAAGGCTATGGGCCAAGTGCTGGAAAATAGGATTAGAATAGTTGGAGATAAAAGGTACTGCAGATGCTGGAGAATCCGAGATAACAAGCATGGGGCTGGATGAACACAGCAGGTCAAGCAGCATCATACGAGCAGGAAAACTTGACGTTTCGGGCCTAAACCCTTCATCAGAAATGGGGGAGGGGAAGAGGGTTCTGAAATAAATAGGGAGAGAGGGGGAGGCGGATAGAGGATGGATAGAGTAGAGGATAGGTGGAGAGGAGGCAGACAAGTCGAAGAGGCGGGGATGG
>JAHRHZ010000009.1:1780382-1799087 GCA_024137785.1 Ginglymostoma cirratum
GATGCTGCCTGACCTGCTGTGTTCATCCAGCCCCATGCTTGTTATCTAGGTTGGAGTTATAATTGAGTGATGAAGGCTAGTCAGGCAGATGAGATGGTTGGTCAGGAGATAAAATGACAGGGAGTTGGGACTCGGAAGGATAGTTAGGAGTCAGTGAGCTGGTTTGTATATTGGGTGTTCAATGTGAGTGATCATGACATCAGTTCTGTAATAACCAGCAATTAGATGAGGTGTTAAACTGTGTAACATTTCCTGGGTGACTAATTACAGCCAAACTGTCCAAAGTTTGACTCCATGGGACATTTGGAGAATTTGTGGACAGTCCCAGGACCGACGTGTCCGACAGTTGCAAATCACGAAGGGTTCCAACTTCCTATTAAAGTGTAAATTCCTTTGTTGTGGAATCAGGAAATCTTCCATCAGGAACTCTTCCCAAACAACATCTTTCATCACTTTTCTGATTTTTGAGAGGAAATCGATGGGATGGCAATTGGCTTTCCTAAGTTTGGTAATCAACATTTTGTGGCCTAGAGATAATGGGAAATCTTTCTACATTGTTGGGCAAATGCTAATGATGTAGCTTGGCTAACACCTGCACAAATACTGGGTGGAGGAAGCATGCAAAGTGTCATCATACTAGCAACTCTAGTCAGGGGAGGTTGGGTGTAATAATGTTGTGACCAGACTAGCAATCCAGACACCCAGGAAATTGCTCTGTGGTTGTGAGTTTGAATCCTAATGCAGCACATAGAGGAATTTGAATTCATTTAATAAAAATCTGCAATGTTAAAAATATTGTGTTGATCAGTTGTTGACCAAATGGACCCATGTGGTAACAAGGGAAGGAAAATATGCCGTGTTTGCCTGTTTTGGATTCCACATCCACTGTGGCTTGGATCATTCTGAAGTACCCTCTAAAATGGCCTAGCAAGTCATTTAGTTGTATTAAAGTTCTATGAACTCTTAAAGGAAGAAGGAAATGAGATAGACCACCCAGCATCAATAAAGATATAAGAAACAAAAATGGCACACATAGCTCACAGTGGTCGAGAACGCCCTCGACCGTGTCTCCCTCATTTCCCGGAACACATCCCTCACGCCCCGTCCCCGCAACAATAACCAAAAAAGAATCCCCCTCGTCCTCACATACCACCCCACCAACCTCCGGATCCAACGCATCATCCTCCGACGCTTCCGCCATCTGCAATCTGACCCCACCACCAAAGACATTTTTCCCTCCCCACCCTTATCTGCCTTCTGGAGGGACCACTCCCTCCTCGACTCCCTTGTCCGCTCCACACTCCCCTCCAGCCCCACCACACCCGGCACTTTTCCTTGTAACCGCAGGAAGTGCTACACCTGCCCCCACACCTCCTCCCTCACCCCAATCCCAGGCCCCAAGAAGACTTTCCACATCAGGCAGAGGTTCACCTGCACATCTGCCAATGTGGTATACTGCATCCGCTGTACCCGTTGTGGCTTCCTCTACATCGGGGAAACCAAACGGAGGCTTGGGGACCGCTTTGCAGAACACCTGCGCTCAGTTCGCAACAAACAACTGCACCTCCCAGTCGCGAACCATTTCAACTCCCCCTCCCATTCCTCAGATGACATATCCATCCTTGGCCTCCTACAATGCCACAGTGATACCACCCAAAGGCTGCAGGAACAGTAAATCATATTCAGCCTGGGAACCCTGCAGCCCAATGGCATCAATGTGGATTTCACAAGCTTCAAAATCTCCCCTCCCCCAACCGCATCCCAAAACCAGCCCAGCTCATCTCCACCTCCCTAACCTGTTTTTCCTCTCACCCCAAGCCACACCCCCATCTCCTATCTACTAACATCATTCCGCCCCCTTGACCTGTCTGTCCTCCCTGGACTGACCTATCTCCTCCCTACCCCCCTACCTACACTCACCTTTACTGGCTCCATCCCCGCCTCTTCGACTTGTCTGCCTCCTCTCCACCTATCCTCTCCTCTATCCATCCTCTATCCGCCTCCCCCTCTCTCCCTATTTATTTCAGAACCCTCTTCCCCTCCCCCATTTCTGATGAAGGGTTTAGGCCCGAAACGTCAAGTTTTCCTGCTCGTATGATGCTGCTTGACCTGCTGTGTTCATCCAGACCCATGCTTGTTATCTCTGTCAACTACACATATCGTTCTGACTAACAGCCAGGGGTTAATGCCAAAATTGGGAAAACGATTCTACCAACTAGTTAAGAAACACACAAAAGGTTCATAGACCTCTGAGAAAAAATATATTTTTTTCATTTCAGTGACTTGCCCCTTATTTTGCAGTTGTATCACCTCATTCTAGACTTATATCTTACTGCATGCACCTGTCTATTCTCGTAAGTATTTTGTACATTTAGAAACCCTAGAGAATACAGGCCTAGTTCCATCAGTTTCTCTTCATAGAACCCACCGACCACCCCAGAAACAAATCTGGTACACCATTGTCATACTCCTGTTTCAAAGTTGTGGTGACTAACCGTGAACTAAAAGGCGGGAAGCTAGAATTTCTTTGTAAAAAATGATAAGGAAGAACAGAGCGTGGTCCATTCAAGAAGTGAAGTCCTTTACTAAGGTTAGAGATTTATACAGAAAATAAAAAGTGTCTGTATGTAGCTGAAGGTGTATAGCCAGTTCTAAAATGGAAACATGCATCAATTGGCCGCGTGATTAGAAACCATAGGCATGTTTTGATGTTTTGGCAACGAGCTGGAATCAACCAATTAATTTAAACCAAACACTTAGCGGTTGAAAGCCAATTGAATTTAGATCTGATGATTTTGCCATCCTCGGACCAATGTTATTGTAAGAAAATTGATATGTCATCCAAGGTAACAAGGAGCGGGTTCTTTTGAAAATTAGCGTGAGAGCGAACTGTCTTCTCAGAAATAAGCACCTAGCTCTCAATAAGAAACCGCTAAACTCTCTAACAAATGCCATCTATCCATAAAAGGTATCATGGTGCTTCTAGCTAAGAGTTCTCACAGGAGACTTCACACAAAAAACATCTTTAACAGCTGGATCAGTGGAAGAAAGGTGCTTATGACTTGAGAACAGCAGAAGAAAGACGTTCATGACTGGAGAGACAGTGAAGAAGGTTGAGCATTCTGGAAGACACATTCTGTGTGGACTTTAAGAGACTAAGTTTTAATTTATTTTTCTTATTACTTGTACAAGCGGGCTCTGTGTTTATTAGAATAGCATACCAGTAAAATTTTGTTCAGTTAGGGAATAGTTAGGAGTTAGAGGGGAATTGTTCGATTTCTTAGTAATTCTGTTAATTTGTTTTCTGTTAGGATTAAATAAATAAGTCGTTACTTATAAAGTGTATGTCAGGGATTTTCTTTCATTTAACCTCCCCTTCTCTGTAACAACCCCTACTGACAATAGTATCCTTCGAAACATAAGGGGATCAAATCTACAGATAGTAATCTAAATAAAAACCGAAAGAACCATGGATGCTGTAAATCAGGAACAAAAACAAAGTTGCTGGAAAAGCTCAGCAGGTCTGGCAGCATCTTTGAAGGAAAAAAACAATTAATGTTTCGGGTGCAGTGACCCTTCCTCAGAACAGTTCTGAGAAAGGGTCACTGCACCCGAAACATTAACTCCATTTTTTTTCCTTCACAGATGCTGCCAGACCGGCTGAGCTTTTCCAGCAACTTTGTTTCTGTGTTGTTGTTGTGACAGTAATCTAGATGCAGGTTAACAAAAGTTCTATATAACTGAAGAAAAACTTCACTCCTCCTGTATTCAAATCTTCTCGTAATAAATGCTGTTTGAGTAGATTTGCATCTTGGGTGGTTGTCAATGAGGTTGTAGGCTTGCTCGCCGAGCCAGTGGGTTTGGTTGCAAATGTCTCGTCCCCCTTGTAGGTAACACTGTCAGTGCACCTCAGGTGACACGTTGGTGTTCTGTCCCACTTGTTATTTATTGCCTCCGTTTGCTGGGGTGTTTGGCATTACTTCCAGTTCTGTTTTTTTTAGTGGTTTGTATATCAGGTCCGGTTCAATGTGTTTGTTGATGGAATTGAACTGGACCCGATATACAAATCACTTAAAAAAACAGAACTGGAAGTAATACCAACCACCCCAGCAAACGGAGGCAATAAATAACACCAACGCTTCACCTGAGGTGCGCTGATGCTGTTACCGAGCAGGATGATGAAATGTTTACAACCAAACCCACTGGCTCTGTGAGCAAGTCTACAACCTCAAATGCTGTTAGTCTTCCAAATTACTCCAAATCACCTGAATGTTTGTCTTGAGACTTACTGATATGGACAGTCAGATCTCTTTGTAAACCTATACTTTTCAACATCTAACAATTTTAAAAATACACAGCATATCATTTAAAGTTATCACTGGGATAACCTCATAGTTTTTCCTTTTATATTCCGCTTACTTCTTCTTCTTTGGCAGTCCCTCAGGATCAAGGACGATTTGCTTCTGTTCTGGTATTCTGTGGTGGTTACATAGCCCAACCCAGGAGCCACAGACTCTGCTGCAGGTGGGGTAGGTCGTGATTGAGGAGATGGGAAGGTGGGAGCTCCTGGATTCTGCATGCTGGGGCAAGTGATGCCCTAGATGATCAGGATGTGCCATTTGTTTAGGGAGGGAAGCTTTCAGCCTTTTAGTGTTTCCTCTGCCTTCCTCGTGGATTGCTTATCAGAGTGAAGTTTGGTATCGAGCGCTTATTTCAGGAGTTTGAGCCAGGCATGGTGTGTGACCAGTCCCTTAACACTGGGAATATTGGCCTGGGGGAGGATGTTCACAATGGCATGCCTATCCTACCAGGGGATTTACAGGGCTTTGCAACGGCAGTGCTGGTGACAAAACTCCAGGGATTTGAGGTGTCTGCTGAATGTGGTACATGTTTCACAATCCATTTTTCTGCTGCATATAGGAGGCTGGGGATCACAGCTGCTCTGCAAACCATGAGCTTAGCGCTGGGTTCTTGGTCTTAGTGTCCCTGCTGACTTCATCTGCGGGAAATGCACCCAACTCCAGCTCCTTGGAAATTGCGTTAGGGAACTGGAGCTGGAGCTGGAGCTGGATGAACTTCAGATCACTCGGGAGGCTGAGGGGGTGATTGAGAGGAGTTACAGGGAGGTAGTCACACCTCTGGTACAGGAAAAAAGTAGATGGGTTACAGTCAAGGGACGGAAGGGGAACAGGCAGACAGTGCGGGGATCCCCTGCGGCTGTTCCCCTCAATAACAGGTATACCATTTTGGATTCTGTTGAGGGGGATGACTTACCAGGGGTGAGCCATGGGGTACAGGTCTCTGGCGCAGAGTCTGTCCCTGTTGCTCAGAAGGGAAGAGGGGAGAAGAGGAGAGCATTAGTCATTGGGGACTCCATAGTTAGGGGGACAGATAAGAGATTCTGCGGGAACGAGAGAGACTCACGTTTGGTGTGTTGCCTTCCAAGTGCCAGGGTCCGTGATGTCTCGGATCGTGTCTTTGGGGTCCTGAAGGGAGAGGGTTACCAGCCCCAAGTCGTGGTCCACATAGGTACCAATGACATAGGTAGAAAGAGGGATAGGGATATAAAGCAGGATTTCAGGGAGCGAGGGTGGAAGCTGAGAGCTAGAACAAACAGAGTTGTGATCTCTGGTTTGTTACCCATGCCACGTGATAGCGAGGCAAAGAACAGGGAGAGATATCATCTGAACACGTGGCTGCAGAGATGGTGCAGGAGGGAGGGTTTCAGGTATATGGATAGCTGGGGTTCATTCTGGGGAAGGTGGGACCTCTACAAACAGGACGGTTTCACTTGAACCAGAGGGGTACTAATATCCTGGGTGGGAAATTTGCTAGTGCTATTCGGGTGGATTTAAATTAGCTCAGCAGGGGCATGGGAACCTGTGGTGTAGTTCCAGTACACAGGAGGATGAGAGAAGGGAGGACATGGACAGGATTTCACCATCACAGGAGTGTGCTGGCAGACAGCAAGCTGGTTTGAAGTGTGTCTACTTCAACGCCAGGAGTATCCGGAATAAGGTAGGTGAGCTTGCAGCATGGATAGGTACCTGGGACTTCGATGTTGTGGCCATTTTGGAGACGTGGATAGAGCAGGGTCAGGAATGGATGTTGCAGGTTCCAGGGTTTAGATCTTTCATAAAGATCAGGGAAGGTGGTAAAAGAGGGGGGAGGTGTAGCTTTGTTCGTCAAGGACAGCATAACGGTGGCTGAAAGAACTTTTGACGAGGACTCGTCCACTGAGGTGGTATGGGCTGAGGTCAGAAACAGAGAGGAGATGTCACACTGCAGGGAGTTTTTTTATAGGCATCCGCAAAGTTCCAGGGATGTGGAGGAGAGGATCGGCAAAATGATTCTGGGCAGGAGTGAAAGGAACAGGGTGGTCATTATGGGAGACTTTAACTTCCCCAACATTGACTGGAAATGCTATAACTCTAGTACGTCAGATGGATCGGTTTTTGTCCAATGTGTGCAGGAGGGTTTCCTGACGCAGTATGTCGAAGGGCCGACAAGAGGGGAGGCCACACTGGATCTGGTACTTGGTAATGAACCAGGCCAGGTGTTTGATTTAGTGGTAGGTGAGCACTTTGGAGAGAATGACCATAATTCAGTTACGTTTAGTTTAGCGATGGAAAGGGATAGGAACATGCCACTGGGCAAGAGTTATAGATGGGGGAAAGGCAATTATAATGCGATTAGGCAAGACTTAGGAGGGATAGAATGGGGTAGCAAAATGCAGGGGATGGGGACAATCGAAATGTGGAGCTGGTTTAAGGAACAGATATTGCGTGTCCTTGATAGGTATGTCCCTGTCAGGCAGGGAGGAAGTGATAAGGTCAGGGAACCTTGGTTTACAAAAGAAATTGTATCTCTTGTTAAGCAGAAGAGGGAGGCTTATGTGACATTGAGACAAGATGGTTCAGATGAGGTGATGGAGAGTTACAGATTAGCTAGGAAGGATTTAAAGAGAGAGTTAAGAAGAGCAAGGAGGGGACATGAGCAGTCATTAGCAGGTAGAATAAAGGAGAACCCTAAAGCTTTCTATAGGTACGTGGGGAATGAAAGGATGACTAGGGTAAGAATAGGGCCAGTCAAAGACAGAAGTGGGAAGTTGTGTGTGGACCCTGTGGAGATCGGAGAGGTGCTAAACAAATATTTCTCATCTGTTTTCACTCAGGAAAAGGAGAATATTGTAGAGGAGAAGACTGAGATACGGGCTATTAGACTTGAAAGGATTGAGGTTAGTAAGGAGGAGGTGTTATCAATCCTAGAAGGTGTGAAGGTAGATAAATCCCCTGGGTCGGATGGGATTTTTCTGAGGATTCTCTGGGAAGCTAGGGACGAGATGGTGGAGCCTTTGGCCTTGATCTTTGCGTCGTCATTGTCTACAGGTTTAGTACCAGAGGACTGGAGGATTGCAAATGTTGTGCCCTTGTTCAAGAAGGGCAGTAGAGATGACCCAGGTAATTATAGACCAGTGAGCCTTACATCTGTTGTAGGAAAAGTTTTGGAAAGGATTATAAGAGATAGTATTTATAATCATCTAGCAAGCAACAATTTGATTGGAGATAGTCAACATGGATTCGTCAAGGGCAGGTCGTGTCTCACAAACCTCATTGAGTTTTTTGAGAAGGTGACCAAGCACTTCGATGAGGGTAGGGCAGTTGACGTGGTGTAAATGGACTTCAGTAAAGCCTTTGATAAGGTTCCACATGATAGGCTATTGGAGAAAATGCGGAGGCATGGGATTGAGGGAGATTTAGCAGTTTGGATTAGAAACTGGCTTTCTGAAAGAAGCCAAAGAGTGGTGGTTGATGGAAAATATTCAGCCTGGAGTCCGGTTACTAGTGGTGTGCCACAAGGATCTGTTTTGGGACCACTGCTGTTTGTCATTTTTATAAATGACTTGGACGCTGACATAGGTGGATGGGTTAGTAAGTTTGCAGATGACACTAAAGTCGGTGGAATGGTGGACAGTGTGGAAGAATGTTGCAGGTTGCAGGGAGACTTGGATAAACTGCAGAATCGGGCTGAAAGGTGGCAAATGGAGTTCAATGCAGGTAAATGTGAGGTGATTCACTTTGGGAAGAATAATAGGAAGGCAGAATACTAGGTCAATGGAAAGATTCTTGGTAGTGTGAATGTGCAGAGGGATCTTGGTGTCCAGGTACATAGATCCCTGAAAGTTGCCACCCAGGTTGATAGTGCTGTTAAGAAGGCATACGGTGTGTTAGGTTTCATTGGTAGAGGGATTGAGTTCCGGAGCCGTGATGTCATGCTGCAACTGTACAAAACGCTAGTGCGGCCTCACTTGGAATATTGCGTACAGTTCTGGTTGCCCCATTACAGGAAGGATGTGGAAGCATTGGAAAAGGTGCAGAGGAGATTTACTAGGATGTTGCCTGGTCTGGAGCGAAGGTCTTATGATGAAAGGCTGAGGGACTTGGGTCTGTTCTCATTGGAGAGAAGAAGGCTAAGAGGGGATTTAATAGAGACCTACAAAATGATCAGAGGATTAGATAGGGTGGACAGTGAGAGTCTTTTTCCTCGGATGATGACGTCGGCTAGTACGAGGGGGCATAGCTGCAAATTGAGGGGTGATAGATTTAAGACAGATGTCAGAGGCAGGTTCTTTACTCAGAGAGTGGTAAGGGCGTGGAATGCCCTGCCTGCCAATGTAGTTAACTCAGCCACATTAGGGGCATTTAAACAGTCCCTGGATAAGCATATGGATGATGATGGGATAGTGTCGGGGGTGGGCTTAGATTAGTTCACAGGTCGGCGTAACATCGAGGGCCGAAGGGCCTGTTCTGCGCTGTATTGTTCTATGTTCTATTGTCCCTGACAGTCAAGGCATTCACAAGCTGCTGTATACATCACTGCACCGAACACTGCCTTATCCATCAAGGAAAAGCTACAGTGGCATTGAGTTTGAGGCAGCACTGACACTTCACTCCCACTAACACTTGACTGGCACTGGCACACTCTGGGGTAGTTTTGAGACTGTAAAATCAAGACCTCCCCCAGCAGATGACTAAACACCGGACTCTGAAAACATTGCTGAAGTCCAGGAATTTCTAGCGGGGTCTATGAAACCACTCCATTGCATGATTCCATTTTAATACTTTAACCTCCTGTGACTTCCAATTTCTTCTGCATTGAAAACTGAAAAAAAAGCCCTAAAACATTCACCTTTCAGGTCCTGCATCCTGCATCCCAATTGAAAAACTCCACAGATCTCGGTCACCCACTATAGACATGTACCCAGTACATGAACTGTAACCAGCTAGTTCAGAGCTAATCCCTAGAATGAGGAGAGCCCCTGAGACTCCTGTTTATATCTGTCAGCCAGGGGTCTCTGATCAGCCCAGGTTAACAGCCCCAATCAGCCAACTCATAGTCAATGAGATCCATCTGTCCTTTATTCCAATCTCTGCACCAACAAAAGATGAAGGGTCTCGGCCCGAAATGTCAAACTTTCCTGGTCCTAATATGCTGCTCGACCTGCTGTGTTCATCCAGCTCCACACCTTGTTATCTCGGATTCTCCAGCATCTTCAGTACCTTTTATCTCTGCACCAACAAATCCTGACTTTGGATTTGGACACCTAAAACCGCCAGTAGTTTACTCAGCTACGCTCATATGAGAGTTACTAACTCTGGGAAATTGAGCTGCCATGAGCCAAGGAAATAATTGAGCTTTCAGTTCCACTGGAATCCTGAGGCTGTAACCAGTCTGTGATCACCCGATTGCTGTTCCTTCATTTCCCATTGTAACTTTGCTGAGAGTTGCAGTGACTGAGGCAGACATGTCGAAAGGAGACACTTCCAAGTGGTGGTCTTTGGAGCTGTGACAGAAGCTGCCAGTATGATTGAATAGGGCTCAAAACATATCAAGTTTAACAATTTTAGAGCATGACCATCTCCTTTCATGTCTGTTACCCATCCCCACACCCAGGCCTGTTGTGAAATGATCACTTTTTACACAGCCAACCTATTTTCAACTACTTACAATCCCCATGATCACCTGTTTAGCCTGTTTTATTCCCTGGCTTAATTTCAATAATCTTTTTTGCCTGCACACCATTTTTCTTCTTTCTCTCTCTCTCTGTGCTCCCTCTCCATCCACTGTTCATTCCTGTCCCCCACACACCCTGTAATCTGCATAATTACAGCCTTTTACTGGCTGCTGTCAGTTCTGCAGAAGCGTCATTGGACTCAAAGTGTTAACTCTGTTTCTGTCTGCACAGATGCTGCTAGGTTACTCGAGCAATTTCTGTTTTTGTTTGTCTCGAAGCACAAATGTGGAATTGATACAGGAATGTTCAGTTCAGTGTTATTTTTCAGTAAAACTTACAGCAGGCTGCAATTTTTAATAATGGTTGCAAACGCAATATGATAAACTCTCTGCTGAACAATGTGAAGTTGTTGAGACAGTAGGAACTGCAGATGCTGGAGAATCTGAGGTAACACGGCATCAAGCTGGATGAACACAGCAGGCCAAGCAGCATCAGAGGAGCAGGAAGGCTGACGTTTCAGGTCTTTGTTAAGAATTATAGATAACTAAAAACTATTATCTAAGGGATTTGTACTGTGACACTAATCTGCAATGCTAGCTCGGATAAGTAAACCACTAATTAGCTAAAAGAAATGACAGGGCCAAAGTTTGATAATCCTACTGGATGTGGCAGCTTTACAAAACATGTCTGCTCCCTACCTCAAGTTTTCAAGAACAAATTCAAATGAATATTCTTAGAAATTGGACAGGCATTGATTGATAGATTGTCACATGTACCGAAATACAATGAAAAACTTCGTTTACGAGCAGCGCAGGCAGGCAACAGTGAACAAGGATGTACAGATCAAAATGACTTAGACAGGGGTACAGGTTACATTGCATGTGTGTGTGTGCTAAGTGAGTTCAACATTACCAAGATCAATCGTTATTTGAGGCTAGAGAGTCTGTTCATCAGTCTCATAATGGCTGGGAAGAAGCTGTTCCGAAACCTGCTGGTGTGTGTGTTCAGGCTTCTGTATCCTCTGCCTGACGGATGAGGTTGCAGGAGATCGTTACCAGGGTGCGATGGGTCTTTGATGATGTTGGCAGCCTTTCTATGGCGGTGACTTGCGTAAATGGAGTCCATGGATGGGAAGTTGGCTTCCGTGATGGTCTGGGCTGTGCGCACCAACTTTTGTACTTTCTTTTGGTCCTGGCCAGAGCAGCTGCCATACCAGGCCGTTATGACACACACACTATGCCTTCTATGCTACATCTGTAGGAGTTGGTGAGGGACCTTATGGATATACCAGATTTCCTGAGCAGCCTGAGGAAAAAGAGTTGTGTTGTGCCTTCTTGACCATCGCATCTACGTGGGAAATCCAGGACAGGTCATCGGTTATCGTCCCTCTGAGGAACTTGACGCTCTTTACTCTCTCAACCTCAGTTCCATTGATGTAGATGGGAGTGTGTTCACCTCCTTTCTTTCTGAAGTCGATGATCATTTCTTTAGTTTTGCCGATGTTGGGAGAAAGGTTGTTTCATTGCACCACGTCACCAAGCCCTCTATCTCCCTTCTGTATTGTGACTTGTTGTTGTTAGATATCCATTTCACTATGGTGGTGTTGTTAGTGAACTTGTAAATGGTCCTTTTCACCTAGTATGAGGTAATCATTTAGGATTGCCTATTATTGTCTAACGACCAGCTTTCAGATTATTGTTAATTATACAAAACCACATGTTCATCACAACAATTTCAACATTAGTCAATAATTTGGAGAGTCATTAGATTTGTTCACATCCACTTCAGATTCATTCTGAAGCAAATAAGTCTCACACTCTCAGGTACTGAGGTAATTCACGATGATATTTGATTGATGACCTCACAATATTTTAGAAATTTTCAACGTTGAGCAGTAAATTTTGACATTTGAACTCTCGTAGAAATAAGAACCACTTGCATTTTCTTTTTGAGAATTGTATAATTTAAGGATTTTTTTTGTATAACTACCAGATTGCTAGATTTTTTATGAGACTAAATTTGTGTGTATCCTTACAACATCACATTTTTCATCTCATGTTCTGTATGAAGGACGCAGTGAACTTTGTTACTGAGAAAGGGAGGTTAAATGAAAGAAAATCCCTGGTATTCATTTTATAAGTAACAAGTAACTGTTTATTTATTTAACCCTAACAGTGAACACATTAACAGAATTACTGACAAAACTAAAAATTCCCCCTTACTAACAAAACTAAAAATTCCCCCTTAACTCATAACTATTTCCTAACTGAACTAAATTCTACTGGTATGCTGGTCCAATAAACACAAGTCCCACTTATATAAACCCAAGTAATATGAAAATAACAGGCCAAGCAGCATCAGAGGAGCAGGAAAGCTGATGTTTCGGGCCTAGACTGCCTTTCTTCAGAAATGGCCTGCTGTGTTCATCCAGCTCTACATCTTGTTATCTCAGATTCTCCAGCATCTGCAGTTCCTACTATCTCTGAAACAGATATAAATTCAACTGGCTTTCAATTGCTAAGTGCTTGGTTTAAATTAATTGGCTGATTCCAGCTCATTGCCATAACATCAAAAAAACTGCAAGGTTACCAATCACACAGCCAATTGATACATGTTTCCATTTCAAAACCGGCTGTACATCTTCAACTACATTCAGACACTTTTTTTCTGTATAAGTTTCTAAGCTCAGAAAAGCACTTTACCTTTTAAAGGAATCACACACTCTTCTCCCTTATCATTTTTTACAAACAAATTCTAGCTTCTTGCCTTCCAATTTACGATTACTCTACACAACTTTGTAACTACCTAACACCTTTTTGCCCCCATGGTAAAGGAACATTTACTGAGGAATTAGAGCTGGACCCTTACAATATCCAGGGAAATTCTAACCAACTAAAGTACAAATGAAATTAAGACAATCGGTAAAAGGGTAAAATTCTTGACTTCTTTTGGATGGAGTAAATGGGCGTCACAGTGGCTCAATGGTTAGCGCTGCTGCCTCACAGCATCAGAGACCCAGGTTTGATTCCAGTCTCGGGTGACTGTCTGTGCGGAGTTTGCACATTTTCCCCATGTCTCTCTGAGTTTCCTCCCACAGACCAAGGATGAACAGGAACAAAAACAAAGTTGCTGGAAAAGCTCAGCAGGTCTGGCAGCATCTGTGAAGGAAAAAAAAGGGTTAATGTTTCGGTTCCGGTGGCCCTTTCTCAGAACTGGTGTACAGGCCAGGTGGATTAGCTACACTAAGTTGTCCATAGTGTCCAAAGATTAGAGTCCATGGTGAATATTGGGTTATGGGAATGGGATGGGGAGTTGAGGGTCAATGCAGTCTTGAAGGGCCGAATAGCCTCTATCTGTACTGGAGGGATTCTATAAAGTGCATTCAGTGGACACTGCACTGTGGCCTCCAACTCCCTCTAGTGGAAATTGAGGTGACTACACCCGATCTCTGCCTCCGGGAACGGAGTGATTGTAGGATTCCCAGCCCAGCTGTTCACTTTGTGCTGCTGTGGAGTCTGTAGACCATGTGTATATTGGTTGTGGACGATTGTACACCTTTTTAGTTTTGTTTTTGTTTGCACTCCAGCCCTTCGGTCTGATCTTTGGTGTGGTGGGGTATGGGCAGATTGGAGGACCCCTTTGTGGTCAGTTCCTGGGCCTGACCAGGCTGGTCATGAACCAACCCCGGCAGTGGGCTGTGGAGGGCGTCATATCTATCGAGTCTCTGCCCCTCTTCTGCTGTCACATTCCTTGTGACCCTTTCAATGTTGTTTTTATTTAAATAATCATCCAATGCCCTTTTAAATGCCTCAATTAAACCTGCCTCCACCACATTACCCGACAATGAAATCTCGACCCGAACCATTCACTGTGTGAAACAGACTTTTTTTTTCACCTTGCATTTAATTATTTTGTGAATCAATTTAAATCTGTGCTCTCTGGTTCTCAATCCTTTAGTGAGGGAACAGTTTCACCCCGTCTACTCTGCTCATGATTTTGAAAATTGCAATCAAATCTTCTCATTGTCTTCCTCTCACCAAGGAAAACACTCATAACTAGTCCAATCTCTCTTCATAATTGAGATTTCTAACCCTTGGAATCATTCTCATAGTCCTTTTCTTCACCCTCTTCATTGTGTTCACATCCTTCCTAAAAGATGCCACTTGATTTGATTTGATTTGATTAATTTATTTATTGTCCCGTGTACCGGAGTACAGTGAAAAGCTTTGTTTACAAGCATTACAGGCAGATCATAGTAAGCAGAGATGTACGGATCAAAATGACTTAGATTGAGGTTGCACAGGGCGTGCGCTTGGTGAGATCAAAGTTAGCAAGATCAGCGATATTTGAGGCTAGAGAGTCCATTCATCAGTCTGGAAAGAAGTTGTTTCTGAACCTGATGGTGTGTGTGTTCAGGCTTCTGTATCTTCTGCCTGATGGAAGAGGCTATAGGAGAGCATTACTGGGGTGTGATGGGTCTTTCATGATGTTGTCAGCTTTTCCACAGCAGCGAGCCTGGTAAGTGGAGACCATGGATGGAAGGTTGGCTCCTGTAATGGTCTGGGCTGTGCACACCACAGAAACTACCTTCTGTAGTTTCGTACAGTCCTGGGCAGAGCAGTTGCCGTGCCAGGCCGTTATGCACCCGGACAGTTTGCTTTCAATGGTGCATCTGTAGAAGTTGGTGAGGGCCCTTATGGACATGGCAAATTTCCTGAGCTGCCTGAGGCAGAAGAGGCGTTGTTGTGCCTTCTTGACTCTTGCATTTACGAGGAAGTTCAGGACAGGCCATTGGTTATTGTCACTCTGAGGAACTTGACACTGTCCACCCTCTCAACCCCAGTTGATGTAGATGGGGGTGTGTTCTCCTCCTTTCTTTCTGAAGTCAATGATCAGTTCCTTAGTTTTGCCAACATTGAGAGAGAGATTGTTCTCATTGCACCACATCACCAAGAAATCTATCTCCTTTCTGTATTTTGACTCGTTGTTGTTAGATGCCTGTCCCACTATGGTGGTGTCGTTAGCGAACTTGTAGATGGCATTTGTTCAGAATTTGGTGACACAGTTGTGGGTGTACAGGGGGTACAGGAGGGGGCCAAGGACACATCCTTGGGGGGGCTCCAGTGTTGAGTGTTATTGTGGGGGAGGTGCAGTTACCTATCCTCACTGATTGCGGTCTGTGGGTCAGAAAAGTGAGGGTCCTGTTGCAGATGGTGGAGCTGAGACCAAGGACAAGCACTTTTGAGATCAGTCTGGAGGGGATAATGGTGTTGAAGGTGGAGCTGTGGTCAATGAGAAAGAGTCTGACATAGATGTCTTTGTTGTCCAGATATTCCAGGGATGAGTGCAGGGCTAGGGATAGGGCATCCACTGTGGATCTGTTATGTCAGTCGCAAACTGTGGGGGATCGAGGCAGGCTGGGAGACTGGAGTTGATATGGGCCATGACCAGCCCCTTGAAGCACTTCATGATTATTGAAGTCAGAGCCACTGGGTGGTAATCATTAAGGTACAGTGCGTGTGTTTTCTTGGGTACGGAGATGATGATGGTCTTCTTTAGGCAGGTGGGCACTTCGGCTTGTAGGAGGGAGAGATTGAAGATGTCAGTGGATACCTCCACCAGTTGGTCTGTACAGGATCTGAGTGCTCGGCCAGGGACACAGTCTGAGCCTTGGGTTGACTCTCAGTGAGACTGATCTGAGTCTGCAGCAGTGACAGGGGGACCAGGTGTGTCTGGGGCTGTCGGGGCAGGTGTCACTGCGCTGGTGGTATTCTGCTCAAACCAAGCATAGAAAACATTGAGTGTGTCAGGGAGGGATGTCTGCTATCTTACACCGTTTCATTTTGTATCCCGTAATGTCGTTTAGGCCTTGCCATAGACGGCGGGAGCCTGTTGATTGGTTTTGGCCTCTAACTTGGTCCGGTACTGCCTCTTGGCCTCCCTGATGGCCTTGTGAAGTCGTATCTGGATTCTCTGTATTGGTCCGAGTCACCCGACTTGAATGCTGCCTGTCTGGTCTTCAGTCAGGAGTGGATTTGCTGCTTCATCCAAGGAACTCTTGGATTAACTTCTTTGGTAAACAGTCTACCATGCATTTACTAATGAAGTCCAGTTCACATCTACTAACTTAGAACTATTCACAGTCCTTGAGCTGAGGTCTGACTAGTTTCTTACATAAGTTCAGCATAACATCCCTGCTCAAGCACCGTATGTCCCTTTTAATAAAGCCTAGAAATTCTGTATGCTTTATTAATTGCCTGCCCTACTGTCTTTACTGACCTATCCACAGAACTACACAGGTCTCTCTTTTCCTGAACATTCTTTAAGCTAGCATCTTTTATTTTATAGTGTTCTTATGTTCTCTCTGCCAAATTATATCACAAAATGTACACTGCTCTGTGTTGAACTTTATCTGCCACCTATCTGCTCACTCAAACAATCTGTTAGTGTCCTTTTGAAGTTCCGCATAGTCTCATTCAAACAGACACCTGCTCATGGACGGACAAGGCTGTATCTCAGGGCTACTCACATGCTCACTTAGCTCTCAGTCACTTAGCGTCTACCTGGATGCCCACAGCATATCTGCCTTACCTTACCTGTTTGTGCTTTAGCCCCTCAGCTACAGCTTCAAGTTTCTTCTATCTCATCTCCCTGTTTGATGCAGACACAAAGTCAGGAAACTTGGCATCTTTAACAGCAGTCACCAGTCAAGGGGGAGGACATCTTTCTGTATAGTAGTGTGCTACATCAATCTCACATCCATATAATGTGCCCATTCCTTGCTTTCCCTGGTATGCACCAATCTGTCCATGGGGGCAGCCAGGGGATCGCATCCCTGAGGCAGTAGAGTCACAGTGCTCCCTGACAAACCTGCTTCTGCTCCTGTATCTGCTTGTGCATTTACTAATTGATATTACTAAATTGGAGAGGGTTCAGAAAGGATTTACAAGGATGTTGCAAGGACTAGAGGGTTTGAGTTATAAGGAGAGACAGGATAGGCTGGGACTTCTTTCACTGAAGAGTAGGAGGTTGAAGGTTGACCTTATAGAGGTTTATAAAATCATGAAGGGCGTGGATAAGGTGAATAGCAAAGGTCTTTTCCCCAGGGTAGGGGAGTTTAAAACTAGGGGCCATACTTTTAAGGTGAGAGGGAAAGATTTAAAAAGGACACAAGGGACAACTTTTTCACACAGAGGGTGGCTAGAAAATAGAATAAACAGCCAGAGGAAGTGGTAGATGCAGGTACAGTTTTGAGATTAAACGACATTTGAATAAGTACATGAATTGGAAAGGTTTTGAAGGATGTGTATGACTCTATGACAGAATGTAATGTGAACAAGTGATTATGATATGTAAGCAGGCCATACACAGAAGGACAGTGAGTGGGAAGGTCATCAATGAACAAGGCAGAACAATGAAAGAAGACTCTCCTCCTCTGTATTACCCTGTCACCCTTTAATGGTGCCGCTATTGTCATCGATTATAAATGTAGAATAAAGGAGCAAGAGCAGGTCCATTCAGCCCTTGAAGCCTGGTCTGCCATTCAATATGTTCATGGCTGATCATCCAACACAGTAACTTGTTCTGCTCTCTTCCCATTCCCTTCAATCCCTTTAACTCTAAGAATTATATCTAAATCTTTCTTAAAAACATTCAATGTTTTGATCTCTACCACTTTCTGTGGTAGTGAATTCTACAAGCTCCCCAGCCTCTGGGTGAAGACATTTCTCCTCATCTTAGTCCTCAATGGCCTACGCTGTATCCTTAGACTTTACACCTGATTCTGAACCCCCTGGTCATTGGGAACATCTTTCCTGCATTTACCCTGTCTGGTCCAGTTAGAATTTTATAGGTTTCTATGAGGTCCCCCTCTTTCTTCTGCACTCCAGTGGGTACAGTGCTAACCGATCCAATCTCTCTCCATATGTCTGTCTTGCCATCTCAGCAACCAGCCTGGTAAACCTTTGTTGCACTCTCTCCATAATCAGTACATCTTTCCTCGGATAAGGAGACCAAACCTGCACACAATATTCCAGGTGTAGCTTCATCAATGCCCTGTATAACTGCAGCAAGACATCCCTGTCCAAGTACTCAAATCCTTTTGCTATGAAGGCCAACATACCATTGTGTTTGTCACCATGCGCTGCAACTGCACCTGGGTCCCATTGCATCCCCCATTTCCCAATCTATCACCATTCAGATAATAATCCATGTTTTTGCTACTAAAATTGATAACCTCCCAGTTATCCACATTATTACTGCATCAGCCACACATCTGCTCACTCACTCAGCTCACCTAAATCACACTGAAGCACCTCTGCACGCTCCTCAAAGTTCATTCTACCACCCAGCTTTGAGTTGTCTTAATGAGAGGAGTTCGAAACGTTGCACGAAAAAGCTCGGTAGGACTTGTGGTGGGAAACCGTCCAAGAAACAAGGCAAAAATGACATGTAGCTGATTTCTGATAAAATTCAGCCCTTGGTTATTTCTTGACACTGTCACCTGCTCTGCCTAAAAAAAGTGGCTGATTTATGAGATAACAAGGTGTGGGGCTGGATGAACACAGCAGGCCAAGCAGCATCATAGGAGCAGGAAAACTTGACGTTTCGGGCCTAAACCCTTCATCAGAAAAACCCTTCATCATTTTCTGATGAAGGGTTTAGGCCCGAAACGTCAAGTTTTCCTGCTC
>JAHRHZ010000009.1:1814448-1850272 GCA_024137785.1 Ginglymostoma cirratum
GTTGAGTAGGAGCTTGCCATGGTCTTTGTTTCTGAGTCTGGCCTGGTCTTCGTTTCTGAGTCTGGCCTGGTGTTTGAGTTACAGTTGGGCCTGGTGATGAAGTAGGAGTTTCGCCTGGTCTTTGTTTCTCAGTATCGCCTGGACTTGGTTTCTGAGTTGGAGTCTGGCCAAGCATTTGCGCGGTCATAACTGGGGGTCCTAAATTTAAAAATATATGATTTTGAATGTGAAATATGTCTGTTACTCAAGAGAGTGTTCTAAAGCTATCTGTACACACATGGTTTCATGTGCATTTGTAAATAGTCTGTATAACAGCAAATGAATCTTGTTAATAGTTTAACAGTTGTCAGAACTTTGTTTTCCTCAAGCTCATATTACAATTAGGGCCTGTCTTAAAGAAAAATTACATAAAGAGGAATATTTGGAAAAAATGGCTTTCTTTGTTCAGGAATAACATACACCAGGCCTTCACTTCTATGGTTTTGGCAGATGCAGTATAATTTAGGTAAATGCGAGATTATCCTATTTGGTGGCAAATTTCCCTGGAATGTTGAAGGCTGAGGGATGGCCTTATAAGGGCATGGATAGGGTAAATAGACAAGGTCTTTTCCTTGGAGTGGGCGAGTCAAAAATGAGAGGACATAGGTTTAAGGTGATAGGGGAAAGTTTTGAAAGGGACCTAAGGGGCAACTTTTTCACACGGAGGGTGGTCCATGTGTTGAATGAGCTGCCAGAGGAAGTGGTGGAGGTTGGTACAATTACAACATTTAAAAGGCATCTGGATGGGCATATGATAGGAAGGGTTTAGAGAGATATGGGCCAAATTCTGGCAAATGGGACTAGGTTTAACTAGGATATCTGGTTGGCATGGATGAGTTGGATCGAAGGGTCTGTTTCCGAGCTACAGTTCGATGACTGTATAAAAAAGGAAGGCAGATTATTCTCTGGATGGTGATAGTTTGGGAAATGGGGAGGGGCAATGAGACCTGGCTGACCTTGTACACCAATCACTGGGAGTACGCATACAGATGCAGCAGGTGGTGAAGAAGGTAAATGATATGTTGACCTCACAGAGAGATATTTTAAATTCATTTCAAAAACTGAAAAATTGAAGACGGCACAAGACTTTATCAAAGATGGTGTTGGGAAAGGAAAAATGAATTTTTATATTGTTAATTTAAGAGGAAAACCAGTGTCACATTTTTGTGAAAGAAAGCCTATAAGGAACTAGAATTAGATGAGTTGTGTTTTGCATGTACACAATACTTTGCCACATGCAAAACTGTTAGCATTCGTCTACTCCAGAAGGAATGAAATGGAATTTCCATAGGATTTCTCCACATCACCCTGCATTATTTAACGGAAATAATTGCAGAACTCCCAGGAAAATTGTAACATGAAATATTTATGTTGTTACTCCAAAGTGTCCACAGCATCAGTTATGATATTCTAAGAGATCAATAGAACTCCTGCAGAAATTTTACCCTCAAATTTGCAAAACAAGAAGGTAAATTGATTGGAGACCAAAAAAAACTGCATATGCTGGAATCCAAGGTAGACAAACAGGAGGCTGGAAGAACACAGCAGGCCAGGCAGCATCTAGAGGAAAGGAGCTGTCAATGTTTTGGGTATTACCCTTCTTCAGGTAAGTTGATACCTGGTCATGTGGAAGAATTAGTTGAGACTGAATTTGACCTGATTTTAAAAATTGAGAGAGAAATGGAAAAGAAAATTTTATTAAGATATTTTAGACAATAAAGTTGGGAGTTAAAAGTTTCTGTAATCAATAATGGGATAAAAAGACACAAGGTGTAAAAGCTTTGGTGCAGTCACTGACTGACTTCAGCTCCCAATTAAGCAATCCATTGATTTTTAAATTCTCAAGCTTGTTTACAAGTCTCTTGATGGTCTTCCACCTCCAACCTTTCTCATGTCTTCTGGGATGTCTCTACTTCCACAATTTTGCTTGTTTGGTATTCCTGATTTTAATCTCTCTACAATTAGCTCTCATGCCTTCAACAGTAAAGGTTCTATACTCTGAAACTTCATCTGTAAACTGTCCAACCTTTCTACCTGTCTTTCTTCCTGGACTGGAATTAGAACCTATCATTTTGCCCAAACTTACCTCCCCAATATCCCCTTAAGCAGTAATATGTCAAATTGCATTTGGCAGTGTTTCTGATTACATTAAAGATACCATATAAATGTGAGTCAATCTTGTTGTACCGTATAATAACTGGATTCTTTTCACATCATCACTTGGAAGTGTATACCCGCGTGTATCAGCATAGTTATACTTGTGATACATCAAAGCATTTTTATCCTCAGAATGATTGAGCCCCAGACAGTGTCCAATTTCATGGGCAGCGGCAATCAACAAGTTGGATCCTAAAAAATATTAAAACATTATGTAAAATATCATTATTGGGCAAAATGTTTCATTATTTATTTGCATGATATCTTAGTTCTTTTGTCAATCATGAATGAAATTGATTTTAAAATGACAAATTAAGAAATATACGGCAAAGATACCTCAATCTTTCACTTTTCACTAATATGTTTCCTATAGGTCACAAACTAATATTGTTTCAAAGTTAACTCATTTCAAACGAATCAGAAACTGAGCAGAGAGGTGAAGGCAAACAGATAGCTGTTTTAATCTACATTCAGTAGAGCTCACAAATCAACCAATACACAACAATGTAAATTTGAAAATGCTAAACTTCTGAAACAGAGTCCAGAACATTTGACCCTAAGCTTCCCGTTTCCTGCCACAATATCAACACATTGTTAGATACCTTGGGTTTTCCCTTTTCGTGACATGTTCTTTTACTTACAAATTTGTCTTTGAGTGGAGTCCACTCCTGTCAGCGTCAGGTGATGGAATGTTGTTTTCTTGAGTGGTCACATTGGGTTGTTCTGCCTAGGATTGGTGGCTGTTAATTTTTGATCCAGGAGACCACATATTTAAAGAACCATTTTGTCAAATCAATCCTGGAGTTGACGATGCTCAAATGCAATAGTCAAGGGACAGGGTCTAGCAGAAGTGAATTTATTTGATCCCAGTTTTCTGAGAAATAGACAAATGTGTGAAGAATTTCCAGAATGGTCATGAGTTGCAAATGGAAATCCTCCCTTTAGTTCAGAAATTGATCTTTTGACTTTTGCACTTTTGGGCTTCCAATATCTTGGTACTCGATCGATGTTCATCACCAATCAAACAGGTCGATGATCTGTCTAGGAAGCATCAGTACCCACATGAATTGAGTAATATAGATAACGCTTTAATCTTTGTCTTGAACAACGATATAATTCAAGAGGTGCCTGTGCTTTAATGTTGAATCTTTTTGAATGGTTTTGTTTGTTGTTCTACCTGAAGAGGGTTTTTACGATAATGCTGAACATATTGTTGTCAGCAGGAGGACATTGTTTGCATTGGCCTCTCTCACTACACCCTTCTCAATTGTTCCATTTCATGTATTAAATCATGGCAAACTCTAACATAAAATCTTTCAGAAGAATGTTTTTCTCCCCCCTTCGTTTGAGATGGCAATGAGGACTATATCAAAATCAGAATGGAGCTTCTTCAAAATGTCTTCATCTGCGTCATTGGTCAGGTGGTCAGCACTAATTATGGTTGTATATTGGTTATGGCTCTATGTGCAGGTAACGTGCCATGACCCTTTCATTCATACAATTAGAGATTTCTGGTTGTGCATTTTATATCCTGCATAACAAACTCCCTGGTCATAAAGATTGCTGTCCTTTCCTTTGCCATTCTCTGAGTATACATATCCCCAAGTTGTTCTTTCATCTGCTCCTCCCACGAAGAGTGATGATGTGAATTTAGAACCCTGTAACTCATTTGATACAATTGCAGTTCTTCCTGAATAATCACACAAGAGATTATCCATGAGATTCCAACTTGTGAAACTAAGAACCATCTTTCTTTGACCACAAAGACGGTAACCCCAATGATGTGGTTCCCTGGTCAGTATAAGTTGGGGTAGCCTTTTTACTGGTGCACCCTTTCCATATCCCTCCCCATTTAAGGAAAGCAAAGGTATTCCTAAGAGATCAGCCGCTGTGACTCCCCAGCCCTAACACAGGTGACAATGGCCCATATACATCTGTTGCTCTTATGCAGACTCTCGACTCATCTCTCCCACTCTCACTGATCAGGTCCTATCACTGATATTCCATTGCATCAGGGTATGGTAGATGGCCTCCGGCTGAAGCCCACATGAAACCGCATTTAATGTGTTTAACCACATTTAACCTTGGGACACACTCATTGACCACACACTTTGACAGGATGTTGATCAGATTTCAATGACATGTCTAACTGGTGACAATGACCCTGTTGTCATTCTAAACTTCCAGTGCTCACTGGCAAAACAGGTGTAGGGTGACCATATGATTTACTCGTTCCATTATGGTAACGCAGCACCTCAAAAAAAATCATCCATCATGTACCAGATTCTTGAGCAGTCAAAGATTTTAATTCAAGCTTTTCCTTTTCTTCTCTTCCATTTTGGTACTGGTGTTGAAAGGGGAATAAAGTATATAGAAATATCCCCATAACCCTGCTTTGGATTTCTCACTTCACTTTTACAATTTGTACCAGAGCTGTACCAGGGACAAGATATTAATCCAAGCTATCTGATCTGGTTACTGACATGAAGAACAAAGTCTATTAGGGTCACTGGAACTTTGCTAATTGTAAGGTTTTTGTCACATTTTGTCTTTTGCTGATGTTGAAGTTTTTGACAATACTGATGTTTTGATCTTTCGCCAAACGTTCTTCATTAGAAGATATTGTTTCTTTCAGATTCTCTTTCAAATTGGTAGTGAGATTGGTTCATGTTCAGAACTTGGATTATCATCTACTAAGTGTTTTAGTTCTGATAGTCTCTCAAATTTTAACCAAATTAGCTTTTTAATGGCAATTATCCATTCTTTTCTGATTTCTGAAGGCAGATCTGGTGCAACCTCCCACTTTGTTGTGACATAATGATACTAATACAATTGACCAGATGATGTTGTCCAGTAGTTGCACCAAAAATGGTATATTTCAGAATGAAGCACGGATATCTGCCACCAGTCAGGCTACTCACCACTAGAGAAAACTGGCAAAATTTCAAAAGAATATATTAAAAAGTAATTTTCTTTCTCACCTACTTCCGGTTAGAAATGCTCTCAGTGTCCAGAAATATATTCTTTAATAAGCTTCAACATTTCTTGTTCCTCTCTGCCAGCCTTTGTTGTACCCCATTTATGCTTGCCTTACCCAGAGCCATACCTTTTTCTTACTGCCAACTCTGCCAGGATTCACACCAGACAAACTGCTAGCATCACAACTGTTCTAACGGTGTGAACTATTCCAGACCGAGGACATTTATGCAAGTATATCATGCAAGAACAATCGCACGTACAAATTGCTGAAGCAAATTCTTGCCTGGGCGTGTCAGTGCTGAACTTCCTGGATCTGCTACACTCTGGAACAGCATTCTGAACTTCATATCCAGTACTTTAATCTAAATTTCTGCCACAATATATTTGTTATGAACTCACATTTTCTCTTAATTCCTTAGCCCAAGAATTGTGCAAATGGGGGAAAATTATAGAATATGCATTTCTACTGCAGAATCTGACCATTAGAGGCATGGACTGTGAAATATGACCTCCTGGTAAATTAAAGATTCCCTGATAAAGAATCCAGACGCCATCTCCAGCTCTTAAGATCTTAGTTTACTTTGTAAGAAAGGAAGATTAATGCTTATGCATAATTCCACAAGAGGTTGCAATGTGTCACCATTTAAAGTTCCAAATCAAATTCACTCCTGCAGCAAATGATCTGTTCCTGACAAAACTCAAAGGTGTAAGAGTAGCAGTAGTGGGTGCTTGCCATTAGCAACTGAACTCATGGAGTTTCAAGGGAAGATGAAAAATATTTACCGTTACTTCCTGTTACCCAAGTTTCATCCTCATCAAAATGAGCATCACCTCCAAGGCCTGGCCCAGGGGGAAAGGCATGAGCCAGAACATGACCATGTCCATCAAATGGAAAATCATCACCATGATCTTGAAAGTAATATTAAACAAATCTGTTAGGAAATATTCATTGGCAGCTCCAGATAAAAATATGATAACTATTTGTTTGACCATGAAGTAAAAATATTTTGGTAGTTACAGGTAATCCCACTGTTGCATGATATTTATTTAATACATTGAGTTTAAGTTCACAGCAGTTGAGCTGGGATTTGAATTCATGGTGTAAATTTTACCCCAGGATTTCCTTTAACCTTGGAAATGAATACAAGCTTCCCTCTACTTGGCCGACACATCTCACATCCCTTTGCACAGCTATCAGGCTGTTAATTGGCTTGTGGAGTAACTTCCACATCCTTCCAAGGGAAAGTCCTGTCTTCTACAATGTCTGGCAAATTAGGTAGCCTGTGGCTGGAAGCAGGGGCTGCTGCTCAATCTGCAGCAGTCCTGAGAAAGGCTTTTAATGCAAAGGAATTTGGACAGTGAGGTGAATCCAGTGTTTCACAGGGACCAAGCAGTAAGGCCCTGATGCGAACAGGGACCGACAGGTTAAAGAGGATGATTTCTGGCTGGGAAGGAAAGGGATGTAGGTACCAAGGCAGAAGCACCCACTGCCCAAACCCAGCCAGGAGGTAATGAGAGCAAACACACTGCTCTGGAGGTACAATCCTGGTGCTGTTTGGAGGGAGTCCTCAAGGAATCATTAATTGCCTACTTAATGTTCCAATTTACTCAGGCCACTTGCACCACCCTGCTGCTGGAGAACTTGCAGAGGGGGTGTTGGTGAGGACTGTTAATGTACAGACCACTGCATGATGTCTAATGGCATCAGTTTCATGTATTAAATTGTTTAATTTTATTGTTTGAGCATACCTCGAGCAGCAAAGGTAATTTCAATGTCTGCTACTGATGTAGTTTTTGTAAATGACAATGCAGTGACATTACTCCAAAGTTCGAAAGCTTGTCTCAAAACTTCATCCACAACTTTCCGTGGTAAGTCAGTTGTATATTCTCGTACCCTGTACAAAATCAAAATCAATACATCGCTGTTCTTAAACACTTTGGGGTGAAATAACTGCACATAGGCCGATATCCTATCACCAAGTCATCCATTAATTACACATTCCCAGTACTGGGGCTCTGAGCAGTCAGCTCAGAGCCAGCCCCTAGAATGAGGAGACTCTCTCAATCTCCTGCTTTTTCTTCTTATTTCCTTTTATTACCCCGCACTACTACTGCACCCAAAGGGGCCTCAGCACTGCCGTTTCAATTTTCCCCACTTCACCCGTGGTTGTGTGTGTAGTGGCCCAGTAAAAAGACACAATAGTGCAAGAACCTTATTCTATATTTTCCACCACCAGGAAAACACCATGTCGCTAGAGAAACATTAACAAGCAAAGCCAGATAAGGGCAATGCTTACGTGAAGAAAGTGAAGGGGGCAGGTAGGGACTAAATCAAATTAAATCCCCAGTTTATATCTGTCAGCTAGGGCTCCCTAATTGGCCCAGTTTAACAACCCCCAATCAAAGATTGCATAGTCAATGAGATCCACATGGCCTTTGTTCCAATCCCTACAGCGAATAATGACCATGATCGCATGCAGTTGTTTCTGAGATCAGTTATTACCCTTCACAAAACATTTCACTACATTTTTAAAAAAAACTCAGTCAGGGCTGTGATTTTCACTGGCTGGGTCGGTATTAATTGCCTTTTCCTATCTGCCCTGACAAAGTGGGTGGTGAATTGCTTTCTTGTACCACTGCAGTTAATGTGACGCAGGAACTCCCACAGTGTCATTGTGAAGAGAGTTCCAAGGTTGTGCTCCAGCTACACTAAAGGAGCAGTGATACAGAACCAGGGGTAACAGTATGACGATTCAGGGTAGACCATTTAGGACAGGGATGAGGAGACATTTCTTCACCCAAAGTGTGGTGAGCCCTTGGAATTCATTACCACAGGAAATAGTTGATGCCAAAACATTGAATGTATTCAAGATGCGGCTAGGTAAAGCACTTGGGACGAATGGGATCAAAGGTTACAGGGAGAAAATAGGATTAGGCTGTGTTGAGTTGGACGATCAGACATGATGGTGAAGAATGGCAGAGTAGGCTCGAAGGGCCGAATGGCCTCCTCCTGCTCCTATGTTTCTAGTTTCGGGCTCCTTGATGTTACACTCAGGCACATGTCAAGCACTGTCACTATCACAGTCTCAAGCTCACTAGTCCAGTTGTGAAGAAATACACTCATTTCCTCTTCTGATATTAGTTGAGAATGGTGCTCATCTTGATTGTGAACTTGTACTGTTCCACATACATCCCATTTATAATGTCCTGCACCTGGGGAAAACCTCCAAAACAGTAACTGGCATGTGCAATGGCCCAGCTATGAAAATGACAGATACCTTCAGCTATTGCTGAGAAACAACAGCAGCGAAAGCAAATCTCTGGACAATGGTCACCTGACAACCACTGAAAGAACTGTCTGTGTCCTACAAAAGGGTTTTAAAACATAAAGCCATAAGAAATAAGAACAGGAGAAGGCTGTTCAAATCTTGAGCCTTCTCTGCCATTCAATAGGATCATGGTTGATCCTTCAATGAAGATCCGTAGCTTGGGTTGGGATTGGAGTTGTTGGTTGGTTTGCCGAGCTGACTGGTTTTCATGCAAATGTTTTGTCTCCCTTCTCGGTGACATTGTCAGTGCTGTGTAGCCTCTGTTGAAGCGCTGTTGTTCTGACCCACTCTGAATTTATATGGTCCGGTCTGTCATGGTGGGCTGTCTTGTTTCCGGTTTTGTATCGTACTGGTATGTAGATGGGGTCTTTTTCAAAATGTTCGTTAATTCCATCAGTGGTTGAAAACCAGGTCTCCAAGAATTGTCGCGCTTGTCTTTGTCTTGCTTGCCCTAATACTGTAACTTTGTCCCAGTCAAATTGATTTCTTTCTATGTCGGTGTGTATTGAAATGAGGGAGAGTTAGTCATGCCATTTTGCTGTGAGTCGGTGTCCATGTATCCTGGTGGCGAGTTTCCTGCCCGTCTGTCCTATGCTGTGTTTCTCACAGTTGCTGCATGGTATTTTATATATGACATTGCCCTGCTCATTGTGGGTATCGTGTCTTTCGTCTTTGAGAGTAACTGGTGAAGTCTGGCTGTTAGTTTGTGTGCTATCCTTATTCTATGAGGTTGTAGGATTCTTGTTGTCAGTTCAGATGTGTTTCTAACATAGGGTAGGGCAGCCATACAATGTCTTCTTGGGTGCTGTTTGTTTGACAGGCATTGGCAGACGAATCTGTTAGGACAATCATTGTTCGCAAAGACTCCGTGTAGGTGCTCCTCTTCGTTTTTGCGCAGCTCTGGGATGTTGCAGTGAGTTTAAACAGGACTTGACACAGCTCTATTTGTGGATATTTGGGTGGTTACTGTTATAATTCAGAATTTGGTCTCTGTGTGTATAGTCTTTCTGTGTGCGCTGGTAAGGAATTCCCCATTGTTCGTTCTTTCCAACATTTTGTCTAGAAATGGGAGTTGATTGTTGTTCTCTTCTTCCCTGGTGAACTTGATCCCAGTGAATATAGAATACGCTGTTAATAAAGTGGTGTGTTTCTTCTAACTTTGCTCGTTTAACGATCACAAAGGCATCGTCCATGACTCTAACCCATAGTTTAGGCTGGATCTGGGGGAAGGCTGTGTGCTCCAGTCTTTGCATAACAGCTTCCGCTATGAGCCCCCAGATGGGTGAACCCATGGGTGTTCCGTTAATTTGTTCATATACCTGGCTGTTGAAGACACAGTGTGTGGTTAGGCGTATGTTTAGCAGCTTTCTGATGGTTTCAATGGAGGTTTGTGTTTTCGGATTGTCCAGTAATGTGGCCTGTGTCTCCTTTACTACTGTCACGTCGATAGGAGGTGAATAGTGCTATAATGTTAAAGGACACCATCATTTCCTCCTTGTCGATTTTTATGTTCCTGATGTTGTCCAGAAATTCCTGTGCATGATTGATCCAGCATTCCTCATGTCCACTTCCCTGCATTTTCACCATAAACCCTGATTCCCCTAATAAGGTGTAGCTTCTTGAATTTGTACATTTCTGTCGCAGCCTCAGACAAAGATGATGGCTGTCCCATGCAGATCTTAAATGTCATTATCTCGGGCTCAGGGGTAGCTGCAACAGATCTTTCCGGATTCAGCAGCAAGAATGAACCATTAATTAAATGAATGTCGTTGTAGTTGTGGACATTTGAGATATCGTTATCACTCCCAGGTTGGAGATCAGGTGTAGTCTTTACAAATCAACATCCACCCTTAAAGTCCCAACACTGACAACTTGCCCCAAGGGATTTTCTCTACCATCTGTCAAACTGACTGCCTTTTAGAAGTCGTAATCATCTGAATGTAAGCATATCCAACAGTAAGATTATTCTGAGGCTCTGGTTTCTTTGTAGCACTATAGGCTCAGATTTCCACCAGGCTTGAGGGACTTTTCATTGTGGCAAAAACAAAACAGTGGAATTCCTGAAAAGCCAGGACTCCCATTCTCTCTGGCAAACATTATCTCGGATTTTCACAGCGACAGGTTTTGGGACAGCTTGGAGAGATGGCTGGTCATTTACGTGGTCAATTGTGTCCATTTGAATTCCATATTGAAATCCCCAGTGTCTAGAACATGGAATGCACAGATTAGAGCGGGCTTGTTCCAGTGAGTTTATTTTGTATAAACAGGGTATCCTTTTGAAGGGCTGAGATGGTGTGGGTATGGTACCATTGCATTTTGAGGTAATGATTGGATGGGAGGGTGTAGATATATGATGCTCTTAGTAGGTCAAAGGCTGTTGTGAAGGGCTTTGTCACCCTTTGGGATTTTGAAAAGTGGACAGAAACATGGAAACTTATTCAGACTAAATCGTTAAAGAACTATCGTTAGAAATAAACCAATTTCAATATTAATAATAGAGAGCAATAATATCAATATAAAACTGTCCCACCACTGTCAAAGTACTATTAAATAACTTAGCTGATTGCAGTTTTAGAAAATTAATGTTCCCCAAAAAACCAGAAATTTGCAACTTGCTATATGACTTTGGAGAACTATTTTTCCATCACCTGCCAAGCAAAGTGACCAAAATCTGAGCAACTGGAACACAGTTCAGTGACTCTGATTGGACTGAGGCATTGGTTATTTGATATCATTTCCTGGATTATGAAAAAGCTGGTTAAGCTGTATTCAATCACTCTTTCCAACTGAGATAAATGGAAACTAAATCAATATAATAACTAAATAATGGCTAAATAATGTGTTCAATTGAGATGGTTCCTGTAAGGCTATACGATGTTACTGAATGAACCGGGCGTGACACTTCAGCAAAATCTTTACCTGTAGGTGATGTCGTGCTTTTGAAATATGTGTTGATGTGGAATCACCTTGATGTGTTTGGTGGCAGTGACACCACATCGAGGGCCTTCATGTAAGTCCATTGTCCCATTGACCAGGTTTCGAGCTATTTTAAGATGATACATTTTCTGTGTTTCCTACATGTAAGAGAAAAGTTAATTGCAAATGATGTTAATTCATTCCCATTCCTTTAAAATCATTAAGAACTCAAGTTCCTTTACAAAAGAGAAGCTATTTGTGACTTTTGAAAGGGGGTTTTTAAAAAAAAATTCAATATTGTTAGTGGATCATTTCAGATGAACATTCATTTTCTACTTTCCATTAAAGGAGAATCTACTTGCCTCATTGTTATATCATCTAATTAAATGGACATGATTGTTTTAAGATTATTTTGTTTGTTCCTGGGATGGGGTGTCACTGGCTTGGCCAGTCTTCACTGCTCATTCTGAATTGGTTGAGAAGCTGGTAGTGAGCTGTCTTCCTGAGCTGGTGCAGTCCTTGGGGTGTAGGAATACCACAATTCTACTAGGAAAGAGGTTCCAGTATTTTGACCTAAGGAAGGTACAGGAACTGCAACATATTTTGAAGTCATTCTGATGTGTACCTTGGATGGGAAGATACAGGGGATGGTGTTCACATGTACCTGTTACTCTTGTCCTTCTGAGTGGTAAAGGTCACAGGTTTGAATGGACTTGTCCTAGTAGTTTTGTAGTGTATTTTGCCATGGTGCACACAGTTATCACTGTGTTGGTAATGAATTGAGTGAGCGTTGAAGGTGCTTTGTCCTGTACGGTGCCATGTTTCTTGAGTATTGTTGGAAATGCACAGATCCATGCAAGTGGATTTGTCACACTCCTGACTTTTAAATGTGCTGGGAAACCCCCGTTGTTGAAGATGGAGATTTTTGTGGATCCACCAACTCCTGCTAATGGTTTAATTGCTCACCACCATTCACAACTGGCTGTGAGAGGATAACAGAACCTAGATTCGATCCATTGGTGTGGGATTGGCAGCTCTATCTATTGTAGGCTGCTTTCACTCTTTGCCTGTGTCCTGTGCTGCTGTGTTGCAGCCTCACCAGGTTGACACCTCATTTCTAGGTATGCTTTTTGTTGTTTTTGACATGCCTTCCCCTGCTCTTCATTTCTGAAATGTTAACCATTTTAATATTGTCATTGAAGCAATTTGTTTTCAAAGCCTTTCAGGCAGGGTAACTCTGATCTGTCAGTAATAGTCTCTGAGTATAAACTTCAGATACCCCCAACTCCCTTAGAGATAGGTTGCATTGTCAGTTGCTACAACTGCAGTCCTTCCAAGAGATATGAGCCCTCACATCTGCTTGTCCTGTATGGACACAAACATATTGATTTCTGCTGTCCAATCAGCACAATCCAATCACAGTCCAATCAGCTGATTGATGCCAGCCTTAAAAATTGGGACGACAAATGTCCTAACAGTACCTTTCGCATTCCATGTTTGGAAAAAGAGGTATGAAGCAGTTTGGCGGCCTGTGCAAAGAACACTTACAGCAGGTGTTGGTGGTGGTGGGGGTGTTCAGTACATCAGAGGCTGCTGAGAGAGGGAGTTCTCCAGGATACCACAGCTATCCATGCTTCTCGATAGAGGTAGGGGGCTGTCAAGCAGGCCAGTTGAGGCACACAGTTTCTCAAGCTGCTCACATTTTCAGCACTGTCCTATAAACCATCCCATCAGTCTGGAATGTTCTCAGCAACATAGAATGTAATTGGAGGGCCTTCCACACTTGGCACCACAATACAGGGAACAAGCTTGTCCATTGGGCTCAGAGTGTAGAGTCAGTTCTTATCCTGTCCTGGCTCTATGCTGCTCCAGTCCATTGTGAGCATTCCTCTGTTGTAAGAGAGGGGGCAGATTGCCAGTGATTCTGCAGCAGTGTTGTTCGGTGATGAATGTGCTATCGCTGACCGACTGGAGTTCTGTGGAAACTGCCAAAGCTGGGTGTGAAGAAGTGTGTGGTGTCTGGGTTTGGCCAACTGTATGTTCTGTGTGAGTCTTAAAGGCTAGGGTCATCGGCTGGGTGAATGATGGAGTATGCTGCATCAAGCAACGTGAGATCCTGGTGGTGCCATGAGAAAGAGATTTTAGAGACACATTCACAGGCAGGAACTATCCCAATGGGAGTCTGATAAGAGATAATTTCTGACGGTTTCCCAGCTCCTGTAGGATCCTACAATATCTCTCTTCACATCCATCTGCACCACTCATGCCTAAAACACTTCCTTTGCATGGAATGGATGTTTTGCTCTGGAATTCCATTTTCACAAATTAAAGCAGTTCTTTTGTTTGGTTTTCTATTAAAGAGGCAGTTTGTTCCTAAGTAAGAGCAGGGCAATGCAATCTCTGCTGGTACTTTCTGCAGGAGGTGAAACTCATCTGTAACCTATGGAGAAAAGATCAGAACTAGAGGCAGACAAGCAGACAATCACAACCATTCAGGGGAGATGGAGACAGTCATTCTGCATTGTACCTACATGACTTGTGTGGGTTTGTCAGAGAATACTTTTTTTATAGATGCACTATGGAAAGCATCCCATCTGGTTATATCACAGCTTGGTTTAGCAACTACTTTCCCCGACTCCGAAAGAAATTACAGAGAGTCGTGATTACAGCCCAGTCCATCAGGAAAACCAGCCTTCCATCCACTCTGTATTCATCTACACTTCCCACTGCCTCGGGAAAGCAACCGACACAATCAAAGGCCCCTCCCACCCTGGAGAGACTCTCTGCCACCCTCTTGCATCGGGCAGAATATGTTTGAATACACATACAAACAGATTCAGGAGCAGCTTCTTCCCTGCTGTTATCAGACTATCGAACCAAACTCTTTAATATTAATATTGATCTCTCTCTCTGCACCTTCTTGGCAGCTGTAACATTGTATCCTGCACTCTGTTCTGTTACCCTGATGTACTTGAATAGTACAATCTGCCTGTAAAGCCCGTAAGACAACACTTTTCCACTGTACCTCGGTTCATGTGACAGTAATAAATCAAATCAAATCAAGTGTAAGAATTGCAGCAAGTATACTTCAGCCCATTCCACTCTAGCTGCCTATTGCTGCACGTCAATACACACTGTTCTGCCTGTCGTATCTGTTGGTGATTTACTCTCTGAACCTTAAAGGATCTCTGGAGCTGTCTCCCAGTTCACGTTCTCCTCATATCATGCATATTGGTGACAGCCATTGACAGTGAGCAACTATTTTCATAGAGTCATAGAGTCAACCAGCATAGAAAGACGGCTTTCAGACCACCATGTCTATGAAAACTAGGTAAAAACCAAATTACACTTATCCCATTTACCTGCACTGGGTCCATGCCCAAGCATGCCCTGGTATTTTAAGTGCTCACCCAAATTCGTCTTAAATGTTGTGAGAGTACCTGCCTCCACCATTCTCTTAGGCATCACCTTCCATACTTCTGCCACCCTCTGGGTGAAAAAAACTTTCCTTAGTCTCTTAGCTCAGTCAAACCACTTCCTCCTCATCTTAAACTTATGCCCTCTGGTCTTAGACACGTGTGCCATTGGGAAGAAATTCTCACAATCTACTTTGTCTATGCATCTCATAATTTTGTACATCTCAATCAGATCCCCCCTCAGCCTCCTCCGCTTGAGGGAAAACAAACCCAGCCTATCCAGTCTCTCCTCATAACTGAGACTTTTCATCCCAGGCATCATCCTGGTGAATCTCCTTTGCACCCTCTCCAGTGCAATCACATCCTTCCGATAGCGTAGAGACCAAAAGTGCACACAGTACTCCCATCTGTGCCTAACTGATGTTTAATAAAGTTGTAACACGATTTCCTTGTTCCTGTATTCTACAGTCCAGCTACTGAAGTTAAGCATTCTGCATGTCTTCTTCATCACCCTGTCTACCCGTGCTAATAGTTCCAGGGAACTACGCGCATTATACATCAAAGTTCCTTTGTTCGTCAGTAGTCCTTAAGGACCTACTGTTTATTGTGTATGCCCTTCCCTTATTAGATTTCCCAAAGTGCATCACCTCACATTTATCAGGTTTAAGATCTATCTGCCATTGCTGTGCCCAATTTTTCAGCAGAGCAATATCAGACTGTACGCTGAAACCATCCTCCTCGCTATCAAAACACCAATAATTTGTGTGTCATCTACTACTTACTAATTATACCTTCTACATGCACAACAAGTCATTAACATGCATAACAAAAACAGCCAGCGTCCCAGCACCAATCCTTGTGGTACACTGCTAGTCACAGGTTTCCAGTCACAAAAACAGTCCTCTGCCATCACCCTTTGACTCCTACCTGCCAGGTTTGGTTCCAGTTTGCCATTTTGTTGATAATTTCACTGTATGTTCATCAGCTTCCTTTAGATCGCAAATCCTTAGAACTCACAATCTCTGGTTCTTTCACAAAGTAGGGTTGAATCATTTGTGGAGGTGCCGACGTAGTTGCAATGTCACTGGAATAGCAAACCAGAGCCCAAGGCTAATATTTTGGGGCCATGGGTCTGAGAAACTGCCATCCTTACTGTGTCTGGCCTATATACGATTCCAGACCCACAGCAATGGGCAATATGGGTCTCCAGGGAGAGATGGCGTCTTCATTCAAATATGTTGGATATAAGAGACCAGCAGTTTGTACTGTTGATAGTGGAAAACTTCAGCAATTAATTCTAGCTGACTTCCCCACAAATATTATCAAGGACCCCTGTTCAGTCTCCACAAGTGGCTCATCAGAAACCTCTATTGATGGTGTTCAATGCTGGGGAGCCTTGTTATTGATTTGAATATGGATGGGATCACCAGGTACATCAGACAGAAATTTGTAAACAGCAGATATAACACAGTGTAGAGCTGGAGGGGCACAGCAGGCCAAGGAGGTGGAAATGAGAGGGAGGGTTGTTCATGGGATGAGGTTGGGGGTGGGGAGATTTTGAAACTGGTAAAGACTACATTGAGACCATTGGGTTGTAGGGTTTTAAGGCAGAATATGAGGTACTGCTCCTCCAGTTTCTGGGTGGTGCCATTGTGACACTGGAAGAGGCCCAGGATGGACATGTCACCCATGGAGTGGGAGGGGGAGTTGAAATGGTTGGCGACTGGAAGGTGTTGTTGTTTGTTGCGAACAGAGCGCAGATGCTCTACGAAACAGTCTCCCTGCCTCCTTGACCTGACACAGCCTGTCCATTTTCTCTCCAATCTGTCCGCTCCTCCCACCAAACTGACAAATCCCCAACACTCCCTACCTACACTCATCCATCACTGTACCACCTACCTTCCCCAGCCCCGCCACTCCTCTCTCTATTTATCTCTGAGCTTCTTTCCCCCACCGCCATTTCTGAAGAAGGGTCCTGACCCGAAATGTCAACTTTCCTACTCCTCTGATGCTGCCTGGCCTGCTGTGTTCGTCCAGCTCCACACTGTGTTATCTCTGACTCCAGCATCGGCAGTTCTTACCATTTCTTTGTAAACAGCAGACAGAGTGAGTGCTGTTTCGGAAAAGAGGTTTTTAACCTTACTGAGTTGGTGTGGACAATTCCAGCTGTTACGGGAACATTGCTGAAAATGCTCACCTTTCAGCTCTGCATATTCAATATAATGAGGTGAAGCTGGAGTACAATGCCACTAATGCAGAGTTAGCACTGAGACAGAAGAGGTAAGTGGGAGAACCTCCAGCATAGTAAGAGAAAATGCCTCAAGGTGACACAAGTCCCTGCTCCCCAGTCAGGTTAAAAGGGTCCCCAATGAAAATTGGAGTGTATTTGCAAGGAGAGCAAACCTTACATTCTTTGCTAAAACAAAATGTAGTTTGGAAACATCAAAGGTTCAAAATTGATTTGAGAAAGAGATCAAAAATTCAGACCAGAGTTTGGAAATGGTGTTAACTTGGGTCCAGACCCAAAATGTCAGCTTTTGTGCTTCTCTGATGCTGCCCGGCCTGCTGTGTTCCTCCAGCTCCACACCTTGGTATCTCAAACTCCAGCATCGGCAGTTCCTACTCTCTCTTAACTTTACTGTGTTGATCTGTGAAAAGGTTGATCTCATAGTATTCAGAAAAATAGAAGTTTGACAGACATCCGGGTTGATCACGCGTGCTACGGTTTCCAAGAAATGAAATTGTTAACAAAAGATATGAGAAAAAAAAACCGAAAGCAAAGGATGACATGATGTCGCATGGTGACTTGCGCCCGACCCCTTCTCAGAACTTACCACACACCTGTGATGTGTGATTTTCAACTGGACTAAATTTTGGATATTTTTAAATTTACAGATATGTCTGGACAATAACATCCTGCTGGGCTTTTACTTTCACAGTGGATTTTACTTTTGTGTTTTTAAACAGGTCTAAAGAGCCACCTTAACACAATGAGTGACTCAAGGGTTTATAGGCCCTTCCTGCAAAGATCACCTGAAAGCCAGGATAGCATGATAAAAACCAAAATAACTGTGGATGCTGTAAATCAGGAACAAAAACAAAGTTGCTGGAAAAGCTCAGCAGGTCTGGCAGCATCTGTGAAGGAGAAAACGGAGTTAATGTTTCGTGTCCGGTTCTGAGGAAGGGTCACAGTGAGAGTGTGACAGTGAGAGTCTTTTTCCTAGGATGATGACGTCGGCTAGTACGAGGGGGCATAGCTGCAAATTGAGGGGTGATAGATTTAAGACAGATGTCAGAGGCAGGTTCTTTACTCAGAGAGTGGTAAGGGCGTGGAATGCTCTGCCTGCCAATGTAGTTAACTCAGCCACATTAGGGGCATTGAAACAGTCCTTGGATAAGCATATGGATGATGATGGGATAGTGTAGGGGGATGGGCTTAGATTAGTTCACAGGTCGGCACAACATCGAGGGCCGAAGGGCCTGTTCTGTGCTGTATTGTTCTATGTTCTATGTCACCGGACCCGAAACGTTAACTCTGTTTTTACCTTCGCAGATGCTGCCAGACCTGCTGAGCTTTTCCAGCAACTTTGTTTTTGTTCCTGATTGCATGAATGACCTTGGGCTACTGATGTAAGCACACAGCAGGGAAAGCTGGATCTGAAGTAACTAACATGAAGGAATGCATGGTAAAAAGGCATTGAAGAATGGTCCTCAGTCATGTACATTTACTTGACAAAATGGTTATTGTGGCTTGGAAGAGCAAGAAAACATTTTTAAATGATGAAGCACAGACACATAAGCCATAGAGGAACCGACTTTAAAATAATCAAAGTAGTATTGGTGAGAGGAGTAACAGTTAAAGTAGGATACGTTTCCAGTTGGGACAACCGAAGGCTAAGGGGAGAAAGTTTTTCATAAGAAAGATCCACAAGATGGGTACAGTGAAGGGACAGCTGGAGAATCTTTTTAAGTCTATGCATAATCTGTTGCTGTAATTGAATGGCTTACAACCAGCTAAAGATGAGCCATAATCCTCAAAGGGTGAAAGCATAACTTTAATGCAAGATCAGGAAGAAGAGAGGAAGAAATCTAATAACGTGACATAAGAAAAACAAAATCCATAAGCAAGGAGACCAAAGGGGAAGATATTTGCCCAATTTGGAAAGCTACTTCCGGCTTCCAATTTACTCAGTCGGCTATGATAGAAAGTTCCATCCATAACATCACAGTGCTGAGAGGCTGAGGATAAATATCTCCATGTTTAGATTTTCAACGTATTTGAACTGAGTTTCATACTAAGCTATTGAGTCTTTTTAAAGCATGATGAATTTGAATGCACTGCCTGTTACACCAATGACTAGAAATTAATTTTAGTGACAATACGATCAAAAGGTTGTTACTCGCAGTTCTCAGAAACAATAGCAGTGGATAATCCCATAGTGTCCACACTGTAGCAAAACGGCAGCTTGGTTCACTGCTCATCGAACTCTACCTTTAGCAAGGTCAATACTTCATATTTAATGTTGTTACCGACAATGTTTGATCAAAAACCTTAAAGAAAAAATAATATAAAACAAAACATGAATATCTTCTGGTTAATCACAATCATTTAGTGCTCTTGAACATCTAAAACAGAAAAAATCTCATTTGATGGTTTTGTACATACCTCAGTACCTCTTGTAGATGTCTGAGCTGAAGACAACAGAAGTGCAGCTGACAAAAAGGGTACTAAGACAATTTCAAGGCCAATAAGATAAAGTAACATTGTCTTCACTTTAGCTCTTTACTATGTGGGGAGTGGCACCAGTTAGCTCAGTTGGATAGAAGGCTAGCGTGTGGTTCTGAAGAACCCCAATAGTGCAGGCTAACTTCCTGTATCAGTTCAGGTACACTGGCGAATCTGCCTCTTTACTCTGTCCCTAAGAGCAGAATCAGATGATAAAGTACCACAGACAAAATCATCAGCTGAAAATGCGTCAAGGGCCTGACTTTTGTCACAGTATACAGACAATTCCACACTGTTGTGGTAAACAGCCGGAAGATGGATGGGAGTGTTCAATGCATACCTTCCTATAAAGCTGCAGTATTAACGAACACAATGACTCAGATCAAAAGTTCATTCCTCACAGTAATTATTGCTGGGACATTGCAAGCTTTTTTTCAATGCAGTGATTGCGTTGTTTCTTACTGTGATATCAACAAGTTGTAGCTCAGGTTAATCCCTAAATCCATATGCAGTGGGTGGGCATAAATACTCACCCCCACCAGGAACTTTCAAGGTGAAAGGTTATACCTAAAGGCCACCCAGACACGTCTTCCCCTTCTGCCATCCAGTAACAGCAGAGAAGCCTATGTTTGCTGGCCTCACTGCCACTCGAGATGTCATAGAGCAGGAGCAAGTTAATCCCAAAGTTTGGCAAAGCCTCACTAGGGTTCATGCGCTTAGGTGACTGGGAAAGAAGAGAGGGAGACCAAGGCAGCCTGGCCTCCCATCACAGGTCAGCACCCATGACCAGCACCAAGGAGAGGTACAACGCTGCCCATACCTCCACATGGGTCACTTTCCCAGAATAAGGGCCTCCTGAAAAACAGATTCAGATGGCCAGACCAGCCACTTGGTGTAATACAGCATAGCCAGCCAAAGTGTCCTATATCTTAGTGCTTTGATGTACATCACATGATCTCCCTTGACAAAATGAGAATAGTTTGTAATTTTCTGAGGATGACAGGTGTCATCAACCAGGAGGCTGCCCTTTTCAATAACCAGCCATGCACATTTCTGCATTATTTGCCTGGTGTGGTCACGGACAACGTGTACATTAATGGAGGAGAGTCCTTTTCTGTTCATAAACACTGCTGGCTGCTGTTTGGGTGTTCTGATTGCCATGTGGATACAGTTGATTATAATTGCGCCTTTTCAAATCCTACAATGGCCGGAAAGTTTCCAAATGGTTTTGACAAGGTGGAAAGGGCATTCTTCCTGAGGATGCAGACCTAGGTGGAACAGCTTTAACATCAGGGTTCACCCTTTTAGGCCAGAGATAATGTGTTTTTTCCTTTGTGAGAGGGTTGTGTGACTTTGGAAAGAACTGCCGCAGAAGAACCGTGTGTATTGACAAGTGGTGGCAGTGGAAAGAGGGTAATTGAATATCGTTAAGATTCAAGGCATCAGATTTTTGGAATCAAAGGTTATTGGGAGCGAACAGAAATATAGAATTCAAAGCAGAAACAGCTCAGCTATGATTTTATTGGATAGTTCTTGGGGCTGAATTATCTAGTTCTGCTCCTAATTTTTATGTTCCTCACCACTGAAATTTATCTCAATGCCAAGTTTTCTTTTTGCCTCTCACCCAATTAAATGAACCTTCTGCCATTGTACTTACTTCCTCTGGGATTTAAATTCAGAGATAGTAGGAACTGCAGATGCTGGAGAATCTGAGATAACACGGTGTAGAGCTGGATGAACACAGCAGGCCAAGCAGCATTAGAGGAGCAGGAAGGCTGATATTTCAGGTCTAGACCCTTCTTCAGAAATTTAAATTCAATTGGCCTTCGGTATCTGGGGCCTGGTTTGAATTAATTGGCTAAATTCAAAAACCTGTTGTCTTGGTTAAAATGCTACTTTGCCTACTAACAGTATAACACTTCACTATACATGTTTCAATTCATAAACTCCCTGTGCTGCTGCCTGCAAACTTTTTCTGTTTAAATCCCTCCAAATGTAGAAAAGCACTCTCTCGATTAAAGGGACCATGCAATTTTCCCCTTTATTATTTTTACAAACACATTCTACTTCAAGCATTCCAATTAATGAGTATTCTACACAGCTTTGTAACAACCCTGTCTCACCCCTCTGACCTTGGGAAGGAGGGTCATCCTGCATCTGTCACGTAGATCCTCAGTATGTCTGTCCCATCCAGACACAAGTGCCCTTGGGGTCAGTTCACTAAATCTCCAGTCTCCAATGCGTTCCTCATCAGAGCAGGTTGTCTCCAATCCTGCTCCATGTTCAAGTCCAGCTGCAGAACCAAGGAAAGCTCTGAGACACAGTAGGAGGGAGACAAAGAAGAAAGCACTTCCAAGGGCATTTTGAAGTTATGGATAAAGAAGACTTTCTTGTGAATAGAATTGTGAACATAAGCGGTGATGACATTAACTTTCTTGGATCTGCTTTCGAGTCTCTATGTAGACGCACACAATGTATTTTCACTGGCAGCATCCTGGCCACACAGGAGGCGTCACAGGTTGAGGTTTGTACTGCCAGCCTCCTGCACCATTTACAAATAGGGGAGGCAGTACATACTTTCAAATGGCATTGGTTGCCGCTGCCACCTTTGAGCTTCCTGGTTTAACGTCCCCTAATGCTAGGCTCCCGATGTCTACCAACGTGTGCTGCCAAAGAGTTGTCCAACAGTGGCAGTGCCAGCAATGTGCCATGTACAGAGAGGGTCAATACCAAGTTTAATTTTAATCAATGGTCCAAGTCCATAGCTCCCTGAAAGTGGCAACACAAGTGGATCAGGTCGGTAAGAAAGCATCCAGCATACTTGCTTTCATCAGTCAGGGCATTGAATATAAAAGTTGGCAAGTCATGTTGGAGCTGTATAAGACTTTAGTTCATACAGATTTGGAGTATTGTGCACGGGCCTGGTTGCCACCCAATAGGAAGGATGTGGAGGTTTTGGGAGGGTGCAGAAAGGTTATCCAGAATGTTGTCTGGATTGGCCTGTATTAGCTATAAGGAGAGGTTGAGCAAACTTGGATTATTTTCACTGGAGTGTCGGAGGCTGAGGGGTTGACCTGACAGAAGTGTGCAAATTATAAAAGGCATGGACATGGTGGACAGTCAGAGCCTTTCTATCCTGGGTGGAGATATCAAATGCCAGGGGACATAGGTTTAAGGTGAGAGGGGGAAAGTTTAAAGGAGATGTGTCAGGCAAATCTTTGACACAGAGGGTAGGTGCCTGGAATGCACTGCCGGAGGGGGGGTGTGGTAGAAGCAGATACAGTAGCTTTACAAGGCATTGCCAGTGAATAGAGGGATATGGACCCATGTGCAAATAAGATGGGAGTTGTTAAGAATGGCATTCTAGTCAGCACAGACATGGTGGGCCAAAGGACCAGTTCCTGTGCTGTGCTGTTGTATATTCTGACCTGTTCAGAGATGTTCTGACACCCTCACGGAGTAAGAAGGACATCGAGTAAGAGACAATGGAGTAAGTGGGGGAGAGGGGGCTGACCAGGAAGTAGACTGCCTGCATTCTGGACATCTCAGGGGCTGATGACCCTCTGTTGTTCCCTTTTAAAAGCCCCATGTGTAATCATTGCTGCAGCTCCTCCCTGATTAGTTGAGACAGTTACCCCACCCACTTGAAATCTGCTCACAGCCATTTTCTTCCAATTGCATTCTTTAGATTCTTTAGCACAAAGGAAGGCGACAGGGAGCAATCTTTTTCTAGAAGCTTCCGACATCTTCCTGACTGTGTCAGTGGGGCCCCAAACATCCACGTCCCCTTCGGAATAGTACATCCATCAGCCCCAAAGGATTCACACTTCCCAATGTCCCCACCCAGACCCTAGCATACACTGTGATAATGCCTGGAGGGACCATTCACTACATTCCCTTCCCTGACTGTAGATAATTCCTCGCCTCCAACCCAACTCTAATTACGCCTTTCATGGCTAAAGTTTAACAGTATTGTTCCTTTTGAAATCTTGCTGCCCCGACTTCAAAATCCCACTGCACCTTCTCCCAGAGCCTGCAGCCTCCAGCGCCGAAGACTAAAGCTGCTGAAGCTCAGTGCCAAGGTTTACAACAGTTGTGGTTCCAGCACTGATCCCTGTGGAATTGCACTGATATGGCTCCTGAAAAGGAATGCTTTATCCCCATTTGCTGTTTCCTGCCCAAGAGCCATTTCTCAATCCATACCAATATACCATCTCCAACACCATAAGCTGTACTCATACCTTCTCATCAAGCCACGCTGACTCTGCTAGATTAGGTTAGGATTTTTATTGTGGTCACTGGAACCATGACCCCTAGGTGTCTCAGAAAAGTAATGTTTATTTATAAAAGTTGACTGTAACAAACATTTCTGCTGGATTCTTCCATACCATGATCCCATCCAGTTTCTAATGTTATAAGGGATAACATAAGCATTTGCCAGTTGCCACTGTTGGGGGCAAAATCACACCAGTTTTCTTATAGATAAGAATATGCAGTCAACCACTTGGTTTGATATGATGTAATGGTGTCAGAGTTGGACTGGGGTAGACAAGGTCAAAATTACCTGATGCCAGGTTATAGTCCAACAGGTTTATTTAGCACTCTGAAAGCTTGTGATTTCAAATAAACCTGTTGGACTAAGACCTTGTGTCATGTGATTTTTGACTTTGTTTGCTATGACAGACGTTACCAATGAATGCCAATTGGAATGAAACATATCCTTTGCTGATCCAAAATTCTGCACCATTTTTACATCATTTAACTCAACTTGTTCTTGTTGGGACAGTAAGCCTGCAGCAGAAAGTAGAACAGTGGATGTGAATAAATACTTTCAGAAGTGTGGAATTTACATGTTAAAATAAGACCCTATCATAGGTACGCTGCCTGAATGTTTCTTCTTTCCATCCACTCCTAACACGCCAAAGTAAAGGAGCAATTTCTACAGCTAACCTAGACAGAATACACTGTGCGATGGTAACTCTGGTAACTTTGATGACCTTGAAAGCAGTTGTTCAATGATGACATTCAGCTTAGAGTGCCTCAGGCTGTTTCATCTCCCTCCTCAGGATCCCCCTCCTTGGCTTGACCTGCTGCAGAGATTGGGGTCACAGGTTGGAGAAGCGGGGGGGGGGGGGGGTGCGGACAGAGGTGCGGGAGCAAGGAGCCTGTGGAGTGTCTGAGAAGAAGCTGCTGGAATGTCTGTTTATTGCACCTCTTCCCTGTAGTCGCCTTCAGATGTCACACAGCTTGTTTGAGAGGAAGGCAGACCTGGAACGAGGTTGAGCTCCTTCATTCCTCCCTTGCCTTGCCATTGAGGATGAGAAGACATGGCTAGAGCAATAGGGTGCAGGTCTGAGTGCATATCTAGCAGCATTCCATTACACCTAGTTCCCTGGGGTGATGTGATTAACCACAAGGTTAAGCATAGAGGACAGCAAAGGTTCATAGTTTGAGACAATGAGGTGGCTGTAAGTTCTTTGACTCACCATGATGTATGAGATCCTAAGGCTTGCAGTCGATCGCTCTTGATGACCTTCACATTAAACACAAACTGAGTGGTGGCCCTCTGAGTGTAAACCATCAGACAGATTCTCGGAGAACCGTCAAGGGGTGCAGCAGATCACTGACGTTCCTGTGACTTTGTTTGTTGTGTCCTGGAGATGATACTGCACCAATCCACCTGTTCTCTCTCTGTCCAAACTGGGTGGTTCTCCTGAGATGGCCTTCGTATTCAATCAGCCAGGGAAAGGTCTGAGATAAAAGGTACTGCAGATGCTGGAGAATCCGAGATAACAAGCATGGGGCTGGATGAACACAGCAGGTCAAGCAGCATCATAGGAGCAGGAAAATTTTTTTCTGATGAAGGGTTTAGGCCCGAAACATCAAGTTTTCCTGCTCCTATGATGCTGCTTGACCTGCTGTGTTCATCCAGCCCCATGCTTGTTATCAGGGAAAGGTCTGACCTTTGTTTGGTGAACTTGTCCAACAACAGCACGAAGGCATGTTCACTCAGTCTTGGAGCCTATTTGTTCAAACTTTGCCACATTGATGCCCAGGATGGCAGGAATGATGTATGAGGAGAACTGAGTTGGTTAGGATTGTAGTCACTGGACTTTAAAGGATGATCTCATAAACCTAAACAATTCTAACAAGATGATGCAGGATGGATGCTCCTACTGGTGGGGGAGTTTAGAGCCAGGGTTCATAGTTTAAAGGTAAAGGGGAAACCTTTTAGGACTGAGATGAAGAGAAATTTCTTCACCCAGAGTATGGTAAACCTGTGGAATTCACAACCACAGAAAGTGCCTGAGGCCAAAACATTGTGTGTTTTGAAGAAGGAGGTAGATACAGCTCTTGTGGCTAAAGGGATCAGGGGTAGTGGAGGAGGCGGGGATTAGGGTATTGAGGTTGATGATCAGCCGTGATCATTTTGAATGACGGAGCAGTCTTAGGGAGTCAAATGGCCTCCTCCTGATCTTCTGTGTTTCTATCTTCCACCGACAGAGCCATGTTTTAGAAAAGCTAGTGAGGATTTAGAGTCATAGAGCCACACCACATGGAAACAGACCCTCCAGTCCACCAGGTCCAAGCTGACCATGTTCTCAAATTAATCCTGCCTACACTTGGCCCATATCCTTCCAAACCTTTCCTCTTCAGGAACTTATCCAAATACCTTCTAAATGTTGTAACTGTACCTGCATCTATCACTTCTTTCAGCAGTTCTTTCCACATGCAAATTGCTCTTTGTGTAAAAAAGAGTTGTTAAGGGAAAATTGTGTCTAATCAACTTGTTGGAGGTTTTTTTCAAAGCTGTAACACAGAGAGTTGATGAGGGAAATGCTATTGATGTGATGTACATGGATTTCCAAAAGACCTTCAATGCAGTGCCAATCAACACGCATGCAAGGAAAGGTAAAGGTCATGGAATAAAAGGGACAGGAGAAATATAGATATAAAACTGGTTGAGGGATAGACAACAGAGTGTAATAATTAATGTGTATTTTTTGGTTTGGATGAAGGTTTTTAGTGGAACTCCCCAGGTGTTTGCATCCTCACCTGGTCTGGCCTATATGTGACTGCAGACCCACAGCAATGTGGTTGACTCACAGTGGCCCTCTGAAATGGCCTAGCAAGCCACTCAGTTGTACCAATTGCTAAAAAGTCTTAAAGAAATGAGGCCGGATGGATCACTTGGCGTCGACCAAGGCACAGGAAAGGACAATGGCAGAAACAGCTCTGTCGACTCTGCAAAGTCCTCCTCACTAACATCTGGGCGTTAGTGCCAAAATTGGGAGAACAACAGCCTGACATAGTCATACTCACAGAATCCTACCTTACAGATAATGTCCCAGACACCACCACCACATTCCCCGAGTATGTCCTGTCTCACCGGCAGGACAGACCCAACAGAGGGGGCAGCACAGTGATATACAGTCAGGAGGGTGATGCTCTAGGAGTCCTCAACATTGACTCCATACGCCATGTAGTCTCATGGCTTTAGGTTAAACATGGGCAAGGAAACCTCCTGCAGATTACTATAAACCGCTCCCCCCTCAGCTGATGAATCAGTGTTCCTCAATGTTTAACAACACTTAGATGAAGCACTGAGGATGGCAAGGGCACAAAATGTACTCTGGGTGGGGGATTTCAATGTCCACCGCCAAGAGTGGCTCAGCAGCAGTAATACTGATCGAACTGGTCAGGTCCTAAAAGACATAGCTGCTAGACTGGGTCTGTGGCGGGTGGTGAGGGAACCAACAAGAGGGGAAAACATACTTGACCTCATCGTTACCAATCTGCCAGCTGCAGTTGCACCTGTCCATGACAGTATTGGTAAGAGTGACCATCGCACAGTCCTTGTGGAGACAAAGTCCTGACTTCACATTGAGAACAACCTCCATCGTGTTGTGTGGCACTATCACCGTGCTAAACAGGACAGACTTTGCACAGATCTAGCAACTCAAGACTGGGCATCCATGAGCCGCTGTGGCCCATCAACAGCAGCAGAATTGTACTCCAGCACAATCTGTAACCTCATGGCCCAGCATATCCCCCACTCAACCATCACCATCAAACCAGGGGATCAAAAACAAAGTTGCTGGCAAAGCTCAGCAGGTCTGGCAGCATCTGTGATGTGAAGGGACAAAACAGAGTTAACGATTCTGGTCCAATGATCCTTCCTCAGAACTGCATCCGCGGTTCTTCTGGTTTTTATTTAAGCCAGGGGATCAATCCTGGTTCAATGGACAGTGCAGGAGGGCATGCCAGGAGCAGCACAAGGCATACCTGAAAATGAGGTGTCAACCTGGTGAGGCCACCAAACAGGACTACTTGCATGCCAAACAGCATGAGCAGCAAGTGATAGACAGAGCTAAACGATCCCACAGCCAACAGATCAGATTTAAGCTCTGCAGTCCTGCCACATCCAGTTGTGAATGGTGGTGGATAATTAAACAACTCACTGGAGGAGGAGGCTTCACAAATATCCCCATCCTTAATGATGGAACAGCCCATCACACCAGTGCAAAAGGTAAGGCTGAAGCATTCGCAACTATCTTCAGCCAGAAGTGCCGAGAGGATGATTCATCTCAGCCTCCTGCAGTGGTCCCCAGCATCACAGACACCAGTCTTCAGCCAGTTTGATTCACTCCATGTGATATCAAGAAACGGTTGGAGATACTGGATACTGCAAAGACTATGGGCCCTCAGAACATTGCAGCAATAACTTGTGCTCCAGAACTTGCTGCTCCTCTGGCTAAGCTGTTCCAGGACAGTTATAACACTGGCATCTACCCGGCAATGTGGAAAATTGCCCAACTATGTCCTGTACACAAAAAGCAGGACACAACCGCCCCATCTGTCTACTCTCAATCATCAGTAAAGTGATGGAAGGTGTCATCAACAGTGCTATTGAGCAGCACCTTGTAGGAGCGTCTTTCCCAGCCCAGGACAAAGACTCAGGAGGCAGGTGGGATTCAGGCAAGTGGAAGATGTTTTTCAAGCAGAAACCAGTTTGTGCAGGGAGAGGGCCAAAGGATCTTCCCAAAATCTGGCTTCGGAGGATAGATCAATGACAGACCCTCTGCTTTGATAAAGAATTACAACTTTTTTTTCATTTTGTGTTACAGTAATCGAATACAACGTAGTCATCGTCCTTCCCCTTAATCCAAACACCCAATCCTATGGGACACCTAATCAATGATGGGCATTTCCATGGATAGCCCCAGGTTCCCATGATCTAATGGTATTAGCTTGATATTGTAATCACTAGGCCTTGGGATCTTTCTGTGCATCCTATTCATTTGCATTCCAAAGTTTAATGACTGTACTCGTTCAGGTCTTTCTCAGGCTTGTTTATCTGTAAGGACAGCTCAAATTCTAATACCCATTATGTTTTGGTACTGCCTTGTATCACATTCAGTTAGTCCTTTTATTTTCCCACTGTCCCAATTACATACTGTAAAAGTAAAAAGGCAGTTAGTTTTAACTAATTGCTATAAGATTAACTTCTGTTTTAAAGTTAATTATAAGTGTAACATTATTCAACTACTTCTGCTGTCAGCAGTTTGTAATTTATGGTAACACAGTGTGGAGCTGGGGGAACACAGCAGGCCAGGCAGCATCAGAGGAGCAGGAGAGCTGACGTTTCGGGCCTAGACCCTCCTTCAGAAATGGGGAGGGGGAAGGGGATTCTGAAATAAATAGAGAGGAAGGGTGGGGCTGGGGAAGGCAGATAGGATAGCAATAGGTGAGTGCAGGTAGGCAATGGTGGAGATTGGTCAGTAAGGTGGGAGGAGCGGATCGGTGGGAGAGAAGACAGGCAGGTCAAGGAGGCAGGGATGAGAGGGAGGGTTGGTCATGGGGTGAGGCTGGGGGCGGGGAGATTTTGAAACTAGTAAAGTCCACATTGAGACCTTTGGGTTGTAGGGTTCCAAGGTGGAATGTGAGGTGCAGTTCCTCCAGTTTTCTGGTGGCATCATTGTGGCACTGGAAGAGGCCCAGGATGGACATGTCGTCCAGGGAGTGGGAGGGGGAGTTGAAGTGGTTCACGATTGGAAGGTGTTGTCGTTTGTCGCGAACCAAGCTCAGGTGCTCGACAAAGCAGTAATTTATGGGTTGTGATCAATCTATCTTGTTCAGGGCATAAGAGAAGGTATCTCCTGAGGCTAATTAATCTTTACATCTAAGCTTAAATTTTTTAAGGGTTTATATTATATCCTGGTTATGTATTGAAACCAACTTCTATGATTAGAGCATTTTTAGTTAAAAACTATTTAATATTGCTGGTTGCTTCAAAGAGGCAAATATTTCTGACAAAATAACGTTACCTGTTATTGTGTGACCAGGCTGTTTAGTTTTGCTTAGCTTCTGTCTGCCATCTTGTAAGCAGGTATGGGCCACTTAGTGTGTTCAGGTACAGGTCACCCCTACACACCTCCTCAACAATAACCTGCTCAGTGACGCCCAGTTTGGGTTTTGCCAGGGTCACTCAGTTCCTGACTTCATTACAGCCTTGGTGCAAACATGGACAAAAAAAACTGAATTCCAGAGGTGAGGTGAGAGTGACAGCCCTTAACATCAAGGCTGCATTCTACTGAGTGTGGCAACAAGGAGCCTGAGCAAAACTGGAATCGATGGGTTTCAGGGAGCAATCTCTCTGATAGTTGGAGTCATACCTGACACATAGGAAGGTGGTTGTGGTTGTTGGAGGTCAATCAGCTCAGCTCCAGGACATCTCTGCGGGAGTTTCTTAGGGTAGTGTCCCAGGCCCAACCATCTTCAGCAGCTTCATCAATGACCTTCTGTCCATCAAAAGGTCAGAAGTGGGGATGTTCGCCGATAATTGCACAATGTTTAGCACCATTCGTGACTCCTCAGACACTGAAGCAGTCCATGTTCAAATGCAACAGGATCTGGATAATATCCAAGCTTAGGCTAACAAGTGGCAAGTGACATTTGCGCCACATAAATGCCAGGCTATGACCATCATGAACAGGAAGCATTCTAACTCTGCCTATTGGTATTCAATGGTGTTACCATCATTGAGTCCCCCACTAACAACATCCTGGGGATTATCTTTGACCATAAGCTCAACTGGACTCACCACATTAACACAGTGACTACAAGAGCAGGACAGAAGCTAGGAATACTGCTGCGAGTAACTCACCTCCTGACTCCTCAAATCCCATCCACCATTTATAAGGCACAAGTCAGGAATGTGATGGAATATTCCCCACTTGTCTGGATGAGTGCAGCCCCAAAACAGTCGAGAAGCTAGACACCATCCAGGACAAAGCAGCCCTCTTGACTGGCACTACATCCACAAGCATCCACTCCCTCCAACACCGATACTCAGTAGCAGCAGTATGTACTGTCTACAAGATGCACAGCAGAAATTCACCAAAGATCCTCAGACAGCACCTTCCAAACCCACAACCACTTCCACCTGGAAGGATAAGGGCAGCAGATATATGGGAACACCACCACCTGCAAGTTCCTCTCCAAGTCACTCACAATCCTGACCTGGAAATATATCACTGTTCCTTCACTGTCACTGGGGTCAAAATCCTGGAATTCCCTCCCTAATAGCATTGTGGGTCAACATACAGCAGGTGAACTGCAGCGTTTCGAAAAGGCAGCTCACCACCACCTTCTCAAAGGCAACTAGGGACAGACAGGAAATATTGGTCCAGCCAGCAACACCCAAATCCCACAAATGAATTTAAAAAATCCTTGTTTTTCCTGACATATTGTCATAGAGTCATAGAGATTTACAACACAGAAACACACACTCTTTGGCTCATAAATTCTGTGCCAGTCAAAAACAACCACCTAACTATTCTAATTCCATTTTTCTCAGCACTTGGTCCATAGCCTTGCACACCTTGGCATCACAAGTGCACATCTAAATACTTCTTCAATGCTATGCGTGTTTCTGCCTCTGCCACCGTTCCAGTCAGTGAGTTCCAGATTCCCCTAATCTTTGGGTAAACCATTTTTCCTCACTTCCCATCTGAATGCCCTGTCTCTTATCAGAAATCTATGCTGCCTGGTCATTGATCCCTCCACCAAAGGGAAAAGTTCCTTCCTGTCTAACCTGTACCTCATACCTTTATATATCGCAATCATGTCTCCTCTCAGTCTCCTCTGCTCCAAGGAAACAACCCCAGTCTCTCCAATCTCTCTTCACAACTAAAACTTGACTAGGCAACATCCTGGTCTGCAATCTTCCAGTGCAATCACATCCCTCCTAAAATGTGAATTCCAGAACTGCACACAATACTCTCGCTTTGGCCTAACCAATGTTCCATACAATTCCAACCTAACTTCTCTGCGCTTAACCTCTATGCCTAGGCTCATAAAGGGTAATATTCTAAAGGCAGTGTAGGAGCAGAGTCACCTGGATTTATATGTATCTGAGACAATATAGGTGGCAGGACTGGAGTAGAGAGCTATTAATGAAGAATGCAATAATCCAGTGTTCATCAATCATGTCAAAGAGTAGAAAAGCAGGGACGTTATGTTGAACTTTTCTAAGACACTAGTTCGGTCTCAGCTGAAATATAGTACAGCTCTGTGAGGTCACAATTTAAGTCAGACATGAACGTACAGTTTAAGATCATTATTAAGCTTACATCCACTCTTTTATTTTCTGAGAGAATTTTCACATTTCTGCTATTGTCTATGTGACAAAGTGGTTCCCAATTCCTCTCACACAATTTATTGTGTTAAGAATCAATGTAAGTTCAAACTAAATTTTGCGTTGAGGCACAGACAGATGAGAATCACATTGTCTTTTAATGCATTCTTTATTTTCAACAGGATACATTGGAACATTGTATTGGGGTATTAGTGAATTTATAGGTTAGTAAAAGGCATCATTTTGCACAAAATCCATGAATGTTCTGTTTTCTGTGTAATTATGTGAAAATGACACACAAACAAACTGCATTCTTTGACCATGTATGTTGAGGTACTTTGAACGTTTAAGTGTCACGTTGACATTCTCTTATTACAAGTTATGCATTGAGCAATTGAATCAGCTGATTAATTAATTTCAAATTAAAATGTAACAATTGTATTGCAAAAGAGTTAGTGATTAAGCTTTGTTGAGTGGCTAATTTTGTTTAATACCTATGATTATATGTCCATCTTCTCAAAGCAACATTCTCTAAGTATTGGAATACAGCGAGGTGGTAGAAAAACTTGTCAATTATTCACAGCCTAGCCATGGTTGTGGTTCAAAACTTGCTATCAGCGTTTGAAACCCGTTGAATACACGCACAGAAGGTCCAGTTATGAGGTAAAATCCCTCTGTCAAATGGAAAAGAAATGTAATTATTATTTGTTTAAAACATGGGAACCAAATGCCAAATTTCATTGTAAGGTTCATCATTGTCGCATTATAAGTCTGGCAGGTGACCAGGAGAACTTCCTGTCTAACAGCATTGAGAGTCTACCTGCACCAAATGGGCTACAGCAATTCAAGAAGGCAGCTCACCACCACCTTCTCAAGGGCAACTAGAAGTGGGCAATAAATGCTGGGCCCAGCCAGGGTCACCCACACTCATTTAATGTTTTGGCAAAGATCTGTAGCTCGGGTTATGGGTGAGGTTGTTGACTTGCTCGCCGAGCTGGGCTTGTTCTCGTTCAGACATTTCATCACCATGCTAGGTGACATCATCAGTGGACCCTCCGATGAAGTGATGTTATTCTACTCTGCTTGGAATGTATACTGTCCAATCCGTTCTGGTGAGTAGTCTACTCCCTGGCCGGGGTCATGTACTTTATACCTTGTTTTCTGAATCATCTCCTTTAGACACTCCTTCTCTTGCTGCAGTTGTACCTGGCAATTTTGGACAATATGACCCAGTTGCCTACACCTCCAGCACTGGATAGCTCAAGTCCAACATGCTGACTCCTTGTTGCCATTTTTGCCACATCATTCGATATTTGGTACCATGCTCTGTAGAGTATCTGGCACTTTATACACCCAGGTGTTGTCACTCAACTCTGTTGCTTTGCTGGTGGCCAACTCTACTGAGGTAGCAATTTCGAAAGCTGCCTTGAAATCCAGGTCTGTGTCTGTTAGTAGCTACCATTAGATAGCTTTGTGTTGGAGGCTAGAAACGGCCCCACAATGCATCTTGGAGGAATCCTCTGAATTTCCAAAGCTCCACTAATCTCTTTTAAGGCAGCCACAAATTGGGCGACAGACTCTCCTTTGTGATTGATCCCAATGGTACTCCAGAAAACCAGTATCATTACGTTTTCAGCCAATTTATTCGCCTTTAAGAGTGCATTAAAATGTTTGGTGTACAGAACAACTTGCTGTCTCTTCATTAAATGGCACCACCACTTCAAATTGACTCACTGTTTTGGTTTTCTGACACTCGACTCTAGTAGCCAATTGCATCCCGAGTCCCCTCTGTAGATGCTGTCTGCATTGGTCACTCCCTGTCTCACTGTGTTTGTGTGCTGTTCTCCCCTGGTACTGACCACAGCCCGAGTTCCCTCACATCCACTTCTCTCAACATTACCCCCATATTTCCCCACTCCGTTTCCAAAATCCCGGTGATGTCCTTCCTCCCAACGAGGTAGATGGAGGGTGCATTTGAGTAGGGAATACTTTATTGTCCATCCTCTCAGCTCCACAGTCAGTTTTAGACCATCTCCTCTAGCTCCTGCTCAGTGTCACCTGACCCTTAAAGAGGCAAGTCGCACCCAGTTACATACATAACATGAACCATTCCTCATAAGACAAGCCCTTCATTTCCACGGTTATTACTGTAAACCTCCTCTAGGCCCCTTCCAATGCCAACACACCCTTTTTGAGATATGGGGACCAAAACTGCTCATAATATTCTAAATGCGATCAGACCAGAGCCTTATACAGCCTCAGCAGTACATCTCTGCTCATATATTCTCATCCTCTTGACATAATTGCTAACATTGCATTTGCCTTCCTAACTGCCAACTGAACTTGGATGCTAACCTTAAGACAATCCCAAACTCAGATTCCCAAGTCCCTTTGCACTTCAAACTTCCGAAGCCTTTCCCCATGAATAAAGTCGTCTATGCCTCTATTCTTCCTACCGAAGCCCAGGCGAAGATTTAAGTCTCAGAGCATCACTGAGGAAGTCAATTTTCTCAGTTGCTGTTTTATTGATGGAATGTCTGGCTAATTCATCTGGTCTCAAACTCATTTGAGGATTGAAAGCAAAGCAAATCAGGCATAATGAGAGTTTAGGACTGGAGGGCCCCAGTTTTGAATTTCAAAATACACATGGAACATTCCTAGATGTGCAGATAAGAAAAAAAATGCATTATTTATTTCAGTTTTTTTGAGTTTAGATTAAAGAACACAGCCAGGATGAGACAAAACTAAAGCAACAAATTTCATGCAGTTGTCATGTTAATGCTGTTCCAAAGAGATTACCTACATAGTCAGTATTGAATGTTGAAGTCAGATTGTGGCTGATGCACACAGTCAAACTTACTTCGAATTCGAAGAGCTGCATCAACATTGGAAATTCCTTCAAAGATGTCACTTATTAATCTCGGACTGTTGCTGCTCATTCGATTTTGTAGTACGTCATAACTAAAGAAAAAAATATAAGATACTGCATTGTCTGTCTCTGAGCAAGACACACAACAAAAGCGGTTGAAGATTATTTTATATGAAGCCAATACCTCCAAAGTTGATCTCCTACAAAGAACAATATTCTTCTTCTAATGTACAATGCAGCGTCTATTTTACTAACATTGCTTGGAAAACCAAAATCAGTGATATTCCTTGGGAATCCTGGTTTCAGTAAAGTCTGACGAAACTTCCAGTATTGAGATCCTGTAGAATGAACAGCATTCATTTAAAACATAAACATAAAATGATTGATTAGACCCATCACCCAATCTTATGCCATAACAGAATGCAAAGTGGTATACTTTTCAGATACTCATAATCACAAATCAACTCACATTGAATGCTGGCATCAATGGACTGTTATGGTGCTCCAAATATTTGGAATAACTGATATAATAATCAATTATGAGGAGGAACATGAAATCATAACTTAGAAATCATGACTGGAAGGATGATCATAATAATCCTGCACATAGTAATAAACTCTCTCAAAGATAAAAGGTACTGCAGATGCTGGAGAATCCGAGATAACAAGCATGGGGCTGGATGAACACAGCAGGTCAAGCAGCATCATAGGAGCAGGAAAACTTGACGTTTTGGGCCTGAAGGGTCTAGGCCC
>JAHRHZ010000009.1:1855272-1865958 GCA_024137785.1 Ginglymostoma cirratum
AACCCTCTTGAGATAAATGACAACATTCCATTCGCTTTCTTAATCACAGACTAAACCTGCAAGTTAACCTTTAGAGAATCCTGAACTAGCACTCCCAGATCCCTTTGTACTTCGCCTTTATGAATTTTCTCACCGTTCAGAAAATAGTCCATGCCTGTATTCTTTTTTCCAAGGTGCAAGACCTCGCATTTGCTCACGTTGAATTTCATCAGCCATTTCCTGGACCACCCTCCTAAACTGTCTAAATCATTCTGCAGCCTCCCCACCTCCTTCGTACTACCTGCCTGTCTACCTAACTTTGTATCATCGGCAAACTTCGCCAGAATGCCCCCAGTCCCTTCATCCAGATCATTAATATATAAAGTGAACAGCTGCGGCCCCAACACTGAGCCCTGTGGGACACCACTTGTCACCGGTTGCCATTCCGAAAAAGAGCCTTTTATCCCAACTCTCTGCCTTCTGTCAGACAGCCAATCCTCAATCCATGCCAGTAACTCACTTTGAACACCATGGGCCCTCACCTTACTCAGCAGCCTCCCGTGAAGCACCTTATCAAAGGCCTTTTGGAAGTCTAGATAGATAACATCCGCTGGGTTTCCCTGGTCTAACCTACTTGTTACCTCTTCAAAGAATTCTAACAGATTGGTCAGGCATGACCTCCCCTTACTAAATCCATGCTGACTTGTTCTAATCTGACCCTGCACCCCCCACTCACTCCCTCTCTCTCACACACACACTCCCTCTCTCTCACACACACACTCGCTCTCTCTCATACACACACTCCCTCTCTCTCTCACACACACACTCCCTCTCTCTCACGCACACACACACTCCCTCTCTCTCACGCACACACTCTCACACACACACATGCACACACGCCAGCAAACACATACTTACAGACACACAGACACACAGACACACACACACACTCTTACACACACAGACATCCACACCCACACACACACACACACACACACACACCCACAAACACCCACAAACACCCACAAACACACACTCACACACACACAGACATACACACAATGCTCCAAATATTCTCCAACATGGAAGTCAGACAATGTCCCACTGGACAATAAACAGCCACCAACAGTGGGGAATGTCTCTGCCCTGTGCTCCTTGGTGCTGCCAAGGACATGCAGCCTGAGCTCCTCAAAACATCTCAGATGTCCTGCTGCTAGGAAAATAAGATGCTGTTGTTCTTTGCTGAAAGTTAAAATCATCCCACCTGAATCTGATTCTATTTTAATGTGCATAGTTTAACAATTATAAAGCTAACAGAAGTATTGAGTAAGTGGGGTATTTACCCATTCTTGAATAAAATTATATTGTTTCGTGTTACAATAGCAGCATCTGCAAACAGATCTGGGTCACACGTCTGTGGCTGATCAGTTGTAGTCTCGCCTGTTGTCTGGGTTGTAGTTGTGCCTGTTGTCTGGGTTCCAGTTGTGCCTGTTGTCTGGGTTCCAGTTGTGCCTGTTGTCTGGGTTGTAGTTGTGCCTGTTGTCTGGGTTGTAGTTGTGCCTGTTGTCTGGGTTGTAGTTGTGCCTGTTGTCTGGGTTGTAGTGTCTGTTGTCTGGGTTGTAGTGTCTGTTGTCTGGGTTGTAGTGTCTGTTGCTACAACTTTAACTCCTAAATTGAAAGAAATATGGTTTAAAATCACATGAAATTCAAGGAAGTAATGAAAAAAGTTTATGAAGTGAGTACAATAATTTGGAACACTGAAGGAAAGGTTGATTGACACTTTAAATTTATTTCACCTTTACTTTTCTCAGATCTTTCAGCAAATGTCCCAGACTTCACCATACCATCACCTGGGTATGCTCTATTCCATCGAGAAACCTTAGGTGGCATCACAAATGTACTGAATTAGGAGGGAGTAGTCTAGGAATACTCAGCATTTGCTTGGACTCCATTAACTTCATGGTGGAAGGTTAAACATGAACAAAGAAACCTCCTTATGATTACTTACACTGGCCAAGTTAGTTGATAATTCAATACCTCTCGATGTTGAATACCAACAGCAAGAAACATTGAAGGCATAAAAGGCAAGAAATGTTTAGGAGCTTTTAATATCCATCAGTAACAGTGCCTAGGATCCTGCGGCAGTAGTGTGTTACAAGTGCAAGGTTTTATATGATAGATACATTTTAGAATGTCACTTTATTTCAAAATAGAATAGAGCAATGTGATCTACTACTGGTTTTGTTTCATGACTCATCTAGCTGGCCTGGTTATCAAAGGCCGAGAGATTCAGATCTTTAATTGAAAGTCAGATACCAGGTTTAACACCTGACTACAAAGGACAGAGAAGCTGACTTTGTATTGAGTAGACTTACAAACTCTCAGTCAGTCATTTCAGTGGCAAAAACAAAGTTGCTGGAAAAGCTCAGCAGGTCTGGCAGCATCTGTGGAGGAGAAAACAGAGTTAATGTTTCGGGTCTGATGTTCTGAGGAAGGGTCACCGGACCTGAAACGTTAATGCTGTTTTCTTCTCCACAGATGCTGCCAGACCTGCTGAGCTTTTCCAGCAACTTTGTTTTTGTTCCTGATTTACAGCATCCGCAGTTCTTTTGGTTTTTTTTAGTCATTTCAGTGACTTTGGACAGAGAGAGAGAGAGATAGAGAGAGAGAAAGAAAGTGACAAAAAGAGAGGAGGCATGTGGAAGAATGCCAAGTCTTAGAATAAACATTTGGAAGACAAAGGTCATTGACCAGCATAGCACTGTCATCTATCAAGATCCACATTGAGCCACTGGACAGGGGGCATCAATTTCCATAGGCTCCAGAAGCCTCTTCAAAGTGAGGGTAAGCATCGGTAATGAAATGGAACACCATCTCCAGTGTAGCAGTGCAGCCTTCTGATCATCTGAAGAGCAGAGAATTGGTAACAAAAACCTCACACCTGACACCAAACTCAAGCACAGATGATAGCAGAGAAATGGACAATGCCCAATGCACCTCGAATCCCTCAACAAATATCATGAACAAAACTTTTGCAAGATCCTGCAAATCCATTGGCAGGATAGGCACTCCAGTATTAGTGGTCTCTCTTGGGACAACATCCCCAACATTGAGGCACAGGTTACAATCCTTCAGCTTTGTCGGGAGGGCCACATCATTTGCATGCCTGACACCAAATATCCAAAGCAAGCTCTGTACTCCAAGTTGCCTCTTGGCAAGTGGTTAGCAGGAGGGCATCCTCAAAGCCTCCATGTGAAAATCTATCATCCCCACCAACTCGAGGGAATATCTAGCCCAAGACCCCTCAAACTGTAAAAAGAAACATGCACAAAGGGACCAAGTACCACAAGAATTTCTGACAAGCCATCTGTATTCAGTGGAAGGACTGTGTGAAAACCCAAACATTCCCCCATCCCTCTCTTCAAACAGCACCTGCCCCAGCTGTAGCAGTGTGTGTGCATCAACCACTGAACAGTTTCATCAGCTCAGGACCCACAACTCCAAGGCAGAAGAAAGCCCTCCTTGGAGTTAACCAAATGTAACTACTAATTCAAATACCTTTTGCTGAAACATAAGTCAGAAATCGAAATATTTTCTCATGAGATAGTGTGGTGGAAAGTTGCTTTTCAGACTGGAGGCCTGTGACCAGCGGTGTGCCGCAGTCAGCGGTGATGGGTCCACTGCTTTTTGTCATTTACATAAATGATTTGGATATGAAAATAGGAGGTATGGTTAGTAAATTTGCAGATGCCACCAAATTTGGAGGTGTAGTGGACAGCAAAGAAGGTTACCTCAGAGTCTAATGGAACCTTGCTCAGATGGACCAATGGGCTGAGGAGTGGCAGATGGAGTTTAATTTAGGTAAATGTGAGGTGCCACATTTTGGAAAGGCATATCATGGCATGATTTATACACTTAATAATAAAGTTCTGGGGAGTGTTGCTGAACAAAGAGACCTTGGAGCGTACTTTCATAGATCCTTGAAAGTGGAGTCGCAGGTAGACAGGATAGTGAAGGCAGCATTTGGTACGCTTGCCTTTATTGGTCAGTGCATTGAGTATAGGAGTTGGGAGGTCATGTTGCACTGTACAGGACATTAGTTAGGCAACTTTTGGAATACTGTGTGCAATTCTGGTCTCCCTGCTAAAGGAGTGCAGAAAAGATTTACAAGAATGGTTACAGAACTAAGGGGCTTATGAGGAGAGATTCAAGCCACCGAGGATGTTCTCCTTTAAAAAGATTGATAGATTTGATAGTAGTGTTGAAAATCACGATGAATCAAGATAGATTAGACAGAGACAATATCCCACCGGCATAGGGGTCAAGAATTAGAAATTACAGATTTAAGGCAATAGCACAAGAACCAAAAGAAACATAAGAACTTTTTTACACTTTGATTGTTTAAGGTCTGGACTGCAAGGTGTGAGAGTATGATGGGGAAATTTCAACCACAGCTTCCCAAAGGGAATTGAGCTAATGCTTTGAAAGAAAATAAGTTACAGGATTATAGGAAAAGGATGGTGGGAGAGGGGGTATTGGCGGGTTTGGGGAGGAGTTGGGAAGTGGGACTACCTGAGATGCTTCTACAGAGTCTCTGAGTGATTATGACAGGCTGAATAGTACTCTGTTGTACTGTAAGCTGTCTCTGATTCTATACAAATTCAGCAAGGACATTCTGTACAGGTTTCTTCCAATGCCCTGCATAAATTACCCTGGAAAGTTGACAGAAATCCCAGAAAAAAAATGACAATATGAAATATTCCCGTTGTTACTCAAAAGTTTCTCTGATCGTTTCCTGAGGATATGAAAAGACAATGATGGAACTGCTATGGAAATTGTCCTCCAAAATATCATTAAAAGGTAAAAGGAACTAACCACAAAACCATGTAGAAGAATTAGAATAAATGACAAAAGCTTGGTTGGGAACAGTTAAGCAAGTTTTAAAGGTTGAGAGAGTAATGACAAGGAGGAAGTTTTCAAGAGGACCATGCCAGAGGATAAAGGAAAACAATTAATGCATCACCTATTGGTGGTGGTAAAGATGGAATGCATAAGTTTCAGTTGTACTCATTTACACCCAGCGAAGAAATCCTTAATTTTAAAACTATGCTAAAATTCCTTGACATCTCTATCTTGGTGATCTCCTCCTGTTCTACACTCTCCAATACATCTGTACTCCACTAATATTGGTTCCAGAGGATTCCTGCCTTGAATACCTCTACTTCTGTTGCTCACCATGGCTTTAAGCTCTGGAGTTTTTAGCTATAAATAACTTGTCTTGCGTCTGTTCAAACAGTGCTCTTTGCTCAAACTTCTGGTATCCAGAGTTGATATTCCCTTCAGGATTAGGTGTCAAACTTTGATTATTCACCTGCTTAGCATTTTAGGTTTAAATATTCTATATAAGTACAGGTCAATGTTGTTATACCGTATAAAGACTGGATTCCTTCAATATCATCAAGAGTAAGCTGAAATGGATTCACAAAAGAGTAGGTGGGAAACATCACAGCGCCTCGGATTTCAGAATGTCCAAGTCCCAAGGAGTGTCCAAATTCATGGGTGGCAACTATCTCCAAGTTGATTCCTGAAAAAACAACATTGAAACATTGTGTTCAAGGCCGGTTATACTAAAGTTTATTAAGTACAATTTCTTTCATTACTTCTAAATAACTTTACTTAGGTCTTTTACAACAACAGAAATTAAAAGTGAGAGGAGAAAGATTTATAAAGGACTGTGGGGTAACTTCTTTTTTTAACAGAGGGTGGTTCAAGTGTAGAATAAAGGAGGAAGTGGTGGATGCTGGTACAACTAGAATGCTTAAAAGACGTTTGGATAAGTTCATGTATAGGAAAGGTTTGGAGGGGTATGGGAGAAATGCAGGCAAGTGGGGCTAGTTTAGTTTGAGAAGACTCTACAACAGAAATTGCTCGAGACACTCAGCAGGGCTGGCAGCATCTGTGGAGAGAGAAATAGTTAATATGAAGTGCTGCAACCCTTCTTCAGAAACAAGGGCTCTTCTGCTGCCAGCCCTGCTGAGTTTCTCCAGTCATTTCTGTTTTCTTTTCAGATTTCTAGGGTCCATAGTTCTTTGTTTTATTTTGTGTCAATTATGTACGTTGCTGTTGAAATTGATTCTAAAGTTACAGATAAATAAATATATAGCGAGGGTTTATTTTGTTCATTCATGGTGTGTGGGCATCTCTGGCTGAGGCAGCATTTATTGCCTACCCTTAATCGCCCAGAGAGCAGCTAAGAGTCAGACACATTGCTGTGGGTCTGGAGTCACATGTGGGCCAGACCAGGTAAGGATGGCAGTTTCCTTCCCTAAAGGACATTATTGAACCTGATTGGAGTTTTATGACAATTAACAATGGTTCCATTTGGCCTGATATTTTTTAAATTTCAGAATTTTGTTGATTTCAAATTTCACCATGGTGGGATTTGAACCCAATCCTCCACAATATTAGCCTGTGGTTCTGGCCTATCAGTGCAAAGACAATATAACTGCACAACCACCTTCTCCAAAGAGATTCCTGCTTTCATCAAAATGTTTCTTATAGGTCACAGATTTAGATTGCCTCAAAGTGTTTCTGTTACAAATGGAACCTTAAATGATCACAAGAATGAAAATAAGTAAATGATTTATTCGATTTCCAGTAGAACACATGTTGTGCTGGAAATCAAGTAAGTCAAATATATTGGGTTGGTCAGTGGTTTCTACTGCTGCTGCATCGGGCTCGAGACCCGGGTTCAATTCCAGCCTTGGGTGACTGTCTGTGTGGAGTTTGCACATTCTCCCCTTGTCTGTGTGGGTTTTCTCCCACAGATCAAAGATGTATCGTTTAGGTAGATTGGCCATTCTAAATTGCCCCTAATGTCCAGGTGTGTATGGGCTAGGTGGATTAGCCAATGGAAATGCAGGGTTACAAGGATTGGATAGGAGGAGTGGTCTGGATGAGATGCTCTTTGGAGGGCTGAATGGCCTGCTTCCACACCGCATGGATTCTATGATACTGGAAAATTAATCAATATACAATAAGATTAAATTATCAGCTCCTTAACTTTGAATATAGAATCTCAAGCAATTAATTTAATGCACTCATATTTTTCTAGCTGTTATGCACAGAGTGAATTGGCAATGCCTGAGAGTAAACACAGAACAGTACAGCTCAGGAACAGGCCCTTCAGCCCACCATGTCTGTGCCAACCATGATACCATTCTAAACTAATCCTACCTGCCTACACAGGCTCCATATCCTTCAATTCCTTGCTGGGTCATGTGACTGTCTAAATGCCTATTAAAGTTGTTAATATATCGGCTTCTATCACCTCCCCAGCAGTGTTTTCCACCCACTGTGTGAAAAAAAACTTGCCTTGCACACCTCCTTTAAACTTTACCCATTGCACTTTAAACCTATGTCCCTTTGTATGTGGGGGACAAAAAAAGAATATGACTATCCAGTCTATCTATGCCTCTGGTAATTTTATATATTTCTATCAGGTTGCTCCTCAGTTGCCCTCAGCTCTTGCAAAAGCAATTCAAATCTGTCCAAACCCTCCTTACAGATAATACACTCTGATCTTGGCAACATCCTGGTAAACCTCTTTTGCACCCTCTCCAAAGCCTTCCTTTCCCTCATTTAGTGTAGTGACCAGAACTGCACATAATAGTCCAAATGTGGCCTACCTAAAGTCTTATACAGTGCCATATGTCTTCTTTACCACCTCCAGGGAGCTATGGACTTGGACCCCAAGATCTCTCCCAGTGCTCCTAAGCGTCCTGCCATTTACTGTACATTTTCCTCAAGCATTTGATCTCCCAAAATGCATCACCTTAAACTGGTCTGGATTAAACTCCATCTGCTATTTCTCTGTCAACTTTCCATAAGATCTATACCCTGTAGTATCCTCCAATAACCTTCCTCATTATCTACAACTCCACCAAATTTCTTACCATCTGCAAACAGACCATTAATGTTTTCTTCCCAATTATTTAGATGAATTACAAACACCAGAGGTCCCAGCATTGATCCTTGTGGAACACTGGTCATAGACCTCCAGTCAGAAAAGCTCCTCCACAACTTCCCTCTGACTTCTATGACCAATCCAAATTTGTAAGCAACTTAACAAGTTACCTAGGACCTTGGCAGAATAATGGCTTTCAGCAGTTGTGCCTAATGTGGAGTATGCCTGGATGAAGCAGGTGTATCTGTTGTAAAACAAGAATGATTGGGGCTCACAGTGCCATTTCCCAATGGAGAAATGTAGCAAATTATCAAAGGATTATGTATTAATTTAATTTTCTTCCTCAGCTACTTTAGGTCAAAATTTCTCCGAGGGACTAGCATTGAAGGTACTTCAGTGAATGAAATATGTTTTTTATTCTTCAGTGTCAGTCCATGCTCTGCTGAATGAAGGGAGTTGTACAATTACTCTGGGTGTGGCAACTGAGAGTGTGTGAAAGCATCCATAGTATAGTGAGGTTAGATCACATGGATCTGAAATCTTGGCTGGTAGGGTTTCAAGTGAGATGTCCTCTCTTATCATCTTCATGTCTATTCTGTGCTCGTATCTATTCACTAATAAGAGTGTAGATGCCACATTACTACATAACGGAATAGATAAGAAACATGGGCAATTCAAGCTGAAGAGACTACAATTAATGGTAAACCATGAGGCCAACCCAATGCGGCAAACCCTGAAATGGACAAAATACCTAAAGTAGACCTCAGAGGTGGCAGTGGCTGGTCAGCAATGGATTTCAAGTTTGATATGACATTGAATTGTGGCATTGGAAAGCCTGTATTGAGGCTGGAAAAAGTGTAAGAGAAAGCCTAGAGCAGAGTACGCAGTCTGCATAGGAAGAAACATTCACGCGCAGCAAGGCAAGTATCACCGAAACAAACGTACTTATAGATTTGAGAAGAAATTAGCACTCAGGAAATGGATTGACGGCAAATGTGTAAAGAAGCAAGGCACGTTCGAGGAACATGGGAACAGAAATAGACCATTCATTGCCTTGAGCCTATCCCACCATTCAATAAGGTCATGGCTGAAAGAGTCATAGCCATAGGGCTGTACAGCTTGGAAACAGACCCCTTGGTCCAACTTGTCCATGCTGACCAGATATCCTAAATAAATCTAGTCCTGTTTGTCAGCATTTTGTCCATATTCCTCTAAACCCTTCCTATTTATAAACCCATCCAGATGCCTTTTAAATGTTGTAATCGTACCAGGCTCCACCACTTCCTCTGGCAGCTGTCTGTGGCCTAACTTCATTTACTTGTCTTTGGCCCATTTTCCTAATACCTTTGCTTAACAAAAACTTATCTATCTCAGATTTAAAATTAACAACTGATCCAGCATGCACTGCCATTTGTGAAAGAGAGCTCCAAACCTCTCCCACTCTTTGTGTGTAGAAGAGCTTCCTAAAATCTCGCCTGAACATTGTGGCCCTAGTATTTAAATGATACCACTAGTTCTAGAATCTTCTTCCAGTGGAAATAGTTTATCTTTATCTACCCTGTCTTCTTCCTGTTAATATCTTGACAACTTTGATCAGATCACCGCTTAACCTTATAAATTCGAGAGAAAACAGGCCTAATTGTCTGATCTCACCTCACATCTTAACTCCTGAAGCCCAGGTATCATTCTTGTAAACCTACATTGTACTCCCTCCAAGACCAATATATCATTCCCAAGGTGTGGTGCCAAAATCTGCTCATAGTAGTGCCTACTCAGGGTTTAGTATAGCTGTAGCATAATTTCTGCACCCTGTACTTCAGCCATCAAGATATAAAGGCCCACATTCCATTAGCTTTCCTGACAATTTCCTGCATCTGTTCATGACAGGTTAAAGATCTATTCACCTGAGCACACCCGCCCACCCTTCCCCCCACAAAAATCTCTTTGGACATCCATTGTATTCATACCATCATACCATCTAGAAAGTACCCAGATCTATCCATTCTAGGTCCAAAATAGTTAATCTCACACTTGCTTATATGAAAATCCACCTGCCACAGTTTTGCCAATTCACCCAGTCTATCAATGTCCCTTTGTAATTTTATGCCACCAAACTATGAATGAACTCCACAGGAGTGAACACAAGTCAGATTTATAGAATTGTGAAAACAAAGAAAGAAACAAGATTAATGCTGGTTCATAAAAAATACTTAAACAGATAAAGAGTACAGATAAGGTACTTCCCCTCGTTGGGCAGTCTAGAAAGATGGACACAATATAAAAATTAAGGAAGATGTCTCTTAGGTTTGAGATGAGGAGAATTTGTTTTACTCAGTGGACTGTGAACCTTTGGAATTCTCTACCACAGGGGCCTGTGGAAGCTTAGTCTTTCAGTATGTTTAATGTAGACATTGATAGCTTGCTGATTACCAGTGGTGCACATGTTCATAGGGGTGGGGTGGGTAAAAGATATTCATGTGTTCAATCAGCCATGATTCTATTGAATGATGGGACAGGCTGGATGGGTTGCATGGCCTATTCCAGTTCCTATATTTCCTCTGTTCATAAAACCACAAAAGTGCATCAATGGCCACATCCTGCAAGTGAATGTATAAATTTTGTCTGGGCACATGTCCGAAGCAGATTTTTGCTTGGATGGGTCATTGCTGTTCCTGCTGCTTGCACAAGGAATTTACAAGCTGCACAAGCCAGAATCCTGAACTCCAGGCTCTATGCTCGAA
>JAHRHZ010000009.1:1865968-1876940 GCA_024137785.1 Ginglymostoma cirratum
CCTGAACTCCAGGCTCTATGCTCGAATTCACAAGCTGCACAAGCCAGCATCCTGAACTCCAGGCTCTATGCTCGAATCTATATTTCTGCTGCACTGAATTCTCCAAGCTGATTGTTAACACATTTTTCTTTAAATTCACTAGCCACGTAATTGAGCAACTTAAAGGTTAATGTTTGGGAAATGTGATCCCAGTGCAGAGCCTGGCCAACAAGAGAACAGACTGTGACAGTTTACCAACTCGAAAATCAAGTGTTACACATGTAATTTCCTGATACAGTATTCAAATACAAGTTTCCAGCTCACACAATCTGAGGATATTTGTTGCTTAAGCATAATTCCATGGTCGTCATCAATATGTCATCATTCAATATGATTATCCCATTATCTAATGTTTCAAACCCATTCTCGTAGCAATCAACAATATTGTGACCCTCAGCTGCCTCAAACAAAACCCTCTAAGATAATTGAATACCAGCAGCAGCTGCTTACCATGATCAAAACTGCAGCGACTTGGCTCATCGTGTTTCAAGTAAGAATGAAAAACATTTACCCTCACTTCCTGTTACCCAGTTCTCTTCTTCATCAAAATGAGCATCTCCTTGAATGCCTGGTCCAGGACCAAAGGCATGAGCCAGAACCCCACCTTCTCCATCAAAACGAGCTCCATCACCATGCTCTAGCAAAAGGTATTGAACAGATATGTTAGTAAAGGATCACTTGTAGCTAAGGAAGAAAATAGATCTGTATTTGTTCGAAGAATGACAGAAAACAAAAGGATGCTGGTAAAAACAATTGACTAATCAGATAAACCTAATTTTTCCATCACATTTATTTTATTATCTAAAATTTAATTTACCAGCTCCAGCTGGGATTTGAACATAGGACCTAAATTTTTTTCTGCTGGCATGGGGCCCCTGTCACCTTGCCATAAATCAGGAAGGAGTTTGTTTCTGCCTACAACAATTCAACAGCTGTTGAGTTGTTCATTAATTTGAGGCATGTCTTTTTCGTCATTCCAATTGGAAATCCTGCCTCCAAGAGAAGCCCATCAATCAAATGACCTGCATTGTTCTGGTGCTGGGGATACTATCAGGTGTGTTGCGTACTGTTTATACTACACCAGTCCCAGTGGAGCCAGTCCGCAATGAGGCCCAGACTGAGAGATAAATCCCAGGTCACGCCGGCACCTTTCTGGCAGGATGCATAGCTTCAAGGGAAGTGTTGGGAAGGTACAGCAGATTTAAAAAAGGAGTCACATCCTCTTGTCCAGTGGCCATCAGAACTACTAACCTCATCCTGCCCCCTTGACCTGTCCGTCCTGCCGGGACTGACCTATCTCCTCCCTACCCCCCTACCTACACTCACCTTTACTGGCTCCATCCCCGCCTCTTCGACTTGTCTGCCTCCTCTCCACCTATCCTCTCCTCTATCCATCCTCTATCCGCCTCCCCCTCTCTCCATATTTCTTTCAGAACCCTCTTCCCCTCCCCCATTTCTGATGAAGGGTCTAGGCCCGAAATGTCAAGCTTTCCTGCTCCTATGATGCTGCTTGGCCTGCTGTGTTCATCCAGCCCCACACCTTGTTATCCCAGAACTCCAGGTCCTATGTGATGTTCTGAAAAATTGGTGTTTGAGGGAGGAGGTCCTTAAGTGGGCATTAATTGACAAATTAAAGGTAACATTGGCACAGGAGTGATCACACAGACTGCAGTTGCTTTGCTGCTGTGGTATCCAATCAGCCTGCCAACAAACCCACAGGGTCAGGGGGTGCTGGGAGAGAGGGGATGGAGGGGCTGTAGCTTATTGAACCATGTTTTGAAATTCCTTATACGATAGCATCATCAATAATACTTAATAGCACACCTATCTATTTGGTTACAGTATTGATTGGTCTCCTGAGTAACTCCAGGATTTTCTGTACAATATGTCAGAGTTCCAGCATTTGCAGTTGTTAGTTTCAACTTTATTTGAACATACCTCCAGCAACAAAGATGATTTCAATATCTGACAATGTTTCTATCTTTGTAAATGATAAGTTAGTAACATTACTCCAATGTTGGAAAGCTCGCTTCATAATTTCATCCACAGTGGGCCTTAGCAATTTATCCGTATATTGGAGTACTCTGTGGGAAGATAAAGTCAAACATATCACTATTGTTTAATCATATTGAAAAGGTTAAGTTGATTGCATGTTTCAGACATCAATGTTTGTTCTTCTGAAAGTAAGGCATGCCACCTGCTCCAGTCACTACGACATAGAGTCATAGAGCTGTACAGCACAGAAACAGACCCTTTGGTCCAACTCGTCCATGCCAATCAGATATCTTAAATTAATCTAGTCCCATTTGCCAGTATTTGGCCCATATCCCTCTAATCCCTTCCTATTCACATACCCATCCAAATGCCTTTTACATGCTGTAATTGTACCAGCCTCCACCACTTCCTCTGGCATCTTATTGCGTACAGGCACCACCCTCTGCATGAAAATGCTGCCCCTTAGCTCCCTTTTAAATCTTTCCTCTCCCACCTTAAACCTATGACCTCTAGTTTTGGACTCTCCCGCCCCAGGGAAGAAACCTTGGCTCTTCACCCTATCCATGCCCCACATGACTTTATAAACCTCTATAAGGTCACCCCATCAGCCTCTAATGCTCCAGCCTAAACAATTCCAGCCTATTCAGCCTCTCCCTGTAGCTCAAACCCTCCAACCCTGGCAACATCCTTGTAAATCTTTTCTGAACTCTTTCAAGTTTCACAACATCCTTCCTGTACCAGGGACTGCAGACCGGAACTGCATGCAGTATTCCAAAAGTGGCCTAACCAACGTCCTGTACAGCAGCAAGATGATCTCCCAACTCAGTGCACTGACCAATAAAGACAAGACCTTCTTCACTGCCCTGTCTACCTGCGACTCCACTTTTAATGAACTATGAGCCAGCACTCCGAGGTCTCTCGATCAGCAACACTCCCCAGGACCTTACCTTTGTGTGTCAGTCTTCACAATGTAGGGCACAAATAACTTGCTAGTAATTGATGACAAAGTGATTCTGATAGGTGACACGATCATTAACAGGAAAGAGGTAGAATTGGGAAAGCTAATGGAGCTAAAGGTAGACAAATCTCCTGGCCCCGATGGAATGCCTCCCAGGGTATTGAAAGAGATGGCGGGAGTAAAAACAAATGTACTTTTGGTAGTTTTCCAAAATTTGCTGGACTCTGGGGCAGTTCCAGCAGATTGGAAAACGGCCAATGTGACACCACTGTTCAAAAAAGGAGGTGGACAAAAGATGGGGAATTATAGACTGGATATCTTAACTTTTGTACTGGAGAAAATGCTTAAGTCTATCATCAAGGAAGAAATAGTAAGACATCAAGATAGAAATTGGCCCATTGGGCAGACACAGCATGGGTTCAAGAGAGGCAGGTCATGCTTGACTAATTTGCTGGATTTCTACAAAGACATAGTGTACGCGGTGGACAACGGGGATCCAGTAGATGTGGTGTATCTGAATTTCCAAAAGGCTTTCGACAAGGTGCTGCACATAAGGCTGCTGCTTAAGATAAAGGTGCGCAGCGTTATGGGTAATGTATTAGCATGGATCGAGGATTGGTGAACTAACAGGAAGCAAAGAGTGGGGATAAATGATTGCTTTTCTGGTTGGAGAACAGTGATTAGTGCTGTGCCTCAGGGATCAGTGCTGGAACCACAATTATTTATAATTTACGTAGATGATTTGGAGTTGGGGACCATGTGTAGTGTGTCAAAGTTTTGGATGACACTAAGATGACTGGTAGAGCAATGTGAGCAGAAGACTCTGAGGGTTTGCAGTGGGATATAGGTAGTTTAAGTGACTGGGTGAAGGTCTGGCAGATGCCGGTCCAGGCGATATGTTGTAACCGCATGATTGTGGAGCTGGTGGACCCCACTGTGTTCAGAGTGACCACATCTGTAGCAAGTAAAGAAGGGTCCTGACCCAAAACGTCAGCTTTCCTGCTCCTCTAATGCTGCCTGGCCTGCTGCATTCCTCCAGCTCCACACTGTACTATCTCTGTAGCAAATGTTGGTTGCTTGAAGAACTCTGGCTCTGTGGATAAGCTGGAATCTGAGATTTGAACACTAAGACACATCAGGGAGGGGGAGAGTTACCTGGACACTGTGTTCCAGGAGGCAGTCATACTCCTTATATTAACGACCCCGATTTCAGTCAATGGTCAGGGACAGGAGGGTGTGACTACGAGTCCGGCTGGTAAAGGGATCCAGGAGGTAGTGCTCAAAGACCCTCAGCCCTTAAACACCCCCAGGCTGAAGATTCTTCACTCCATCTGTGGACAGAGCAGGGGCAATGGGGAGAATGAGCAAACTGACCATAGCACTGTGGTACAGGGAGTCATTGAAGAGGGGGGGAGAAAAGAGAAATATAGTTATAATTGAGGGATAGTATAGACAGGGGAATAGACACTGTTTTCTGTGGCTAGGACTGAGAATCCCAAAGGCTGTACTGACTGCCAGGTGCTTGGGTTCATGAGCTTGGCTGCAGAGGAGCTGGGAGTGGGAAGGGAAAGATCCAGGTGTCACGATCCACAGAGGAGCCAACAATATAGGTTGAAAGAGAAAAAAAGCCCTAATGAGGGAATATGAGCAGCTAGGAGCTACATTTTAAAAAAAGCAGAACCAGAAAGGTAGTAATCTCTGGAATACTACCTGTGCCAACAGCTGACAAGATTAAAGAGGTAAGTGCATTGGTGTGGGAGAAACGGGTTCAAGTTCGTGGAACATTGGCACCAGTACTGGGGAAGGAGGGAGCTGTTCCACTGAGACAGGAGTCCTGGCAAATCACATAACTCTGGCTGCAGCTATGTCCTTACTAACTAGAGGGGAGGGAAGCAAAAGAGAGGAAATTATCGACCAATCATTGGTAAGATTTTCAAACCCATTAGTAAGGATGAGATTACAAACTACTTGGAAGTAGATGGTAAAACAGGGCAGAAACAGCATGATTTTGTCAAGGGGAAGGTCATGCCTGACAATTTGATTGGAATTCTTTGAGAAGGTAACGAGCAAGTTAGACAAAGGAGAGCCGGAGGATATGATGTGTTTGGATTTCCAGAAGGCCTTTGACAAGGTTCCATACAGGAGGCTGCTAAATAAGGTAAGAGCCCATGGTGTTAGGTGTAAGGTACTGGCATGGATGGAGGATTGGCTGACTAGCAGAAGGCAGAGAGTAGGGATAAAGGGGTCTTTTTCAGAATTGCAGCTGGAGTCCGTGGGGGTCCCTACTGGGACCACAACCATTCACATGATACATAAACGATCTGAACAAAGGAACTGAGGAAATTGTTGCTACATTTGCAGATGGCACAAAGATAGGTGGAGGGGCAGGTAGTATTAAGGAAGCGGGGAGGCTGCAGAAGGACTTGGGTATATGAGTGGGCATAGAAGTGGCATATTGACTAGAATGTGGGGAATCTTGAGATTTTGTACTTTTGTGGGAGTTGGAGAGGGTCCAGAGGGGGTTTGACAAGAATGATCCCAGGGATGTAGGGCTTGTCATATAAGGAGTGGTTGAGGACCTTGGATCTGTAATCCATGAAGTTTAGAAAGTTGAGGAGGGATAGCATTGAAATTATAGATTACTAAGAGGCCTATATAAGGCCTCACACAAGGCCCTATAACCTGTGATTACCTTACTAATTAAAAATCTGTCTATCTCAACTTAACCATGAGTCTCAACAGCCCTCTATGGAGAAGAATTGCAGATTCACTACCCTGTGAGATTAAAAAAAATCCTCCTCATCTCCATTTTAAATGTACAATACCTTTCTCTGGGATTGTGCCCTCTGGTCCTAGACTCTCTCACAAGGAAAAACAATGGCTCCACATCAAATCCCCTGTCAAATCCCCTAAGAATCTTGTATTTTTCAATAAAGTTGCTTCTCATTCTTCTATATTCCAATGAGTACAGGGCCAATCTACTTAGCCTCACCTCATTAGACAATCCCTCCATACCTAGAATTAGCCTAAGGAACATTTTCTGAGCTGCCTCTAATGCCAGTATATCTTCTCTTGGATAAGGGACAAAGAACAATGAACAATACACCACAGGAACAGCCTCTTTGGCCCTCTAAGCCTGCACCATCACATTTTGCCCTCCCACGGTAAAACTGTCTTCACTTACAGGATCTACATCCCTCTGTTCCCTTCCTATTCGTGTATTCACCCAGGCGCTCCTTGGATGCTGCTATCATGTCTGCTTCCATCACCTCCTCTGGCAGCATGTTCCAGGGACTCACTACCCTTTGTGTGAGAAACGTGCCTCACTCATCTCTTTTAAGTCTTCCCCCCTTCACACCTTGAACCTGTGTCTCCCAGTAATTGACCCCTCCACCTGGGAAAAAGCCTCATGCTTTACACTCTATCCATGCCATTCACAATCTCATAAACTTCTATCAGGTCACCGCACTCAATCTCCTGCGTTCCAGTGAAAACAAATCCAGTCTATCCAATCTTTCTTCATAAGATCCCCCACACCAAGCAACATCCTGGTAAACCTTTTCTGTCCCCTCTCCAAAGCATCTACATCCTTCTGGTAGAGTGGTGGCCAGATCTGTATGCAATATTCCAAATGTGGCCTAACTAAAGTTCTGTGAAGCTACAGCATAACTCATCTATCCTTATACTCAATGTCCCCTCCAATGAAGGCAAGCATGCCATAGGCCTGTTTTACTGCCTTACCTACCTGCGCTGCCACCTTCAGTGATCTGTGGACCTGCACACCCAGATCCCTCTGCATATCAATATTCCTAAGGGTTCTGCCATTCACTGTATAATTTCCACCTTTACTTGATTTCCCAAAATGTATCACTTGTCCAGATTAAACTCCACCTGCCATTTTTCTGCCCATGCCTCCAACTGACCTACATCTGCTGTATCCTCTGACAATCCTCCTAACTATCCATAACTCCACCAATCTTTGTATCATCTGCAAAGTTACTAATTAGACCAGCCATGTTTTCCTTCCAATCATTTATGTAGATCACAGACAGCAGAGGTCCCAGCACTGAACCCTGTGGAACACCACTAGTCACAACCGTCCATTCTGAAAAGCATCCTTCCACCATTACTCTCTGTCTCCTATGACTAAGCCAGTTCTGTATACATCTTGCCAGCTCACTCCAATGCCATATGACATCACCTTTTGTACCAGCCTGCCATGAGGGACCTTGTCAAAGGCTTTGCTGAAGCCCAAGTAAACAACATCAACCGCTTTTCCTGCATCAAGCATCTTCACCACCTCCTCAAAAAACTCAGGCAAGTTAGTGAGGCATGAACTCCCCCACACAACACCATGCTGTCTCTCGCTAATATGTCCATTTGCTTCCAAATGCGTATGGATTTTGTCTCTGAGAATCGTTTCCAATAATTTCCATGCCACCAACATGAGACTCACAGGCCTGTAATTTCCAGGATTATCCCTGCTACCCTTCTTAAACAATGGGACAACATTTGCTAGTCTCCAGTCCTCTGGGACCTCATCTGTGGCCAAAAAGGACACAAAGATGTCTGTCAATGCTTCAGCAATTTATTCTCTTTCCTCCCTCAATATTTTGGGATGGATTCCATCAGGACTCGGGGACTAATCTACCCTAATACTTTTTAAGATGGACAACACTTCTACCATTTTAAAACAACTTGGCTAAGAAACCCGACACTCCCTCACCTGAGATCATCCTCCGCCAATTCCTTCTTTTTGGTGAATACCGACACAAGGTATATGTTTAGGACCTCACCTACCTGTTCTGGCTCTACACAGTTTCTCTCCTTTGTCCCTGTGTGGGTAAATCCTTTCCCTAGTTATCCACTTGCTTTTTGTACACGTATAAAAAATCCTCCAGATTCTCCTTAATCCCGTTTGCAATGACGTTTCATGACCCCTTAACCTTTCTAATTCCTTGTTTAAGTTCTTTTCTATTTTCCTATATTCTTCAAGGGCTCTGTCAGTTGCCATCCTCCTAGACCTCACGTACATTTCCTTTTCCTTTCTGACCAAGGTCATAACATCCCAGGTCATCCAGGGTTCATGTAACTTGCCCACACCTATCCTACATTCTCACAGGAATGTGCTGCTCCTGAACTCTTATCAAGCTGAAACTGTCCGTGGTATCCCAGCTGTGCACTAACCCATGCCTTGTACAATTTTAGCAAGACCTCCATTTTATACTCCATTCCCTTTGAAATAAAGGCCAATGTTTTTAATTTATTCTTTTTTTTAATTCCACTGCTGTATAGTGCTGGGGCATGGAGGCAGGTCTTGTTCTGTGCTCAGTCTGCAGTAAGCTGTCACCTCTTTCATGTTGGGTTCAGCTGCCTGCCTTCCCAGGACCCCTGTCAGTGCAAAATTACTTTCTGAATTTCTGGTGCATGTTTTCTTGGTGGCTTTGCAAAAATAGTGAAACCATGTCCCTGTGTTCTTGATCCAGGAATAAAAATCAGAGCCATAATTCTAGATCACAAGAATCTTGCTCAAGTGAAGTTTGTAAGCACTAGGTGTCACATGTCGCACCCAAACATGTGATTTAACACTGAGCAGAACTGACACACAATCAGCTAGTGTTGATATATTTAATAAGCTGCATCTTTTGTGCTTGATGCACATCCATTTCAGACTAAACATTGATGGATGTTAATGAATGAAAAGGGCATGTCATATAAGCAAGATCTATACCTGTAGGTGAGATCAGTTCTGGCAAAAGTAGGCATTCCAGGCAAAAAACTGAAGTTACTTATATTAGTTACTCCGCAACGAGGTTGTCTTTTTGGATCTGTTCCTCCAGTAACCATGCTTTCAGGTATTAGAAGTTTCCATGGTACCTAGAGGTAAGACATGGATTTATTTTCATGTGACACTATTTCATTTCTGAGCTGTTATAATCATTTTATTATTGCTTGCAATTATTAGCTGAAGTATGAATATTGTTGCCTTGGATTAGCATTTGGACAGTTGCAAAATCTATGTCACCAATTTTAACTCTTAACTCATTTGCAAAAGCCAACACCTAGGTCAAATTATCCAACCCTGCAACCTGACTTCTAGATGCTTACGTTTTGGCCTCAGTTAAAGTACGGAAATCAGATTGTTTCTCAAACTCAATAAGACCATAAAACCATATGAGGAGGTGCAGAAGTTGGCCATTCAGCCCATCGGCACTGTTGCGCCATTCAATTAAATCGTAAGTGACCTGATAATCCTCAACTCCATTTTCCTGCCTTTTCACCATAACCTATGATTCCCTTTCTGATTAAAAATCGACCTCAGTCTTGAATATACAGAATGACCCAACATCAGTGAAAATAGTCTGAATGTCATCCTTCCACACTTTAAGACTTCTATGATTCTGTAAAGAATTCCACAGAAGGAAAAAAGTTCCTCCTTATCTCTGTCCTAACTGGGTGTATAGGATGGGCTGCAGGGCTAAAATTCTTAATAATATTTCAACAGCCGCATGACCTTGAATGAGTCCTGTGAACATTCCTGTCGAGTGGAAGATGGCTTGTTTTCGGGATTTGTTTTTCTCTACTTGCTGTTTGTTACACTGTATATGGGAGTTGAATTCCAAGTGGGTGGACGTTACCTCAGACTGGGATTGTGAACAGTGCCAGTGACAAACCTAAACCTCCAGACCAGCTGTCAATCGAGGGGTCCCCGACGCACAGCAGGGCGTGAGGCTCATTGCTTTCTTTTCCTTCCTTTTGCATCTTGTTTTATTACTTAATAGAGGTTCATATTTCAGTCTTGCTTTCCTTTCTTTTCCCTTTTAATTATCACTTAATACATGTTTATATTTAAACAAATTATTGAGTCTTTTCTTACCTACACGTAAATGAATCTGAAAAGAACCGCTTGGATACACCCTGTGACCCAAGACACTGAGCAACTCCTTACACTGAGCTTCAGCTGCCTGCTCATAGACTGCCTCACAAGGGGAAAGAATCTCGCTTCCCTGTCAAGCCCCTAAGAATCTTGAGTGTTTCAATAAGGTTGCCTCTATTCTTCCAAACACCAATGAGTACAGGCCCAATCTGCTCAACATTTCCTCATAAGGCAATCCTTCCATGCCTGGGATCAACCTAATGAGCCTTCTTGGGACTGTCTCTAATGCGACCTTCCCTTAGATAAGGCACACCAAACCTGTTTGCATTATTCCAGGTGTGGTCTAACTGATGCCTTGAATACTTTCAGCAGGACATCCCTATCTTTATAGTTCACGTTCCCTTTGGAAAAATAGAACCCTCTAAAACAATGTCTACTGATTCAAGTGTGGTTCACTTGGTGATATTCTTGTCTCTGATTCAAAAGTCCCACATTCAAGCTTCATCCCAGGGTTTCAAGATCAATGCTAACACTGCAGTATATTAGTGAGGGACTGCTGTACTGTCAAGGCACTGTCTTTCAGATGAAATTTTAATTGAAGGCTCCAGCTGCTTGTCACAACAATAGTGTGCTGCAGTATTTCTGGGAACCTCTGGGAACTTGTAGAAACAATTCCTAGAGTTAAATAAATATTTGGGAGAGTCTCTGAGGTCATCATGATTGTAAGTGAAGAAGGGAACCCAATCCACAAGAAATTCAATTAAAAAATTGTACGTTTTCACCTCTGGCTTCACTTCTCAATACAAGATTTCACTGGCGTACTGCCATGGATGACAAGTAAAGTCATTTAAATGTCAAAATGACACAATTGAACCTTGAAATAAAACATTAATAAGTCCCTTCTCTGCCTGAAGCAGACTATTCCAGTACTGCTGGAAGCCTCATACTTAAAATAGTGGTAATGCGTAGAGGATTACCCAGAATACTTAAATGACATCAGAGATAGTAGGAACTGCAGATGCTGGAGAATCCGAGATAACAAGGTGTCGAGCTGGATGAACACAGCAGGCCAAGCAGCATCAGGGGAGCAGGAAAGCTGACGT
>JAHRHZ010000009.1:1881940-1904170 GCA_024137785.1 Ginglymostoma cirratum
CCATTTCTGAAGAAGGGTCGAGACCCGAAACATCAGCTTTCCTGCTCCTCTGATGCTGCTTGGCCTGCTGTGTTCATCCAGCTCTACACCTTGTTATCTGAGATAGACAGGGACTTTATTTCAAACCTAAAAATGGACTTAGATATGTAAATATCAATAAAGAACTGATGACTTAAATACCTGTTCAAAAATGAACCGCTAGGGACTGAATTTGGACAATCTTCTGTTCTATGTGACGTACCCCACTAGAGCAATGAATTCTCTAGCATTTTGAATTTTTGTCTGACTGTCACACATTTCTGAAACACTTGATCTTAAAATCATTACATAACAATTGAAGTTACTGGAAGATAGTTGAAAGAAAAGAACTGTGAAGAATTGGCCCCTTTCCACGCAAACATCTGGATCAGAAAGACTTAAATGTTTAATGACTCTGCCTGTTAGGACTCCATTAAAATAATTTGAGTACATTTATGAATTTTTGCTTGGAATTTGTCCATGAAGAACACATACAAGAAATACATCGCTCTATTTCCCACACAGCAGCTTAGGATGTATTACTGTTATTGGCTATCACCTAACAATATGCAAACACAGGGGAACAGAAACAAAATTAAGCAAAAATTAAATTTAAAATTAACAATTTGAGTTGAAGAAGGATGAAAAGTAAACTAATTGGTGGAATTTAACCAGAAATGAAGTAGAGTTCAATTTTGGCGAGTTTCAGGAGGGTTTCTCCCCTTGAGGTTTCGTAAATGTTCACAGTGTAGGAAAAATTTACCCTATTACCTGCACACCTTTGGCACCCTACTAGCTGTAGTCTCCCGATAACCACAGGCGTGAGCATTGATCACTGCAGGGCTTCCTGGGATTATGGACACCGGGGTCACTTTTGGAGCTGGACCATGCACCTGCTTCAGTGCTGGCAGTCATCAGCTGCTCCACATGCTTCCTGTACGTTCCTCCACAGCAGTATCAGACTGAGAGGAATTAGTGCTGTTCTTTGCTGAAGGGACCTAGAGGCCGAGATGGATGTGGGTTGAACACGAACATCTAAGTGCCTGGGGCCCAAGATGGAGGGCAATCTGATGAACTGGAGTTGCTACGTTACTGCTCTGACCTTTTTATTTGAGAATAGGCTCAGCAGGTGAAAAATGGAAAACTGTATATCAATGAGTTGAGATAATAATAATAATGATGTGGGGGTAATGTATGCCAATGTTAAGCAAATCTCACATAACACACCCAACTTTTTCACCAATGGCTGGAAAGTGCAGCCCAACCTTCAGTCATAGAATCCCTAGAGGGCGGAAGCACTCGGGTCCCATACCGACACCCCAAAGAGCATGCCACCCAGACCCACCCAGCCCCTGCCCTTTAACCCTGCATTTCCCATGACTGACCCACCTAGCCAGCACATCCCTGGTCACTGTAAGCAATTTAGCATGGCCAATCCACCTAACTTGCACGCACATCTTTGGACTGTGAGAGGAAACTCAAGCAAATATGGAGAGGATATTCAAACTCCACACAGACAGTCACCCAAGGATGGAATCAAACTCAGGTTCCTGGGACTGTGAGGGGGCAGTGCTAACCACCAAGCTGCCATGCCCTTTGATGGAGTAACTTCAAAATTCTCAAAAATTAATAGAGATGGCTGGTTAACTAAAAACGAAAGAGCAAACCTTTGAACACTACCAACAAAATGTTCTTTATCAAAGTTAATTTATTTTAGTTTTTGACTTCTGACCTCAATATCTACTGAAGGCCATTAGGGTCAAAATGAAGAATCTTTGTGGATAATTATAATGTACAAAGATTAGAAAATGTAAATCCAATTTTGAAGATTGTATAAGAAGCATCCGGCTGACATGAAATAATGCTCTTGACAAATATTTGTGTTTACACAAAGTTATCTGAACATCTTTTTCATTTGTATTGGGAGCAGTTTGCAGTGGTCAACATACTAATCTCAATTAGGATCTATTGTCTTGAGAATGGTTTATAAAGAATCTATTTTTCTTTAACAAAGATACTTTTGGTGCATCTATTTACAATATTAAAATGTGGGATGGAATCACAGTTCTCGATATGATTATTCTGTGTATAAAATGCACAGAATAAATTTTAGTCCCATATTGCAACACCCGCAAGGCTATTTAATGGCTTAATGCCTTCAAAATAGTTTAATGAGGAAATTAATACGAATGCTGATAAATAAGATTGCATCAGATAGCATAACATTGTGAAATGTGATGCATTGAAAAATGTGAGGGATTTTAATTATAGTAAACATGTCGTAATTTCAGTTAGCACATAAATTGTCGTCACTTGTCACATTACGTTTAAATAAAATATTTTAAAATATCAATATAATTATAAGCAAAAAATGTATCAAAGTCAATTCTAGTTTGTAAGAAATAGCAAAATGCTGAAAATAAATAGTGAGCTGAGCACAGTTACACCCTGTAGAAGTTTAAATTAATAGCAGTAGTAGGTCATCTTCAAATGCTTGATCAATGACCTTCTCTCCAACAAAAGGTGAAAGGTGGAATGTTTGTTGAAGATGGCAGTGCTCAACATCATTTGCAACTCTTCAGTACTGAAGCTATTTGTACTAAAATGCAGCAAGACCTAGATTACATTTAGGGTTGATTAGTTAAGTAGCAAGTACCATTCATCGATCAAAGCCAAATCCAGCAAGGAAAAATCTAAACATCTCCCTTTGAAATTCAACAGAATGGCCTTCATTGAATCTCCCACTATTAACTGCAATGATTGAAACGAGGTCAGCCGGGGGACCTCACAGAATATCATTTATCGGCAGGGAATTCGATTATTTCCTAAACTTGAATGGCATTCACCATATAAGGCTAGCTCCATGCAGTCCAAACTTTGAAGGCAGGCTTAAAGAAACAGCCTACAGCTTCAATTGATATCAAACTGCCCCAGTTCCTATTAATTATAGGATCACCCCTCATGCAACTACAGGGCTAGCTCCAGCAGAGTTGCTAATGGGGAGAAGACTCTACACCAAATTAAATCTGATCTTCCTAGGCCTTGGGGGGAGGGTGAAACAGAATCAGGAACGCCAGAGCTGAATGCAAGACTCCTCTAAGCCAGAAAGACAGTTTACTTCAGGGGACAACATTTGGTGCAAAAACCATGGAAATGGCTCTGCATGGGTAAGAGGCATGGTCAACACGAGGTCAGGTCCCATGGTGTACAAAGTACAAGTAGGTGAGATTGTCCTGAATAAGCATGTGGACCACACGAAACTTGCAAATGGGGCAGCAGCAAAACATACCCGGCCTCTCAGAACAGCCAGAAAGGCTGTCAGAACCCATCTGATCTCCGACTCTGTCCAGTGTCGATGAAACGTCAGAGTCTGAGATAAACATGGTGGATGTCGGAGTCTCGACACAATCATTTTCTTCTGAGACGTTGCAGGGGCAAGAGGTGGAGGAACTGGGCTGGTGCGAAAACACTCCAGGAGAGGCTACAAGAGAAAGAACAAGCTTACATCCTCAGCTTAGAGGGGGAGGGATGGAGTGAGAGTAACAAGGTCAGCCAGGTAGACTTCATAGAATATGAGTTCCCAGATCAAATTGATTTGATTAACTTTGATTTTATTGTCAGGTGGACAAAAGTACGGCGTAAAGGGTATAACGTCGCCACACAAGGCACCACCTTAGGCACAAGTGCCTAGGTACAGAATTTTACGATCAGGGTAGAAAGAAAGAACAAATTTAAAAGTTAAACATAGCGGTAATTGTAAAACAATAACACATTTTTAGTTTTAACTGCTTAGCCATGATGGGACTGCACTTCGACATCTGATGTCCGTGCTGAGGCCAAACCGGGATGAAAGACCCATCCACCGGGATGAGTGACCCCCACAACGGGCCGAGAGACCCCCTACACCAGGCTGAGAGACCCCCCACACCAGGCCAAGAGAGATCTACCACACTGGGCCGAGAAAGACCCCCACACCAGGTTGGGAGACCCCCACACCGGACAGAAGACCCCCACACCAGGCCGGGAGACCCCCCCACACTGGCCGAGAGACCCTCACACCGTGCCAAGAGAGACCGTCCCCCTACACCAGGCCAAGAGACACCCACACCAGGCCGAGAGACTCCCCCCCGGCGGTGACAGCCCCCAAACCGGGCCAAGAGACCACCCCCCACACTGGGCTGAGAGACCCCCCACCCTACACCAGGCCGAGAGACCCCCACACTGGGCCGAGAGAACCCCACACCTGGCTGATAGACCGCTAAGCTGGGTCTGCACTGATTCTGAGGCTGGGGCTTGGATTGAGACTCAACCTGGTCCAATCAGGGAGCTCTAGCTGACATTTATAAACAAGGGTGTCAGAGGTTCTGTTCCCCATAAGAGCTGCCTGTAAGGGAGCTGGACCAGTGTCAGTTAATATGCACGTGGAAATAAAGGGTGACTTGGTGATGGGATATCAGCCTCTGTGGACTTATTTCATCAACATCCCAGGAACTACCTTTGGCCAGAAACATAACCAAATCAGCCATATAAATACTGTGGCTGCAACATAAAAGGATTTTCTACATCAGTGCGTTTTCAGTCCAACCAGGCAGGAAGTATTACTGGATCCGGTTCTGGTGAATGAGGTGGCTAAATGAACTAAGGTGGCAGTATGGAAATATTTAGGGTATAGTCATCATAAATTGCAAAGTTTAAGTTAATTTTGGAAAAGGTCAAGGACGAACCTGTATCAAACAGTTAAGAACAGATTATATCCAGGCAAATTGCAATAAAAAATTGGCAGGCAGGTAGAATGGGCTTGAACTAAATACTAAGGAGGAGGGATCATTTGAAGGGATGTATGGTAAAGTAAAGGAAAACATCAAAATACGAGAGCAGAATAGATTGATGTAATGCAAATCTTTAACTTATTGTGATAGCCATGGTTAATTCAGCTTTCCCATCAGGGTTTCTCCCTTGGAGGAATGTCTATCTGTTGTTGAACATGTAGCACTTCTTTAAATATTACTCTTTGCCCGTCTGCTGTAAAGTATTTTAGTCTCATTTCCCATCAATTTTAGCCAACTAGCTCCCTCATAATTCTATAGCTTCCCCTCTTCAGATTAAAGACTCTCGTTTCAGATTGATCCATATCTAATGAGAAATTATATTTTTTAATGGTCATTTTTCCCAAAGACTCCTTTACAGCAAGGCTATTAATTAGCCCTTTCTCATAATATAGCATGAAATCTAAATAGCTCAATTTGCAGCTATTCTCCTGAGTGCTGGAGGATTTCATCCTCCACAACATTATTGCAAATTAGGTTTACGCAATCTGTGTGCAAATTGTATAGCACATTATTGCAAATATATATGAACTATTTACAGCCGGAAGTGTTGCGGTGACAATCTTTTAAGATAATAAGAAGCAGAAAGCAGAGTCTGAAAGAAGGACAGCTAGTAATACAAAAACAGCCAGTAAGAATTTCTAAAAGCATGTGAATAAGAAAAGAGTTACTAAAGGTATGGTGGTCCTTTAAAGATGAAGTCCAAGGAATTGATAACGGGAAACAAATAGCAAAGTCTTTGAAAAGGTATTTTGTGTCCTATAAAAGACCTATAAAACTTCCCGAAGACAATTGAAAATCTAAGGTGTTAGGGAGACAAGCTTGAAGCAATCACCCCCACCAGATAGAAGTGCCTATAAAAAGTATTGTATCTGGTGGCTGACAAGTCCCCAGGCTTGATTACCTGCTTGGGCCTAAAAGGAAGTGGCAGCAAAGAGAGGAGAAGCACTGGTGATAATCCTACAAAAAGCATTGGATTCTGAAAGGGTCCCAGTGGATTGGAAAAGCACAAATGTAATACTTTCATTCAAGTTAGGAGGCAGGCAGAAAGCAGGCAACTATAGACCAGTTAAGCCTAACATCTATCATAAGACTTTGCAATGAGGAGGTGACAGCCTAGTGGTATTATCGCTGGACTATTTATCCAGGTAATGTCCCAAGGACCTGGGTTCAGATCCTGCCACGCAGATGGTTGGAATTTGAATCTAATAAAAATCTGGAAATAATAGGCTAATGATGACCATGAATCAGTTGTCAGGGGAAAACCTATCTGGTTCACTGATATCATCAAGGGAAGGAACTGTGCCATCCTCACCCCATCTGGCCTGCATGTCAGAGGCTGAGGGGTGATCTTACAAGGGGAGGTAATGGCCTTGTGGAATTATTGCTGTACCGTTAAGAGAGCCAGGTAATGTACCGGGGACCTGGGTTTGATGGTAGAATTTGAATTCAACAAAAATCTGGAATGAAGAATCTAATGATGATCATGAATAAATTGTTGGAAAAACCAATTTGGTTCGTTTATGATGTTTAGAGAAGGAAACTGCCATCCTGGTCTGGCCCACATGTGACTCCAGGTCTACAATAATGTGGTTGACACTTGACTGCCCTCTGGTCAATTATGAAGTGGATGTGCCAATGTTGGACTGGGGTGGAAGAGGTCAGAAATCACATGACACTAGGTTATAGTCTGACAGGTTTATTTGAAAATGCGAGCTTTCGGAGCCTCAGTCCTTCTTCAGGTGTTATGCATCAGACACAGAACTTATAAGTAAAAGATCAATGGTGTGAACATATTGGAGTTAGTTTTTGATGAAGCAACATTCTATAGAATCCTGAAATTCCTACAGTGTGGAAACAGGCCATTCAGCCCATTGAGTCGACACTAACCCTCCAAGGGGCATCCCTCCCAACTATTACTGTAACCCTGCTTTTCACATACCTAATCCACCTAGCCTACACATCTTTGGACAGTGGGAGGAAACCAGAGCACACCGAGAAAACACACACACAGACACAGGGAGAATGTCTGTGTGGTGTTTGCACAGTCACCTGAGGGAATTGAACCCAGGTCCCCCAGCACTGTGAGGCAGCAGTGCTAACCACTGAGCCACTGTGCCTTTAGAACATAGAACAATACAGCGCAGAACAGGCCCTTCGGCCCTCGATATTGCGCCAACCTGTGAACTAATCTAAGCCCATCCCCCTACACTATCCCAACATCATCCATATGCTTATCCAAGGACTGTTTAAATGCCCCTAATGTGGCTGAGTTAACTACATTGGCAGGCAGGGCATTCCACGCCCTTACCACTCTCTGAGTAAAGAACCTGCCTCTGACATCTGTCTTAAATCTATCACCCCTCAATTTGCAGCTATGCCCCCTCGTACTAGCCAACGTCATCATCCTAGGAAAAAGACTCTCACTGTCCACCCTATCTAATCCTCTGATCATTTTGTAGGTCTCTTAGCCTTCTTCTCTCCAATGAGAACAGACCCAAGTCTCTCAGTCTTTCCTCATAAGACCTTCGCTCTAGACCAGGCAACATCCTGGTAAATCTCCTCTGCACCTTTTCCAATGCTTCCACATCCTTCCTGTAATGGGGCGACCAGAACTATACGCAATATTCCAAGTGAGGCCACACTAGCGTTTTGTACAGTTGCAGCATGACATCACGGCTCCGGAACTCAATCCCTCTACCAATGAAACCTAACACACCGTATGCCTTCTTAACAGCACTATCAACCTGGGTGGCAACTTTCAGGGATCTATGTACCTGGACACCAAGATCCCTCTGCACATCCACACTACCAAGAATCTTTCCATTGACCCAGTATTCTGCCTTCCTATTATTCTTCCCAAAGTGCGTCACCTCACATTTATCTGCATTGAACTCCATTTGCCACCTTTCAGCCCAATTCTGCAGTTTATCCAAGTCTCCCTGCAACCTGCAACATTCTTCCACACTGTCCACCACTCCACCGACTTTAGTGTCATCTGAAAACTTACTAACCCATCCACCTATGTCTGCATCCAAGTCATTTATAAAAATGACAAACAGCAGTGGTCCCAAAACAGATCCTTGTGGCACACCACTAGTAACCGGACTCCAGGCTGAATATTTTCCATCAACCACCACTCTTTGCCTTCTTTTAGAAAGCCAGTTTCTAATCCAAACTGCTAAATCTCCCTCAATCCCATGCCTCCGCATTTTCTCCAATAGCCTATCATGTGGAACCTTATCAAAGGCTTTACTGAAGTCCATGTACACCACGTCAACTGCCCTACCCTCATCCACATGCTTGGTCACCTTCTCAAAAAACTCAATGAGGTTTGTGAGACACGACCTGCCCTTGACGAATCCATGTTGACTATCTCCAATCAAATTGTTGCTTGCTAGATGATTATAAATCCTATCTCTTATAATCCTTTCCAAAACTTTTCCTACAACAGATGTAAGGCTCACTGGTCTATAATTACCTGGGTCATCTCTACTGCCTTTCTTGAACAAGGGCACAACATTTGCAATCCTCCAGTCCTCTGGTACCAAACCTGTAGACAATGACAACTCAAAGATCAAGGCCAAAGGCTCCGCCATCTCCTCCCTAGCTTCCCAGAGAATCCTTGGAAAAATCCCATCCGGCCCAGGGGATTTATCTACCTTCACACCTTCTAGGATTGATAACACCTCCTCCTTACTAACCTCAATCCTTTCAAGTCTAATAGCCCATATCTCAGTCTTCTCCTCTACAATATTCTCCTTTTCCTGAGTGAAAACAGATGAGAAATATTTGTTTAGCACCTCTCCGATCTCCACAGGGTCCACACACAACTTCCCACTTCTGTCTTTGACTGGCCCTATTCTTACCCTAGTCATCCTTTCATTCCCCACGTACCTATAGAAAGCTTTAGGGTTCTCCTTTGTTCTACCTGCTAATGACTGCTCATGTCCCCTCCTTGCTCTTCTTAACTCTCTCTTTAAATCCTTCCTAGCTAATCTGTAACTCTCCATCGCCTTATCTGAACCATCTTGTCTCAACGTCACATAAGCCTCCCTCTTCCGCTTAACAAGAGATACAATTTCTTTTGTAAACCAAGGTTCCCTTACCTTATCACTTCCTCCCTGCCTGACAGGGACATACCTATCAAGGACACGCAATATCTGTTCCTTAAACCAGCTCCACATTTCGATTGTCCCCATCCCCTGCATTTTGCTACCCCATTCTATCCCTCCTAAGTCTTGCCTAATCGCATTATAATTGCCTTTCCCCCATCTATAACTCTTGCCCAGTGGCATGTTCCTATCCCTTTCCATCGCTAAACTAAACGTAACTGAATTATGGTCATTCTCTCCAAAGTGCTCACCTACCACCAAATCAAACACCTGGCCTGGATCATTACCAAGTACCAGATCCAGTGTGGCCTCCCCTCTTGTCGGCCCTTCGACACACTGTGTCAGGAAACCCTCCTGCACACAATGGACAAAAACTGATCCATCCGACGTACTAGAGTTATAGCATTTCCAGTCAATGTTGGGGAAGTTAAAGTCTCCCATAATGACCACCTTGTTCCTTTCACTCCTGCCCAGAATCGTTTTGCCAATCCTCTCCTCCGCCCAAATATATTACCTCATTTATTCAACCGCCCCGTGTCTGCTCCTGCTCGACGCGCACTCCACGTCACGAGGTAAGTTTTTAAAAGGAGACCCCACCACCAAAGACATTTTTCCCTCCCCACCCTTATCTGCCTTCCGGAGGGACCACTCCCTCCGCGACTCCCTTGTCCGCTCCACACTCCCCTCCAGCCCCACCACACCCGGCACTTTTCCTTGTAACCGCAGGAAGTGCTACACCTACCCCCACACGTCCTCCCTCACCCCAATCCCAGGCCCCAAGAAGACTTTCCACATCAGGCAGATGTTCACCTGCACATCTGCCAATGTGGTATACTGCATCCGCTGCACCCGTTGTGGCTTCCTCTACATCGGGGAAACCAAGCAGAGGCTTGGGGACCGCTTTGCAGAGCACCTGCGCTCAGTTCGCAACAAACAACTGCACCTCCCAGTTGCGAACCATTTCAACTTCCCCTCCCATTCCTCGGACGACATGTCCATCCTGGGCCTCCTACAATGCCACAGTGATGCCACCCGAAGGCTGCAGGAACAGCAAATCATATTCAGCCTGGGAACCCTGCAGCCCAATGGCATCAATGTGGATTTCACAAGTTTCAAAATCTCCCCTCCCCCAACCGCATCCCAAAACCAGCCCAGCTCCTCTCCACCTCCCTAACCTGTCCTTCCTCTCACCTCAAGCCACAACCCCATCTCCTATCTACTAACATCATCCCGCCCCCTTGACCTGTCCGTCCTCCCTGGACTGACCTATCTCCTCCTCACCCCCCCTACCTACACTCACCTTTACTGGCTCCATCCCCGCCTCTTCGGCTTGTCTGCCTCCTCTCCACCTATCCTCTCCTCTATCCATCCTCTATCCGCCTCCCCCTCTCTCCCTATTTATTTCGGAACCCTCTTCCCCTCCCCCATTTCTGATGAAGGGTTTAGGCCCGAAACGTCAAGTTTTCCTGCTCCTATGATGGTGCTTGACCTGCTGTGTTCATCCAGCCCCATGCTTGTTATCTCAGCTCACCTTCCCAGGCTGCCTCGCGCCTGTTTCCGGACTCCCGCCGCTGAAACGACTGAAAGGCCGCAGTCACGCGAGGTAAGACCTTTATACTCCTGAAGCTCACCTTCCCAGGCTGCCCTCGCACCTCCTTCCGGACTCCTACCGCTGAAACGACTGAAAACGTCTCTTTCTCAACAGACAAAATGGAACAAGTGGATGCGATGCATGTGGATTTCTAAAACCTGTTCAATAAAGCGCTTGTGTCAGGTAAGGGCATGTGGTGTTTGGGGAAACATATGAAAGTGGATAAAGAACGATTCGCTCTCAAGAAGCAGAGAGAGTGGGGACAAATGGGTCATTGTCAGGTTGACAGGCTCCGACCAGTGGAGATCTGTTGGGACCAGTTCTCGGGCCATAGTTACTTACGGCATATATCAATGATTTGGGTGAGGGGCCGAGTGTGCAGTGGCTAAATTTGCTGATGGCACCAATATAGGCAGGAAAGTAAATTAACAAGAGGAGATCTACAAGGGGATGCAGACAGGTTAAGTGAGTAGACAAAATATTGCCAGATGGAGTATAGATGGAGTACATGTGAACTTGTCCACTTTGACAGACTGAATAGAAAAGCAGTATGGATGGAGATTGCAGGATTTGATGATACACGGGTATCTGGGGGTCATGGTCCATAAGTCACCAAATGATAGCACAAACGTGCAGCATATGATTAGGAAGGAAATGGAATGACCTCTATTGCAAGGGAAATGGAATAATAAAAGAGAAAAGTTTTACTGTCACTGTACACCTCTGATGAAAACACATCTGGTGTACTGTGTATTGTCTTGGGCTCCTTAATTTTAAAAAGAATACAATTCCTTTAGAAAGCTTGCAGCAAAGGTTCACTCAAATCATGTCCTCAATTGGCTCGAAGGACTCATCTTAAGAGGAAGGATTGAACAGGTCGGACCCATATTCACTGAAATGTAGAAGGATGAAAGCTGATCTTATTGAAACAGTGACGATCCTGAGTGAATTTGACAGGATGCATACCAGAAAGATATTTTTGGTGGTGTCTAAAATGAGAGGACCTGGTTTAAAAATAAGAGGTCTCCCTTTTAAGACAGTGATAAAAATACATTGTCTTCTGTTAGAGTTTTGTTAGAATGTGGAACTCTCTTCCCTGGAAGGAGAAACTGGCTCTTTAATTTATTCATGAGTGAGTTAGAGAGGCTTTTTTGAGAGACAAGGTAGTTGGGGGTTATGGGGTACAGACAGAAAAGACCATAAATGAACCTTACCAAATGATTGGCCCAGCTCAAATGCCAAGTGGCGTCTTGTTGCTATGAATCCACGGTCACTTGGTTACTGAGAGGGATCGCAGCAAAATGAAACAGAATTAGAGTGCATATGACCAATATCAGGAGGACAATGCAAATGGAAACCATTCTGAGTGTACAAAGACCAGTGGAGAAGCAAGAAAGTAAACGACAAGATAAGAATGACAGCTAATGTGTAAGGGAGCCTGAAAATGTTCAATAAGCATATCAAGTCTGGTAAAGGGAAGAACGGCAATGATTCAAGATCTGAACAGAATTTGCATATCGAGGCAGGGTACATGATGAGGTACCACATGAACATCTTGTGTCTTGTCTTCAGCATGAGAGAGGAAATGTTACTTGAGCTGCCGTGAAAGAAGAAGTGGTCGAATTACTAGACAGGCTGAACCTGCTAAAACCCTTTATCGTACTGCATTACAACTCAGCATTAATTTATTAAACAAACATTCACTTTTCAACAATAAGAATAAAGCATCAGATAAATAATTCTCAAAACTGATAAAGGTCCAAAATATCTAAAAGTCTGAAGATTGTTTAGATGCTTATAGGCATCTTATGTTTGCTGAAGTACTGAGCAACAATGTGAGGCTTGGGTAAGGTAAAAATATAATTAGGGCCCTGGAATGCTATGTTGCGTTAAACATTTCACAATGTCAAAATCTGACTAAGCTCTTAAAAGTATTTTTTGTTTCACCATCTTTATTTGTATTTCCTCAGTGTTTGCCATTATTAAACTATGAGGTACGAAGGGTATTCTGGATATTACTGGCAGAAACTTACCTGAAGCACATTCCACAACTCTGCTTGTGGTTATAGTGGTATTGAGTCATAGAGTCATAGAGCACAGAAACAGGCCCTTCAGTTCAACTTGTCAATGGTCCCAAATTTCTACATTTGGCTCGTCGCTCTAAACTTTTCCTATCCATATGGCGCATGGTGTGTTGGCTTTCATTGGCAGGGGAATTGAGTTTAAGAGCCGTGAGGTTTTGCTGCAGCTCTATAAAACCCTGGTTAGACCACATTTGGAACATTGTGTTCATTTCTGGTCACTTCATTACAGGACAGATGTGAAAGCTTTAGAGAGGGTGCAGAGGAGATTTACCAGGATGCTGCCTGGACTGGAAGGCAGGTCTTATGAGGAAAGGTTGAGGGACCGAGGGCTTTCTTCATTGGAGCGAAGAAGGATGAGAGGTGACTTGATAGAGGTTTACAAGATGATGAGAAGCATAGATAGAGTGGATACCCAGAGACTTTTTCCCAGGGCGGAAATGACTATTACGAGGAGGCATAATTTTAAGGTGATTGGAGGAAGATATAGGGGAGATGGCAGAGGTAGGTTCTTCACACAGTGGAATGCGCTGCCGGCAGTGGTAGTGGAGTCAGTTACTTTAAAGACTTTTTAGCGACTCTTGGATAGACATATGGAGGATAGTAAAATGTAGGATGTGCAGGGCAGATTGATCTTAGTAGAACAATAGGACGGCACAACATCGTGGGCTGAAGGGCCTGTACTGTGCTGTACTGTTCTATGTTCTATGTTCATATACCTATCCAAATGCCTTTTAAATGTTGTAATTGTACCCACCTCTATCACTTCTTCTGGCAGCTCATTCCATACACACACCACATTCTGTGTGAAAAAATTGCCCCTCAAGTCATTTTTAAATCTTTTCCCTCTCACCTTAAACATATGTCCTCTAGATTTGGACTCCCTAACCCTGGGGAAAAGATCTTGATTATTCACCTTATCTATGTCCCTCATGATTTTACAAACCTCTATATGGTCACTCCTCAACCGTTGACTCTCCAGGGAAAATTGCCTCATCCTATATAGCCTCTCCCTATAGCTTAAATCCTTCAACCCCAGCAACATCCTTGTAAATCTTTTCTGCACTCTTTCAAGTTTCACAATATCTGTCCTATAGTAGGGAGACCAAAATTGAACTCAATATTCTAAAAGTGGCCTAACCAATGCCCTGTACAGCCACAAAATGACAATCCTAACTCTTATCCTCAATGCACTGACCAATAAAGGCAAGTGTAACAAATGTCTTCTTCACCGCCCTGTCAACCTGTGACTCCACCTTCAAGGAGCTGTGTATCTGTGCCCCTAAATGTCTCTGTTCAACAAGACCGCCCTGGGCCTAATCATTAACTGTATAAGCCCTGCCCTGGTTTGTCTTACCAAAATGCAACACCTTGCATTTATCTAAATTGAACTCCATCTGCCATTTCTCGGCCCACTGGCCCAGTTGATCAAGATTCCATTGAACTCTGAGATAACCTTCTTCACTGTCCACTATACCAGTTTTGGTGTCATCTGAAACTTATTTACCGTGCCTCCGATATTCTCAACCACATCGTTTGCATTAATTATGAACAACAGTGGATCAGGAACTGATCCTTGTGGCACACTCCTGGTCACAGACCTCCTGTCTGAACCCTCTACCACCACTATCTGTCTCCTATTGCTAAGTCATTCTTTTTCCAACTGGCTAGCTCTCCCTGGATCCCAGGTGATCTAATCTTACTAACCAGTCTACCAGGCAGAACCTTGTCAAATGCCTTGCTAAAGTCCATGGAGACAATGTCCACTATGCTGCCCGTAGCCATCTTTTTGGTCACCTCTCTGTCCTATAGTAGGGAGACCAAAATTGATCTTAGCAAACGATGTGGTTGAGATTTTCGGAGGCATGGTAAATAAGTTTCAGATGACACCAAAACTGGTATAGGACACCTCTCTAAAAACCTCAATCGAATTTCCATCCACAAAGCCATGTTGAGTATCCCTAATCAGTCCTTGCCTCTCCAAATGCAAGTAAATCCTGTCCCTCAGAATCTCATTCAACAACTTACCTGCCACTGATGTCAGACCCACTGGTCAGTAGCTCCCTGGCTTTTCCTTGCAACGTTTCTTAAATAATGGCACAACATTAGCCACTTTCTAGTCTTATGATACCTCACCCTTGGCTCTCAATGAGACAAATATCTTTTCTAGGGCCCCACAGTTCTTTGGAGGGGGTACAGAAACAGTTTACCGGGATGCTGCCTGGTCTGGCAGATATTAACTATGAAGGGAGTTTGAACAAACTCAGTTTGTTTTCACTTGAACATCAGAGGCTAAGGGGCAATCTTATAGAAGTTTACAAAATTATGAGAGGCATGGATAGAATGGATAGTCAGAGCCTTTTTGCCAGGGTAGAAATATCAATTACTGGGAGACAGGTTTAAGGTAAAAGGGGAAAGTTGAAAGGAGATGTGAGTGGCAAGATGTTTTACACAGAGGGTGGTAGGTGCCTGGGCTGCACTGCCAGAGGAGGTGATCAAAGCAAATACAATAGCAACATTTAACAGGCACAGTGGTTCAGTGGTTGGTGCTGCTGCCTCACAGTGCTAGGGACCTGGGTTCAATTCTACCCGCAGGTGACTGACTGTGTGGAGTTTGCATATTCTCCCTGTGTCTGTGTCTGTGTGGGTTTCCTCTGGGTGCTCCAGTTTCCTCCCACAGTCCAAAGATGCTAACTTACCTGTAATGTTCAGATATGTGTAGATTAGGGGGGTTACAAGGGGATAGGTCTGGATGGGATGCTCTGAAGTTCAGTGTGGACTTGTTGGACCAAAGGGCCTGCTTCCACACTATTCTTGACAGATACATGAATAGGCAGGGAACAGAGAGATATGGATTGCATTGACGCAAAGAGTTTTTAGTTTAGAAAGGTAACATGTGTTGGCACAGGCTTGGTGGGCTGAAGGGCCTGTTTCTGAGTTGTACTGTTTTGTGTTCTTTGTACACTGTGAGCCCTACTGCTAACCTTAAACTGGTATCAGTGTAATCCTTAATAAGGATTACTTGACAAATTTGTCCAATAGCAGAATCATGTCCAATATTGAATATTGTGCAAGCAAGGGTTGATTCTGCCCATTGTTGTGAGTCAGAGGAACATAATTCAATCCTGATCTGCCAGTCATTGTGGTGAGCAGCCTATGTAAATGATACCACACCACGTACCTATTACTTATTCCTACAGATGATAGACAATATATTGGGCTTGATGAGAGAATCCTGATGTGGAGGTGCTGGTGTTGGACTGGGGTGGACAAAGGCAAATGTCACACATAAGAACAGAAGAACGTAAGAACTAGGAGCAGGAATAGGCCATCCGGCCCCTCGAGCCTGCCCCGCCATCTAATAAGATCTTAGCTGATCTTTTTGAGACTCAGCTCCACTTACCTGCCCACTCACCATAACCCTTAATTCCTTTACTGTTCAAAAATTTATCTAGCCTTGCCTTAAAAACATGCAGCTTCAACCTTTTCACTGGGCAGGGAATTCCACAGATTCACAACCCTTTGGGTGAAGGAGTTTCTCCTGACATCAGTCCTACATCTGCTTCCCTTTATTTTGAGGTGATGTCCCCTAGTCCTGTTTTTTACCTGCTAGCAGAACCAATCTCCCTGCCTCCACTTTATCTATTCCATTCATAATCTTATATGTTTCTATAAGATCTCCCCTCATTCTTCTGAATTCCGATGAGTATAATCCCAGTCTACTCAGTCTCTCCTCATAATCCAACCCTCTCAACTCTGGAATCAACCTAGTGAGTCTCCTCTGCACCCCCTCCAGTGCTAGTATATCTCTTCTCAAGTAAGGAGACCAAAACTGCACACAGTACTCCAGGTGTGACCTCACCAGGACCCTATACAGCTGCAGCATAGCCTCCCTGTTTTTAAACTCCATCCCCCTAGCAATGGCAGTCAAAATTCCATTTCCCTTTTTAATTACCTGCTGCACCTGCAATCCTACTTTTAGCGATTCACGCACAAGAACATCCAAGTCTCTCCGCACAGCAGCGTGCTGCAATTTTTTACCGTTTAAAACATAGACCATTTTCCTGTTATTCCTACCAAAATGGATGACCTCACACTTATCAACATTGTACTCCATCTGCCAGACCTTTGCCCACTCACTTAGACTATCTATATCGCTCTGCAGACTTTCAGTGCCTTCTGCACACTTTGCTCTACCACTCACCTTAGTGTCATCTGCAAATTTTGACACACCACACTTAGTCCCCAACTCCAAATCATCTATGTAAATTGTAAACACTTGAGGTCCCAACACTGATCCTTGAGGCACACCACTAGCCACTGACTGCCAACCAGAATAACACCCATTTACCCCTACTCTTTGCCTTCTACTGGTCAACCAATCCTCTATCCATGCCAATACATTACCTGTAATACCGTACAACTTTATCTTATGTAGCAGCCTTTGGTGTGGCACCTTGTCAAATGCCTTCTGGAAATCTAGATACACCACATCCACAGGTTCCCCATTGTCCACCATGCAAGTAATGTCCTCAAAGAATTCCACCAAATTAGTTAAACATGACATACCCTTCATGAACCCATGCTGGGTGTTCCCAATGGGACAATTTATATCCAGATGTCTTGTTATTTCTTCCTTAATGATAGATTCAAGCATTTTCCCCACCACCGAAGTTAAGCTAACTGGCCTATAGTTACCTGTTTTTTGTCTACTTCCTTTTCTAAACAGGGGTGTCACATTGGCTGTTTTCCAATCTGTGGGAACCACCCCAGAATCCAGTGAATTTTGGTAAATAATTTCTAGTGCACTTGTTATTTCCCCCATCACCTCTTTTAGTACCCTGGGATGTATCTCATCAGGGCCAGGAGACTTGTCTACCTTTAGCCGCATTAGCTTGCCCAGCACTGCCTCCTTAGTGATAATGATAGTTTCTCGGTCGTCCCCTGCTATAACCTTCTTGCCATTAGTTTTCGGCATGTTATTTGTGTCTTCCACTGTGAAGACCGACACAAAATAATTGTTTCATGCCTCGACAATTGCCTCATTCACAGTTATTAAATTGGCCTTCTAATTCTCTAAAGGACCAATGATTACCTTCGCCACACTTTTACAATTTACATATTTATAGAAACTTTTCATTAGAATCATTAGAATCCCTACAGTGTGGAAACAGGCCCTTCGGCCCAACAAGTCCACACCAACCCTTGGGGCATCCCACCCAGACCCACCCCCTTATAACCCACACACCCCTGAACACTATGGGCAATTTAGCATGGCCAATCCACCCAGCCTGCACATCTTTGGACTGTGGGAGGAAACCGGAGCACTCAGAGGAAACCCACGCAGACACGGGGAGAATGTGCAAATCCCACACAGACAGTCACCCGAGGGTGGAATCGAACCCGGGTCCCTGGTGCTGTGAGGCTGCAGTGCTTTTGCTGCCTGTTTCTATATTCTGAGCTAGTTTACTCTCATAATCTATTTTTCTTTTCTTTATAACTTTTTTTGCGGCTTTCTGTTGGCCTTTAAAGATTTCCCGGTCTACTAGTTTCCCACTACACTTTGCTTTTTTGTATGTGTTTTTTTCAATCTGATACTTTCCTTTATTTCCTTAGACATCCATGGCTCGCTCTCTCTTTTCCTACAGTTCTTCCTTATCACTGGAACATAGTTCTGCTGAGCAATGTGAAAAATCGTTTTGAAAGTCCTCCACCGTTCCTCACTTGACCCACCATAAAGTTTTTGATCCCATTCTACCTTAGCTAACTCCTCCCTCATCCCATCATAGTCTCCTTTGTTTAAGCACAGGGCATAGGTACTGGATTTAACCTTCTCACGCTCCATCTGTATTTTATTATCTGTATTCTGTACTTCACCTGATGAAGGAGCAGTGTTTCAAAAGTTTTGATTTGAAATAAACCTGTTGGACTATAACCTGGTGTCATGTGACTCTGACTAGGAGAATCCTGTTAGTGGAGAATATGACTGAAGTGTTAACTGTTGGGTCTGAGTGTGATGCTCTTTGGAAGGTCAATGCAAACTCAATGGGTTGAATGGCCTCTTTCAGCACTACAGGGATTCTATGACTCTATGGTAGAAGGGACTTTAACTGGCAGAAGAAGGTGTCACAGTGAAAGCTGCAAAATCTGAGCAGAAGGATTAAAACACCACCTGATACTAGAGCAATTGGGGGGAATGGCAGGAGACACTCATTACCAGATAGATCTTTCTACAGTTCTTAATGGATTCTCCAATGTCACACTTGCCATCAGTTGGTCCCTGGTGAGCAACCTCCAATGAAGAAGCCTTGTACAGTGACACCAGCTTCTCAGGGGAATGTCCAACTCAACAATAGAGAGAAATAACATCAATGAGCTTGACGTGGATACAGTAAAATGGCTCTAACCTTCACCATCCTAACAGTGAATCTCAGCTTTTTGCAAACCCACTTGGTAAGGTCATACAGTCATAGAGCCGTATAGCCCTTAAAACTTAGGCCATCACATTCTCAAACCATGCCCGCAATGTTGAGACTGTCATGATTTATCACTTCATACCCACCACCTGTTGATAGGACAAAAACCCACCTCATCACTATTCACAAGGCTTTTTTGTGTCATAAGGAATCTGGATCTTTATTTTGTAGTAAAAGTATCTGAATTGTGACTGCTCTACCCATTCATCCTTGCACATTTATTTGGGTCATTATTTTTGCAGGTTTTGAAGTACTAATTTTATCCCTTCAGACATTACTGGAATGCAGGAGGTCGAGGGGCGATCTGATAGAAGTTTATAAGATTGTGAATGGTATGGATAGAGTGGGAAGTATTAGGCTTTTGCCAAAGGATGCAGGGGTCAGTTACTAGGGGACACAGGTTAAAGGTGCAAGGGCAATGTTTAGAAGAGATGTGCGAGGCACGTTTATCCACACAATGGGTGTTGAGTGCCTGGAACACATTGCCAGAGGTGGTGCTGGAAGCAGACACTATAGCACCATTCAAGAAGCAGCTGGATGAATACACGAATAGGAAGGGAATACAGGGATACAGATCCTGTAAGTGAAGACAGTTTTAGTATTGAAGGGCAAAAGGTGTTGGCACAGGCTTGGAGGGCCGGAGGGTACAAGGGTATTGTTCTTTGTTCTTTGTTCTATTCCTGTAGATAAGGCACAGGATGATCCCACAGCAGTGCAACAATAATCCTGTGAATGAACCTACACAGTTTATATTCCAATCAATGGTCCACATTCTTAAGCACGAGGCCTATGCAACATTCCTGAATTCCATAAACCTCAGCTTCTCTCACAAAGCAAAATGCTGTTGTGTGGATTTAAATTAGATTAGCATTAGGAGGTGAACGTTTTGGAAATAGTAATCATGAATCAGTCAGATTTAGGATGGTTACAGAAAAAGGTAAGGATGGCCCAATAATAAAGGTTCTAAACAGAGGAAAGGCTAATTTGATTGAGGTGACATTGTGAGACAAGATATGATTTGGCTCCCAATTGGACTGGGAGCAGTTACTTGCACATTCAGAGTGTGTCAGAGCAGTGGGAAGGACCCAAAAAGGAAACAGCATGATTTCAGGTTAAATATATTCCCTTGAAGACAATGAGTGGGCCAAATCCCAGAAAATCCTGGATATCAAGACATATAAAAGTTAGGAAGCTTGTGGTGGATGCCAAGGGCTGAGTATTGCAATGTTCCTACAGGATTGTAAAAAGTGTGAATCTTAATGAAATTAGGGAAGCTGACAGAGTGTGTGATAAAGCATTAGTAGCTGGAATAACCAATTCAGTTAACATAGAAAGAGCAAGAGAATAACAAGGGAAGGTGTAAACCCATTGGGAATCATAGAGGTAAGTGACCTGAAAGACGTGGACTCAGTTCTCAATGAAAACTTTGCATTGATCTTCATAATTGAAATGGAGAGCCCAGGTATAGACGTCAGGAGTACTGTGAAATATTAGAAGGAATTAACATGGACAGAGAAAGAGAGAGAGAAGCTACTTGCGGATTTAGCAACCTGAACAGTGAGTAAGTCCACAGGCTCCCAGGCCGCTGAGGGAAGCAATGAGGGAGATAGCAAGGGCCCTGGCAGAAATTTTCAAATTCCCTCTGGCCACAGGTGAGGCGCTGGAGGACTGGGGCATGATAAGGTTGTCCCCATCATTGTAAAAAGACAGGAATAAATAGACAGGAAATTACAGTCAGTCCTCCAAACCAGACAATGATGAGGAAGTTTGAGGAAATTCCTGAAGGACAGAACATGCTCACACTAACATTCTTTCTAAGCCATGCACATCGCTCCGATGTTCCACACACACTGATTTTTACAGCATTGACTCCAGCTTCTGGAGACCCTGTAGCCAATAAGAAAATCAGAAGAAACACTGATCTGCACTTGGAGAGACATGAATTAACCAAGATTTGCTTGGTTAAGGATTTATTAAGGTAAAGTTGTGTTTAACAAATTCAAACAATTCTTTTGAGGAAGCAACCAGGAATGTTGATGAGGGAATTGATGTGGTCTATATGGACTTTAGCAAGACCTTTGATAAGGTCCCCTGCAGTAGACTGGACAAGAACTGAAGAGCCCAGGGCAGAGTGATACAGTGAATGCTAACTTGGCTGAGGCAAGGAGTAGATTGTAAAGGCAGAGGGATGTTTCAGGGACTGGGGGCCTGTTTCTTATGGGATTCCTCGGGGCCCAGCTGCTGTTTGTGGTATACATTACTGATTTAAACTTAAATGTCGAGGATACTGTTAGAAGATTCACAGATGAGATAGTAATTGTTCAGATGGTTATTAGTGAGGCGCATGGCTATAAACTGCTGGAACTGCTCAACAGGTTGGTCAGGTGGGTCATGCAGTGGCAAATAGAATAAAACAGAAAAGTGTGAGGTTGTGCCTTGGGAGAACTAACAAGACAAGGACTTACATTAGGAATGGTCATCCCCTGGGCTTAGTGCAGTGATACGTTTGTTGACCAGCACTTTACCCTGAGTAAAGTGTCCAGGTATCTTGCCCCGTTCCTGACACCTCATCATATCTGCTGCTCATCCGCCTGCTCATTAACTCTGAGCAGAAGCTTCTCAAACTGCCCACAATTTCTGCAGGTGTCTTTGCCCGGGATGACGCTGGCATTGAGAAACACTGACATCCTGCACTCACGACAAACCAGCTACGTTGCCATCTCTGCTGTGTCACGACTTACTGAGCCAGCAGATTAGAAATCAAGCCTAGCTATTCCCAGGGTCCATGTAAACATTAAAGACTACAAAAGAAATCTGCGAAATCCTCAAACTACCTGATTGTCAGAACCAGGTTAACAGAAAGCACACACCAGGTTTCCTGACAAGAAATCACAATTTATTACAGATAATTAGATTCTAGCTACAGGTAAATAATTAAACAAAATTTTATAACCTCTACAAATTAAAACTCAAAACTATATTCAACCCCTCCCCTCTGTCTCTCTCTCTCTCACACACACGCAGACACACACACACACGCAGACACACACGCGCGTAGACACACACACGCGCGTAGACACACACGCGCGTAGACACACACACGCGCGTAGACACACACACGCG
>JAHRHZ010000009.1:1909169-1935260 GCA_024137785.1 Ginglymostoma cirratum
GGTACTGACTACAATCTGGGTACAATCCCATAAGGCAGTGGTACTGATTACAAGCCGGGTACAATCCCATAAGGCAGTGGTACTGACTACAATCCGGGTACAATCCCATAAGGCAGTGGTACTGACTACAATCCGGGCACAATCCCATAAGGCAGTGGTAGTGACTACAATCCGGGCACAATCCCATTAGGCAGTGGTACTGACTACAATCCGGGCACAATCCCATTAGGCAGTGGTACTGACTACAATCCTAGACGGTAGCAGCAATTCCAGCAGAAGGAAATCAATTGTGAGTTCACACAACTTGTCAGTTTCAGTGGATGTTTTTTTCAAAATGCTGTGTCCCAAACCAATTAGTGTCATTCAACATTACACAGCATCCCATTCATGACGCGTGAATTGTGTTAATGGATTACAGCAGATAATAACTCTCATGGCTTTGCCCCACTCAGTACCTGGAGCAACAAATTCCAAATAGATTGCACCACCCACTCATCTGACTAACCTTTCATTTGGCAGGATCAAGTGCTCGGCAACCAGACGCAACAACCGGGGCAGGGACGGGGGCAGGGTCATGGAGAGGGGTCAGGAGACGGGCAAGAGCAGGGTAAGGGGCAGTGACAAGGAATAAGGGATGAGGCAGGAGCAGATGCAAGGGATGGGAGCATGGGAGAGGAGCAGGGTCAGAGACAGGGGTCAGGATAGGAGCAGGGAGATAGGTCAGGGGTGGCGTGAGGCACAGGACATATCTGAATGCCCTTACCTACATTGGGGGAGGGCAGTCATCATCGCTGAGTCTGCCTGACAGAGTCCAAAGACCTTATTGTGTCTGAAATATTCAAACTTGTTTTATACTCCCTCACAGCCCAATTCCCCTGCACCTCGCCATCAGCTTTTATGACAACAGACAGTGTAAACTTTTCCCTCTTATATTCCTCAAGCCCTTGATACGAACCTAGTCTGGTGGCACAGAAACCGAGAATGCTGGGGAGACTCACCAGCTCCAACAACAGCTGGAGAGAGAGAAGCAGAGTTATCGCCTGAGTCCAATATGGCTTTTCCATGGAACTGTTCTTCTTCACTTCTGAGAAACATTCATATCAGATTTGAAATGTTGGACTGCATCTTAATTTTTTGGCTATGTGAGAGGTGTGTCAGGTTTTTTGGAGGGATTCACGTTGTGAAGCCTAGTGAGATTTCTCTTTCTACCTTATCAAACTTGCCTCACTACCTCCATACATCATAGGCCTCCCTCTCAGCGAGACTAACTCACTACCCATCAGAGTTACACCAAGGCCAACATCCTGTGTGGTTGCACCATCTGTAAAAGGGCCAAGACTGACTTTCTGAGGCTGTTCGATTTGACCAAGGACTAAATCTGAACATGTTGGAGAAGGGAAAGATGGCACCATGATTCTCTGACATGGGCCTTGAGGTCCTGGTACAGGGGGTGGTGCAGATTAGGGCTATCCCTTATCTGGTGGACTGCCACTCAGTGTGAGGTTATTTTCTGGGTCAGTACCATCTTGACAGTTTGGAGGAATGGGCAGCAGTGCTGAAAGAAAGTCAATCATTTCCTCTGCTGTGCCAGGACAAGTACCTCACACTCAGAGGTAGGATATGTGATGGTCAAAGGTCCAGTAAGTGTATATTGTGAAATTTTGTCAAAAAAAGGGTATGATCTAAATACACACACACACACACACCTTTCCTATTCATATAGCTATCCAGATGACTTTTAAATGTTGTAATTGTACCAACCTCCACCACTTCCCCTGTCAACTCATTCTATACAGGCACAGCCCTCTGCATGAAAGAAACTTCCCTTAGGTCCCTTTTAATTGTTTCCATTATCACCTTAAGCCTATACCCTCTAGTTTTGGATTCCCCCACCCCAGGGAAAAGACTCTATTCACTTTATCCATGCCCCTCATGATTTTATAAACCTCTATGAGGTCACCCCTCAGCCTCTGATACACCAAGGAAAATAAACCCAGCCCACTCAGCATCTTGCTACAGCTCAACTCCTCCAATCCCAACAATATCGTTCTAAATCTTTTCTGAACCCTTTCAAGTTCTACAACAAGTTTTCTACAGCAGGGAGACCAGAATTGCACGCAGTATTCCAAATATGGCCTAACCAATGTACTGTACAGCTACAGCATGACATCCCAACTCCTCTACTCAATGCACTGACTGATAAGGGCAAGCGTACCAAACACCTCCTTCACTATCCTGACTACCTACGAGTCTACTTTCAAGAAACTATGAACCTGCTCTCCAAGGTCTCTTTGCTTGACAACGTACCCCAGGACATTATCATTAAGTGTGTAAAGCCCTGATATGCTTTTCCAAAATGCAGCACCTCACATTTATCTCGCTTAAACTCTATTGGCCACTCCTAGGCCCATCAGCCCACCTGATCAAGGTCTAATTGTACTCTGAGGTAACCTCCTATGCTGTCCACTACACCTCCAAAAAGCAGTGGGCCCAGCACCAATCCTTGTGGCACGCCACTGGTCATAGGCCTCCAGTCCAAAAAACAACACTCCACCGTCACCCTCTGTCTCAATTATAAAAAGTTTCCAGCTGATCAGTTAAAAGACAGTTTACAAAAACTGCTGAAGGAAAGTTGAATTGGCTTTCTTCAGGTTTAAAATAGATTTAGACTGAAAAGAACAAAGAGACTGTTCCTGTGTTGGAGGAGATAAATCACTTCTTTGCATCCAACTCCCAGATCCAAGCTGTTCAGTTCCTTCAGAACCAATCACATGGTTGTTGTTCCAAATGCCTTTTGCTATGGGCTACTTGTCACTTGCCCATTGACTAGTGAAATTGCTGTTGCCCCCCTCAGCTGTAACCCAGGCTTCAGTTACTGAGTATTGATATAGCCATCTTATACAATGCTGCCCTGACTGTCAGGCTACTTACTTTTCAAAACATGCAGCTATCCTAAAAAACACAGTTTTTAAGACTCTTCCCCATTTCATTCTACAATTTTAAAAAATCACAAAAATAAAAGACATGGTCTTTAAAATCTTAGTTTCCCCACATCTTCCAACACCGCTGCTATGTCTGTCCTGACCCTGTGGCAGGGCAGCACTGCCAGAAGAAATGGTGCAATGTCACACAACCAGGACAGAGAAGCCACAAGAAATGTCATCATTAACTTCAGGGTCATAAACTCTCACAGCCTCAGGTACAAGATTGACAACAAAACCTCTTTTCATTAGAGCCTGCCCTCCTTCAGCTGGTGAAATAGTGCTTCCGATTTTAGGAACGTAGCCTAGGATCAGGAGTACAGTATTCAGCCTTTCATACATGGCCTGCCATTCTAGATTGTAACTAATCATCTACTTCCACGCAATATTCCCACATTATCCCCATATCCCACCTTTACCCTTACAAGATGGTGGCAGAGTAGGGGGCTGAGCCCGAGGCTTGGTCACTCCTGTTGGCTTTTTCTTTCTTTTTAAACTTTTGCTGTCTTACTTTTTTCCTCATTTTCCCTTAGTTTTCTTTTCTTTTAAGTCTGGAGAGTGGGGGTGGAGGAGCAAGCCTCCTGGGGATGGCAGTGGCAGATTCTCCAGGACAAGCCAGGACAGCTCTGGCCCAGCCTTGGGTCTACCGGCGAGCAAGGAACAGGTCCTGAGCTGAATCCCTTGGCCTGGGCCCACAGATTGGGCCGAGGATCCAGGTCTACAGCTCGGCCTGGGCACCTGAAGGAAGAGAATGGCGGTCTTAGCCCAGCGTGTCCCAGGGTAGAGGTATTGTCTCTATGTAAAGGTCTCCTTCATCTTCAGCATCCAGGTATTCCAGTGGCCCAGTAGGTGGTGTCAGCCTGGCATGGTGGCTTTCTTAAGAGGCTTCTGGCCCAGTATTCCTGTGGCCCAAATTGGCGGTCTTATGCCAACAGAGTCTTCAGGCTAGTCCATCATTCCTTAATCAGCTTTCCCTGAGCCAAGGAGCCAGTAACTGAGCTGTCAGGAACTTTGTCCTAATTTCACTTTTTTTTTATTATTACGTATGACTTCTGTCATTGATGTAGGCACTGTGGTGTGGTGACTTGTAAAACTTTTTACTGTTTTTTCATGTCAAAGTACACATGACAGTAATTTTTTATCCTATATCCCTTTATAACGTTAGCAACTAGAAAGCTGTCAAGCTCGGTTTTGAACTTACTCAAAAACCCGACCTTCCACAGCCCTCTGGGGTTGAAAATCTCAAAGATTCACCATCCTCTGAGTGAAAAGGTTCCCCCTCACCTTAATCCTAAGTGGGGCTTGTCTTTATTGTGTGACAGTGTCCCCTGGTACAAGACTCCACAGCCAGAGAAACATCCTTTCTGCATCTACTCTGTCTATCCCTTACGGGATTTGGATTTTTATGATGTTGCCTCTAATTCTTCTAAACTCCAAGGAATAAAGAACCATTTTGCTCAACCTTTCTCTGACTCCTCCTGATGAAGGAGTAGCGCCTGAGAGGTTGTGTTTTCAAATAAACCTGTTGGACTATAACCTGGTGCTGTGTGGTTTCTGACCTCAGCCACCTCAGTCTAACACCAGCACCTCCACAATCATTCCTTCCTCACACAACAACCCATCATTCCAGGAATCCATTCTGCTGCACCCTGCCTGTGGCAGGTATATCCTTCCCCAGGTAACAGAGCCAGAACTGCTGTATCTGGTCATTGACAATGAGACAATTAACCAGAGGAGAGATCTCCCAGAACAACAGTGTGAAAGGCAAGGCTGAAGCTGACGTACTAGTAGCCCTTATGTTTGGCAATTGCTTAGCTCAGTTGGCCAGGTGAGTGGTTTATGATGCCGACAGCACAAACTCAATTCCTGCACCAGCTGAGGTTACCATGAAGGACTCTTGTCTATCCTCACATGAGGCCCGGTGACCCTCAAGTTAAACCACCACCAGTCATCTCCCTCTAGTAAGAGAGCGGCCCTATGGTTCAGTAGGTTAGAGTGACCTTACCTTTAATATTCTTTAGGGAAATAAACCTGAAAACCCTTATCTGATCTGGCCTACAATGTGACTCGAGATCTTCATTAATGGGATTGGCCTTTTACTGCCCTTTGAAAGGGCCCAAAAATTCATGCAACTTGTCAAACTGCCACAAACTCTAGAGAGAGAAGTGAAATGGAAAGGTCCAGCAGGCACCAGGAATGATCACGCCTAACTCCTGCAAATTTCTCCTGGTCAAAGCCTAGGGCTTCTGACAACATTGGACGAGCTTTCCCATAGATGACTCAAGCAACATCCAGACACTGTCATCTTTATTGAAGCAGGTCTTTCAGGCAATGTCCCAGACACCACCATCATCATTGAAGAAATCATTGCTGACTGCAGTCAAAACCTAGTGTAACCGTTTAGCAAAGCTTGTTGGGTAAACCTGAAGCTGAATAAGTGAAATTTACAATTAAAGGTTCCTGAAATCAAGTACATGGGCCATACACTGGCAGGTAGAAGTTTTTGCCTGAATTCTGAAAAGGTGAGCACTTTACAGTGATGCAGAGACCAACAGGTGTAAAAGTTGTGCAACAATTTGTTGAATTCACCAACTATTTGACGAAACTTTTTTCCGTTATGTCATTGAAGTGTGAACTATTATGCCAACTCACTGCCAATGGAATGCAGTGTTATTAGGGCTCGGAACAAGAGCAAACAAAATTAAACAGGTGGAATTGCCACCCCCTGCTCTGAAATATGTGGGGTTGTAAACAGTAAAGTCTCCCTGCGGAGAGACACCAGCGAGGGAGGACTCACCTAATTCAACATGGTGAGCCTTTTGCGTTTGCCTCCAGGGCCCAAAGACAAACAGAAAGATGCTAAACCCCTTTCCAGAAAGAATGCCTGGCCATTATTTTTGTTCGTGAACACTTTCATTGATACCTACTTGAAGGCTACAAGGTGACAGTCGAGTCTGACTATATTGGCCTTTATTGCAAGAGGTTGGAATGCGAAGATGGGAAGGTTTTGCTACAAGGATATTGGTGAAACCACATCTGGGGTGCTGTGCAGTTTGCTGGCCTAACTTAAAGAAAGACAAACTTGCTTTGGGGGTAGTTCAAAGGAGGTTCATTAGGCTGATTTCTGGATGAGGATTTTGATATAAGGACAGGTTGAGCAAGTTTGACTTATTCTCACCAGATTTGAGAAGAATGAAAGGTGTTCTTATTGAATCATATAAGATTCTGAGGGAGCTTGACAAGATAAGTGATGTCAGAAGTTTCCCTGAAAGAGGAATCATGAACTGGGGAAACCGTTACAAAATCAGGGGTCTCCCAGTTTCCTTCTGATTGTCATGGGATTGTCATGGGTGTTTGGAATTCTTCCCCAAACCCCACCCCAATAAGCAATGGGGGTCTGGATCATGAAATATACAGAAATCTGTGAGAGAAAGACTTTTGATTAACAAGGAGACAAGGTTTGTGGCTGGCTGACAAGAAAGTGGAATTAAGGCAAACTCAGATCAGCCACGGTTTGACAGAATGGCAGAGCAGTATTGAGGAACTCCTGCTCCCATTACTGATGTTCTTATGATGCCTTGGTTGCTGGAAATCTGAAATTACAACAGAAAATTCTGAAAACACTTCTGCAGGTTAAACAGCATTGGGGGAGAGATTAATGGAGTAAACATTTCACATTGATGGCCTTTCATCAGGATTGTGGTGATAAAATGTTACAAACCAAAAAGATTAACTGTTCCTTCTGCCCAGACATGGGCACCATATATCTTTTTTTGAAGTGTAATGTATAGGACTTCGCAGAGTTGTCCACACAAAGGAAAACAACATTCCCATCGGAATGGGGTTGATGAAATACGAGGTCGCCACCTACTGGTGTGGTCGCATCAGTGACGCAAAGAGCGCATGACAATAATTTCCAAAGTGAGTCATGTGGCATTTCTCATTCAGATTTACAGATCGCAATGTCATCATCAAATTGGGGTTGTCAACTTGCTGTCTCCAAAATCTACTCAACCAACATTCCTAGGGGCAGCCAATTAACAAGCTCATCATCCTATTAAAGATGGCTGGAGATTTCTCAATGCTCCTAGTCCAATCTGAGGGCAAGTTGCTGAAGGTAAAGACCTAATGATGACTAAAAATGGTGAGCATCAATTGGATTCATCCAATGGTCTTACTCTCACTTGCTATTTTGTTATTCAGTATTAGTTTTTAAATTTACAGGTATTGGTTGAAGACTTTAAACATGTATAATTTTCTGCTAAATTCTTTGTCAGTGAAATTATTTACTGGGTGATCACAAATCAACAGTCCATTTCGAATATAGAGATAACAAGGTGTGGGGCTGGAATGAACACAGCAGGCCAAGCAGGATCATAGGAGCAGGAAAACTTGATGTTTTGGGCCTGGACCCTTCTGAAGGGTCCACTTCAGGTGTAGGCTCCACACCTTGTTGTCTCGGATTCTCCAGCATCTGCAGTACCTATTATCTCAGTCCATTTCGAATACATCATTTGGTGTATGCTCATCAGTTTTCAGATTCCTGCGATTTCTATAACCTGCTTCAAACCTAGAATTGTCTGAGATAGCAGTCTCCTCAAAATCTGATCTTGTTACAGCTTTCATTTTATTAATTCTATCATTATTTGCTGTGAACTCAGTTATCAAAGCCTGAGCTTTTGAATTCTTCTACTTATTCTTCCCAACTCTGCTCCTTTTTCATCTGTTATGATGTTATTTAAAGCACACATCTTTGTCAAAGCTTTTGATCATTTGCCTAGTACTTCCTTTCTTTTTCTCAGATTGTAGTTTTAGTTTTTAGTATTTGTTACCTTTTGGAGGCTGTGAGGCAGCAGCTGGGACCCAGCACAAGCCTGGATGGTGGCAGCAGTCAGTCAGTGATTAGTGCCCATTGGTGAAGGATGGACACAGCAGCAGTCAGCAGCTGGCAGTGTTCAGGGCTGAAGCCTTGCAAGCAGCGGTGAAACCTGGCGTGATCCGGGTGGGTCTTAGCCCAGTGAGGGGAGAGCAAACCCTCTTGGGGTATGCCCAGCTTGGAGCATCTGCAGGCCCGTAGCTTAAGAAAGAACTTTAATTCTCCAGTTTTCTACTGTTATGACAAGCATTTTGTAGTGCTGAACTTTTTGACATTTATTTCTCTATTTCTGTAACGAGGATTTAGTACCTTAGGTGGTGCCATATGTAACGACATTGCATAGTTTTCACTGTACTCCTGTACCACATTCCTGAGTACAAGTGACAATAAAATCCAGATCTAAATCTAAAAGTCTTATGTAGCTCAGTGTCAAGTTCCATGAATTAATGCCCATGTGTAGTGCCTTGAAATGTTTTACCACGTTAACTATACTGTATAAATACAGGTTGATTGCAATAATTATAGCAATTTTAAATTTTATTTTGAATGTCTCTATCAAATCTCCTCTGAAACTTTTCTTCTCCAAGGCAAAAGAACCCATTTCTCCAATCTTTCTTTGTAAATGAAGTTCCTCATCCCTGCATAAAACCTTGGGACAATCTACAAAGATTATTCTCAATGCTCTGTAACATTGGGCTGCCTGACATATTTCCCAGTGAATCCAGCATTCTTTGCTTGTCTGGTCCCTCTAAGACTGTATTTGAGTGACATGAGCTAAACCTTGTATGTGGCTATTTCCTTCAGCAATCTAACATGAGTGATCAGCTGTGTGTTTATTCCCGCTGGGTCACGAGCTGCTGACCCCTGGTTTGACTCAGTCACTAAAGACAGGTTGCTTTGAGTGCAGGCACAAGTACCATCTCACACATCTATGCAGGGTTAATCTCGGGGTTGATGCCTTGCTTTTTACAGCTCACTCACTTTGTGCTTCCTTCGATGCTCATACCGGGTCTTTTCAGCATTCCTGCTTCATTCAGAACTTACAGCTTCTCACTGATTCTGACTTACTTCACCTTTCAGTGCAGGCAGAAAGTCAGGCAGCTCATCATTTGTTTCTTGCCGTTTATGTGAACACCATTTGTAAGCCTTGTTTTTGTTACTCATCCGTAATCGCTCCTGAACTGAGTGAGGCCTACCAGGTCATTTCAGAGGGCAGTTAAGAGCTAACCACTTTGCTGGGGTCTAGAGTCACATGTAGGCCAGAACTAATATGGGTGCCAGATTTCCCTCCCCTAAAGGAATTGAGTGAACCAGATGGGGTTTTAACAGCAATCCATGATGGTTTTCTTAGAGTTATAGAATCCATACTGAATGGAAGCAGGCCATTTGGACCAATTAGTCCATACCGACCCTCCGAAGAGCATCTCACCCAAACCCACCCCAGTACCCTATCCCTGTAACCCTGCAGACATGAGGAGAATGTGCAAACTCCACTCAAACAGTCGCCTGAGGCTGGAACTGAACCCTAGTCCCCAGTGCTAACTGCTGTGCCACCGTGCTGCCCTTGTATGATCATCATTAGATCAATTTTAAATTGAAGATTTTATTGAATTCAGGTTTCACCATTAACAATAGGATTTGAACCCATGTCCCTACAATCTCAATGGGTCTTGAACCCTTACCCCCCCACCCAGAGCCTTGGCCTCAGCCAGGATTACCAGTCCAGTCACATTCCCATTATCAACACCTTCCCATGGGGCCTCAATGATTGGTCTAGGGACTGGACATTAATGTGTGGCACCATATTACTTCAGTCTGACCTCTACACCATGTGGTAGCAGCTTACTCAGCAAACACATTGCATGTGTTTCAACCAAGCAGACACATCAGGAAGTGTAAGGGCAGTCCTCCTGAGTCACATCTAGGCTCCCTGTGGTTAGTTGGGGCTGGGTTCTGTTCCACCTTCAGTCGGGAAAGCTAGTGAGATGTCCTGTGGAGTGTGCAGTAAGCAGGGAGGAATGGTTAATGGTTTGTGGGGCTGGGGGTAAATGAGAGATATTGAGGGAAGGTGCTGTAGGCAGAATTGAGAGTGGGAGACCATGGTTGCTGGAGGGAACTGAGTGTAATGGCAGAGCTGGAGTGAGTGTGAGGTAGCAGGGAGGAGAGAGTAGCACTTATAACCTTGTGGAGCACAGACAGTCATTGACCTTCTTGTAGCAACAGTGCAAGAATCTCAATGAAGCTAATTCTTTCATTCATTCATACAGACAGTCCTTGGTTAATCAGGTTTCAATTGATATGGTCTCACCATAACATGGGAGTTTCTAATTTACAACCCATCATTCCAACATGGCAGCACCAAGGAATAAATGTGTGCCAATACACTGTGTATTCCGAGATAACAAGCATGGGGCTGGATGAACACAGCAGGTCAAGCAGCATCATAGGAGCAGGAAAACTTGACGTTTCGGGCCTAAACCCTTCATCAGAAATGGGGGAGGGGAAGAGGGTTCTGAAATAAATAGGGAGAGAGGGGGAGGCGGATAGAGGATGGATAGAGGAGAGGATAGGTGGAGAGGAGGCAGACAAGTCGAAGAGGCGGGGATGGAGCCAGTAAAGGTGAGTGTAGGTAGGGGGGTAGGGAGGAGATAGGTCAGTCCAGGGAGGACAGACAGGTCAAGGGGGCGGGATGATGTTAGTAGATAGGAGATGGGGTTGTGGCTTGAGGTGAGAGGAAAAACCGGTTAGGGAGGTGGAGATGAGCTGGGCTGGTTTTGGGATGCGGTTGGGGGAGGGAAGATTTTGAAGCTTGTGAAATCCACATTGATGCCATTGGGCTGCAGGGTTCCCAGGCTGAATATGATTTGCTGTTCCTGCAGCCTTCGGGTGGCATCACTGTGGCATTGTAGGAGGCCAAGGATGGACATGTCATCTGAGGAATGGGAGGGGGAGTTGAAATGGTTCGCGACTGGGAGGTGCAGTTGTTTGTTGCGAACTGAACGCAGGTGTTCTGCAAAGCGGTCCCCAAGCCTCCGCTTGGTTTCCCCGATGTAGAGGAAGCCACAACGGGTACAGCGGATGCAGTATACCACATTGGCAAATGTGCAGGTGAACCTCTGCCTGATGTGGAATGTCTTCTTGGGGCCTGGGATTGGGGTGAGGGAGGAGGTGTGGGGGCGGGTGTAGCACTTCCTGCGGTTACAAGGAAAAGTGCCGGGTGTGGTGGGGCTGGAGGGGAGTGTGGCGCGGACAAGGGAGTCGCGGAGGGAGTGGTCCCTCCGGAAGGCAGATAAGGGTGGGGAGGGAAAGATGTCTTTGGTGGTGGGGTCTGACTGTAGATGGCGGAAGTGTCGGAGGATGATGCGTTGGATGGCCAGGTTCCAGTTTGTTCAGCTCACTTCGCCTGGTGCCTACCTTAACTAAGGATGGATAGATTGTTTTAAAAACTGTGTCCTAGGCCATTCCACCTTCCCTGTCTGGAGCAGCAGGATAAACCCTCAACTTTCACTTCCCAGTATGACAGGTGACGATCCACAACTCTCCACTTCCAGGGAAACAAGCTTGTAAACAAGGCAAGAAACATTAAAATATGCTACTTTTACTGAATTTCATGTCTGTTTTGGTGTTTCATGTTAACTTTGTGCCTGTATTCCCTCCTTGTTCAACATTCTGCAAACATAGCCCTAACTTGTACATGGGTTTCTGTGGGAGTGTGTTTCAAATAAGATGGGTTCACTTTTCAGGAAGGTAACTATTGTGTTAATCAAGGGCTACCCGTAATTACCAACTCACACCATTGGCAGCAGCCAATCAGGTACAGAAGATCGTATAAATTATTATAATTAGCATGCAACACTGACATCATGTGCTCCATATATTGATAGTAACAGGAATGAGCCATTCCACATCTCATCCTTCTCTACCCATTTCCAAGTGCAATTAAATTCCAAATCGTTGAATTGACATTAAAAATTATTTGTTAACAAAAGGAGGCAATAATGTGAAAAATGTAACGTAGGACAAAGCTTACAGATGCAAAACTGACACCTTCATAAAAACCCAATAATGAACAGCCTCCAATTCTCCTTTTGTTGTATTGTATACATTAAAATCTAATCATACAGGGGTGGTCTGTCAAAGAATGATGCTCAATGGACTGCTCATGGACTCACTTCAATGCTTTAGAATACCTTACTTTTTTTAAAAAAAAAGAAACATTGCTTAATCATTTAATTAGTTATAATGTTAAAAAAATTGGATGTATTAAAAAGACTTGTAGTAATTACATTATTTCATTCAAATTTTGTGGCAGAATGCTCGTCCTTATAACTATTTGGCCACTGAGAATTGATCTTTAGCCTAAAATACATGTTGTATAGTGAGTCAGAATTCAGATGCTCAGCATCCCAGCCATTTGTTAGAATTTAATGTGCGAACAATTTCTTTTCTCCAGTTGTCATATTCATACAGTCGTGGCCCACTGAAGAAGTAAAACAATCCTACGACAAAAACAGAAAAATATCACTTCATTCAATTTGCTTTAAAAACAGAATTGGCCCTATAATCCTATCTGCAATAATCTCTGTGCTTCATCAACCATTATAAACAGTATTATTCCAAATTTTGCGCTAATTATACAGAAGTCTGTTATCTGGCAGAATTTTAATGGTTGATGACAGTCAACCCTCTTGTCCATTTTGAGTTTTAAAAAACTTTGCTACTATGAGGCACTTACCATTACTCTGTAAGGCAGCATCTATTTTGACATTGATTCCTGGCCAGCTGCTATTTATCTGTTTTGGATAGCCATAGTCCATAGTCTTTATTTTCTCATTGTAACTGAACAGCAAAAAATAAACAGCTTTAGTTAATACAACTCCTATCATAATGTGTAGGATTACGAATTAAGTGAATAATATTATACATTATCTATTATTTGAAGGCTTGTGCTCCAGTACATTGAAGTGCCAGAACCTATTTAAATTGTGGCAAATCATCTTGACATTGAATCTCATGTTGCTTTGTGCATAGATTGACTCTATTAAAACAATACAGAACTTAAATTTTTAATACCTTATTCACTAGAACTTCAATTTCAGTTAATATAACAGTGTGAATCAGTTTTTATCTTCACACTATTCATCACACCATCTCCTGATAGCCATTCTGGGAATACAGTGATCAGTGAGTTGGCTCTGCAGTACTGTGTACAATCCCTCCTGCCTTTGAGCACAGTCCCTCACTGGGGTGACTGAATCTATCTTTGGTTTTCTTTTTAATATCACTAATTACAAAATACAATGGCTGGGATTTTTCACTGTTTCATATCTCCTACCTCAACTTCAATACGATGGAATTTCCACCCTTCACAAGGATGTATCCCTGACTCTGATATCTATAGATTCATTACTGGAAGCATTACTGGACTCCTGGTCTTCAGGTAGATGGTGGAATATTTATCCTGGAACTGTGTGCTCATGTGTGCACAATCGGAAACATGGATTCACAATGGTATGCCGCTGGCTTATAGTGGCAGAGTAAATTTGGTCAATCCTCAATATTGAATTCAGCAATTTTAGACCGTAATCACTCACCAATATTTCAGTTTATTTTTCTATGTTTTGGTTTTCCCCTGGTTATTGCTTTCAGACAATATCACAGCTGCCCTCGGCACATCTTTTGTTTCTTTGGTCTGGATGTTCCGACAGCCAGATAATCATTGCTACAGCATGGATAGGAGCTGTGCGTGGTGACTCTGTGAAATCACCGACATAGCAGACTTGGGAGAGAGGGGGAGAATTGCAAGACAGGTATCAATGTGGTAAGTTGGGTTATTAATTAAATGCAAATACATGGAAAGTTCTCGTTTCTCGGTCAGATTCCGATCTTGCCATTGAAACATTGAGACTGGTGGCAGGGTTGGGTCTCAGCACCTTAAGGGGAGGGTGTAGGTCCGTCTGGGGGAGTGTGGGATGTTGGGTTCCAATTGTGATGTTTGACAGATTGTTGGATCTGGCAGTAGGCAGAGTCTGGGTCATAGTCTGGAGGCTTAAAATGTTGGGGGAATGTGTAGTTGTGGGGTTGGTAAGTTGAGAGTGAGTTTATTAGTTATCTAGCTGTTACACCCAGCATTTAATAATTTATCTTTTCGCACGTAACTATCAACCTAAATGCAGCAGAAGCCTCTGATTTCTCCAATTTAAATGGAATATTCCTGGGGGCTCCAGGTATAGAAATATTGTCCATCAGAACCTTCAATTCCCCAGCAGTTCCCTCGGACACTGCTATGTTAAGGATTCTGCAGAGTCTCCACACATGACTCAGATCTATGCTGCTGAAATAACTATTTTCTCATCAGAAATTGTAAAAGGAGAGAGGACATTGAAGGCTGCAAACATTTCCTGGTGAATGGTGGACTGAAGGCTGGACAGCAATGACAATAACAGTGAATAGTACCTACCTCCAGTACATCTTCCCCACAAAGAATATTATTTTTTTTGTCTGTTGAATAAATATTACTGCATCTATTTGCTTCACGTATGCTGGAAGTCCAAAGAGGGAAATAGATTGAGATGAATTTTGACTAAGATCATAATGGTTGTATGCCCAAAATTTTGTTCCTGCAAATAAGGAAAAAGTTTCAATATAAATCCTGTTTGAGGACTACAATCAGCCAGCACCCGTTTGATGTCCCTGTTGAAGTCATGTTGTAGTCTGATTGTTTCTATTTTCGATTTTGGAATTTGTTGGATGAATCACAATGGTCTTTGCCTCTGCTTCCATATATATCTAACTCATTAGGCAGTTAAATACAAATTTCTATACAATTGTCATCCTGGTTTCAATCTTACTCTGTGCTAACTTTGTTTGATTCATTTCTAATTTGAAATCAATGCAGAATAAATTGGGTCACCTTTGAAAAAGTAAATAATATCATCTTCAGGAATTTCACAAGCAGCGTCAATGTTTGATGGGAGGCCAAGCCAGACATCCTGGATAGCAGTCATCTTGGGATCTGCTACTGCTGGCTGTGTCTGCCAAAAGTATCTAATCAACACATTAAAACACATGTATCATTAATCAAACTGCTTTTGAATCAAGGAGCAATGTGAATATCTGTATTATACAATGGCGAGGATATAGATAATAAACTTTTACTTATTTTTGAAGAGCAATATTTCACCATATGCACTGGTAGCAGCATCAAATGATGTGGAGGGATCGCACTTATCTGTTATTAATGGTTGTGCAGCTTCTTGGTGATACATTTGTATAAATCCTAAAGAGGAAAAGAAATATTTACTGCAAAGGGAAAGATTAAAATTACTATTGAATAATATTGTTATTATGATTGAAAATAGACATGGATTTCACTATCCCTTCATTGTCACGGAGGAGTTAGCCTGGATTTCCCTAGCTTATACCATGATTTGAGAAGGATCACAACACGGATGGCATTGGATTAAGGAGAAGTTCTTAGGCTCATCTTGTCAAGGAAACTAAAGGGAAAAAACTAAATTTTGTCCTGTCAATCATCTCCCTTGTTTCAAGAAGAAACACATTAACAATCTTCCCACCTAATATAGCCAATAGATCCATACAGTAAAATCTCGATTTGTGAAATCAAGGGGTCTCACCACAAATTCATGTTGATCAGATTCCGTTTACCTACAAATATTTTCTATGTTGAAATTAAAGGCTGGATCTTTTTATTTTTCTGCCTGTTTGATTATGGACTGAAATAGGAAGAAAGACGGTCTTAAAATCAAGAATTCTGAAAGAGATTGCTGCACTTTCTAACAGCGGGTTCCTGACCCTCAGTGTAATTGTTGTTAAACAGCTTTTTATTACCACCACGCATCATGAAGTATAATGAACTCTCAATGCAATAGTAAATCATTCTAACTGTGCTTTAGTTTCTGACATTGCTGTGTTCTTACTTTCACTCCTTTGTTAGTTTGTGGTAATAATTTTCCATTCAATGGATGTGGAAAGACTTTGGCTTGGCATTTTCACCTGGGCCAGACATTGGAGGGAATATTCACTAATCAGGAGGAGAATTGGACAGTGGGACACTATGGTAAAAGTACTGGCTGCTGAACAAATGCAGTGAAAATGGGAAACTCCATTTAAACAACATGTGGTTAAGTAGTAATGAGATGTTATTGCATGTTAATGAATGCATATAGGCCTCTCACTGTTCACTAGTGAGAATCTAGTCTCATTGTTAACACTTGCTTTATAAAGTCTCTTAGCTCCTGGTTAAAAGCCACAGCTTGCAACAACTGGTGAGTGGGAAATAAATTTGCTTTCTTCAGGTTCCAGGTTTTTTTTATAGCAGGGAGAGAGGGAGACAGGCAGAGAAGCAAACAGAGAGACAGATATATATATATAGAGAGAGAGAGAGAGAATTCAGAGAGAGGGAGAGATAGACCACCTCCTTTTTTGGAGGTCTGAAGGCTTCTGGCCATATTGTTCATACCCACAGTCTACCTAGGAGCCAATCACATAGTTATTGGCAGGCAAAGGCCTTTATTATTGACAATTGGTCTCCAATGGCACGGACTATTCAGCTATTTGTTGTTGGACAAACCTCTTCTTGTACAGACTCCCCCTTGACAGCTATCTGCAATCAATATTCCCCCACTGAATGAGTAAAATATAGTTTAACAGCATTTACGATGAGGGCCAAAGACAGGTATACGGAGTTAGGCCACAGATCAGCCACGTTCTCATTGAACAGTGCAACAGGCTGAAGGGGCTGAATGGCCCACTCCTGTTCCCAGGTTCAATAGAGGAAATCAGTGAAATTCTGGGTCAGCAGGAGTGATGACTGGAAGGAAAAGGAATTTGTCAGGGTGTATTTTGCTGGTGAAAGTTATTTCTGGAATGCTCAAGCTGAGTGATATGATTATTGAAGGAGACTGGGAAATTGGACCAGACAGGACAGGCAAGTGTGTGCCTGCTGGAAGACTGAGGGGATCTTGGGATGTCATCCTAAATGCTATGTACCTGCCAGTAGTGTGCAGTGTGATTAAAATATTTTGTAAGGCATATTTGGTTATGTTTGTTATAAAATGCAAAATGACCTTTAATTTGGGGTTTCAGGAGCCTACTAAGTAATACTTGGTCTAATTCATAGAACATAGAACAATACAGCGCAGAACAGGCCCTTCGGCCCTCGATGTTGCGCCGCCCTGTGAACTAATCTAAGCCCATCCCCCTACACTATCCCATCATCATCCATATGCTTATCCAAGGACTGTTTAAATGCCCCTAATGTGGCTGAGTTAACTACATTGGCAGGCAGGGCATTCCATGCCCTTACCACTCTCTGAGTAAAGAACCTGCCTCTGACATCTGTCTTAAATCTGTCACCCCTCAATTTGCAGCTATGCCCCTAATTCCCTTTCAGTTTGCCAGTTATATAAAAGTTCTAAAATCTGAAATGCTGTCTTTTGGTTATTTCCGTCAATTGTTGGTGATAGACCCTTTATGACCTAGCAGGCTCTAATGGGATTTTAACACTTGGCTCCATTTTGAAGCCGGTGCTAGGAATGAGAAAGTCTATGATATTGAGAATGCCGAATCATTGTAAGCTGACTCATCGCCCCAGACTAGCCTTGATTGCTCCAGGTCTGGTCTGGGACTGGCCCTTGTGGGATAACAGTCTCCTTTATGATGAAGGCTTTGTGAAAAAATTGTGAAAAATGAGCATCGATTTCCATAACCAGGTGCTGATGGAAATAAAATAGCTGTGAATCAAGATTTATAATCCTTTTCCATTCAGGTGGACGGTGACATTTTTCAGTAAGGTAAAGTAACTCCACATGGATGCATCTTTCATATTTGATCTTTAATCTTCGACCTTTCATCCCTGTTCTTACAGGATTCCAAGCTTTCTAAAAAAGTGCACAACATATTCATTATGCCGCTGAATGTTAATTAACAGGAGGTGCAACTTCTCATTCGAGCACCAAAGAATCGGGAATACGAGATAACAAGCATGGGGCTGGATGAACACAGCAGGTCAAGCAGCATCATAGGAGCAGGGCTGCTTGGCCTGCTGTGTCCATCCAGCCCCATGCTTGTTATCTCGGATTCTCCAGCATCTGCAGTACCTTTTATCTCTGAAAGAATCGGGAAGTTACTTTACATATTGATGAACATCTGATTGATTTTGTTGAAGGTATTCTCAATATAATTGAAAATCATTGATGATCAAATCTTTGACAGCTTTGGCAGTTCATTGCCTGTCATAAAATTAAGCTGCAGGTCTATTTGGACCATGTGACACCATTGCATCATGACACTCCTCACAAATCAGTCTTGAGAAGCACTTTTCCTTTACAATGTGCACTCTGTTGTTTTCTGTTGTAACTGTTTCTGTTGTCTCCGTTGATTCTGTTTGTTTCTGTTCTATTGGTTTGTGACCGATTTAGGAAAAATTAGGAGGAACAAACTGTTCTAGAAAAATTTATCTACCAAGCACCCCTCCCTAGATCTTAATATTCTTCCCTTTAAAAAGCAGAGACACATAAGGTACCCATGGGAAAATACATATTGGAGGGAACAGAGGGAAAGGCACATTGTCACTGATGCATTCAGAAAGAAAAAGCAAGGGAACAAATCGAGATATAACAACCAAACTCTTTAAGCTCAAATCCATATACAACACATCATCTGGAAGCCATGAACATTCAATTTAAATGAACAGGTAATGATAACTGTGAAAACTCAAGCAAAATATGATATAAGAGTGTGTGATGTTGATATGTTGTTTTTACCTAAAGTACTTAAATCTGTTTTTAAACAAGAAATATAATCAGCATGTATTTTGGAATGATAAAAATTATGTTTGCAATATTGGAGAAGATAAAAATATCATTAGGGATCATTTTAAACAGATAACCACCCGGTTTTACTGAATCAGTATCCAAATGTTAGGAAGTGGACAGTGCAACATGTTCCTTTTTCAATAATACTCATGAACTTAATAAGTGTTATATTGTTTCTATTTGTCACGTTAAAAATAAAGTGGTCATACCATATAGATCCTGTATTGCTCTGATATCATCCCATGAAAGAGAGAATATATTTGATTGACCGTATTTATATGTGGGATACATCACAGAAGAGCGACGCCTGGAATGACCAAGCCCCAGTGCATGACCAAATTCGTGGGCAGCAACATGAAATAAGTTGACACCTGTAAAGGAAATAATTAATTTCATTATAAGTAACCTCACAATGTGTGACATGCATTGAATAATGATACATCTACAGCTTGAGATTTTTGCTGGCTTTCTCCTTCCATCTTCTTTATTTTGTCTATTATAAACAGCATGTCCTGCAGCTAGCATTCCTAAATAACATTACAGCATCAAACTGACATGTTAATATTTCAGAATTAACAGGAGTTTTTCTCCCACTGAGGTCAAGCCCAATTAACGAGGTTTCAAATTGGACTATAAATTATTTTTTTCTTTAACTTTGGAAAGGCATGGACTAGTCAAGGATAGTCAGCATGACTTTGTTAAGGGAAGATCAAGCCTTACAAATTTGATTGAATTCTTTGCCGAAGGGACAAGGAAAATCGATGATGGTGGTGCAGTGGATGTCATTTTATAGCAAGGCATTTGACAAGGTCCCACATGGCAGACTGGTCAAAAAATTCAAAGCCCATGGTATAAAGGATAATGTGTCGAATTGGATCCAAAGTTGGCTCAGTAATAGGAAACGAAGGATAATGGTCAAAAGCTGCCCTTGCAAATGGAAAGCTGTTTCAGTTGGTGTTCTGCACAGTTTGGTGTCAGGGTCACTGCTATTGTTCTATACGTTAACGGTTTGGACTTGCACGTGGCAGGGCACAATTGGCGAATTTGTAGATGACACAAAAATTTGCCGCTTAATGAACAGGTAAGGGGGTAGCGTAAGCTCCAAATGAGTTGGTGGAGTGGGCAGGAAAGTGGTAGATGGAGTTCAACTCCGATAAGTTTGAGGTCATGCATTTAGGAAGGTCAAAGAGTAAAAGGGAATATACAATAAACAGGAATATACTGAGAGGGGGGAGATGAAGTGAGAAATCTTGGCAAGTACAAAGGTCCCTAAAGGCAATCGTACAGGTGGATAAAGTTGTAAAGAAGGCATTTGGAATGCTGTCCTTCACTGGCAGAGGGGTACAGTACAGAAGTAAGGATACAAAGATGAAACTGTGTCAGATACTGATAAGGCCACTACTGGAGTACTGTGTGCAATCCTGGTCACCACATTATAGCAAAGACGTAATTGTTCTGGAGAGAGTGCAGAGAAGATTTACTAGAACGTTGCCAGGGCTGGAGAATTGTAGCTACAAGGAGAGATTGGAGATGCTGGGGTTGTTTTCCTTGGAACAGAGAAGGCTGAGGGATGACATGATTGAGGTATACAAAACTGTGAGGGACAGAGACAGGGTAGACAGGAGGGACCTGTTTCCCTCAGCCAGGGGTCATCGATTCAAGCTAACTGGGAGAAGGATTAGTGAGGAAAACATTTTACACAGAGGGTGTCTGGAATTAGAGGCCCTAATCTCTTTTAGAAAGTACCTGGAACTGCACCTTCAATGCCGTAAACTGCAGGGCTTTGGGTGCGTGTGCAGAAAGATGGGATTAGAAAGGGCGTCTTGGTGTCTTTGGGTTGGCATGTGTTAGATGGATCAAATGGCCCCATTCTGTGTTGGATCATTTCTATGGTTCGAAGGCTCTAACTGTAGAACTTTGCCCTTTGGGAACCACAGATCAAAAGAAGCTAGGAATTTAGATTATTTGTAACACTTCCAGTAAAAGAACAATCCAATTATCTCAACAAGAGCTTAATGTGTTTTTTTTTTGTTCAGACACCTATCTAAATGAAGACTTAACTGGATTAATGGAATCAATTGGATCAGTCTCTGTATGTGCAAGTAGATTAATAAATGTTTAACCCTCACTAAAAGTCCTAGATTTTAAGTGAATTTGTTGAGAATCTTTACCATAGCGGCCCAATGTCCAATTCTCCTCCTGATCAAGGTGAATGTTCCCTCCAATCCCTGGCCCAGGTGAAAATGCATGAGCCAAAGTCCCTCCACGTCCATCAAATGGAAAACTATCACCATGAACTACCAATTGAATGAAGATAAGAACACAGAGTGATGTCAGAAACTAAAGCAGAGTTAGATTGGTTTATAGTTGCATTGAGTTCATTGTACTTCCTAATGCATGGTGGTAGTACATAAAAGCTGACTGAATAGGGCCAAAATGCTTAGGAATAAACAAAAACAATAACAAAAAAAAAACAGAAGTTGCTGGAAAAGCTCAGCAGGTCTGGCAGCATCTGTGAAGAGAAATCAGAGTTAATGTTTCAGGTTCAGTGACTCTTGTTAGTAACAAGAATAACTTCCAAGTATTTAATTTAACAAACAACACAAGGTGCTTCACAGGAACTGTGTGAGACAAAAAATACCAGAATTTCATGAGCAACTATTAGGGCAAATGATCGACAGCTTGATTAAACACGAGCCTGTGATGGTTAGGGTGGGAATTCCTTGACTAAGGTGGACTGATTAAAATTGAGGTTTGCTCATTGGTTGGATTTAGATGGGTCTAGGTATAGAACATAGAACATAGAACACAGAACAGTACAGGCCCTTTGGCCCACGGTGTTGTGCTGAACTTTTACACTAAACCTAAGGTCTATCTAACCTCCACCCCTACCTTATACTATCATCCATATGCCTATCTAATAGCTGCTTAGAATCATAGAATCCCTACAGAGAGGAAACAGGCCCTTTGGCCCAACAAGTCCACACCGAACCCCAGAGCATCCCACCCAGACCCACCCCCCCAACCTACACTTCCCTGAACACTACGGGCAATTTAATATGGCCAATCCACCTAACCTGCTCATCTTTGGACTGTGGGAGGAAACCGGAGCACCCGGAGGAAACCCACGCAGACACGGGGAGAGTGTGCAAACTCCATGCAGACAGATGCCCGAGGCTGGAATCGAACCCATGTCCCTGGCGCTGTGAGGCAGCAGTGCTAATCACTGAGCCACTGTGCTGCCCCAAATGGGGCCTTAACTGCCCCTAATGAGGCCGGCTCCACTACCCTCTCCGGCAATGCATTCCATGCCCCTACCACTCTCTGAGTAAAGAACCTACCTCTGACATCTCCCCTATATCTACCTCCACTCACTTTAAAACTATGCCCCCTCATAATAGCTACCTCCACCCTAGGAGGGTTGTAAGGCTGGAGGGGAATACGGAGAGAGGGAGCAGCTAGACCATAGAGGTTTTGAAATCAAAGATGAGAATTTGCAAACCAATGCTTTGTTTAATTGTCAGTCTATATAGGTCAGTGACCAGAGGATTGACAGGGAACAGCTGAAAGTTAGGATGATTACAACTGGAATTTGTGAGGTTTATCAAGAATCTGGAAGTGGTGCTCCAGAATAATCTAGTCTAGAGGTAATAAAGACATGGATGAAAGTTCCAGCAAAGACAGGGCTGAAATCAGATAATGTCAAGGAAAGGGAAATAAACCCATCAGGGTGATGGCATAGGTCTATCAAATGGCAGACTATGAAACAAGTTGTTGCACCTGGTTTGCCATTGGTGAACGTGGTTGATTGAAATGAGGCATAAGGCTTGATCTCTTAGAGCACACTCAACCAATGCTACCTGCAAACTGATCAAATCCATGCCTTGCTTTGCTTTGCTGTGCCCATGAGCACATGCATATACCAGGCAAGTTGCCTTGCTGGTCAGTAGTCCTCAGTCAAAGGGAAAGGCATCTTGCTCAGATCTACTCAACATACCAGCAGCCTACACGATCAATATACTGCATTTGCAGCAAACAGGTGTCAACATCTGACAGCAGGAGTTCTGACCGAAATCCTCAGAGGTACACATCAGTGCAGTAAGTCCAGGGCAGCCTCCTGGACCAGTCCAAGGGATTGGCCACAATCTGGTGCCCACTTGGTGTGCTGTGTCCATGCCTCTGCAATTAGGAATAGGTTATGGTTAGCCCCGTGGCTCCACTGTGATCAGTTCTGGTTGGGATGGGGGTGAAGAGATAATGCGGTCATGGAGATGTCCACACACCGCACCCCCACCCCAACCCCCCAACAATGCTCTGGGTAATTCTCACTTGGGGCTCTCTGGATTAGGTCACTCAAGGTAGTAACATCCACAGAAACTGAGGGGTAAGGGAGGTGTAGAGCACAATTGAGCTCTGGAGTCTGTAGGCTTGGGTGAAGGGTAATTATTGCTATTATGAAGGTGGGCAACAGTAACAGGAAGTGGGGATACACAAAAGCATGAGGGGAACAGAGAGGGTCATGTGGGAGGTGCAGTCACCCATGGTCCAGAGCCCCCTGACCTCCACCAGCCTTGCACCAGCCTCTGTACCAGGACCTCAAGACACACTTCAGAGAAATGCAGTGCCATCCTTCCCTTCTCTGCTTTCTTCAGAAAATGTCCTTGACCAAACAGAGCAGCTTCAGATGCCCACTGATTGTCCGTCCTTTTAATAATGGTCTGGATAAAAGGCATGCTAGTCTTTCAGCACACATTTTCTGACTGGCAAATTGTTCCAGGAATGGCACATGGTCAGATGGGGTGGAAATCAGATCATCCTTAGGGATGCCATGGGGCAGGGGAACTGTTTTATGAGGTGAGATATAGCAAGGAATTACATAAGGTTTCACAGAGACAACCTATCTGAAAACATAACACAACTCACACCTATCCAAAACAAATCAGCCTACAACTACAAACAATTGGTAAAAGCTGGAATGAGACCATTTAGGGACCAAAAACAGAATTTACGCAAGAAACCAGGGGCATGGCTGAGGCATTAAATGAATATTTTACATTTGTTCTTACCATAGAAGCAGGTGATATCTGGGTTACGGTGAAAGAGGCAGTAATTCAGACAATGGCAAAATCACACAACATCAGGTTATAGTTCAACAGGTTTATTTGAATACACAAGCTTTCAGAGCCTCGCTCCTCCTTCAGGTGTCAGTGAGAGAGGGTGGCACCACACACAGAATTTATAAGTAAAAGATCAAAGGGCCATAGAACTGATGTGAATGTGTTGAACAAACCCAGAATGGTTGTTAAATCTTTAATCAGTTAGAAAGGATTAATATGCAAACCCCAGAATTTCTTTCAAGTCACTGCCCTGAGATAACTAAAGGCTTTACTAGTTCCCTTAATATGGGTTGTTCAACATCACATCAGTTCTATGACCCTTTGATCTTTTGCTTATAAATTCAATGTCTGATGCCACCTCTCTGACTGACACCTGAAGAAGGAGCGAGGCTTTAAAAGCTTGTGTCTTCAAATGCACCTGTTGGACTATAACCTGTGGTGTGATTTTTGACGTTGTCCACCCAAGTCCCACACCAGCACCTTCACTTCATAATTCAGTTACGAGACGGATATAAAACTGATAAAAGCCAGTGACATTGGATAAGCTTTCTGTGTGACTGTGTTGCATAAGTTGCATCTGAGAGAGTGGAAAGTCTGAAGGCACATCAATAAATTTCTATGCTGGGGCCAGAGGCTTTGCAAACGGAAATTCTCGTTTGAAAAAAGGATATAAAGACAAGCCCAGCAACTACATTCTACATAAGTGTGAGGCTGGAAAAGCAGAGCAGGTTCACCCAAAATGTTGATTTTCCTGCTCCTCAGATGCAGTGTGACCTTCCTGCTCCTCAGATGCAGTGTGACCTTCCTGCTCCTCAGATGCAGTGTGACCTGCTCTGCTTTTCCAGCCTCACACCTATAAACTCCGGCCTCCAGCATCTGCTGTCCTTATTGTCTCCCAGAAACTACAATTAGTTTAATCCAGGTGATGGGAAAGCTTTTTTGAAATTAGAGTTCAGCACATAATTAACAGCCACTTGAATAAGTGCAAGTTATTTAAGAAAAGCCAGTATGGATTTGTTAAGGAGGTATAGTGATTCTCTGACTTGCCGTAACAGAGGGGGTTGATGAGGGTAATGCTGTTGATGTGGTGTACATGGCTTCCCAAAAGACACTTTATAAAATGCTGCACAAAAGACGAGAACAAAATTGGCTGAGAGGAAGCAGAGCATAATGGTGATTTTGTTTGATGTTTGTTAAAGATCCCCAGGCCATTGTTACAACCTTGGTTCTTCCTGTTATATTAATATAAATTGGGAAATAATTACAAAATTTTTGGGTGATAGTGTGAAGTGTTGTGAACCGTCGAGCAGCTAGTGTGGAACCTTAAAAGGACCTAGACAGATCAATCAAATGTTTGGACAAATGGTATATTAAATTTAATGCACAGAGATTTTAATGAGGCAGATGAGGTTCAATATGGAGAAATGTGAAGTGCTTCATTTTGTTATGGAGATAGGGAGAAGCGATCTAAAACACAGGGTGAAGCAAGACAAGACCAACTTGATGCAGGAAGGATGTTCTCACTGGTGGGGGAGTTCAGAGCCAGGGATCATAGTTTAAAGGTAAAGGGTAAACCTTTTAGGACTGAGATGAGGAGAAATTTTTTCACCCAGACAGTGGTAAACCTGTGGAATTCATTACCACACAAAGTGTCTGAGGCCAAAACTTTGTGTGCTTTTAAGAAGGAGGTTGATATAGCTGTAATGACTGAAGGGGTCAGGGGCTATGGAGGGAGGGGGATTAGGATCATAGAAACATAGATCTGTAAAGCACAGAAACAGACCCTTCAGCCCAACTCATCCATGCTGACCCAGATATCGTAAATTAATCTAATCCCATTTGCCAGCATTTGGCCCATATCCCTCTCAACCCTTCCTATTCATGTACCCATCCAGATGACTTTAAATATTGTAATTCTACCAGCCTCCCCTACCTCCTCTGGCAGCTCATTCCACACATGCACCATCCTCTACATAAAAAAGTTGTCCCTTGGGTCCCTTTTAAAACTTTTCCTTCTCACCTATGCAGTCCAGTTTTGGACTTCCCGGAGAAAAGACCTTGACTATTCACTCTATCCATGACCCTCATGATTTTATAAACCTCTATAAGATCACCCCTCAGCCACCTATACTCCCAGGAAAATAGCCTCAGCCTACTCAGCCTCTCCCTACATTACAAACCCTGCAGCCCTGGCAACATCTTTGTAAATCTTTTCTGCACCCTTTCAAGTTTCACAACATCTTTTCTATAGCAGGGAGACGAGAATTGAATACTAATGG
>JAHRHZ010000009.1:1935270-1953418 GCA_024137785.1 Ginglymostoma cirratum
GAAATTCCTTCTTCACTATCCTGATTACCTGTGACTCCACTTTCAAGGAACTGTGAACCTGCACTCCAAGGTTTCTTTGTTCAGCAACACTCCCCAGGACCTTACCATTAAATGTATAAGTCCTACCCTGATGTGCATTTCCAAAATGTAGCACCTCACATTTATCTAAATTAAACTCCATCTGCCACTCCTCGACCCATTGGCCCATCTGATCAAGGTCCTGCTGTACTCCAAGATAATCTTCACTGTCCACTGCACCACCAGGTTTTGGTGTCATCTGCAAACTTACTAACCATACCTCCTATGTTCACATCCAAATCATTTTCATAAATTTTGCTTTCAGAAAGGCTGACATAAATCACAAGGTGTTGGGATGCCGTATTTTGCGTGCAGTTTCTCACTACTCTGTCACAAGGGACAATAATGAAGAAATTCCAGACTGTCAGTCCCACAGCACGAGGAACATGGGGAGCTGGTGTCAAAGGCTGCATTTGTTACATGCATAAACAATTCACTGAACATTTAACCTCAGAATAAAGATGTGAAAACACTTTAAATCTTGATGTAGTTGGAGGAAAGGAAGGAGCAAGACGTGGAGGCTATAAATTCCTGGAGATCCAGTTTCTCTTGTTAGCCATTACCTGAACTTGCTGACCTGCATGGAAATTAAATCTTTGTTCTGGGGTTAAATGTTCAGTGAATGTAGTAATTCCAACATTTGAAACCAGCTACTCGCGCTCCTGGTGTTGCAAGTCTGATTAATTGGAATTTCTGCTCCTTGTGACAGATTAGTGAGAAACAACAGGGCATGGCATCCCAACCTCCTGAAATTTAGGTTCAGCCTTTCTGAGAGCAAAATTTTCTCAGCCACCTGACATGGGAACAGAAAATAGGATGGGCACTAAATTGGGTGGAGATCTGGCATCAGGGCTCTCCACCCTAATTCCCACAGACGTCTGTCTGATTACACTGAAACTTCAGGTAGATTGCAATAGAAAATTTTGGCTAATATCCACAGCCTTCCTTACCCCAACTCAAACTTCTGCAGTGTTTCTTGTGAATTTGTGACTATTGCAACAATAAAAATGGATGACTTCACACTGGGTATGATTAACAAATTAAGGCACAAGGCAAGTGAAACATTTTTATCTGTTTTCCATTGATGCTCCAAATTTCTGTTCATGTTAGTTTGTATCGTTACAAACATAAAATTGTCTACGAAGCAATCAGATAACATCTTAGAGTCTACTTGTTTTCCTTCCTTGCACTAACAAAATATTACATCCTAACATTAATAACTACTGCATTTTATTAATGATATGGAGATGCTGATCTTGAACTGGGGTGGATAAGGACAGTTGTCACATGATACCAGGTTACAGTCGAACAGATTTATTTGAAATCATCAGCTTTTGGGGTGCTGCTGCTTCGTCATCTGATAAAAGAGCGAGACTCCAAAAGCTTGTGATTTCAAATAAACCTGTTGGACGATAACCTGGTGTCATGTGACTTTTGGCATTTTATTAAAAGCATCTCAAATTGGGTTTATCACTTAATTTTAAGTATTAAAGCAAATTTTGTTTTCACAGAGTCCAGGATACAAGCATCAGCACTAAATGGGGGTCCAGGGGCTGTGCTCAGTGGATGAGAAACCAGGGAGCTATTTCCTGGAGGTGGCTCTGTCTTTGAGCTCGCCTTGCAAGGCCAAACAACAGCCAAGTTTCTGATGCTGTTGGCTCAGTCACAGAGCTGTGCAGCTTCAAATCCTTACCAGCCCCAACAAGTGAGGCACAGACTCTGTTACTTGCTAATTACTTTTGTGAATTATAAGCTAAACAACACAATAACATTCTAGTCATTAAGCAATGTCAATGTGCACATCGTCACTGCAATTAGAAAAACATGAATAGATTAACAGGAGTGACTATGTCTAAGAAATTGCTATTGTCAGTTAATTTTTTTCTATTAACTCATGGAACGTGGGTGTCACTGGCTGGGCCCAGCATTTATTGCCCATCCCTAGTTGCCCTTGAGAAGGTGGTGGTGAGCTGCCTTCTTGTACCATTACAGTCCATGTGTTGTGGGTTGACCCACAATGCCCTTAGGGAGAGAATTCCAGGATTTTGACCCAGCAACACTGAAGGAATGGCAATATATTTCCAAGTCAGGGTGGTGAGCGTCTTGGTGGGGATATTGCAGGGGGTAGTGTTCCCATGAATCTGCTGCCTTTGCCCTTCTAGATGGAAGTGGTCGTAGGTTTGGAAGATGGCGTCTAAGGATCTTTGGTGAATTTCTGCCATGCTTCTTGTAGATAGTACACACTGCTGCTACTGAGCGTCGGTGGTAGAGGAAGTGGATGCTTGTTGATGTAGTGCCAATCAAGCGGGCTGCTTTATCCTGGATGGCGTCAAGCTTCTTAAGTGTTGCTGGGTGCACTCATCCAGGCAAGTGGGGAGCATTACTGGCATATTCCTGCAGCTCATGTTTTATTCCAAGGTTATTATGTTGTCAACAAGATCATCCCAATGATTATTGAAAATATTGCACCTTGCTTGAGACAGCCACTCCAGTCATGAATCATGAACGTCTACTGCCAATAATGATTCCCCAATGAACCTCTTAAATGACACTGTTATTTTTGAAAATGATGCTAGTTTACTCAAAAAGATACAAGGTATTCAAATTCAACCCAACTGAGACTGATAAACACAGAAGGAGGATATGCATTAATAATATTAATATTTACTTTAAATGATCACAACCAAATTTCAGATAGATTTAATCCATGCAATTTATATGTTTTGCTAAACAGCCTGCGTTACTGTGAAATGAATTTAAAGAGGATGAATAAAAGAAAAAGATAAGTTCCTTCTTTGCTCACGAGCAATGAGTTTAAAAATGATAACATACCACGTCCTTCAAAGGAAATCATGATATCAGCTTCCATATCATGGACTCTGACAAAATTCAGTGGGGTTACTTTTTGCCAAATATTCACAGCCCTCCATATGGCTTCTTCTATCTCAAAGTAGCTTAGTTGAGGTAGATAGTTCACTATACTTTAGGAAGGAAAAACATGGTTTTATCATTTTTTATATTCAACCAAAATAAAAAGAAATACATTATTCAAATTCTTTACTTGTATGTGACAAATGGCTTCATCCACCGAGGCCTCCCTGGATAGAGTTGATAGTGAGCGAGATCAGGAAAACCACATCGAGGTGCTTTCATTATTTCTATCGTTTCATGGTTCAGTTCCCCTGTTTCCTGCAGTCCATAGAATTTTTGCAATTCTTTAATCTTTCTTGATAAGGAGTCCTCACTTTCTATGAGACTTTTTGAGCCATGACCAAAGGTATAAAACTGTTTAATGTATTTCTGTTTGAAAAAAAAATAAAATTAGAGTGAACCTATTGCATTACTTTCTTCTCTATGTTTATTAATAAAAGGGCAAAATTATCACAATATCAAACTTCCCGATACATTTATGAAGGATTGTTAAAGATTACAAACCTGTGCATAGTTCAAGTCATTTTGAGACATTTCCATTGCTTGATTTTCAGCAGAGATAGGCATAGAGTGAACAATATTCACAAATAGAAAAGAGAATGTCAAACAAAGGCACTTCATCCTCAGAGCTAATCCTGATGAACTAAAACGTTTCTTGCTGGGACTGAAGCCTTTCTACATTTAATTGTCTAACATCTTGATGAGTCATTTCTTGTCTAAGAAAGTTTACACCAATGTTTTGTTGTTAAATTAGGAGGGAAATGATGTAAGAATAATTGGATATGTACCTCATTAAAAAATACTGGCCCAGGCTAACATACTCTTGAATTCATGTTCTCTTGTTGGGAATTGTAAATTGTAAATATGTTCAGGCACAGTTAGATGGTTTTAATGAAGCCAAGTTGAATATACTACTGACATTGCAGTGCTGATGAAACGTTAGGAAAATCACTCCTTTTCAGTGTACAAACAGAATGGTAACGGGGAATGCCAGGAACTTTTGTTTTAAATAAGTAAGAACTTTATTAAAGAATCTCTCTGATGAATCATTGAGCATCTGAATATTACAGTGAAGGTAGATTCCAAGTCTGACCGCTACATTTTGTTCCGTTCACTAGCCACAGTGCAGTGATCACCAGGATCTGAAAAGGTCATGGAGTGAGAAGAGAAGGAACGGGTAGGGTTCCCTCTGATCCAGATTGGAAACATGGGATGAAAACAGATTCAGATTTAACTGTGATGCCTCCTGCTGTAGACTACATTCCCACAGAAGCTTGCACATGGATGAGAATGTTTGGCGATGTCTGTACCCAGGAATAGATTCAGTTCTTCTCAGCTGGAAAAATAGTTGATGCCCACTTAATAAATTAACGGTAAACTTTATTCAGCACAAACTAACTGGAAAAGAAGCATTATGTTCATTCATCACTTCAATGATAGCAACAAAACCTCAGGATGGACAATATTTGAATGTGACGCTGTGCAGCTTCTTTCCTCTGTGCACAAATAGTAAGGTCAGGTGAACTTCAAGCATAGGAAGCAGATCGTGTCAGCATCTGAAGAGTTGTGAATTATACTGAAACATGTATGATCATCAGTGAACATCCCACTTCAGACCTTACACTGAAGGGAAGCAGCTCCTGCAACATCGTCCTGTAACAGAGGTGATGAACCTCCCACAACCCCAACTGACTATCTTTGTGCTGAAATATTCTCACTGGGTTTTCCATCAAATTGTTTTGCTTAGTTTCCTTGATTCAATATACTGCCTTAATGTTAAGGACAGCACTGGTATGCTTGGTACTGCTTCTGGCATGCCCTCCGATAGTTCTCATTGAACCAAGATAAATTTCTTGAATTGAATTAGCTTTATTGCCACATGTACTCAAATTAATACAGTGAAAAGTTTACAAGTTGCTGCTGAAGGTGCCATCCTAGGTACGAAGGTCCCTAGTTACAGCTTCTTCGGTTACAGGTCTTACAAAATAGAGAAGTAAAAAGTCTAGCATTGCAGATTTTAGAAATAAATTATAAGTTGGAGAAAGAAAAAATCGTTTATAACAATGGTCTTCCAATCCAGTCCATGCTGACACCTAGCCTTCAGTCTACACCAGGCCTTGACTCCAGACCATGCCTGGCTTCACCTCAAGCTTCATGAGGCTGGGAGATCGATCTGGAATCATCTCAAGATGGGACATCCACACTGAGACCACCACAAACAGCGAGAAGGGCACCACACCAGGCCTGGAGACCGCCATGCCAGGCATCACCAGGTGTACACTGAAGCCGGGAGTTCCGAGGCCAGGAGTTCCGTGGTCGCAAGGACCAAGGCCGGGAGGTTGGAAGTCAGGAGGCCGAGAACAGACAAGAGAAGAAAAAAACAAAGGAGAAAAAGGAGAGAGAAAGAAAACGAAAACATACGGATGGAATGGGAGACATTTTGGATATGGTCCTGCTTGATGGCCACGGTAGAGTGGGGTATATCCTGGGCCCAGGAGGTTACAGATTGGGGGTGAATACAGTTCTGCAGTTGTTGGCCTAGAGCATCATGTTGACACCCAATTTTTGAAATGATAGAAATCTACTTTGCACAGGAGGTTGAACCACGCAACATGATGGAGATTATCCTCGAGGTGCGGCAGAAATTTGTCTCCACAAGGACAGTGTGGTGGTTACTCTTTCCCATACATTCATAGGCAGATGCATTTGTCTTGGGTAGATTGGTGAAATGAGGTCAAGTATTTACCAATAGAAGGAGGCCATTCAGCCCTTCAGCTCTACTCCATCATTCAATAAGATTGCAGTTGATCTAATCTTAACCCAAACTACATATTCCTGCCAACTCCAATAACTTTTCATCTCCTTAGACAAAATCTATCTCAGCCTTAAAAATATTCCAGTTTTGCTTCTTCTGCCTTTTGAGGAAGAGAGTTCAAAGACTCAGAACGTTCTGAGAGAAAACATCCTGCTTCCCTTTATCTTACAGAGGTGACTCCTAGTTTTTAAGCAGTGATCCATATTACTAGGTTCTCTCACCAGAAGGAACATCCTTTCCACATTCGAGTCCCCTCAGGATCTTGCATATTTCAGCAGAATCACCTCTTACTTTTCCAAAGCCCAGCAGTTCCAAGCCAAGTCTGTCCAAAGTCCTGATACAACAACCCCAGGGATTAGGAGACATTCTTTGAACTGCCTCCAATACATTTTGATCCTTTCTGAAATCGGGAGACCAATTCTGTACACGGTAATCCAGATATGATCTCACCAGTCCCCTGTATAAGCATAACCTCCCCCAATACCCTCCCCCCTCAGCAATAAACAATAAAATTGAATTGATGTTCCCACTTGCTGTGTCTGTCGACTCACTATATGCACTTGAACACCAGCTCAGTCCATAGTGGTGATATGAAGCAACTATTAGTGATAGACATTGAAAATATGGGAACACAGGAACTGGAGTAGGCTATTCAGCCCCGTGAGCCGGTTCCACCATTCAATTAGATCATGGCTGATCTATGAACCTACAATTGTCTTTGGCCCATACCCCTTAATACTTTGCTTAAAAAAATTATCAATTGAGATTTAAAATTAACAACTGATCCAGCATCAACTGGCATTTGTGCGAGACCCCACCCGGGGGGGTGCCCTTACCACCCTGAGTGTTTCTTCAAATTAGTGTTCAGCAAGGACTGATTCATCAGCCAAGGTAGATGGCAGAATGAACAGGTTTCCTTGATTTGATTTATTGCAGTCACATGTACCTAAGTACAGTGAAAAGCTTTGTTTTGCATGCAGTACAGGCAGATCATAGCAAACAATGACATACAGTTGGTGCATGTGTTCAAGTTTCTGTATCTTCTACCTGATGGAAGAGGTTTGAAAAGAGCATTAACATGGTGGGAGGGGCCTTTGATGATCTTGGCAGCCTTTCCACGACAACGAGAAATGTAGATGGACTCCATGGATGGGAGGTTGCTTTCCATGATGTTCTGGGCTGTGCGCACAACTTTCTGTAGTCACTTACAGTCCTGGGCAGAGAAACTGCTGTACCAGGCTGTGACGCACCCAGATAGAATGCTTTCTATTGTGCATCTGTAAACATTGGTGAGGGTCCTTATGGACAAGCCTGATTTCCTTAGTCTCCTGAGGAAGATGAGGTCCAGGTCAGATTGTCGGTTATGATCCCTCTGAGGAACTTGGCTGTCAGCGCTCTCCGCCTCAGCTCCATTCATGTAGATAGGGGCATGTCTTCTTCCCTTCTTCCTGAGGTCAATGGTCAGTTCTTTTGTTTAGCCGACATTGAGAGAGAGATTGTTATCATTGCACCATGACACCAAGCCCTCTGTTTGCAGTATTCTGACTCATCGTTATTTGATATCCGTCCTACCACTCTGGTGTTGACAGCAAACTTGTAGATGGTGTTCATTCGGAATTTGGTTCACAGTTGTAGGTATATAGGGAGTACAATAAGGGGCTGAGTATACATGCTTGCGGTGCGTCAGTGTTGAGGATGATCATGTGCCCGTGTTAAAACTGATGCCACACTTTCATGGGATCTAGTGTAAATATTGAGGACTCCAAGACAACTCCTTCCTGACAGTTTACCACTGTGCTGCCACTATTGTGTTTGTCCTGATGGTAAGACAGTGCATACTGGAAGATGATGGTACTGTCTGCGACATTGTCTGTAAAGTGTGATTCTTTGAGATTGACTGTATTAGGCTGACGCTTCACAGGTCCATGGGACCAGTCCCCCTGACATTGGCACATGTCCCCAGGTGCCAACAAGGAGAATTTTACAAGGTTGACAGGGCTAGGTGTACCATTGTTGTTCCTGGTGACAAGATTAATGTCAGATAATCCACATGCTTTCATTCTCTTTTGAGTTTGTGGCAGTTTGTTGCCTGAGCAGTCTGGCAAGATGCTTCAGAGGCTATTTGCTCAAGCACATTTTCATGGATCTGGATCCCATCAGCCAGACCCAAAAGGACAACTGATTCCCTTCTCTTGAAAAGGACGTTTGTGAACCAGACTGAACAACTGAATGATGATCCAGTGACATTAATCCGTGCTCTGGCTTTATCCCTTTCTAGTTTCCTGTTGCCATTAACACCGTGATTTCTAACTTATTGTCTTTGGCAAATCAGAATGTCTAACTCTGTATTCCTTCATGTAATTCATCCGTATACATATATAATGGAAAGCTCAGGCCCCAGCACAGATCACTGGAAAAGGCCACTTTCCGTATCCCAGCAATCAGAGAGCATTGCTTATACCTTTCCCCTGTCAGCTCCACTGCTCAATCAAGTATTAAACTAAGCTCTAAGGTTACCTTCATTTCTTGGTAATAATTTTTCTTTGTAACCTGATCAAGTGCCTTCAGAAAGTCCATCTAAACAGTCAGGATCAATTTTTGTCCTCAAAAATGGAGGTTGGGTCAGGAAAGGTGCCCCCTTTAATCGTGTGGTCCACATGTGACATTTTAATTTGTGGGGCCCACAACAACCAGCCTCTGAGTCTGTTCAGAGACAGCCACAAAGAGAGGCCTGTGGAAAGGCAGGCTATTTGGAAAGCCAGCCTAGGTGTTCTGGAACATTCTTCTCACTGGTTTAAAGGCTGTTACTTATCTGGCATCGCCCATCACATCCTGTTTCCCTCCCCCCCAACACAACTTCCTTGCTCACTCCATGGTTCCATCAGCCCTAATGCCCCTTTACCTGTCCGCGTCTTCATTACCCCTCCATGTCCCTGTACCCCTCCATACCCATTTATCCCCTCCAAATCCCTTCCTTGCATGAACCTCCTGTATCCTCTGTACCCATCCTCTTGGTATGTAGCAGAGAATCAAAAGAGTACAGACTGAAAATAGCAAGAATCTACATGGACATTCAGAAATCTGCTTTCAAAGTCTACTGTTTCCAAAAACCTACAAAACTGTCAATCAGCGAGAATGATTATGACGTCAATTACAGAAAATTTATTTTACTTCACACCTTTTAACTTTGTCCAAATAAATGTACACAATGAAGGAACATGTTCAAAGAAGTAAGTATTTATAGTCACATAAAGATGTCAATCAATTAAAGCAAACATTACATTTTCACCTGTTAAAACATTTCACCCCCATGAAGTGAGCTAATCCATTGGTGAGTCTTGGAGATTGAATATAATTTGCAATGAGGCCATCTGTGAAGTACTTGAGCAGAAACAGATGGCCAGATCTTATTTTTCTAGATCATTTTGTTTTGGACATGGAGAGAAACAGACGGTGTGGAAGGGTCATGGAAGTTGTAAGAGAGGCACAGGTAATACACTGCAAACAAACCTCATAAAAATCTTCCTGATTCCAGACTATGGTTCCCAATCATTTCAAGGAAGTGTCCTCAAATCCTGGCCTGATCCAAGAAAATTGTAAAGGGCGAAATCAGATGCTTAAACCCCAATGGGGTCAGGCCTGGAATTCAAGGTGCAGAAAGTGAGCATGTTGCTGGGGCCAGGAATGGAGTGGAAATGACAGAATTGGGTCCTACTCACCATTTTTAAAGGTCTAATGAGTCAGCCTAGACCAGCGAGAGCCTAGCGCTCAATCGCAAGGTTAAGCATCGATTGTTGTTTACAACTGAGATGAGAAGAAATTTCTTCATGCAGATGGTTTTAAATCTTTCGATTTCCCTATTGCAGACTTGTTGATGTGCCATTGTTCAATATATTTAAGGTTAAAATAGACTGATATTTAGTCTCAGGGAATTAAGGGATACGGGGAATGAGTGGAAAAATGGAGTTGAGACAGAAGATTAATCAAGATCATATTAAATAGTGGAGCAAGTTTGAGGATCATATAATCTCTTCCTAATTCCATTCCTTCAGTTATATTCTTCCCTATCAACAGTGTTAAGGACTGTCTCAAAAATTCAACCAGGTTAATAAACTCTTACTTGGTTGGATCCAAAAAGATCAAGGAAACTTTCACGAAGTTGTGGAATTTGAATGTGTGCCAGTGAAAAACAATGCATCCGTCCAACTTTCCTTGTTTGAAAACCAGTTTCCACCAATCAACCACATTACGTACACTGGACACAGCAAGGCAAGTTCACATGTAATATTTTCATAGACCAGTAGGACAGATCCATCATCTACTGCAGTGTCATTGTCTATCCCAATCCTGACAACTTTCAGTCCCATATGTGACCGGAGGTTATTCAACTCCCTTTCAAAGGAGCCATTTGACATTATATGAACTGCTTTTAATTGGAATGTCTTCCACAACCAAGATTGTAGGAAGAGGAGCCAATTCCTAACTTCACCACTTAGCCAATGGAATGAAAATTGGTCAGCTTTTATATAAGCCAGTGCACCTCACCATCACAAAGTCAACAATTACTGTCTGAAATTACACTCACGTCTCACCTGAGGTTTGAGGCTTCCTAATTTGCATTTGTGTCTTCGAGTTTGCAATTCTATATTATATTATACAACACAATAATGTCTGTGCTACTTCTATTTTTCAATTTTCAATTTATATGGGCATAGGTTATTATTCTTCTCAAACTTTCAAGAAAATATAAAAGCAAAGCTCCATAAATATTATTTTGTGAATTGTTTCCAGGGCATTGATGCTGTTGTAAGTAGAAGCCCAAAAAATTTTGGGCAAGGGACAACAGGTAGATTTCTGTTCCTGCTAAAGCACCATTTTGAATTACAGTAAAGTCACCACAATCCCAGAGGAACATAAGGCTGCTTTCTCATAACAGAGACACAACTGGTGTGGTTTAATCTGAGGGTCACCAAGCCTCAGGCAAGGGGTGAGTTTGAGAAGCTGGGATAGTAACTTCAGCCAGTGTGAGATTTGAACCTATGCTGTTGGTATCACTCTGCATTGCACACCAGGCAAATGAGCTAACCAACCCTGGCATCAGAGGCATGTGGACATTATATATCAAATTTCAGAGCAGCGTCCAGTTGCCTGAAGAGGCCCAGCTGGCTGCTTCAGACAAAGAATTCAGTCACGTTGTGAACAATAATAAAATGGATAGAACAGATCTCTAACTTTGTCTTTAATTGAGCCATTATGGAGTCAGCAATCAGAACCACGATATTCTCCTGGTGAGTCCAACTTGTAGCTTAGGAGAGAGCTTGTGCCTGGTCCTGGCATACTTAGGAACCACTGGGGGAATCAGAAACCTTTATGGAAAAATTTTCAGGGTAGTTCAAAGGTAGGTCTAAGGCACTCGTCAATTTGTTAACATTAAAGAGGATGAGCTGAACAGCTTTGTCTACGAGAATCAGTTCTGCTGGAGGACAAACGAAAGAGGAACGGGGTATTGGTTTGATTCACATGTCAACAATTTGCTTTTGTTGTGTGAAAAAAATGTCACAATTTCCTGGGTCAGGTTGCAGCTTGGTCCACAGTGCATGGTGAAACATCACGGTTTGGATCTAATCACAAGAATCTTTTCTGTTTTTCTATGTTTGCCGCTTCAACCTACTGAACTTGTTCAGCTTTGGTGTCTCACTATAAGGATAATGTAATCATTTTATGAATGAAATCTAGATGGTATTCACATCTTTCTGTTGGCTGGCATAGACTACCTGTTTCTCAGAAGCGTGGAGAATAGAGTTGACTAGGAGAGAATTGGTTTCTGTATGTCTAACACCAGATTCCTGAAGCAACTGCTCTGCCTGAGACGCAGTTACAGCAAGGGATAGCAAAGATACCACCTGAATAGATGGACATGCACACTGGGGTAGCCATCCTTTCTCTCGTCCCCCAATGCACATTTGGCAACGAATTAAATTAGGCTGTCCATAAAATCTCAAGGGTCACTTTATTCTTATGGAAAGACCTTACAACAGGAACCGACATGATCAAGCAAAATAAACATGGCGCTTTTTAAAGTTATTCTGGCCTTTTTCACAAACCAATGAAGACCTAAGTCCTTGATATGGTAGTCTGTGGAAAACGTCATTAAATAAGAAAATTAGTCTGTCAGAGAAAATGGTTAAAATAGAACTGAAAGTTTGAAAATCAAATGTATAGAAGTTAGTGTTTTTGATGCAAAATGATCAGAACAATTAGTTGGGTGTGGCCAAGTTCCAGTTGATTGGAAGGAAGGACACAAACCAGAAGTAAAGTTCAGATGGATAAGTGTACAGAAAGGGAGATGGGTCCACCTCTGGCAGATCCATCCTGCTGATTGGATTGGGAAGAAAACCAGGAATGGGTGCAATAGGAATTGAGGCTTTATTTCTGATGGGCATCTCATTAGCACAGATTAGTGGTGAGGAACTAAAGATTTACAGGAATTCATGGATTATAAAGTGCTTTTCAGTTTGGTGACTGCAATGCTTCTTTTGTAAAATATTACAATTAAAATTATTAACTTTAACACAAAGAGTCTTAGCATCATACAGCACAGAAACAGACCTTCAGTCCAACCAGTCCATTCCGACCAAGTTTCCCAAACTAGTCCCACCTCCCTGCATTCGGTCCATATCCTTCTAAACCTTTCCTATTCATGTACTTATCCAAAAATATTTTAAATGCTGTAACTGTACCTGCATGTACAACTGCCTCTGGCAGTTCATTCCACACACAGACCACTCTGTGTGTAAAAAAGTTGCCCCTCATGTCCTTTTTAAAACATTTTCCTCTCACCTTAAAAATATGCCCCGTGGTTTTGAACTCTGCTACCTTGGGGAAAAATTCCTTGCTATTCACTTTATCTATGCCCCTCATGATTTGTAAAGCTCAATAAGGTCACCCCTCATCCTCCTACATTTCAGTTTAAGAAGTCCCAGCTTATCCAGCCTCTCCCTATAACTCAAACCCTCTATTCTCAGCAACATCCTGGTAAATCTTTCCTGAACTCTCTCCAGTTTAATGATATCCTTCCTATTACAAGGCAAACCAGAACTGCACTCAATACGCCAACATCCTGTACAACCTCAACACGATGTTCCAACTCTTATGCTCAATGGTCTGAGCAATGAAAGGTATGCATGCTAAACGCCTTCTTAACCACCCTGACTACCTGTGACACCTATTTATGTACCTGAACTCCTACATCTCTCTGTTCTTAAGGGCATTAATTGCTTACCGTTAATTGCATAAATCTTGCCTTTGTTTGTTTTACCCAAATGCAATACCTCACATTCATCCAAACTAAACTCCATCTGCCATTCCTCAGCCCATTGACCCAATTGATCAAGATCTCTTTGTAACCTTGGATAACCTTCTTCACTGTCCAATATACTATCAATTTGGGTGTCATCTGCAAACTAACTAAACATGCCTTCTGTATTCTCATCCAAATCGTTTATATAAATGACAAACAAAAGTGAACTCAGCACCAATCCCTGTGGAACACCACTGATCACAGACTTCCAGTCCAAAAAGCAACCTTCCACCAGCACGCTCTGCCTCCTACCATCTACCCAATTGTATATCCAATTGGCAAGCTCACCCTGAATCTCATGTGATTTAAATTTACTAATTTGTCTCCTATGTGGAACCTTATCAAAGGCTTTACTAAAATCCAAGTAAACAATATCTGCTGCTCTTCTCTCATCAATCTGTTTGGTTACTTCCTCAGAAAACTCAATCAAGTTTGTGAGACTTGAGTTGCCTTGCACAAAACCACGCTGACTATCCTTAATCAGCCCTTGTCTCTCCAATACATACAAATCCTATCTTTCAAACAAAGCCTGAATAATGGATTCATGTTTGCCTAACAGGTCTTAATTACTATAACAATTGAAAATATAGGCCCAACCATCATAGTTATTATGCTCAATATTTCATAACTGATGTCTTTGCAATTGATGATAAGTAGTTTGTATCACGTACCTGATATAAACAGTTGTCCACAAGAATAAAGCGGGATAGATAGTAAGAACTGCAGATGCTGGAGCCAGAGATTACACAGCGTGGAGCTGGATGAACACAGCAGGCCAGGCAGCATCAGAGGAGCAGGAAAGCTGACGTTTCGGGTCAGGACCCTTAGTCAGGACTGTTCTGATGAGTTCTGCTGAAGGGTCCTGCCCTGAAACATCAGCTTTCCTGCTCCTCTGATGCTGCCTGGCCTGCTGTGTTCCTCCAGCTCCACACTGTGTTGAGAATGGAGAGGGACTTTTGGGGATGGCTAGGGGTTTAAGGGTTGCTGACTAAACACCACAACTTGAAGCAAATAAGAAAAAAACCAAGAACTGCAGACGCTGGAAGCCAGAAACAAAAACAGAAATTGCTGGGAAAACTCAGCAGGTCTGGCAACATCTGTGGACAGAGAGCAGAGTTAACGTTTTGTGTCCAGTGACCCTTCTTCAGAACTGATTGTAGCTAGGAAGAGGTTATATTTACTGAAGATGGAGTCGGGGAGGGCAAAATGATAGATGGTGATGCAGCCCAGAGAGAGAGAGAACAACAGTTGGACAGACAAAGGAATGGTTAAAGGTCAGCCTGGGAGGATCAATAGCTACTAATGGGGGCTGTTATTGGCTGACAATGGACTTGCAGCCCATGTGATGACAAGGCATCACTTTACTGGGTCTACAATAGACAAACCTTGCATCAATTTCTATTAAAATGGGTCACCGGACCGGAAACGTTAACTCTGTTTAGTCCTTCACAGATGCTGCCAGACCTGCTGAGCTTTTCCAGCAACTTTGTTTTTGTTCTATTAAAACTGGATTTAGTTAGGTGTCCTCTTCACAAACTGTGACTGATATTACCAGTAGCTTGAATTTGATCATGATACATGTCACATGACTAAATGTCTTTCATTCCGTAGCCAGACTGTTTGGAGTAAATCCAGACACTTAGCTCCCATGCAATCCATTTCCACTGCCTGCTGCGGAAACACTGTTTCACCTCCAATACAACTACCTTCATAAGTGACTCATCGAACATTCTTCCTTGGCGGATACTCCATTTTCGTCAAGCTCAATTTTCAACCAAGGCTATTTTTTGCAGTCTTCACTTCCTTTTAATATGGTCAGACCATCTTCACTCCTACTCATCGACTAGAGCTCCACCTTTAAGACCATAATCCCTTCCAGACTAATCCCCAAACTCCATCTCTGGTCTGCCCTCTGCAACCGAATCCTTAGCTTCCTGACCCATAGACCGCAATTAGTGAAGATAGTCAAAGGCACCTCCTCCTCAATAATCCTCAACACTGGCACCCTACATGGATGCATACTTAGCCCCTTATTGTACTCCCTGTACACCAATGACTGCGTAGCCAATTTCCGAATGAACGCCATCTACAAGTTAGAACATAGAACGTAGAACAATACAGCACAGAACAGGCCCTTCGGCCCTCAATGTTGCGCCAACCTGTGAACTAATCTAAGCCCATCCTCCTACACTATCCCATCATCATCCATATGCTTATCCAAGGACAGTTTAAATGCCCCTAATGTGGCTGAGTTAACTACACTGGCAGGCAGGGCATTCCACGCCCTTACCACTCTCTGAGTAAAGAACCTGCCTCTGACATCTGTCTTAAATCTATCACCCCTCAATTTGCAGCTATGCCCCCTCGTACTAGCCAACGTCATCATCCTAGGAAAAAGACTCTCACTGTCCACCCTATCTAATCCTCTGATCATTTTGTATGTCTCTATTAAATCCCCTCTTAGCCTTCTTCTCTCCAATGAGAACAGACCCAAGTCCCTCAGCCTTTCATCATAAGACCTTCGCTCCAGACCAGGCAACATCCTGGTAAATCTCCTCTGCACCTTTTCCAATGCTTCCACATCCTTCCTGTAATGGGGCGACCAGAACTGTACGCAATATTCCAAGTGAGGCCGCACTAGCGTTTTGTACAGTTGCAGCATGACATCACGGCTCCGGAACTCAATCCCTCGACCAATGAAACCTAACACACCGTATGCCTTCTTAACAGCACTATCAACGTGGGTGGCAACTTTCCATGTACCTGGACACCAAGATCCCTCTGCACATCCACACTACCAAGAATCTTTCCATTGACCCAGTATTCTGCCTTCCTATTATTCTTCCCAAAGTGCATCACCTCACATTTATCTGCATTGAACTCCATTTGCCACCTTTCAGCCCAATTCTGCAGTTTATACAAGTCTCCCTGCAACCTGCAACATTCTTCCACACTGTCCACCACTCCACCGACTTTAGTGTCATCTGCAAACTTACTAACCCATCCACCTATGTCTGCGTCCAAGTCATTTATAAAAATGACAAACAGCAGTGGTCCCAAAACAGATCCTATATTATCATAGAATCCCTACAGTGTAGAAACAGGCCCTTCGGCCCAACAAGTCCACACCGAACCTCAGAGCATCCCACCAAAACACATCCCCCTACAACCCACCTAATCTACACCTCTCTGAACACTACGGACAATTTAGCATGGCCAATCCACCTAACCTGCTCATCTTTGGACTGTGGGGGAAACCAAAGCACCTGGAGGAAACCCACACAGACACAGGGAGAATGTGCAAACTCCACACACAGTCGCCCAAGGCTGGCATTGAACCTGGGTCTCTGGTGCTGTGAGGCAGCAGTGCTAACCACTGTGCCACTGTGCTGCCCCTGCTTTTTTTTCAAAAAAAAAAAAATCCTTGTGGCACACCACTAGTAACCGGACTCCAGGCTGAATATTTTCCATCAACCACCACTCTTTGGCTTCTTTCAGAAAGTCAGTTTCTAATCCAAACTGCTAAATCTCCCTCAATCCCATGCCTCCGCATTTTCTCCAATAGCCTATCATGTGGAACCTTATCAAAGGCTTTACTGAAGTCCATTTACACCACGTCAACTGCCCTACCCTCATCGAAGTGCTTGGTCACCTTCTCAAAAAACTCAATGAGGTTTGTGAGACACGACCTGCCCTTGACGAATCCATGTTGACTATCTCCAATCAAATTGTTGCTTGCTAGATGATTATAAATCCCATCTCTTATAATCCTTTCCAAAACTTTTCCTACAACAGATGTAAGGCTCACTGGTCGAAGTTCTCTGATAACACTACCTTTGTAGGCCGGATATCAAACAACAATGAGTCAGAATACAGGAAATAGACAGGGTGTTTGGTGTCATGGTGCAATGATAATAATCTCTCTCTCAATGTCAGCAAAACAAGAGAACTGATCATTGACTTCAGGAAGAAAGGAGGAGGGCATGCTCCTGTCTACATCAATGGAGCTGAGGTGGAGAGGGTTGAGAGCATCAAGTTCCTAGGAGTGACGATAACCAACAAACCTGTCCTGGATGTCCCATGTAGAAGTGACGGTCAAGAAGGCACAACAACGCCTCTTCTTCCTCAGGCGGCTTAGGATATTTGACATGTCCATAGGAACTTCACCAAGGTTTACAGATGCACCATTGAAAGCATGCTATCCAGGTGTGCCCTCAACCCAGACCATCATAGAAACCTACCTCCCATCTATGGACTCCATCTACACTTCTCATTGCCGCAGAAAGGCTGCCAACCTCATCAAAGACCCCTCCCATTCTGGTATTACTCTCTTTCAACCTCTTCCATCAGGCAGAAGATGCAGAAACTTGAACACACACCAACAGGCTCAAGAACAGCTTCCTCCCTGCTGTTATTAGACTGTTGGATGGACCTCTCTGGATTCAAATCTAATGTTGATCTTGCTCTTTGCCCCTCCTGTGCAGCCATAACCTTACGTGCTTCGTTCTGTCTAAGCACCCTATGATCTATATGTCCTTGTACATTATGAGCTGCCTGTACTGCTCACAAAACAAAACCTTTCACTGTACGTAGCTACATGTCACAACAACAAATCAAATCAAACAAGCTGGAGGCTGGCGGGAACTCAAGGCAGTCTTACATGATCTTCAGGCCATCTTGTACCTCTACCCACCATCTTGTACCTCTACCCACCATCTTGTACCGCTGCCCGCCATCTTGTACCGCTGCCCGCCATCTTGCACCGCTACCCACTATCTTGCACCGCTACCCACCATCTTGTACCTCTACCCGCCATCTTGTACCACTACCCACCATCTTGTACCACTACCCGCCATCTTGCACCACTACCCACCATCTTGCACCGTTACCCACCATCTTGTACCTCTACCCGCCATCTTGTACCTCTACCTGCCATCTTGTACCTCTACCCACCATCTTGCACC
>JAHRHZ010000009.1:1953428-2030757 GCA_024137785.1 Ginglymostoma cirratum
CCCACCATCTTGCACCTCTGCCCACCATCTTGCACCTCTGCCCACCATCTTGGATTGGCCTTGATTACACACCATTATCACGTGAATGAAAAGGCAAGAAGACATTGATTGATTGGGACTAGTTCCGGTAAATTGTGATTTGTGGCATTCTCAGCCAAGTAACATTGATCCAATTTTTACACCTTACTGATTTTAATAGTTTAACAGGCAAGCCTGATTATTTAGGGATGTGTCTATTTGATGGTGTAACTTTAATTAAAGTTGAATCGGAGGTTCTTAACAGATCATGCGTCATAACTATTACTTAAGTTATCCGCAATCTGTACTCAGGATCACATAGCTTCAGTTTCGTCCCTAGTCTATTCTCCAGCAGTAACTGGTTAGTATTTCTAATTCTTCTCACAATTAATATAAATGTCTTACACAATTTACCCTGCGATGGTGTAATTCCGGTCAATGTTAATAATGTCACAAGTAAGAGGTACAATAAAGTAAATAATTCAGATGATTTGGTTTTCAAATTCTAACAACTTTTAGAAGAGTTTTGCTTTACCAACAGTACCGTGTGAGTTAACCTGCTCAGGTCACTGGGTGTTGTGGTTACAAATTCCTACCACTTGTTGCCAAAGTTGGGAATGGGCAGATGATCAGGACAATATCAATTCTGTTAAATAGCTGAATGGGTTGAAAGATTTTATCCTTGACTACACTTCCTTATAAATCCTAGTTTAACCACCAGTTCCTCTCGTAAGGTATGACCTTTTCTGGCAACACATCAGCCTATAAAGTATTGGGTGGGCCTTGTTCTGAGATACATAATGCATGTGTGTAAGAAAAAAATTGCTGAATGCAGCATCTAAATCCCAAAGAGGACATTGTTGCTGACTGTTTACAACGTGATCATATTTTGTTAAACCCAGCCCAACCACACCACTAATGATGCTGCCCTGTAATCGCAGCTATTATCAACACAGAAGACACACAAGCAAGCAGGGTAGGGATCGAATAAATCTGATCATTGCTATTTGATGTGAAATAAAACATACTGGACCCTAGTCTATGCCATCCAGTAACCATAATATTTACTTACTTCCTGTGAGTTACAATTTGAAAGTGCTTTAAATTTACAAGTTTCGGTTGCGCTGATCGTTTTTCTTTCTACCAGGGACCATTATAAATGTGTTAACTTGCTCCTGCATCAGCTGCTGGTTAGAAACCATGTAACAGAAGGAGACACTAACTGAATGACATTAATTATTTATTCTGTCCTTACCCACGAATTGAAAGTGAATTTACAATAATTAATATTCCCATCACAACAGAGGGACCATGCAGGCCCCTTCTTCTCAAACCTCCCCCTGTGCCTGAGGCTCAGGGACTCTCAGCTTAAACTCACTGCCAGCCATCCCACTGTAATGACAGAGCAATCCATACTTCTCTGGGACAAGGGTGACTTTCACTTCACCTTCATCATTTATTCCCAAAAAGACACAAGGCAGGGTTTTTTATTGGTTCGATGGTGTGATTTCCCACGAAGACCCTGCAACCGCACCCCCCCCATCCACGTAGGCACGACCCTCTGCTCACAGCAGCATCACAGCCCCTGAAAGGTCCAATTGAGTGGAGGCAGACCTCATGACCACTTTGAGGTGGGTGCCTGGTGTGGAAAGAGCAAGACGTTCCCTTCATGCCTGGTGTGAGAGCAGGGTGGTCTGCTGGAATTTCCCAGCCTAAGATCTTCTCCTGCTGGCTTTAAGTTTCAGGCCGGGTGGGAACTGGCGTTTGAGGGTCCCCAGTGGGGTCAGGGTGTGCGGGCCTACTAGGCCTTGTCCACCACAAGTAGAATTTACTGACTAGTTGGGTCAATGAATGAGCGATATGAGCAATATGATATAGTGAGTGAAAGATGAGGCAATCGCCTAGTGGTATTATCGCTGGACTGTTAACCCAGGTAATGATGTGGGGACCTGGGTTCGAATCCCGCCATGACCGAAGGTGGAATCTGAATTCAACAAAATATCTGGAATTATGAATCTAATAATGACCATGAATCCATTGCCACTTGTTGGAAAGAAACCCATCCGGTTCACTAAAGTCCTTTAGGGAAGGAAATCTGCCATCATCACCTGGTCTGGACAACTTGTGACTCCAGACCCACAGCAATGTGGTTGATTCTGAACTGCCCTCTGGGTAATTAGGGATGGGCAATGAACGCTGCCGAGCCAGCGACGCCCTCATCCGGTGAATGAATAAAGGAAATAAAAGAAGAGCTCTCTGCTACACCCTGCTCTGAGGAATAAGAAAGGTTCCTGTTGCCACCCCCAATGCAACATCACCATGTGGTGTCGATGATCTCTAAATTGTCATATTGAAGGGGTCACCTGTATTGTAATGGAGTCAGGCTGTGCCCACGTACGTGCCCAATACCAACATCTGTGGATGGGTGAGGCTGGTACAGGAACTTGGGCTGTGCCTGGAGATGTTGAGGACTGTCGTCAGGGAAGGAGGACTGGAGGAGCAGTCAGGTTCTTGCTCTGACATTCACAGCAAGAATTGTCGCTGTCTAGTTTCTCTCCGCAATGTGGGAGAACAGCAAACTGCATAACAATAAGGTGAGAGAAGGCAATAGTGAGAAGTAAAGACATGCAAACAGGCCCCTCACCACTCGCCAGCATGATCCCCATATTGAACCCTACAGGGGAGCATTGGAATTTTTTCTCAATGTGAGAATTACATTTTTCCAATCTTGCTATGTTAGTCCATTGGATCATTATTGCCCATGCTCTAAGTCAGGGAAAATTCCGCATGTTGTTTCTAACGTACCTTGCTTAAGGCTATTAATTGAGCATATTCTGTTAATTAGGAACAAGTGTAGACCATTCAGCCCCTTAAGCCTGCTCCTGAGATCATGGCTGAGCAATGATCTAACTGCCTTTGGCGTCATTATATCTGACATTATCCCATATCCCTAATACCTTTGCTTAACAAAATTTATCTTCCACATTTAAAATTAACAACTGATCCTGCATCCACTATCATTTGAGGAAGAGAGTTCCAAACCTCTTCCACCCTTTGTGTGTAGAAGTGCTTCCTAACATCCCTCCTGAATGGTCTGGCCCTAATTCTCAGACTATGCTCCTAGTTCTAGAATTCCCAACTAGGGGAAATAGTATATCCTTATGTATCGTGTCTTTTCCTGTTAATTTCTTGAAAGCTTCAATCAGATCATCCCTTAACTTTCTAAATTCTAGAGAAAACAGGCATACATGTCTAATCTTTCCTCAAAGCTCAACCCCTGAAGTCCAGGTATCATTGGTATTGATCAAATTATAAACACAACCACTATTTGCATTGTGTTTTCAATGTACTAAAGGCGCTTCATAGGGACTTTATAAAACGGAATGTGACATCAAGCTGCATCAGAAGAAAATTAGGTCAGATAACTGAAAACTCAGTCAAAGCTGTTGGTTTTAAGGAGTGTCTTAAAGGAGAAAAGCAAGACAGACAGAAGTATTGAGAGGTCATTCCAGAGATTAGGGCCAATGAGCTGAAGGAGTGGCATGATTAAAATGGGAGATGCTCCAAAGGCCACAATTTAAACACCATAGAAAGCTCAGAGATTTATAGAGCTGAAGGCAATTCCAATGGCAGGAGGAGGGGAAACCATGAAGAGATCTGCAAGCAAGGATGAGAATTTAAAAATTAATCATTGCTTGATATCAGAGCTGATATAGGTCAGAGAGTGTATTAGTGATAGGTGAACAGGATTTGCTGCATTTTAAGATATTGGCATCAGACTGTTGGGTTACCTCAAGTTTACAGCAGGTCAATGGATGGGGGCCAACCCTGGATGCACTGGAGTGATTTGGAGATAACCAGGACAGACATCAGGGTTTCATCTACGGGCAAAGTTGGCGAATGTTTTAGAGGTTGACTTGGTGGTGCCAAGAGCTCACTTTGGTGTCTAACGTGATACCAAAGTTACACCGAATCTCAGGCAGTTCCCAGGGAAGAGAGCTGGAATCACGCACCAGGAAACTGAGTTTGGAGCAAAGACCAAAACCATAACTTCAGGATCCCCAACATTTAATCAGAGGAATGTTTTTGCTTATTCAGTACTGTATGCCAGCTAAACAGCCTGGTAAGTATCCACAGTAGAATATTCGAGAGAGGCGCTGGTGGTGTAGGACTGGGCAGTGTCTACATACTTGTGGAAACCAACATTGTATCTTCAGATGAAGTCATCAAGAGACAACATGTAAACAAGGAATGGAGGAGACACACAATGAATCAGATGATTTCTAAATGCAGCACATTGGGGTTCATGGCTTAGCTTATCTGAAGGTCTCTGCTGGGTGTATTTACAATGAAGCTAATATATCCAGTACAGAGGAATCTCCAGGCACAGCCTGGGTCTAGAATGAGGCCCATAGCGCAACCAGACCTGAAATGTGCCTTCACATTAGTCGTATATTACAAATAGGTAGGTGTACCTTTGTAATAATAGGTTAACTGTACTCATTCCCTGCATGATGTAAATCTAATCAACTGTAATGATTAGATTTAGATAACCGTACACCTTTTAACTGGTATATGTTCATTTCTTATGATCAAATCCAAAAGTATAACTGCCTCTCTTATCCTTTGTTTAAGGTCTCCAGTACGTCATTGTTAGACACTCTAGAGTTGTCTGTTATAGGGAAGTAATAACAGCCATTTTAACACGCTATTGATCTTTGTCTGGTCTCGGTCTACAGATAAAGGTCAGAGGTCAGTCAAGTGACTATCAGATTCCAGAAATTCCCGCAGCTGGTTCCAGTACTCGGATGGGAATGGTGGAGCCTTGCAGTCCATTCTAGGAAGTGTGTGCCACATAATCCTATCATGCTGTGCTCTACACAAGTGGAGCAGACAAAGGGAGGATGTCATTGAGCTGAGAGAGAGGCAAGAAGATGATGACATTGAGCAGGAGGAACACCTTCTGCATGACAGAGTGATGGAGAGTCTATGAAGTTCAGCTGCATTCTTTGTTTAAAAATCTTGAATTTGGACAGTGTTGCTGTCCACTTGATGGTGGAGAATTTGATATCTATCCTTCTGCTTTCAGCTCAGTTCCTGAATGCAGGCCACATCTTTTGTTGCATTAATTTAGATGCACTGTTTACATCAGCCCAGCTCAGATCTTTGATGGTAGACCATTTTTGAAACAGGATTTAGATGGAGCAGATTTGTGTCAGCTACACAGAGCTGGCCAACTGGGAGCTGTTTATCGCTTGTGGTAAAGTCTTATCCTCTTTGCTTTTCTGTACAATGGGACAGTTCCTTCTTTGGTCATTTTTGTTAAGAAAGAAAAAAGTATCTGGCAAAACAACATTGCATCAATTTTATGAATATGGGCACCCAGCCTGGATTCTTATCCACTGGGAGTAGGTATCATAAATTCATAAGCACCCTTTGCAAAGTTTTCCAACCGTTAAATTAATGTATAGAAAATCGTGGGGACTACATGGCACTTTGACAATATTTGTTCCTAGTCAACGAGACTTATTTCCAAAAGTGCAGTTTAGCAACATCAGACGGATGTACATCATGGAAACAGACCCTTCGGTCCAACTTGTCCACGTGAACCAGATTTCTTAAATTAATCTAGTCCCATTTGCCAGCATTTGGCCAATATCCCTAAATGATGACCATGAATCGATTGTTGGGGAAAAACCCATTTGGTTCAATAATGTTCTTTAAGAAAGGAAACTATCACCCTTCCTTGGTCTGGCCTACATGTGACTCCAGACCCACAACAATGTGAATGGTCCTTAACTGCCCTCTGGGCAATAAATGCTGATCTGGCCAGTGATGCCCTCATCCTGCAAATGAATAAATTGAAAAAAAAACCTCCTCCGGTGGCTCATTCTATGGTGTGGTGTATTATTGTGGGGTGATAAGTTAGTGACTGGATGACTAAGTTGAGAAGGAATGTGTGTGGCAACAGAATATTACTTTAATTGCTTATTTTCGTAATCTTTCCATCAATGGATCTGTGAAATTTCTTCTATTCATGTATGATGGTATGTATCAGAGAGACAACCACAAAAGCAGCAAATAAAGAAATGGAAAATCGTTCTTCATTTGTTGGGAGTACAAGGAAAGTCTGCCATTACTTCCCGCATTACCCTCTCTGTCTGACCAGTGCCAGTGAACATAGGCATGCGGGACAATTTGCTGCCTTATATCTACAAAATGAGTCCTAACACCTCATGGAGTAGTGGAATTATGCAGCATGAAGGGCAACTATTCAAACAGTGTTGTTGGAACTACCTCTTGAAGGAGCTATTCAATTAATCCCAGTTTAATATTCTTATCCCCAAGCCTTGCAATTTCTTCCCTGTCAAGAATGTTTCTACTGAATCTACTGCCACCATCCTTTCAGGCAGTAAGCTCCAGATTTTAATAATCCATTGTGGCAAAATGTTCCCTGTGCTTTATTTATTAATAATTTTAAACCTTTGTCAAATAAAAAGCAAAATGGATGCTGAAATTCTGAAACAAATGCAGAGAATTCAGGAGAAACTCAGCCGGTCTGGCAGCATCTATGGAAACAAGGCTTAACATTTTGAAGTTGATATGACATCTTCAGAACTGCGGAAGAGTCATAGGGGACTCAACCATTTATTTTAAGTATGTGACTTTTGATTATCTACCCTTCTGCCTATAGAAATAGTTTCTCCATATTTGTTCTGAAATACTTCTCATGTCTTTAAACACCTCAATTGAATCTTATTTAACCCTCTGTCCTCAGGGGATCCATCGTAACTTCTCTAAAGTGTCTCACCACCACTTTATTTTTGACAATTACCATGGATACTGATCGTTCCGTGAGTGGAAACTGCTGAAAGTCTTGAGTCGCAGAGTCACACAGCACAGAAACATACCCTTTCGTCCAACCATTCCACAATAATAAATCGCAAATCTGCCTACACTTGGCCAACATCCCTCCAAACGTTTCTTATTGGTGTATTTATGCAAACATCTTTTAAATGTTGTAACTGTACCCCCGTCCACAACTTCCTCTGGAAGTTCAATCCACACACAAACCACTCTCTGTGTAAAAATGTTGCCCCTCATGTCCTTTTTAAAACGTTCTCATCTCACCTTAAAAATATGTTCCCTAGTCTTTAAATCCCCCACCCAAGGGCAACGACCTTGGCTATTCACCTTATTTGTGACCGTCATGATTTTATAAACTCCTATATGGTCACCCATCAACCTCCTACACTCCAGTGAAAAAAGTCCCAACCTATCCAGCCTCTCCCTATTACTCAAACCCTCCATACACTTTAGAATTTGTAACTTCTCCAATAAATGCTCAAAGAGCTTCCTGAGCTTCAGCACACACTTGCAACCCCTCTTCCAATTTGTACCATTCTAAGGAAAGGTATCTGCATGGTCCTGGAAACCTTTCTAAATTATAATACCTTAAATTGAACACAATGGTCTGCTGAACCTAAACAGTCATTGATAGATGTCAAAAAAACCTTTTGTTTGTGAAGGGTTGCTGGAACTGAAATAACTGCACAGAGGTCAGTATCCCCATCGCCAAGTCACCCTGTGTTTACTTGAGCACAGTACACTAGCTGTGGCCAGTCAGTTCCCTGAACTGAGAGGATTCTAAATCCCCTGGTTATATTGGTCAGCCAGGACTTCCTGATTGGCCCAGGTTAACAACCCCAAACAAGGACCTCATAATCAACAAGATCCACCTGGTTCCAATTAATACAGAACCGGAAACATTAACGCCACTTTCGCTCTGTACAGATGCTGTCAGACCTGCTGAGTTTCTCTGGGAATTTCCAATTTTTGTTTTAGCATCCACAGTTTTTTTGTTTTGTCTTTTTTGTTTACTCTATCCTTCCATTTATAAAGTTCCCATATTTATTTTGAAGTCTTATCAACTTCCTCTGTTTGTGGTCAGTTGCAGAACTCTGTTGAAATTTGTCAAGACATGGGTAGATCTTTCATCAAAACCCAGGTCTTAAATGGCCTAATTGGTGATTCTTAAAGGGGCTTCTCCAAAGCAGAAGGGAAAAAAATTACTAAGGACTGTTTCTTGTGTGGAACCGGAAGGAGCAGGAGCATTCCAGTGAATGTCCCCGGCCCAATCTCCCACCTGGTCGTCCAGAGACAGCCTGAAATCATAAGGCCATGAGAACCACAAATTACATTAAAACCTGACACCAGCAAAATGCTGCTTCAATAAAACCGAAGATCCAATTTCTGAGATAACATGGTGTAGAGCTCGATGAACACAGCAGGCCAAGCAGCATCAGAGGAGCAGGAAAGCTGACGTTTCGGGTCTGGAGCCTTCTTCAGAAATGGGGGAGGGGAAGGGGATTCTGAAATAAATAGAGAGAGAGGGAAAGTTGGATGGAAGATGGATAAAGGAGCAGATAGATGGAGAGGAGACAGGCAGGTCAAAGAGGTGGGGGTGGAGCCAGTAAAAGTGAGTGTAGGTGAGGAGTTAGGGTGGGGGTTGATCAGTCCAGGGAAGATGGATGGGTCAAGTAGGCGGGGATGAGTCTGGTGGGTAGGAGGTGGGACTGGGGGTTGAGGTGTGAGGAGTGGATAGATGGGAGAAAGGACGGACAGGTTGGGAAGGCGGGGACGAGCTGGGCTGGTTTTGGGATGTGGTCGGTGGAGGTGAGATTTTGAAACTTGTGAAGTCCACATTGATACTATTGGGCTGTAGGGCTCCCAAGTGGAATATGAGGCGCTGTACCCAAAACGTCAGCTTTCCTGCTCCTCTGATGCTGTTTGGCCTGCTGTGTTCATCCAGCTCTACACTTTGTTGTCTCAGATTCTCCAGCATCAGCAGTTCCTACTATCTCTGACCCAATTTCTGGTATGCTTCTCTGTGATATTTTCAGGCTGATTTTGAGAAATGCTGCTATTTCATGTGGGAAATTGGTGTGAATTGTATTTCTCTTCCAAAACACATAGAAGGTCTATTCAAGTGGGGCATCTGTACTAATGACCTGTGTTTAGCATTTAAATGTAATTATTAATATTGTTGCAAAAATATTGCAGATACTGTAAGGTAGTTTCATCTCGCCTTGATTTCTGGATTATTGGTTTGCAGTGACAGAAACAAACAAATTGAGAAATTGCTCGAGAAACTCAGCAGGTCTGGCAACATCTGTGGAAAGAAAGCAGAGTTAATTTTTTGGGTCCAGTGGCCCTTTTTCAGAACTGAAGCTATGGTCTGCAGCTAAGTTTTTCCAGCAATTTCTATTTAATGTTAAGATTCCCAGCATCCACAGATTTTTGTTGTATTTAACAGAAAGAAACAAATGTTACTTACCCCCATAGATCAGTATTTTACCCAATTTCATGGGTAGCTATAATTGTTCTTTGTCTTTAGAACGTCTTGATATGCATTAATTTTGTTTGGAATCTTTGGTTTTGTTATTCAAAGCAATTAGAAAACATGAAACACTTTCACGACAACTTAAATGACTTTTAGATTGTGAGAAGAATGCCCATTAACAAAGAACCTGGTTAATTTTTGTGACATGATCAACTTGCCAATACAAACTTAACAGCAGACAAAAGCTATTTTGACTCACCCATAGGTGACCCCCTGATCCCGACTAAAGGAGTAAGGGAGTATTCGGAAGCTGGTAAGTCCAGGAATGCTTGAACAAAAAACCTACAGATCCAAATTGGGATTCTAATTCTGGTTATAGAACCCCAATTGAAATTTGTCAGGCATTGGCTGAAGGTCACTCCCTGTTGTCCATTCAGTTGTTTCTGTTTTCAAAGCCTGATCAGTGGCACTTAACTGAGCAACTACTCCCCACAGTAAAAAAAGAGGATCGTTTGTAAGAATGGGTGTATTTAATATCAAATGCAGCCAATTCAGGAAAGCAGACCAATGTCCACAGTTCACTGGTTCTGTGCTAATGAAGGCTGGGTTGCGGGGTGTTATAAAATTACTGAGAGTTATGTAAACACTGGGCTTGGGATTATATAGTGCTGGGCTGGGGGCGAGTTGTTATAGAACCAAGATAGACTGTCTACAGCAGACACCTCAAGGTACTACAGCAGAGATCAACACTGCCTGCGCAAGACCCTGCAAATCTGCTGGGAAGAAAGACACACCAACACCAGCGTCTTCGGCCAGGCCAACATCCCCAGTATCGAGGCACTGATCACCTTTGATTGGCTACCATGAGCTGGGCACGTTGTCTGCTTGACCGACACAAGACTCTCCAAGCTGGGGCCCTACTCCCAGCTCTGAAACGGCAGGGGAGCTCCAGCTGAACAGAGAAAACGCTTCAGTGATACCTTCACTGGTGAAGTGTAGCATTCCCACAGACACCTGGGAATCACTGACCTGACATCATCAAAAGTGGAGGAAGAGATTCCAGGAAGGTGTTAAGCACCTTGAGACTTGCTGTCAGGAAAAGGCGAAAGCCCCACCCACCTTGTCCCGTGACCACCACTTGCCCCAAGTGTAACAGAGCCTGCAGGCACCAAAGGGGGTTTTAACCTACAGACTCACACTGAGACTGCCTACGATGATCATAATCATTATGAAGGACTCACGCTCATTTTGCCTGGGCCTCAGATGAATATTTCTGGGAGGATTTTAGGATCATGCCAAATAGTACCAGTAAATTTTTCCCACCCAGTCTCCCAACATTTACCACAAGCCACAAAAATGTCAAAATCTATTATACATTAGATTTGGCAACTGATCTCAAGTAATTAACTTGTAGGTTGCACTGTAAATGTATGGTAACAAGATTAATTGAGTATAATGAAGAGACACCTAATATTTCATCATCATCAAGAAATCGTAGTATTCTATTTGCAAATGTAAATTATTAGAATTTATAACATTCACGACCACATGTTGCTACGTCAATAAAAGGTTATGCAATTTTGCTTTTGTTTTTTGGCCTCGCCATTTAGAGGCGGGGTGGTGGATAAAAGGGTGAGTTTGGTAAAATACAGTGAAAGATCTTGCAAGGCCTCCTAGAGAGAAAATACTATGTATGTGACACTTGATGTTTTTTTTTCATTTACTCATGGGATGTGTGCTTCACTGGATGTGCCAGCATTTATTGCCCGTCCCTAGTTGCCCCTTGAGAAGGTTCTGTCTTCTTGAACTCCTGCTGTTCATGTGCCAAAGGTAGATCCACAATGTCCTTGTGGGGTGGGAATTCCAGTGTTTTGTCCCAGCGACAGACAAGGAACAGCATATATTTCCAAGTCAGGGTGGTGATTAGCTTGGAGATGAACTTGCAGGGGGTGTTGTTCCCATGGATCTGCTGCCCTTGTCCTTCGAGATGGAAGCTGTCATGGATTTGGAAGGCATTGCCTGAGGATCCTCGGTGAATTTCAGCAGTGTATATTGTAGATGGTACACACTGCTGCTACTGAGTGTTGGTGCTGAGAGAGTAACTGTTTCTGAGTTGGTGCCAATCAAGTGGGCTGCTGTGTCCTGGATGGTGGTAATTGTCTTAGACCATAAGACCGTAAGATATAAGACCAGAATAAGGCCATTGGCCCATTGAGCCTGCTCCAAAATATTTATTTTCTGATAATTTATTGAGAGGCAGCAGATTTGATATGGTATATGAGTCAATTCAACAAAGAATGGAAATGGATAACACCTGACAGATAAGAGCGCTTTCCTGATCCCAGACCATTCTGTCAAATGGAAAGGTCAAGGCAGCATACTCCAAGTGGGCCTGCAGTCTTTTGTAGACAAACAGGAGGCTGGAAGAACACAGCAGACTAGGCAGCATCTGGAGGAAAGGAGTAGCCAAAGTTTCAGGTATTACCCTTCTTCAGGACTCAGTAACACCCAAAATGTCAGCCACCACATCTTTTGTGGTCTTTTGTAGTGGGCTCTGGGAGTCTTCAGTACTAACAATCTTTGCTCCTCACTGAAGCTGATGTTGGGGAACTCCTGATCTTACACCAAGGAGATGCTGTAGCTCATCTCCCTGGATCTTCTTGCCCTAGCACCCCCAACCCCAACCCCCCACACCACCATAACCCCCACCCCTAACCCCAAACCCCTGCCCTCAACCCCAACTCCAACCCCCACCCCACCCTAACCCCACCCCACACCCCCAAATCATTGTTGAAATGCATGAGTTATTTTGGGAGATGACTGTCTCTGCCATAAGTCAATTGGCTGAGTGCCTTTGGCCAATGGCCAATGGGATGGCCACTCATGACATCAGATGATTGCTATCCACTTGCCCACCTCCAATGGAAGTTAGGCCACACTTGATACCAGATTAACTACTGACGCTAGTTCATTTAACATCATAACCTCTGTGTTTCGTGTAAATTTTCCCTTTTTTTTGCCTTGCAAGAATTTTGGAAACTTAATTACTGCTGTGATATGTTTAATCAAATCTCACGCCACACATTAAATATAGGAAAATTCCGTTTTTAAGGGACCCCAATTTCCAACAGTACCATTGCCAGAATGTTGTCAGGGCCCATAGCCTTTGCAGTATCCAGTTCCTCCAACTGTTTCTTAATATCACGTGGAGTGAATCAAATTGGCTGAAGGCTGGTATCTGCTATGCTGGGGACCACTGGAGGAGGCTGAGATGGATCATCCACTCGGCACTTCTGGCTGAAAATTGCTGCGAAATCTTCAGCCTTATCTTTTGCACTGATGTGCTGGGCTGTTCCATCATTGAGGATGGGGAGATTTGTGGAGCCTCCTCCTCCGGTGAATTGTTTAATTGTCCACCACCATTCACAACTGGATGTGGCAGGACAGCAAAGCTTAGATCTGATCCATTGGTTGTGGGATCACTTAGCTCTGTCTGTCACTTGTTGCTTTCACTGTTTGGTGTGTAAGTAGTCCTGTTTGGTGGCTTCACCAGGTTAACACCTCATTTTCAGGTATGCCTGGCTGAAGGAAGTGTTTGGTACGCTTGCCTTTATTGGTCAGTGCATTGAGTAGAGGAGTTGGGATGTCATGTTGCTGCTGTACAGGACATTGGGTAGGCCATATTTGGAATACTGCTTTCAGTTCTGGTTTCCCTGCTGCAGTAAAGATGCTGTGAAACTTGAAAAGGTTCAGAAAAGATTTATGAGGATGTTGCCAGGTTTGGAGGATTTGAGCTAAAGGGAGAGGCTGGGGCTATTTCCCTGGAGCGTCAGATGCTGAGGGGTGATCTTAGAGAAGTTTATAAAATCATGAGAGGCCTGGATAGGATGAATAGCTGCTGTCTTTTCCCCAGAGTTGCAGAGGGGAAACTAGAGGGGATAGGTTTAAAGTGAGAGGGGAAAGAGTTGAAAGGGATGTAAGGAGCAACTTTTTCACGCAGAGGGTGGTGCGTGTATGGAACAAGCTACAGAGAAAGTGAAGGAGGCTGGTACAATTCCAACATTTAAAAGGCATCAGGATGGATACATGAATAGGAAGGGTTTAGAGGAGCATGGGCCAAATGCTGGCAAACAGGACTGGATTAATTTCGGATATCCAGTTGACAGGGACAAGTTGGACCAAAGGGTCTGTTTCCATGCTGTACAGCCCCATGACTCTGTTAATAAAGTACATAGCTCCCCCTTATGGTGGTTTGGAATATATCTTCATTTTACAATTGAAGACAAGTCCTGACTAATCTGAATGGGAGGAAATATATCATACAAAAAGTCATGGGGATAAAAGAATGAAGTCTTGCAATCATTCACATTTTTCACATTTACTGGAAGTCTCAAAGAGTTTTCCAGTGAATGAAAGATGTTTGAAGTTTCATCATAAAAGACATTTGGAAAGGTACACGGTCAGGAAAAGTTTAGGGGGATATGGACAAATTGTGGGCAAATGGGACAAGTTCAGTTTAGGAAACCTGGTCAGCATGAAGAAGTTGGGCCGAAGGGTCTGTTTCCATGCCATATGACTCTACGACTTTATGACACTGCTGTGGTATAAGAAATGTAGCAACCAAATTGTCTGCAACAAATTTGACAAACAAAGGTCTGAAGACATTTACCTTGTGAATCCATCAGGCTCTTGCTTCAAAGATGCTGTCACCTTTCCTTGAGTTTGAGAAACCAGAGAAGAGGAATTAAAGTCGAAAGTCGAAAGGAAACAGGGAAACTCACAGCCTGAATACCATACTTGAAATTCCAATCACTTTCTCGACACGTTAATTGCTTCCCCTCTTTCAAGTCTTAGTTCAAGGTGGAAATGGATGGGATAGAGGCAGGTTTGTCTCTGAAAACAGATTTTACAAAGTTTAACTTCTACCCAAGGGTTTATGACTATCACCCATCAAGTTCCATTCTCACTGCTGCACAGTCAGATCCTTTTTTATCAGGGAGCCTCCACCCACCATTTTGTTTTGGGTTCCCTGGGATATTTATCTCTATGCCTTGGTCACCATGGTTACCACAGTTGAGAGCTTCCCAGGATGAAACAGCCAGTAGGAGGTTTAGCTATTATTGTGCTGACATTATTCCTGGTGTCTACCAGCCCTGAACATGCAGCCATCTTACATTAGTAAGGTGAGGACTTTGGAACAAATACTCATGTCCACTGCTGGGTTATACCCCATTGCAGGATCACCAGGTTATAGAGTGAACGCTGAACTTTAGCTGTCAGGCTGATGGGATTGTATTGGTGTAAAACCATCGGAAAGGGTTATTATTGATAACTAAATTAAGCACCACCCACCATAATGATCTCAGAGATAGTAAGAGCTGTCTTTGCTGGAGTCAGAGATAACACAGTGTGGTGCTAGAGGAACACAGCAGGCCGGGCAGCATCAGAGGAGCAGAAAAGCTGACGATTCGGGTCAGGGCCTTCTTCAGAATCTAGTATTCAAGTCTTTCCTCCTCATAGTCTCTGTAGCAACATCTATCACGTCAATGAATCCTGTGCCTAGTCCAATCTGACACTACAGAGTGCATGGATGGCCGAAGGATAACTGTATGTGGGGTGGGTCCCTGTCTCTAATACCACTCACTCCTGCAGGTCCTGCAGCTCACACCCCACAGAGCAGGGCACCCATTTTCCCTTTTCTGCTGTGTCTGGGACAAAGATTTCCATTATAACAGTCGTTGTGTTTTCCGCTATTTCCCAGGATGGGTGGGGGTCAAGTTTGTGCCCCTATCTCCTACAGATCACAAGGATTTGATACACACAGCTCCATACAGTTAGTGCAATCAATCCCCTTTAGAAAATATTGCCAAGCCATTCAGAAGTTGAGGAAAGGAGGTCACAAAGGTCTCGATATCACAGAATTTGTTTAAGTTGCTGGACATCCTGTGAAATTTGAGCTTGACACAAGTACCAAAGTCAATATCTTATCAGTGTTACCATGGCTGAGAGCTCAGAGGACTCCTGCAAGGGAAATCTGGGTCATCTCATCATTTAGACCACTCTCTGTTACAATCCAGCCTTCTCCATTCGCAAACAAAAGGAACAATCCTTCAGTTTATCACCCACTACACATCCTGGAGCATGAGAACGGCAGTAGCCCACTACCCCTGTGTCAGGAAGTATCGTAAATTTATTAAGCTCAAGAAGAGCGTCCTGCAGTCAGCATCGCAGTGAAACAGTTTGGGAAAATCTTATCATACAAGGGAATTTCTCATAGAAACAAAGGAGGTGTTCAGAATGTAAAAGAGTTGGCTCCATAGCAAGAATTATTTCTGTTGCAATCAATGGAATGGACTATCAGGGACATAATAGGTGGTCAACTTGATATCGTGTCATAGCCAGAAATTAACTTCCATACCCTACATCCCCACAGTGTACAGTCGTAGGAAACAGTCCTCTCTGAGACATACACAGCTAAAAAAAACACAATAGAAACAGCAAAAAGGTGCAGTAAGTGTTTGTAAGCCTCTAAAATGTGAAAATTGCTTGTGTGCTGAAGATTCTATGTTGTGAAGGCTCCAATCTGAAGTTAATAATTTGCAAAGAACATTGACTACTTTCTAAAAGTAGTTTCACAATTACTTAATATTAAAACATCTGATGACAAGCTTAAGCATGACACAACACACAGAGAATCAGGTAGCAAATTAAATTTCATGTCTTTTTATTTTGTTTACAACATATTAGATGAAAAATGATCAGGATGTGCCACATCTCTACACTTCACCTTCGTCATACTTTTTTTTTAACCAATTTAAATCTTCGCTCTTCAAACATGTACAGAATGATATCAGTTAACATTTAATAAAGATACTTCCATCACATATCTTTAGATCTTCCAAATTTGCATGCACTGCAGCATAAATGTGAAAAATAAATAACATCAACTTTGGAAACAAATGTTGCTTCCAGCATTAAACAACATAAGTTGGAATAGCAAAAAATTTTAAAAATTGATTGAATTATTTCAAATAGTTTATTTTACAATAATTACATTAGATTGTGATAACATTTGAGAACAACCTAAAGACCCCTGCTGAGAAGGTTATTGCACATCATCTATTCACAATGGCTTGGTACGGAGTGCACTACCAATTTAATAAGGCTTGTATCTAACAGCCCACCCATTGATTGATGTTCTGTATTGAAATCATTTGCCGCTGTCTGATGCTGAACAGGAAGTGATTCGGTCCACGGAAAAAATAAATATACCCTATAAAACAGAATGGAAAAGCGAGGCCTTACTTCAGGGTGAACAAGCAGTTCAATCAATACATTGCAAAGGAAAATAAAATAAATCCAACATATTTCTCAGATACATTTATTGCTTCTTCATTTTACACGGACTGTTCTATAACATTTTCTTTTTTAAAATCGCTTTTAAGCAGATGTAGTGAATTTCAAAGTCAAAATGTTATCTTGAATTTGAATTAAAGAAATTGGCTGAAGACATTAATTGAAGACATATATTACGGAATTGAGTTAATTCTTAGACTGCTGATGTTGCAAATTTGCAACATAATTTCGATTCGGGAAATATTAAATTTGTAGATAATACAAAGCCAAGAAAGACAATAAAGTTAGGAGAAGGAGCTCAGGAACTTTAAAAAAAGTCTGGCAAAGTATGCAATTAGATAAAACAATAAAAAAAGTTCATTGAAGATAGCTGTAATGCACTGAATTAATGAAAAATATGCATACTGCATGAATATCAAAATTGCAGAAGGAATCTTAGTTGTTTCACAATCAGTATGTTCAATCAATGCAGGTAGAAATCAAGAAAGCTAACAGAATGGTGAACTATATTGTCCAAACAACAGAATACAAACTGAAAAAAGTTATAATCAAACAGCCGTCCTCTAATCAAACACATTGATTGTTGTTCCAAGTCCTGATAATAGAAACGCAGAGGACTCTCTGAAGCTGTGAGTCACAAGACTGATAGAGCACCAGTGGAATGAGGAACACTTGAAAAAAAATGAGACTTCAGGCTCAAAAAAGTGACGAAGAAAGTGATTGTAAAGGGATATTCATGAGAGTAGGCTATAAATATTGAACACTACTTCAAAATAACTGATGAGGCTTAGATCAAAAGGACAAAAGCTCCAACTGGCAATTGGTAAATTTAGGGCAGGTATCATGAAGCTTTTCATATAAAAAATGATTCATTTCTGTAAATTCACCAAAGGGGGAAATCAGAGGCAAAAAGCCTGAAATTTTTTAAGAAACACATTATGTTCCAGACCAGACCCCCTCAATATATTTTAAGAAGGTAGCCTAGACCCTAAAATTTTCTGATTTTATAGGTAGATGTGAAGTGCCGGGTTCCAGATGCAAATTGATTGGTCAAACTTCTCGATGTTAAGCAAACCACAATTTACTTAAACACTATAGTTCAAATATAAACTAAAGAAAGAGGAATTTAGAATAACTTAAGTACTGGGAAACGTAACCGAAAAATAGATATAATAACTATTACGAATTAACTATTCCAACACAGTAACATCCCATAACCACAGTGCTTGGCAAAAAGGTAAATTCAGATACAGATTCTTACAGAGATAAAAGGAACTGCAGCTGCTGGAGAATCCGAGATAACAAGGTGTGGATCTGGCTGAACACAGCAGGCCAAGCAGCATCATAGATTTCTGATGAAGGGTCTAGGCCCGAAACGTCAAGCTTTCCTGCTCCTATGATGCTGCTTGGCCTGCTGTGTTCATCCAGCCCCACACCTTGTTATTACAGATTCTTACATGCAGTTCTCCCATTCAGGAAGAAAAAAAATCAAAAGAAGGTTCAGGGAGAATAGGATCTAAGAGAAATTCACTGAAGCTTCTAACTCTTTTGAGACCTCAAACAGATTCTGCTTAAAACCAAAAAGGAAGACTAAAACAAACTAGAAAGCCTGATCTGTGACAGCTAGCCACACCCAGGCTGCTTCCTCTGTCCCAACTTTTAAAAAGATCCTACGGCCTCACAGATTGCTTCCTTTCTTATCGACAGCTCAACGCCTCTGCCTCACAACCTTTCTTCAAAAGAAACCAGGGCAAAATAACCTCTTACAGTGACAGCATCGTCACAAGCAGGTGGGTACTGTAATGACAGAGGAGCTGTGGGAAATAACGGAGAAGTAGGGAACATTAAAAGTTTTCTGGATGAAAATAAATGAAATGAATAGTCACCAACAATCATCATTTCACGCTCTGAGAAACATTGCAATGAAAGTCTGAACATCACGTTGTCCTTATAATGAACAAATTAACCACATTAATGGTCACCAAATGAGCTGAATCCAATAGATCCTGCTCATTTAAATGCACAACTAGCTCCAATAGTTCACGGAAGATAACCAATTCAAACTGAAGTTGGCTTGTTCAAATTATTTTCTTCTCTAGCTACATCCGTCCTTGATCTCAGGTTTTTACTGTAACAATGTTGTCACTAGAAATTCCTGCAAATCTTCTGACGGTGTCTCATACTATCATCCACAAACAGAGAAAAACCAAGTGAAACAGCATTTATATCATCTACTCAGGTTCCCACAAGATCATGCTAAGATTACATGGGAGATGAGGACTTCAATTGAAATTCTACCCTTACGTTCAAACAAATGAGCAGGAATTAAAAGAGCAGCTTCATGCCAGAGTTCAGAAACAAAGTTCACTGAGATGGATCAAATGATTTATTATTCATATTTCTGAATGTAATATTAAAAAGTAATCAAATAAATATTATCCTTCCATCAATCTCTAGTGTAGACACTGGGCCCAACATTTGGCAACAAATACAAACCAGTTCTGTCCTTATTTGACCCAGGACACAACACCTTCATAACTCAATAAATAACAAGTAGCAGCAGAAGGTTATACTCTTCATTGCCCCTGAACAAGAGGTAACGTAACTAGACTGACCCCATTATTGGCCAACTTCAGATCTCATCCCTGTAAAGCCGGTGGTCAGACATGAGATAGGCATTGTCTGTATGCTTCACGTACTAAATAGGAGCAAATTACTACAGATGCTGGAATCTGTACTGAAAACAAAAAAATCACAGCAGGTCAGACAGCATCCATGGCGTGAGAATAAGCTAACGTTTCCAGTCTGGCTCTAATGAAGAGTCAACTGGACATGAAACATTAGCTCGCTCTCTCTCCATGGATGCTGTCTGACCTGCTGTGATCTCAAGCATTTTTTGTTTTCATTCTTCATGGACTCATCAAGTTAACTCACTTGGCACTTGGAAGCTTTCTGCAGCATTTACTCAACAATTAAAGAAATGTTTCTTTTTATTGCAAAGTCAGTTAAAATTTTACTTCATCTCGTGAAAACAGAATGTTGATACTTTGACTATCTCAGAAGTTTATTGATTATTTGTTTTAAATTTACCGCGCTGTGCAAATACTGCATCGACCCTCCCAGGGATTCCTGGCCAGTCATCTGCTATCATGCGTGGGTAACCTTCATCCATAACTCTTTTGGCTTCATCATAGCTGGAAAGGGAAGCACATTCTTTATGTAAACAGTGACATGTTGGTGATGAGAAAAGTTGATGAATATTTAGGTTCGGAATGAACAGTTACCTCCAGTACTGGTCTCCTGCAAAAAACAGTGTCTTTGATGTCTCCTCAATATGAGCAGCTGCATCGATTTTCCTGACGGATTTTGGAATACCCAATCGGTAGATGTACTTTGGATAACCTGGCATGATATCGTAGCCATTGATGGCCCAGTATTTGTTTCCTGCAGGATGACAGAGAATAGCTTAGCATCTGCATATTAATAAATGTTGTTCTTTCCTTAAATCGACAATCTGCTGACATAGGCATCACATTTCAGCTAAGACCAATCACAACTTCCTCCTAATGCTGTATTTACGGTTCATTTTACAAGAGTTGCATTTCCAGGGAAGTATTTTTCTGTTTCATGTTAAATTAATGGCAAAAATCAGCCCACTGTGTGTACCACAACAACATATTATTGCAGGCATTAGCTACAATTATCATTTCAAAAGCATTCTTAAAAGTTTTCTTTAAATTTAAAACTGGGAAAGGGTGTTATAAAAACACAGTGTGATTTTGATTCATGTTCCAGAAAACTATGCCCCACTCAAGTGTAGCACTGCTGTTTCCATATAGTTATATTAAAAAATCCTATTCCTGTATTCTTTAGAAAAGAAAAGTAACGGTACTCAACGTTTAATAAGAACCAGGAAGTCCCTCTTCCGATTTTCATACGCAGCATCGATGCGTGCAGGTGACTCGGGCCAGAATGATCTAATTAAAGTCAATTGAACCTCAGACATTGTTAGGTGTCTCCTCCAGAAGAACCTAATGAATAACAAGGATTTATTCAATAATATTCAAACAACCCACTTGTATTATACATAGTTCTTTTGCAACACAACATAGACAAACACCACTTGTCTTGAAATGTTCTCTGGACAAAAATAGTCGGTGAATGTTTAATTTCAGGCTAGTACAAATACTAGTTCAACTGAAACAGTGACAAGCTCAAAGTGACTGTAAGGTACTTTGGCATATCCTGTGATCAGGAAAGAGATGGTACAATTGTCTTTATATCGTGTTGTAGCCAGCCAATGGAACCTGTGCCAGATTATCCAGGCTGCATTGGCACCAGTTTTATTGGCTCATCCAATGAAACTCTTTGGCTTTGATAAATCACTTCTGTAAATCTTGGCATGTGGAGAACTGTAGGCAATAAAACAAATCTGACAGTTGAAAATAAAATAATTGGGGTTGTTTACTAAAAGCGCACTCAAATATTTTTGCTAAACATTTTAGGAACATAGGAACAGGAGTAGGCCATTCATCCCCTCCAGCCTGTTCCACATTTAATGAGATCATGGCTGATCTGTGACCTGACTCCATATATCTGCCTTTGGCCCTTATCCCTTAATACCTATGTTCACCAAAAATCATCAATCTCAAATTTAAATGAACATCTGATCCAGCATCCACTGCCACTTGTGGGAGAGAGTTCCATACATCAACCATCCTTTGTGTGTAGAAATGCTTCCTAACATCTTCACTGAACAGTCTGACCCCAATTCTCAGACTACTGCCCTCTAGGTCTAGAATCCTCAATCAGTGGAAATAGTTTATCTTTATCTACCCTGTCTTTTCCTGTTAATATCTTGAAAACTTCAATCAGATCACCTGTAACTTTCTAAATTCTAGAGAAAGCAGGTCTAACTTGTGTAATTTTGCCTCAGGTACCTGAAGTCCAGATATGATTTTCCAACATGAAACTACCAATGTTAAATAATCAATAATAAAAAATACTCTGGTTTGTTCAACATCATTCTTACCTATCTTTGAAGAAAAACATCTCTCCACGAAAACTTGCAACCGCATCAAATGACAACTTACGACTGCATTTCTTTGGCGTCTTTTGTGGTGGTTTGTGGTTTGTCAGGATCCCTTTTGATTTACCTAAGTAATCACACATATCATTAAGCTAAGTAGAAGATACTGTTCAGTGCAGTGTTAATGCTCCCAGAGTAATGTAGATTAGCACCATAGTCCGATTTTAATTAAAGTACATTAACTCTGTAAAATTTACAGAAGTTCAATACATGGTGAAACTCTGATATTGTCAAATTAAAACCAAAAGAACCGTGGATGCTGTAAAGCATGAACAAAAACAAATTTGCTGGAGAAGCTCAGCAGGTCTGGCAGCATCTGTGAAGGAAAAACAGAGTAAACGTTTCTGGTCCGGTGGCCTTTCCTCAGAACCCTCATGGGCAAACTTTCCATTCTCAAGTTCAAGGAAAAATGGTGATCATTCAGGGGATGAGCTATAAAGGTGGACTGTGAAACCTTAGGAAGAAAGTAATAGAGAAGGATCTCAAGGAAGCATGAAACAGACTAAACTGTACAAAATGCTCAATACTTCCAGATCAGAGACAACAGTAAGATATTCTTCACTGGGAATCAACTCTGTTGATTTCCGCATTTTTCATTTTCTGAACTGTCAGCTGAGATTGGAATCTTCACAGTGCCTGATCAAGTTGGGCACTGGGGTGTCAGTGTGTGGCTGGCAGGAATTAGTTACTCGGTGTTGAGAAAAAAGTTTGATTCCCCAACCGAGTTCTGAACAATGAGACAAGGCGTTCACTAGTGAACAGCAAGAAGACTTTTTATTCCATTTGCATGCATCAGCATGCTATTATTACTAAACTTTGCCTCATTGATATAAAATTACAATATAAATGCCATACAGGAACTATATCTAATTAGAGGCAATGTAACCATCGCCCTTTGCCATTCAATGGCATCGTCATCATTGAATTCTGGGATTACTATCAACCAGGAACTGAAGTGGACTATCCAAATAAATACTGTAACTGTAAGAGTGGGTCAGGGGCTTGGAATGCTGCTACAAGTAACTCTCCCGACTCCTCAAAGCCTGTCCACCATCGACAAGGCACAAGTCAGGAGCCTGATGGAATATTCCCCACTTGCCTGGATGGATGCAGCTCCAACAACAGGTCAAGAAGCTTAACACTATCCAGGACAAAGCAGCCCCCGCTTGACTGGCATTGCATCCACAAACATCCACTCCCTTCACCACCGACGCTCAGTAGCAGCAGTGTGTACTATCTACAAGATGCACTGCAGAAATTCACCAAAGATCCTCAGACAACACCTTCCAAACCCACAATCATTTCCATCTAGAAGGGCAAGGGCAGCAGATACATGGGAACAACACCCCCTGCAAGTTCCCCTCCAAGCCAGTCAGCATCCTGACTTGGAAATATATCACCGTTCCTGGGTCAAAATCCTGGAATTCCCTCCCTGGTATGTGTACCTGCATCAAATAGATTACAGCAGTCAAAATGGCACCTTCTCAAGGGCAGCTAGGGATGGACAATGAATGCTGGCCAAGCCAATGGCACCCACATCTTGTAAATGAATTTTTTAAAATTTCCTATTCTTCTATTCTTCTCATTCTCCCACCAATCTGATTGAAACTAGAACTCCCAACATGAAAGTCAGAGTGATTATCTGCTATCTCCGGTTTGCCACTTGCTCCTTCAGGCCTCCATCCTGGGCAGCAGTCACCAACATCTCAGGACATGGTACGTGTGACTGCCTGCACACACGTGCCATTGGAGGTTGGCATCGGACGCGTACCATTCTTGCTGCCACCACATGGGACATCCCTGACCCACTAACAATACAGTTCTGCACGTCTGTACTGCATTTGGAGTTCATCAGCTCCCAGCATTGTAACTGTGCTGCCAGTATACATTAGACACAGGGTCTAGCACCATCTCATGGACTGGAGCAGATTGCACCTCAGGGATCCTTGCTTATTCTATTTGCATTAATCACTTTGCACCTTCTTGGATGCTCAAAACCTTCCTGCTTGTCTTGCCTTTCCATGCCTGTTTGCACATTGGCCTCACAGGCTAAGCTGAAAGATTCACAGTACTTCTGACTTGCTTAACGAAAAACGGGTCAAAAGACTAACTTTTCTTTCTCTCCTCAAATGCTGTCAATCCTGCCGAGATTTTCCAGCAGTTTATGTTTGCATTTCTGACGTGCCTTCCATTTTAGTGCAGACATAAACTATCCAGCTTATCACGGTCATCAGCGGTCAGCAAAGGGCTGGCCATGTTGCTGTACAGTACTATATTAAGTCCATCTCACATCTGCTTCATGTCCAAGCCATCATACACACAGAAAGTGCTGCGGCTAAATAGCAACGTCTCAAAGTCTGACAGTAGCTGTCCTCAGCCAGGTCAAGGCAGACAGTCTTCAATCAGGGGCTCCTGGCACAGTAAGACAAGTGTAGTATCCTGTATCGGTCCAGGGGCCCTCACACTGTCAGTCAACCACTATGGCGGTCGGGGTCAGGGTCAGAGTTAGGGTCAGGGTCAGGGGCAGGGTCAGAGTTAGGGTCAGGGTCAGGGTCAGAGTCGGGGTCAGGGTCAGGGTCAGAGTTAGGATCAGAGTTAGAGTCAGGGTCGGGGTCAGAGTCAGAGTTAGGGTCAGGGTTAGGGTCAGGGTCAGGGTCACGAGTCCACTTCACTACAATCCAGGGAGTGGGCCACAGTGAGTCCTGTGGGTCCCATGCAACCAGAACAGGGAGTCCTGATAAATTCACTGAACCCAAATCACTGAGCAATCTGGTCAGTTACCGAATCAGTCAGGGGCAGGCCACAGTCAATGCTACAGCCTTGTTTTCAGGCTGTCTCAGCAATAATAATCAAAATAATTAAGATAAACAGAATACTTTAATATTGCATTTTATAGCACATTGATTATTATGGATAAATTACCATTTATAAAGATAACTCAATTCCATCACAAGATGTTATCGCAGTAGGAGAGAGCCAGCTCTTTAACTATATGTTTGTCACTAATTGTTTAGGAAGGAATATTTCCGTGTACATTTGAGATTTAAACCTACCATACAGAGCCTGGATTCCCTTGACATCATCCAAAGAAAGGCGGAACTCATCCATACTGGTGTACGAATAGGTCGGGTACATTAATGCACCGGGATCACGAGAGTGAGCGAGTCCCAGAGCGTGGCCAAATTCATGGGCAGCCACAAGGAACAGGTTATAGCCTAAACGAAACAATCACAAAGCAGGCCGTTTAAAATATCTTCAAACACGTTCACCTTTGCTGCAGGTTTTAAATCATAAACCAACACGTAACTGTTTAACTATAAATCAAATAGAATACAACAGAAATATACGCATCATATATTCAACAACCTGTATTTTGTGTTAGCTATGAGTGAGTTATGCCTCACCATAGATTTAAAACAGTTTTAAAACATGTACAAATTATATTTTAATTAATGACAATTGAACAATCATTCAGAAGGTCACACAAGTGTAAAGCTTTCAGAAATTAATGAAAGCAAAGTACAGTGCATGGTGGAAACCTAAACTAAAAATAGAAAGTGCTGGTGAAACTCAGCACATCTGGCAGCCTCTGCAGTGAGAGAAATAGATTTGATGCTTAGAATTCGATATAATACTTCTTTAGAACTGGAGTAACAAAGTAATGACATTGCATTTCTCGGGGGCATTAAAACAAATTTGTAATCATTAGGGCTGTAATTATATAGGCATCAGGAAATATCATGTCACATTGAGATACTACAAAATAAAACTCTCAAAATTAACATTGCCAGCTAACAGCTAAGTTGTTTCCTGTCTAGAAATATCCTACTAGCTCATTCAGATTTTCTCCACTAAACCCGTTTAATAACTCTGGTCAGTTTTTGTACCATTCGGTCCCATTGTCCAGCTCTCATCTGCATCGAAGTGAGTGTCCCCTCCAATGCCGGCTGCAGGGGGAAAAGCATGGGCCAATAATCCATCAGGTCCATCAAAGGGATAATTATCACCGTGTTCTAGAAATAATGGAGCAAAGAGTTATCAAAGTTAATACGGAACCTGTGACTGGCTGGCCACATGCTAAACACTGCAAATTGAAACAGACACCAACAATGAAAGCAACTTTTAATTGTGTAACAAGCCTTTCTCTTCAAAAATGGGATTTTAGTATAGATTTAGCCAACCAGAAGGCCAGTTGAGGTATGACTCAAGGTACTGGGAATGCCTTGCCTACTGGCCCCCTTTACCCCAGTGCCTGTGAGCTGCGATATAAGGGTATTTTATAGGTTGCTATTCAAGTCCAGTATAACCTTCTTGAAGTGGGTATGTACTTAGGAAAGGTGATTATAGAACAGCTGGAGCTTGTGGTGGTATCAGCCAGCATTATTCCTGTGGAGTCTGAAAGAGGAATTTTGTTCCTCTGGGCCCGACAGCAATAATTTTAAATCTACCTTTTTGCTGCTGCCGCTGAGCATTTTAATTCAACTCGCAGGAGCTTGATTCCCCAGTTGGCACTTAAACTGCATTGTACCACAATTTGTTTCCTAAAAAAACATGCACTTGACACAAACAGGGGCTATCCAATGGAAAACCGCTTTTAAACTGACAATGGCCACATCATTGACATCAATGGGCCCACATTCCAGTCACTACAGATCCAGGTATATAGGGTCATTGAAGGTATAACCCACGTATTTACACTTGCTAGTTTCCACAGGCACTAGGATTATTCTTCATTTGTAACTAAATAGCTACTGATATTTCAGCAATGTTTTAACGGAGGTTGCTTCAGTAGAAATGAGGACCCCTGGATTATTTCCTCCTGTTCTCCCTCAACTTAACCTCAGTGTGAAGAAATGAATTGCACTGTTATAACTAACAGTGCAGGTGACAGAGTGAATCAGGAATCCTACACATTCCAATGTTTTCATCAGAACTTCACGCTAAACCACCTCAGGATTCCAAATCCCTTTCTTCAAATGGAAAATCTAATCACAATAAAAATAAACTTTGATGAGATGCATTTTCAATATGTTGCTATGAGGTCTCCCTGTGTACTTCCATGCTTAGAAACTGGGAATAGGTAACTAAATCAAATATTCATGAATATATATTTGAATTCAATTTATACTGTTTGCTTACAAGTTATTTCATAGTGACATCACCCACAGACTCATAAAAGATTTTGATTCCTAGATTTATTCTGAAGTCAGCCATAAAGTAAATTGATGAGGGCAGAGCAGTAGAAATTGTTTAATGGATTTTAGTAAAACCTTTGACAAGGTTCCTCATGGTAGACTAATTGGTAAAGTTAGATGACATGGGTTTCAGGGTGAGTTTGCAATTGGATACACAATTGGCTTGATGGTATGTGACAGAGAATGTTGGTGGAGGGTTGTTTTTAGGATTGACGGCCTGCGACCAGCGGTGTTCCACAGGGATCGATATCGGATCCACATTTGTTTGTCATTTATATAAACGACTTACATGAGAACTTAGGAGACATGGTTAGAAATTTTGCAGATGGCACTTAAATTGATGATATTGTTGACAGTGAAGAAGGTTATCTATGATTACAAAGAAATCTTGATCAATTGGGTCAATGGGCTAAGGAGTGGCAGATGGAGTTTCAATTTGGATAGATGTGAGGTATTGCATTTTGGTAAAACAAACAAGAGGAAGACTTATACAGTTAATGGTAGGGCCCTGGGGAGTGTTGTAGAACAGAGAGACCTTAGGGGTTCAGGTACATAATTCTTTGAAATTTGCATTGCAAGTAGACTGGGTGGTCAAGAAGGTATTTAGCACGCTTACCTTCATTGTTCAGACCATTGAGTACAGGAGTTGGGACATGCTATTGTGGTTGTACAGGATGTTGGTGAGGCTTTTTCTGGAGTATTGTGTGCAGGTCTGGTTGCACTGCTATAGGAAGGATATTATTAAATTAGAGAAGGTTCAGGAAAGATTTACCAGGATGTTGCTGTGACTGGACAGTTTGAGTTATAAAAAAATGGGTTGGATAGTCTGGGGCTTTTTTCACTGGAGCATAGGGGGTTGAGCAGTGACCTTACAGGGATTTATAAAATCATGAGAGGCATAGATAAGGTGAATGGCAAAGGTCTTTTCCGTAGGCTGGGGAATTCAAACCTAGGGAGCATATTTTTACGGTGAGACGAGAAAGTTTTAAAAGGGGCATGAGGGACAAATATTTTGCACAGAGTGTGGTTCGTGTGTGAAATGAACTGCCAAAGGAAGTGTTGGATGCAGAGTTACAACATTTAAAAGACATTTGGATAAGTACATGAATAGGAAAGGTTTATAGAGGGATATGGGCCAAACGCAGGCAAGTGGGACTAGTTTAGTTTGGGAGCATGGTCAGTGTGGACTGTTTGGACCAAAGGGCCTGTTTCGGTGTTGTATGACTCTATGGCTTTATCACTGTATACCTTGAGCTCCAAAAGAAATCATGATATCGGCTTCTCCTTCATAGATTCTCGTGAAATTCAATGGCGTGACATCAGTCCAAACTGTAAAAGCTTTCCAAATTGCTGTGTCCACATGAACAGATTGAAGACCCGGTATGTAGTTTGTAATTCTTTATGAAAGAAAATAGAAAATAAAGATATTGGGCTAAAAATAACAACTAAATTTTGATGGAGCAGCTATTTTGTGGCAAGTGCTGCTAATTAGACATTTTACAACATCCGTCAGGTGAAAAAACATAACTTGTCCAATAAATGCTGGAAATGCTATGTAAGAATAAAGAGTAACAAGACCTCAATGAGAAAGTTGCTTCGAGTTAAAAACACAAATGTGTCATAATTCGTTAAGCATAGCCGGGAAGTCCATTAAAGGACATTTTTTCCTTCCTTCATCCAGTTGGTTACGCTTAAAAGTATAGATCTCGTAAGAAGCAATTTCATCCACACAACCAGCAAGATTTAAGGTTTGAAAATGAAGAAAGGAACAATGAAGAAGCTGTGAATTAGAGCCAATCGGTTACAGAAAGAGAAATGAGGGTGAAAAGGAAAGTTGAATTTGAAGAGGAGAGAAGAGAACTAAAAGAAGAAAAGTTAGAATTTTTAAAACTTCACTGAACTTAACAATTTCGATGTTTCTATAACAACTATGAAGAGATTGAACAGTCTACAAGGTCTCCTTCTGACACACAGACTGATTAATTAGGAAGTATCAGATCAAGAAGACATTACTTACACTTTTAGTTACTAATTTTTATGATCCATTTAATAGCCATTTCATTAATAAATCAAGCCAAAATGGAGACTAAGAACTAAATGCTGTTTCTCTAAGGAAATGACTGAATAAAACAAATCAGCCAGAATGTTCGAGAGATTTGATTACATACATCTATTGATTCCCTAAACCTGCTGGCAACTTTGTGCATTAATAAAAACATGCATTATTAACACGAGTTTACATTTTGGTCGAGTTTTGGTCCAATTACTCATGGAAATCATGTCATGAAATATTGTGAAACTATTACCTGTATGTGATATTATTTTTCTTCCATTTAATCTTCCTAGGAAAGAGATTGTATTCAGCAATGTCAGGGACTCCACATCGAGGCTTTTCCATTACTTCCATTGTTACAGAATCCAGATTTCCAGTTACCTTAAGGCCAAAAAATTCTTGCATTTTCTTAATCTTATCTGATAGGGACCTCTTTGATATATAGTTTATTGGCAGCTTAGCTGTGACCTTTGGTGATCTGTCTTCAAGCTTGTAAAATCTATTCAAATATGTCTTCAAAAAAAGAAATTCACATTATTAAACTTGAACTTAGCTGTGAAAGAAGAAAGATGTATCTACTTAAAAGCATCTCTCCACTGTTTTTGTTAGTTGCATTCCACATCATACCTCTGCAAATTTCCGGTCCTCTTCATTTTTCTCTACTTCTGAAAGTAGTGGAACAGCAGAAGAAACTGTAACATAACGGGTAACAAATAAAACTGAAAACCAAAGGCACTTCATTGTTTTGTTCTCAACTGAAGATTGAGAGAGGGGCATGTATCTCTGGCTTTCTCCCTGAGGCTTTTATAGTGTTTAATCCCAATGTTCTGTTAATTATAGGGCGGTTCAGATGTGATTTCGAGTTAAAACCACAAATGTGTCATAATTCGTTAAGCATAGCCGGGAAGTCCATTAAAGGACATTTTTTCCTTCCTTCATCCAGTTGGTTATGCTTAAAAATATAGATCTCGTACGAAGCAATTTCAAACTATGTTGAAATTATCTGTCATATCATTACAACACAACAAGATGAATGTTGAATTTCTAGGAAACTATATTCTTTTCTGACTATACTGGAAATGGGAAACCTTACTATTTTAATTCTTACGTTGGAGTGAAGTGGGGGCATGCAACCAAGTCTCTCATCACAAAGCATCATCATACGCTAAACAAGGGCCAGTAAACTATAGCAAAATATGGCTAATTCTTTCAAGTCCTGGACAGACAAACTGTACAGCCTATGACAGCTTACCTGCTGAGATCTCTCCAAACTCTTCACATCTACATCGTTTCTTTGAGGTGGGAAATGCTCCAGAACAATTTGCAGATATGAAATGAGAATATCATTGAAGAAGTGGAAGTTGGAGAGTTCGCTATTTACCCAACGAACCTCTGTCAGGTCGCTGTACATGACATACAATACCTTTCAGTTGGCATTTAGAGACAGAAATCCTCAGAACATTTGTGAAGTGTCTTGACATGCACTTGCAACATCAAGCCATCCAACACTGTCGACCAAGTGCTGGAGAAGATGTTTAAAATGGTTAAATGGTTTAAAATGGTTGTTTTTAACTGACTCAAACTCAATGGGCTGAATGGGCAGCGTAGTGGTGGTAGAGGAGAATTGGCCCAGAGTCAAAGAGGGTGCCTGATGATCAGGGACTTCAATGTTGGTTGGATCTGTGGTAGACAGTACCAAGGCAATGAAAGATGAATGGCAGCACAGGCTGGCTCAGGACTGATAGGCTCTCTTTAAGTTATATCTTGCTTTTTATTTCCTTATTCTTAAATTATTCAAAATGGCACCAAATGAAAACTTTTCACTGTATTCCATTGCATTCTTACTATAAAATACGGAAGGCAATAAAACCATTCATTTATTCACAGAAACAAAGAACTGCAGATACTGGAAATCTAAATCAAAAACAAACATTGCTGGAGAAACTCAGCACATCTGGCAGCATCTGCGGGGAGAGAAAGCAGAGTTAATTTTCGAGTCCCGTCACATTTCAGAACTCTGAAATATTTTACGAAATATGCTCTCCAGAAATTATGGAAAGCTCCCTCAGAATTCTCTGAAGAAATCTTACATCTATGGAATGGACATTCTAAATGGGTGCGTGAATCAAAATGAGAAAGCCAGACACAAGTATGAACCACATTGTGTTTGGTGCCCTTTTAGCTGTATGCAGCATTGGGAATTAGAGACGTTACAATAAAGCTTTGAGGAGGCACCTGCATTCTGAGCAAAGACCTGCAGACACTGGGTCTGTTTCTATTGGAGATGTGACGGTCAGAGTGATGAGATAGAGCTATTCACCAAGGGATCCTCCTCAGATTCACTATTCAAATCACCCCGTGTACATGCATAATGCCGTGTACCCGGCAGAGGAAATATTTACTGAGATTTTCTGTCCAATTCTGTCTGTCACAACTTGATCATATTGGATCAATGAAACAGTAAACTAAATGAAAAACAGTAATTTTAAAATGGTTTCCAGGTGAGATGCCACTGAGCTGAGGGAAAATTACCAGCACATTGAATAGCATCTATTTTTGTGAAATGTATACTTCTGTTTCACAAAGGTTTAGATGGAATCAGATTATCATTGAGTATAAAGTCCAAGGATGCTTGCTGAGCTGTGACAACTAGCTTCCAAACTCTGTCAGCCACATCCCTTTCATAGACTGGGACAGGCGTGCCATCTGAACAATTGCTAACTCATTGATGCTTATGCATTGTCTGTGGTTCCTAGAATCATTGAATCCCTACAGTGTGGAAGCAGGCCATTCAGCCCATGGAGTCCACACCAACCCTGTGGACAGCATCCCACTCAGAGCCACACCCTACCCTATCCTTGTAACCCTACATTTTACATGTCTAACCCACCTAGCCTGCACATCTCTGGACACTATGAGGCAATCCACCTTAACCTACACATCTATGGACTGTGGGAGAAAACTAGAGCACCCAGAGAAAACCCACAGAGACACGAGGAGAACGTGCAAACTCCACGCTGACTGTCACCAAAGAGTGGAACTGAACCCAGGTCCCTGGTGCTATGAGGTAGCAGTGCTAACCACTGAGCCACCATGCCACCCCACATCAGGGTGACAAATGAAGAATTAGCAGCTATGCTAACCTGGAAATACATATGAAGAAGAGATAACAGGTACTGCAGAGGCTGGAGAATCCGAGATAACAAGGTGTGGAGGTGGATGAACACAGCAGGCCAAGCTTTCCTGGTCCTATGATGCTGCTTGGCCTGCTGTGTTCATCCAGTCCCACACCTTAATACATATGAAGAAAACGCCTTTGCATAATTGCATATGAAAGCAATTAGAGCATTGGCTTTTCAAGAAAATGCTTTGCAATATTTATGTCACTATGATCCACAAAGCTCTCCACAAGGTCACCACATTTCCTGCAAGTAAAAATGTGCAGAAGTACCGAAAACGTTGCCTTCAATCTCTGCAGAGTGAGGTTGGTAAAACTCCTTACCAAACCATTCCTTCCATCTTCTCATCACTCCAGTCATGTTTCACTTAGAGTCATAGACTCATACAGCTGTACAGCACAGAAACAGACCCTTCTGTCCAACTTGTCCATGCTGACCAGATATCTTAAATTAATCTAGTCCCATTTATCAGCATTGGCCCATGCCCCCGTAAACACTCCTTACTCATGCACCCATCCAGATGCCTTTCAAATGTTGTAATTGTACCAGGCTCCACCACTTCCTCTGGCAGCTCATTCTACATATGCACCACCCTCTGCATGAAAAAGTTCTGCTTAGGTCCCTTTTAAATCTTTTCCCTCTCACCTTAAACCCATGCCCTCTAGTTTGGGACTTCCCCACCCCAGGGAAAAGACTTTGGCTATTTACCCTATCCATTCCCTTCATGATTTTATAATCCCCTGTAAGGTCAACCCTTCAGCATCTGAAGCTCCAGGGAAAATAGCCCCAGCCTATTCAGTCTCTCCCTACATCTCAAACCCTCCAACCCTGGCAACATCCTTGTAATTCTTTTCTGAACCCTTTCAAGTTTCACAACATCCTTCCTATAGCAGGGACGCCAGAATTGAATGCAGTATTCCAAAAGTGGCCTAACCAATGTCCTGTACAGCAGCAACATGACATCCCAACTCCTATACTCAACGCACTGACCAATAAAGGCAAGCGTACCAAACACCTCCTTCACTGCCCTGTCTACCTGCAACTCTACTTTCAAGGAACTATGAACCTGCACCCCAAGGTCTCTTTGCTCAGCAACACTCTCCAGGACCTTACCATTAAGTGTATAAGTCCTGCCCTGATTTGCCTTCCCAAAATGCAGCACCTCACATTTGTCTAAATTAAACTCCAACTGCCATTCTTCGGCTCATTGCCCGATCTGATCAAGATCCCGTTGTACGCTGAGGTAACCTTCTTCGCTGTCCACTACACCATCGATTTTGTCATCTGCAAACTTACTAACCATACCTGCTGTGTTCACAACCAAACCATTTACGTAAATAACAAAAAGCGTCCTATTTCCCTTGTGCTTTTGTCCTCACTGCTGGTATATTGCCACTGCTCTTTCTCCTCCTGCATTACCCGTATCCTTCCTCACCCCCTCTCTCCTCATCTTCCATCCTCTTTCTTTCCCATTCACCTACCTCGACACCCCTCTCAGTCCTTCATCTCCCTGGTTTTCACTCACTTCCTCTCCTTTTACCTTCCACCTCTCTCCTCGTCTGGCCAGGCATCTCCCACATTTCTCCTCTCTCCTTCTTACCCCTCCAGACCATCCCTTTTACTCTCAGCATGCTCAGTAATGACATAAGCCGCAAAAACATTTCAACTATAATAGAGATAGTAGGAACTGCCAATGCTGGGGAATCTGAGATAACAAGGTGTAGAGCTGCATGAACACAGCAGGCCAGGCAGCATCACAGGAGCACGAAGGCTGACGTTTCGGGTCTGGGCCCTTCTTCAGAAATTTATGAAGAAGGGTCTAAGCCCGAAACGTCAAGCTTTCCTGCTCCTATGATGCTGCTAGGCCTGCTGTGTTCATCCAGCTCTACACCTTGACATCTCAACAATAACATGCTTTCCTCAAATGAATAAACTGGTCTATATCTGTCAACTTAACCACGATATAAACCAGCTCGGCAATGTTATTATACACAAACCTGTGGCGTTACAAAGATGATTTGATTTATAGCTGCTGCCGTACTAAAAACTCAAGGATTGCGTCATGTGGTTTTTCTCAATTGTCATAACATTTTTCCCTGGAGCGTAGGAGACTGAGGGGTAACCTTATAAAAGTCTATAAGATCATGAGAGGCATAGATAAAGTGGATAGTCAGCAGCTTAGACCCATTGTAGGGGAGTCTAAAACTTGATGGCATACGTTCAGAGTGAAAGGGGAGAGATGCAAAAGGGTCCACGGGGAAATTTTTTCAGATGGAGGGTGGTGTGTGTCTGGAATGAGCTGTCAGACGTAGTGATGGAGGCGAGTAAAATTTTGTCATTTAACAAACAATGAGACAGGTACATGGATGAGAGGGGTATGGTGAGATATGGACCAAATGTAGGCAAATGGGACTAGATTAATTGTGGAGAGAGATAAAAGGTACTGCAGATGCTGGAGAATCCGAAATAACAAGGTGTGGAGCTGGATGAACACAGCAGGCCAAGCAGCATCATAGGAACAGGAAAGCTTGACGTTTCGGGCCTAGACCCTTCATCAGAAAATGGTTCTATGATTCTCTATGATTCTATGACTGTAGCAGTTCTTGGAGACCAAGACTCCAACAAGGAATATAAAGTGGTAAAAACAAACACCATTGTCTCCAAGTCACACACCATCTTCGCGTGAAAAATATCTCTAATCTTTGAAAGTAAACTCATTCAATATCCTGGAACTTCTTATCTCGTCACTTTACCACACAGACTGCCGTCATGCAAAAAGGTGGCTGACCAACTCCTTCTTAAGGGCAATTAAGAATTGACAATAAACATTGACCTCACCGGTGTCCCACATCCTGTAAATTTTTTTTTAGATATGTCCAAAACAGGAGTAAAGCTGTACATTGTAGAAAAGTTGATTTGTATCTGACAAGAAAAATAAGCTTGCAAGGCTTTGCAGATTAGAAAGATTTACACTTTTACTGTTATTTTACATTCATTTTTGCAAATACTAAACATGGACAGGGTGAGGGAGGCAGTAAGACTTTCGGAACCTTACCAGGGAAATGACACATTTATTTCTCCACTGAATTAGTAATGGCAACTATCTGGCATCAACTTGCACTTCGCTGGCAGGTCTTTCACATTCAGGAGACCACGTTAAAAGCCATGGGCCCAAGCAATAGTGACCATTATATTGTGCATGTTAATTCCCCCCATTTCATGTCAGTGAAACAATTGTAATGAGGCGAATGCACTGAAGAGTGGTGCCTGAGCTTTTCATTTCTCAGACACGTTCCATAGCTGGCACCGGGAGACAGTGTTCCACAGCTGTCATGCTCACACACTGAACTGTAAGTATGTAAGGACACTGTCTGTGATGTCAAAGGGAGCCTTTTCTCTCTGTGCAGCCAATGGGTGGAGACTATCATGATGGATTAAAGTGCAGAATTCTACACCCCAATGTAACATGACCAATTTGGTTGTGCAACATGCCATCCATTAGGTGACCTAACTCAGATCTCCTTTTGGAGGCACTGACCCTGTGGGGAAACCCCCATGTGTGAGAACACAACAAGACGCTACATTGTGAAGGATGTGAATGCTCACGAGTTCCTTCAATACAATTGTGTTATTTTTCTAACATTTCGAACAGAGTAGTTCCTCATGCTTCTCACACGGAGATTGCCATGGGACTGTGGTTCCTGTGGTCTTGGTCCAACTCTGAAAGCAACATAGAAGGAACAAGCACTTGCAACCTTCTCACCAAGCCCAGAGAAGCAGCAAAATCCAGATGCTGCCGTATGGCTTCAAGAAGGAGAAACAGTCGGTGAAAGTTCACCAAGCAAAGGGAGGAGAAGGGTCAAACGCTGCCAAACTCACTGTCATTTTCTTCAATTCTCTGGAAGACCATGTTGGTTTATATGTGGTTTAATGATGTCCCAGGAGATTATCACTGAGCATTGACTGCTGTTGGAGTGGGACTTCTGCTTAGAAAGTGTGTCTGACCATCTACCCCAGTGACCATCAGGGTCACAGTACTCCAGAAAGTTTATACCAGCGGCTCGTTTAGAGCTGGAACTGGGGACCTGTGCAGCATCTCCTAACCCTTGAGCCACAGATACAGCTGGGAAGTCACTGATGCTACTCTCACCAAATCACACCTCTTCAGTTCACTTAACGGACCCCTAGAATGAGAAGGGTCAAGCCATTCAGGCAGTGGGATTCTGCACTGTCATTGGTGTTCCTTCGGTGCAGCATGTTACTGACTGAGAATGGCCTCTCACAATCCTTTCAATACAAAAGGCTCCCACTCCATCAATCTTATCTATTCCCTTCATAATTTTATCTGTTTCTGTATGATGCCCCCCTCCATTCTTCTAAATTCCAGTGAGTACAGTCCCAGTCTACTCAGTGTCTCCTCCTACGGCAACATTCTCAACTCCAGAATCAACCTGGTGAACCTCCTCTGCACCCCCTCCAGTGCCAGTACGTCCTTTCTCAAGTAAGGAGACCAAAACTGCACACAGTACTCCAGGTGTGGCCTCACCAGGACCCTATACGGTTGCAGCATAGCCTCCCTATTCTTAAAATCCGTCTTTCCAGCAATGAAGGACAATATTCTATTTACATTCTTAATTACTTGCTGAACCTGCAAACTAACTTTTTGTGATTCATGCACAAGGACACCCAGGTCCCTCCATATAGCAGCAGACTGCAATTTTTCACCGTTTAAATGAGTCTCTTTTGCTGATCTTCCTACCAAAACGCATGACCTCACATTTACCAACACTGTATTCCATCTGCCAGACCCTTGCCCACTCACTTAACCTATTGATTTCCCTCTGCACACTTTCCTCGACCACTCATCTTAGTGTCATCTGTGAACTTTGACACACTACATTTGGTCCCAAACTCTAAATCATCGATATAAATTGTAAACAATTGCAGTCCCAACACTGATCCCTGAGGCACACCACTAGCCACTAATTGCCAACCAGAAAAAACATCCATTTATCTCCACTCTACTTTCTGTTAGTTAACAAATCTTCAATCCATGTTAATACACTACCTGTAACACTGTGCATCTTTATCTTACGCAGCAGCTTTTTATGCAGCCCCTTGTCGAAAGCCTTCTGGAAATCCAGATACGCCATATCCACTGGTTCCTCATTGTCAACCACACTAATAATGTCCTCAAAAAATTCCAATAAATTAGTTGAGCATGACCTGCCTTTCATGAGCCCATGCCACGTCTGCCTGATGGGACAATCTCTATCCAGATGTCTCACTACTTCTTCCTTGATGATCGATTCAAGCATTTTCCCCACTGCAGAAGTTAACTTAATGGGCCTATAGATAACAAGGTGTGGAGCTGGATGAACGCAGCAGGCCAAGCAGCATCAGAGGAGCAGGAAAACTGATGTTTCAGGTCTGGACTCTTCTTCAGAAATTTCTAGAGAAGGGTCCCCTTATTTAACTCAAAAATTATCCACTAAAGAAAAACTAAAGCTAATTTTTATTAACAGTTAGCTAGCTAGTATAACACTTTCAACAGGTTATTTGATTAGAGTAAGAAAATTAAAGTGTTATACTCACCCCTCACACTGCCAAGCACTTACTAGCTTGGCTGTGACATTAGTCTGGGACCTCGCACTCCCTCTAACCAGAAGTTGTTTGGGTTAACCTTTCTGCTCTCTTCCCACTCACACCCCTTTACCTGCTGGAACTCTCACTACTGACCTTCCTCCGGAGACATCCTGGCCCCTCTGCTCTGGAAAAGCAGGGTTACAGGGATAAGGTAGGGACATGAGTCACGGTGGGACGCTCTTTGGAGGGTCATTACAGACTTGATGGGCTGAATGACCTGCTTCCACACTGTAGGAGCTCTATGATTCTTAGTCAAAGGGTCAATAACAAGGGGGTATAATTTTAAAATGAAGAGCAAGAGGTTTAGAGCAAGTTTGAGAAAAGCTTTTTCACCCAGAAGGCAGGTGGGGTGTGGAATACACTGACTGGGAGGGTAGCTGAGGCAGAAAAGCTCACAAACTTTAAAAAAGTACTTGGAAGAGCACTTGAAGTGTCATAACACTCAAGGCCAAGGGTCTAGTGCAGAAAAGTGGGACTGGTGTAGACAGTGGTATATTTTTGGCAGTACGGGGTTGGTAGGATGAAGAGCCTCTACTATAATTCTATATAGTAGAGGCTATATAGTAGAATTCTATATAGTATTCGGAATTGTATAATTCCGAGCTCTCCATCAAAAGCTGGGTGTAGATACAAGACAACATGTGCAGGACATTGCATTTAGCCTCAGTGTTATCAACATTAAAGTGCAATGCCTTGGCTGCAGTTATCACTGCGAAGGTTCAAAATCCTTGATATTTGAGACTATCTGCAGTCAAAGATGACAGATACTTATGACAGATGAGCAACAATTAGTTCTTACAACTTCCTCAGCCTCCGGTGGCCTGAAGAAGCAACTCCTTTTCAAATGGGTGTGTCACAACCAAGTCCAATAGCAAATATTTTAATAGTGCAGATGAACCGTTGTTTGCAAATATGCAGGTTATTTCATCTGTCCCTCCAATGCCTCATGAGTATGTTTTGCTTTCCTCCTCTGCCTCCCTCTAAATCTGGGTGCAGTCCTGACCTCTGCAGCTGGGTGGAGGAAGCTGGCTCTGCCTAGCCCTCTGTTCCTGGAGGACCCACAGGGCTCTGATGCTTAGGGGACCAAGAGGGGGTCTCCCTCCACAGCTCGAGTAGAAACAAGCCCAGCCTATTGATCTGTCCTCATAAGACAACCTGCTCGTTCTTGGTCTATCAATTAAATAAGCTGTCTCCAAATCATTTCCTTAAACAAGGAGACCAACATTGCAGAGTTTTTGAGATACCTTCTTGTCAATGTCCTGTACAACTGGAATGCAATATCAACCGAAAGAACTGTGGATGCTGTAAATCAGGAACAAAAACAAAGTCGCTGGGAAAGCTCAGCAGGTCTGGCAGCATCTGTGGAGGAGAAAACAAGAGTTAACGTTTTGGGTCTGGTGACCCTTCCTCAGAACAGTATGTGTGGAATGCAATATCCTTACTTTCCTTACGTTCAATCCCTCTCATAATAAAGAGAGCAGCCCATTAGCCTTCTTATTGATGTGCTTCGGCCGGATGGCCATGTCTGATAGACAAAGGGGAACAGTCCTCAATGGAATGTAGGCCATTCAGGGGTTGCCACCAAACTCAGCCAATCTGATCGCAGTCCAGGGATTGGCCACATCAGTCAAGTGCTTGGTGCAACCAGGAGCCATGTGCTTGCCATAGGGCCATGGTCAGTCCTCAGGCCATGTCCATCTGGTCCAGAATCATGTCCATCCTTCATACCAGCTTCTTGTGTCCAGTTATAGGAAAGATGGGAATGCATTGGAGAAATTGCAGAAGCAATTTACAAGAATGAGAAATGTCAGCTGTGAGGATAGATTGAAGAAGTTGACACTGTTCTCCTTGGAGAGAATCAGACTGAAAGGAGTATTTGATAGAAGTTTGTTAGAGGTTTTCAAAAACATGAGTGGGCTGGGTAGAGCAGATAGAGAGCAGCTGTTTGTTCCTGCAGAAGTAAAATAACAAGAACACAAGGCCATATTGTGGTTCAGTGGTATGCTCCCTACCCCTGGGCGAGAGACCTGGGTTCAAGTTTCACTTGCTCCAGAGGTATGTAACAACATCTCTGAGCAAGTCAATTAGAAAACTAGGTTAAATTTTTAAAAATCAAGAAGACATAGTAGAGAGGCCTTATGGTGCAATGGTAGTGTCCTGACCTCTGAGCCAGGAAACTTGTGTTCAAGTCCCACCTACTCCAGAGGTGTGTAATGATGTTTTTGAACAGGATGAATAGAAAATATAACTAGAGGGCATAGAGCTAAAGTCATGCGAGATTAAAATAAAAACATTTTTCACATATAATCAGGAACTGGAATGCACTGCCTGGAAATGTGATGGAGGCAGGTTCAATTGAGGCATTCAAGAGGGGCATTTGATGATTATTTGGATAGAAATGGTGTGCAGGAACAAAGGGAAAAGGCAGGAGATGGAAATTAGGTAATAGAACTGGTGCAATGGACAGAATGGCCTTCCTTTGTGCTACAGCAATTCTGTGATTCCTGGCTGTTTGCCTTCCGCCTGGAGAATGTACTTAGGCCATTCTGTGACATCCTTCACCCGAGGGAGGAACCAAACTTTCCTGGAGTCATGTTGGCCATTGTAGAAACACCTGCCTGTTCCCCTAATTGAAGAATCCCGTTTCAGGAATATACTTTCACTCTTCTTCCACCTCCCCTACACAGCTGGATCACCCACATGCCACAGGCTTGACTCTTGTTTTACTCTTCCAAGGATCCATCCCCATCATCAATATCTAGAATGGAAAACCAGTTAGTGAGCTGGAACTCTGGGGACTCCTGCATGACCTACCCGTTTATCTTGGACTGCCTGACGGTAACCCATTCCCTGTCTGCCTGCTTGCACCTAACACATGGCATGACCACATTTCTGAATGTGCTAGTCATGTAGTTCTCTGCTGCACTGATGCAACTCAGTACCACCAGCTACTGCTCATGCTTCAAAGACTAGAACTCAAGCTTGTATAACCAACAGCACTTCCTACAAATGGACTCGTCTGGGTCATAAGAACTGTCCATGATACCCCATATACGATAACAAGGAATGCTGCTTGGATAAACTGTCCTGCCATTCTTAATCTTAAACTTTTAAGTTACTTCACTTACATTAACTTTAGTTACTTTTACTTGCTTTAACTTACTTTAATGTTACTCTTTTGTTATTGACTATAAACTGAAGGTTAGTAGAAAATATTCATCCTTATTTACAAATTATCTCTGAACTCTGCCTAACAATTCTGAATTTCGCTGAGCTAGTTTAGAAATCTACATGGCTCAAAATTACTGGAGTTGCAGTGTTAGCCCCAGTTGCAGTTGCTCAACATATCATGACGTTGCTATGATGTCCCTCCGACACATTGTTTTCAAACTCAGCCAGACTGCTCTGGAAAGAAGCCTACAATTCCTTTCACTCATGACTGCAGCCAGGACTTAGCATTTTAATGAGGAGATGACTGAGGCCAAGGGCGATGTAAACAATCTATTCTGGGTGAGCAACATCAATCAATACCCATCAACGAGGATAGCTTGACCGAGCTCGGTGAGTCCTAAAGGATATAACTGCACATGGGGTCTGTGGTAGCTGGTAGGAAACCAACAAGAGGGCCACATCTTCATCCATCTGCCTACTGCAGATTCATCTGTCCATGACAGTATCGATAAGAGAGATCACCGCACTGTCCTTGTTGAGACAAAGTCCTATCTTCCTATTGAGTGGTATACATAGATTTAAGTAAGGCGTTTGATCAGGTTCCCCATGGTAGGCTCATGCAGCAGGTAAGGAGGCATGGGATAGGGGGAAATGTGGCAGATTGGATTCAAAATTGGCTGACCCTTAGAAGACAAAGGGTGGTAGTGGACGGAAAATATTCAACACGGTTCTCAGTTACGAGTGGTGTACCACAAGGATCAGTCCTGGGTCTGCTTCTTTTTGCAATTTTTGTAAATGATTTGGATGTAGGAGTGGAAAGGTGGATTAGTAAGTTCACAGACGATACAAAGATGGGTTGAGTTGTGGATAGTACAGAGGGCTGTTCTAGGTTATAAAAGGACATTGATAGGATGCAGAGCTGGGCTGAGACGTGGCAGATGGAGTTTAACCCTGAAAAGTGTGAGGTGATTCATTTTGGAAGAACAAACTCGAAAGCAGAATATAGGGTTAACGGAAATATTCTTGGCAGTGTGGAGGAGGAGAAGGATCTTGGAGTTCATGTCCACAGTTCCCTGAAAGCTGCCACCCAGGTGGATAGAGTTGTTAAGAAGGCGTGTGGTGTGTTAGCTTTCATTAATAGAGGGATTGCGTTCAAGAGCCGTGAAGTTATGCTCCAGCTATACAAAAGCCTGGTTCGGCTACATCTGGAGAATTGTGTCCAGTTCTGGTCACCTCATTATAGGACAGATGTGGAAGTGCTGGGAAAGGTGCAGAGGAGATTTTCCAGGATGTTGCCTGGAATGGAGGGAAGGTCTTACGAGGAAAGGTTGAGAGAGCTAGGGCTTTTCTCTTTAGAGCGATGAAGGATGGCAGGCGACTTGATAGAGGTGTACAAAATGATCAGAGGTATAGATAGATTAGACAGCCAGAGACTTTTTCCTAGGGTGGAGGTAGCTATTACGAGGGGGCATAGTTTTAAAGTGAGTGGAGGTAGATGTAGGGGAGAAGTCAGAGGTAGGTTCTTTACTCAGAGAGTGGTAGGGGCGTGGAATGCATTGCTGGAATGGGTAGTGGAGTCAGCCTCATTAGGGGCATTTAAGTGGCTATTAGATAGGCATATGGATGATAGTATAAGGTAGCGGTGGAGGTTAGATAGACTTTAGGTTTAGGGTAAAAGTTCGGCACAACATCGTGGGGCGAAGGGCCTGTGCTGTGCTGTACAATTCCATGTTCTATATGTTCTAAGACCCTCCATCATGCTGTGAGGTATGATCACTTTGCTAAATGGGATGAATTTTGATTTAGCAACTCAAGACTGGTCATCCATGAGGCGCTGTGGGCCATTGGGAGAAGTAGAATTGTACTAAAATACAACCTGTAAACTCATGGTTCAGTGTATCCCCCACTCTACCTTTGCCATCAAGTCAGGGGATCAAATCTGGTTTAATGGAGAGTGCAGGAGGGCATACCAGGGGGAGCACCCGGCACACCTGAAAATGAGGCGTCAATTTGGCAAAGGTACAAAAGAGGACCACTTACATGTCGAACTACATAAACTGGAAGTGCTAGACAGAGCTAAGCCATTCTACAACAAAGAATCAGACCATTTGTTTAATGAAGTTTCCCAGAACTGCTTCCAATGTATTTACATTCTTCCTTGAATGACACAAACAATCCTGCCAGATTACTCCCTATGTGACATAGCCCCTACTCTGTACAAGTGAAGCACAATTTACCTACTTTTGTATTCAGTTTCCCTCGGACTGAACAATAACGTTTGATTAATTTCCATAATTCTTGCTGTAGCTGCAAACTAACCTCTGCAATTCATAAACTATGAAACCCATGTTCCTCTGCACCTCAGAGCTCTGAAATCTCTCTTTATTTAGATAATATCCCTTTTTATATTCTTCCTGCCAAAATGAACAACTTGCTCATATTATACTCACATTTTCAGAAATTTGACCATTCTCTACATCTTTCTGCCCTTTACTACCAGTGGATCTATTATCCACACCATCCTCTGATATAGATCTTGCATTGAATCTGTTTTCTCAACACTTGCGCATTCTGATCACAATATCACACTGACGTCTTGCAAAATGCCCTGAAAAGATTCAAATTCTGTTCACCAGATCTATCAAATTCCCAACTCATTGAGTACATGTGACAATAAAGGTTAATCCTAATTCTAATTCTTTTCTTGGATCTATCATACACTGGAATCTCATAAACCTAACACAGGTTGTTCAATTTACAATTTACTGTGAAAAAATGAGCATGTAAATGTTTTGTTTACCTTTATTCATTCACAGGATGAGGGCATCGCAGGCTAGGCCGCATTTATTGCCCATCCCTAATTGCCCAGAAGGCAGTTAAGAGTCAACCACATTGCTGTGATTCTGCAGTCACCTGTAAGCCAGACCAGGTAAGGATGGCAGTTTCCTTCCCTAAAGGATGTTAGTGAGCCAGATGGTTTTTTCCCCAACAATCGATGAATGGCTTCATGGTTATCATCAGATTCTTAATTCCAGACATTTATTGAATTCAAATTATCGCACCTGCCATGGCAGGATTCCACCCCGGTCCCTGAACATTATCTGGGTCTCAGGATTTAACAGTCCAGTGATAATGTCCCACTAGGTCATCCCCTTTGCTCCACTGATGGCTACAGCAAAAATCATTTCAACCTAATATTGTACAAAATTGATCCTGTCTCAATTTCATGAAGTTCAGACCCACATTTAAAATCACTGAATAATTAACCACTGGTCTGTCCTTCACAAGTTGCATTCTTAAAGGTTGGGTTATGTTTGCAAAATGTGGCAGCAAACCATTTGCTTCAGTACCCGACAGAATTGGATTCATGCCATTAAAATGTATTAAGAATATAGAAGATAGAACAGTACAGCTATAGCACAGACCCTTCGGCCCACGATATTGAGCCAACCTATTATCTTATTCTAAGATCAAACTACCCTGTGTACCCTACAGTTTACCATCATCCATGTGCCTATCCAAGAGTCGTTTAAATGTCCCGAATGTATCTGACTCCACTACCACTGCTGGCAGCACATTCCACGCACCCACCATTCTCTGTGTAAAGAATCTACCTCTGCCATCTCCCCTATATCTTCCTCCAATCACCTTAAAATTATGCCCCCTCATGACAATCATTTCCACTCGAGGAAAAAGTCTCTGGGTATCCACTCTATCTGTGCCTCTCATCACCTTGTACAGCTCTATCAAGTCACCTCTCATCCTTCTTCACTCCAAAGAGAAAAGCCCTACCCACCTCAAACGTTCCTCATGAGATCTACCCTCTAGTCCAGACAGCATCCTGGTAAATCTCCTCTGCACCCTCTCTAAAGCTTCCACATCCTTCCTTTAATGAGGTGACCAGAAATGAACGCAATATTCCAAGTGTGGTCTAACCAGAGTTTTATAGAGCTGCAGCGTAACCTCGCAGCTCTTAAATTCAATTCCCCTGCCAATGAAAGCCAACACACCACACGCCTTATTTACAACTCTATCAACTTGGGTACCAACTTTGAGGGATCTATGAACATGGACCCCAAGATCCCTCTGTTCCTCCACACTCCCTAAAATCCTGCCATTAACCCCGTATTCTGCACTCAAATTCGACCTTCCAAAATGAATCACTACACACTTTTCTGGGTTGAATTCCTTCTGCCACTCCTTTGTCCAGCTCTGCATCCTGTCAATGTCCCATTGCAACCCACAACAGCCCTCCACGCTATCCACAACTCCACCAACCTTCGTGTCATCGGCAAACTTACTAACCCACCCTTCCACTTCCTCATCCAAGTCATTTATTAAGATCACAAAGAGCAGAGGTTCCAAAACAGATCCCTGCGGAAGGCCACTGGTCACCAAGCTACAGGCTGAGTACTTTCCATCTACTACCACCCTCTGTCTTCTATTGGACAGCCAATTCTGTAACCAGACAGCCAAATTTCCCTGAATCCCATGCCTCCTTACTTTCTGAATGAGCCTACCTTGGGGAACCTTATCAAATTCCTTGCTAAAATCCATATACACCACATCTACTGCTCGATCTTCAATGTGTTTTGTCACATCCTCAAAGAATTCAATAAGGCTTGTAAGGCATGACCTGCCCCTCACAAAGCCATGCGCTGACTATTTCCGACCAAAACTATGCTTTTCCAAATAATCATTAATACTATCTCTCAGAATCCTCTCCAATAATTTGCCCACCACAGAAGACAGACTGACCGGTCTGTAATTCCCAGGATTATCCCTATTCCCTTGCTTGAACAAGGTAATAACATTTGCCACCCTCCAATCATCTGGTACTACTCCAGTGGACAGTGAGGGCACAAAGATCATTGCCAAAGGCGCAACAATCTCTTCCCGTAGCAACCTTAGGTATATCCCCTCTGGCCCAGGGGACTTATCTAAATTCATGTTTTTCAAAATTTCTAGCACATCCTCCTACCTAACATCAACCTGTTCGAGCATATCAGCCTGTTTCACGCTGTCCTCACAAACGTCAACGTCCCTCTCACTGGTGAATACTGAAGCAAAGTATTCATTAAGGACCTCCCCCACCTCCTCCAACTCCCCGCACAAGCTTCTGCCACTATCCCTGATTGGCCCTACCCTCACTCTGGCCATCCTCTTGTTCCTCACATAAGCATAAAATGCTTTGGGGTTTTCCTTAATCCTACCCACCAAGGCTTTTTCATACCCACTTCGTGCTCTAAGTCCATTCTTCAGTTCCTTCCTGGCTACCTTGTAGTCCTCTAGAGCTCTGTCCGATTCTTGCTTCCTCAGCCTTAAGTTCGCTTCCTTCTTCCTCTTGACTAGATGTTCCACGTGTCTTGTCATCCAATGTTCCTTCACCTTAACATCCCTTCCTTGCCTCAGTGGGACAAATCTATCCAGTACTTGTGACGACTACTCCCTAAACAGCCTCCACATTTCTGTCATGCATTTCCCTGAGAACATCTGTTCCCAATTTATGCTCTGCAGTTCTTGCCTAATACCATTGTAATTCCCCCCCCCAATTAAACACTTTCCCATACCACCTGCTCCTATCCCTCTCTATGACTATGGTAAAGGTCAGGGAGTTGTGATCACTATCAGCAAAATGTTCTCCCACCGAGAGATCTGACATCTGGCCTGATTCGCTGCCAAGCACCAAATCCAATAAGGCCTCCCCTCTAGTCGGCCTATCTACATACTGAGCCGGAAATCCTTCCTGGACACACCTGACAAAATCTGCTCCATCCAAACTATTTGCATTTAGGAGGTTCCAGTCGATATTATGGAAGTTGAAGTCACCCATGACAGCAACCCTGTTACTTCTGCACCTTTTCAAAATCTGCCTTCCAATCTGTTCCTCAGTGTCTCTGTTGCTACTGGGGGGACTATGTAAAACTCCCAATAAAGTGACTGCTCCTTTACTGTTCCTGACTTCCACCCAGACTGACTCAATGGACAAACCCTCCTCAATGACCATGGTTGTTGCCATTGTGTTCCGTACTATTTTGCTCCCAACATGGTGACAATGGGAACTTACAGTATCAATCTGCAGGAGACAAGAAAATCACTTGGGTCCTAAAAGTATTGCATGAATCACTGAGCATGGTAAGTTCATGAGGGGATATCAAATACAATTAGGACAACAATTAAAGTATTGTGTTTGCGCCTATTATCACCCATGGACCCAGAAGGTCAAACACTAGCTATGTTAGAGGAGAATTGCTATGGCGAATGATGAGGCTGCAAAAGCCTTCCCCTACTATTCCATGACTGCTGTTCAAAATTTATCTGTATCATCTTCTCGATTCAGGGCAGTTCTTTAGAAATTACCCTCTCAGTGCTGATTCTGTAATTATGAGCAATCACTTCCCAGAAACACATGACAGTCATCCAGATTCACAAAATTAGCAGAACACCCAATGCAATTTGTGGCTCACTGTCAACACTTCATGTGGAGAGCAATATTCTATCCAAGCTTTCCTGGTGCTGCAATGATTCAAATTACACATTCCCACATTTCTCTTTTCACGGTTAGAGAGGAAATCATTCAAATTACTGGTAGACACTTTGTACATCTCACTACTGAGCTGATTCAGCACAAGGAGGAAATGCAGACAGCAGGAAAATGGTGAATGGTGTACCAATACTGGTAAGGAGAGGTGAAAAAATTACAGCACAAAAAGGCACCAGATAATTGTTTTAAATCGTACAGTAGTGAGACCTGCTCGGAAGGAATATTAAGCTGAATACAATATTGTACAGTTTCTTTTTGTCAGCTGCTTTTGAAAGCTGTTGCCACTTTACCTGCCAAAGAATCTTTTCAGTATTAGAGTGCACAGTGCAATCATGCTGACCTGGATTTTACAGAGAAGGTATGAGTGAGACTATAAGTTCTTAAAGTGTTCATTGGACAGGGGATGAAACTGCAACAATTATGTGACAGACACCAGTGAAACACACTAAAAAAGACACAGTCAGTAATCGTCTGTTCCAGTGTAGGCACTTTTTAAAAGACAGAGAGTCATTCAGTACAGAAACAGACCCTTCGGTCCAACCGGTCCATGCCGATCACAACCATAAATTGTGCTCATCCCACTTGCCAGATCCTGATGTTTATCCTTCCAAAGCATTCCCATTCATGTACTTATCCAAATGTCTGTTAAATGTAATGGTGCCCACATCCACCACTTCCTCAGGAAGCTCATTCCACACGCTAACCACCCTCTGTGTAAGCAATTTGACCCTCATGCCTTTTTTAAATCTCTCCTCTCACTTTAAAAATGTGCCCCCTAGTCTTAGAATCCCCCATCCTAGGGAAAAGACATCTACCATTAACCCCAACAATACACTTTATGATTTTATAAACCTCTGTAAGGTCACCACTCAACTTCCCATGGTCCAATGAAAAAAGTCCCAGGTCCAGCCTTTCCTTATAACTCAACATTTTATAACTTTATAACCTTCCATACCTAGCAACACCCTGGTAAATCTTTTCTGAACCTTCTCTAGCTTAATCAATATCCTTCCTACAACAGAGCAACGATAACTGTAAATCATATTCCAGAAGAAGCCTCACCAATGTCCAGTACAACTTCAACATGATGTCCCAACTCCTATATTCAGAAAATTGATCAATGAAGGCAAGCGTGCTAAACCCCTTTTTAACTACCCTGTCTATATTTGACACAAACTTCAAAGAATTATGTACCTGAACATCTCTGCTAAATGAAGAGTTTTCACTTAGAGTGAGTGGGTTTGAGATCAGGTGGCGGTTAAAAGCACTGAAATGGGAAACTCCGCAGGAAACCAGCTCCCATCCCACTCCCAAGTACCCCTTCCATATCTCACTGTAACTCATTACACTGCAGAGGGTAAGGTCCTCAGGTTCACCTCCTGACACGACTCAGTTTCAATGTAAGCACAGCTGACATTGGTTTTGGACTTTAATGTGGTTTCCTAGGTTCCCTGGAACACACCAGTGAAAGCAAGGTGACACTTGAGGGAGGTAAAACAAAGACAGGTGAAAATTCCTGTGAGAGCCAATATCACCCACTGGCTTCCTTGGCCTGCTGTGCACTTGACTTTAGTTCAGCATACAGGGCAGCAACCCACTCCTGCTCCTCACCGATCTGTCCTCCATGGGAATGACAGGATTAATGAAGAACTCAATCTGTAGCAGGCAATATCCATAATACAGGATGAGCAAGCTAATAATCACATTCCTCTGGCAATAGCAGTGTCTCAGGAGGCTCAGACTTTCATGTCAAATGGTGTGGATGCTCGCAGCAGCTGTAAGAAGACTGGTGGCCATGCTTTATCAATGGCTAAGTCATAATCACCCTCAATATCTTTGATCAGGAACCTTCCAGGGTTTCCTGCAGACATTTACAAGATTCAGCATTTGGCAGTTCAAAGTGGACTATTGCCATGTTTGCCAGGACAGCAATTATTTCATCTTTTAAACAAACTTCCAATGCTGCCTTCATTAACACAGTTTTCAATGACATTATTTGAGTTTTTCTCAGTCGATGTACCTTGGCATCAATTTTCTCAAACAACAAAATACATTTCAACTCCTTCTTTGCTGAATTCAGTTACGAGATTTTCCTCACCAAATCAAAATTGTCACTAAGTTTCTTTGCAAACCACCCAAACAAAATTGTTCAATTGTTCCTGACCAGACTTTATAAACAACAGATCTCGGACACCAAGTTTACAGCTTGAACAAAAATTAACAATTATGTTATAAAGAATGTAACTTTAGCAGAACACAACTAAACAACAAGGCAATTTAATTAATATCTATGATGTAAGTCCAATGTTTTTAAATATAAACTCCCATTCACACATTGGCAGGCAAAAAGAAACAGTTAGAGGATAAACTAATGAATTGTAAGTTGCCAGTTTGATAACTGTCTCAATTATGAATACCAGGCCTTCATGAAATCCTTGAATGATGTATCTTATTGCAGGTAGACAGGGCTGTATATCCTGTTTCCACAGAACTCAAGAGGCTTTTACTTATTTTTTTCAGACTCGGGTTATTTTTCTCAGAACTTTAAACAAGTCACTAACTGGACAACAACTAAAGAGAACAAAACCAAAAACACACCCCAGTCACAGAAGCTTCTAAAACAAAACTACATCCTGCCCAAAAACCTGATCACAGCCAGGTCACTTTTCGTTTTCTCACTCTTTTTTTACTTTCTCTGCAGTTAGCTGGCAAGCACTGGTTCTCCCTTGATTGCTCAATTCAACATCCAACCAGCTGTTAGTCCCTGAGAAGAGCAACATCTTGGTGTCATAACATCTGCAGTGTTCTTAGAGCAGTAATTAGCCTCATTATCTTTCCAGGCCAGTTCCCAAAAGCAAACATCTGTCTTTTGCTCTCTCCTCTTTCTTTTTAAAAGAAGCTGCTTTTCAAAGTTTAATTCTAAACTGTAACTCATAGATCAAACTAAATATGAGAAAAATTAAAGAAAAGTAGTGATGGTCTCAACATAATCCATTCGCCTTGCAATAAGTGACAACATTCCATTTGCCTTCCTAATCATTGCTGCATTTCCTAACACGTTGTGATTCATGTAGCAAAACACTCAGATGTCTCTGTATCTTAAGGCTCTGCAAGCTCTTCCCATTTAAATATACGCTGCTTTGCTATTTTTCCTGCTGAATTTCACATTTTCCTCTATTATACCCAATTTGCCAAATTTTGCCAACTCGCTTAGTCCACCTATAATCCCTTTTTGAACTCTGAATGTCCCCTTTAAAAAAATGATCTTTTTGCCTATTTTTATATCATCAGCAGATTTGTAAAACACACATCTGGTCCCTTAATCAAGTAATTGGTATAAATTGTAAATTTGTTGACACCCTAGCACTGACATTTGAGGTACACCACACATTGCCAACTGGAAATGATCCAATCAAGTCTGTTGTCTGTTTACTGGTAGTCAGCTGATCTCCCTGTTTCCATGTTAATACCACAAACAGCCGCAACTAATAAATGGGTTCAAAAGTTCAGTTTAATTTCTCTGAACCTTTCCTCCTAAAACAAACTCCAGCAAACAACATTCCGTATTCGAACAACAGATGCAGCTTCTGAACTGAGATCTTGTGCTTATTTTCCCCATTAGTACAGAATCCCCCAACTTTGTGTTTGCATCTTTCTGCACCTTTCTCACACTTTTCAATGCCATTGCTGCAAAATCTGGGTGCATAGCTCCTTTCTATATACTCCAGGTACCACTTTAGCAAGAGGACATCTGCACCAAACACAGACACGTGTTAACAAGGTGGGGGAACACAGCAGGCCAAGCAGCATCATAGGAGCAAGAAAGGTTGACGTTTCGGGCCTAGACCCTTCATCAGAAATGGGGGAGGGGAAGAGGGTTCTGAAATAAATAGGGAGAGGGGGGAGGCGGATAGAAGATGGATAGAGGAGAGGATAGGTGGAGAGGAGGCAGACAAGTCGAAGAGGAGATAGGTCAGTTCAGGGAGAACGGACAGGTCAAGGGGGTGGGATGAGGTTAGTAGATAGGAGATGGGGGTGGGGCTTGAGGTGGGAGGAGGGGATAGGTGAGAGGAAAAACAGGTTAGGGAGGCGGGGACGAGCTGGGCTGGTTTTGGGATGCGGTTGGGGGAGGGGAGATTTTGAAGCTTGTAAAATCCACATTGATACCATTGGGCTGCAGGGCTCCCAGGCTGAATATGATTTGCTGTTCCTGCAGCCTTCGGGTGGCATCATTGTGGCATTGCAGGAGGCCCAGGATGGACATGTCGTCTGAGGAACGGGAGGGGGAGTTGAAATGGTTCGCGCCTGGGAGGTGCAGTTGTTTGTTGCGAACCGAGCGTAGGTGTTCTGCAAAGCGGTCCCCAAGCCTCCGCTTGGTTTCCCCAATGTAGAGGAAGCCACAATGGGTACAGTGGATGCAGTATACCACATTGGCAGATGTGCAGGTGAACATCTGCCTGATGTGGAAAGTCTTCTTGGGGCCTGGGATTGGGGTGAGCGAGGAGGTGTGGGGGCAGGTGTAGCACTTCTGCGGTTGCAGGGAAAAGTGCCAGGTGTGGTGGGGCTGGAGGGGAGTGTGGAGCGGACAAGGGAGTTGCGGAGGGAGTGGTCCCTCCGGAAAGCAGATAAGGGAGGTTTGTTTTGAGAAGGTCATTATTACAGACATTGTGATGTGTGCAGTGAGAGTAGACTGTGACATCAGTCAGGCTATAATGCTGACTGATACCAATGGAGACATTCTCAACTTCTGCATCACAGCTAATGCTCCAGCTTAACCTCACAATGCTCCATGTGTATACAGCAACATGAAGGATATCGCCCATCAGTCCCATTTAACATGATCATCAACAAAATTGTCCCGTACTGTCCAGTGATCTGCAGGCTATATGCATTAACCATGGAAAATGTGGGGTTACAGGGATAGGATGAGACCTGGGTCTGGGTAAGATGCAGTTTGGAAGGTTGGTGGGCAAAATGGCGTCTTTCCACACTGTAGGAATTCTATGATTCAATGCAGCAAAAAAATGTCTCTGAATATCTTGAATCTTTGAAAGGCTTCCTGTAAACGTAGTGAAAGCAAAATCTTTGAATATTTTTCAGGCAGAGGTGAACAAACTCCTGGTAAACTAGGGGCTGGATTATTATCAGGGGCATGGGAATCTCAATTTGAGACAACAATCAGATCAGCTGTGATTTTATTAAATAGCAGAACAGGCTCAAGGGGCTGAATAGCTTACTCCTGCTCCACATTCACATGGAGTCATAGTGTTGTGATCCCAGCTGATGTTTTACTGGAAAAGGCAGATCCCAGACTGAAATCTGGCTTGATAGATTTTTTTAATTTAATGAGATGGTGTTTCACTGAAACACAAGCACTCAATGCTGAAGATTTAGTTTAATGATAAAAGAGAAGTTTATCATGCAAAGGAAAAGAGAATAGAATAAATCAAGTTATTTACATAGAACACAATTGGAAAGGTTTTGAAACATGGTAAAATTACAAAGCTCATCTATCTCAGGAACATCATTTTACACCAATCCAACACCAGGGAGAGTCACAGCTCTTTCACATCTACAGATTAATTGATTCTTTCAATTCCCAAACTTAAAAACTTGGTAGTTTCTTCCTTGATCAGTCATGCAACTGAACTTAGACTTTCTGAACTTCAAAAACTCCCTTGAAGTTTCTAACTAAACATTTCTGGTCTGGACCTTTAAAATTAAAACCCTTTCACTGAGTTAACCTATTTATGAATAATTCTAAACTATATCCTTTCTTCAAGAGAAACTACTTTACACAGCGAACTTCCACCAGGAAAACTATGAACTGGAAATTAAAGCTTTCTAAACTATAGATATTTCCCATAAGCAAAAGAGAAAATGATATCAAGTTCCCTTTAAACTGAAAGCAGACTAATTCTTCTTAATGTTTACTCGACACACTCACAAACTCTCCCCATGCAAACATATTTCAAATGTCGCCACAGGGTCTCCCTCTCTCATAGTGGCTCTGAAAAAAAGTCATGCTTTCAGTAATACTGACAAGGGAATCATTAAACCCTGTGAAACACACAAACCAAAATCTATATGCCACTTGGCCAAAATCCAAAATATGCATAAATAACATACAGTACATCACCGTGGTATTACTTAAGCAGAGAATGGCCGCAAATTTTGAGATGCAGAGGGAACTAGGTATTTAGGTGCACCAGTCAAAAAAGGTTGGAATCCATGAATAGCCAAAAATTCAGAAGGCTAATGGAATGCCATCCTTTACCACAAAGGAATCGATAATAAAAATAACAATGTTGTGTTTTAGTTTTCAAGAAGATTTACGACATTGATGCCTACAATGATTGGATTATCATGTGACGAAAAGCTAAACAAACTATCTCATTACCACGTGAGTTTAAACAATAGGGCGGTGTGCATTTTGCTATGTTATCCCTTAAAACACACAGCATTACCTTGTGGGTAACGTGGTGTTGAAAGGCCCAACACACAATTATTCCAGAGATAAAAGGTACTGCAGATGCTGGAGAATCCGAGATAACAAGCATGGGGCTGGATGAACACAGCAGGTCAAGCAGCATCATAGGAGCAGGAAAACTTGACGTTTCGGGCCTAAACCCTTCATCAGAAATGGGGGAGGGGAAGAGGGTTCTGAAATAAATAGGGAGAGAGGGGGAGGCGGATAGAGGATGGATGGAGGAGAGGATAGGTGGAGAGGAGGCAGACAAGTCGAAGAGGCAGGGATGGAGCCAGTAAACCAGACACAATTATTCCAGTTCACTAATTTATGCAAATGTTACATTCACAGGCATAATGTCTGTGCTAAAATTAAGCTCTCAGGTTTTAGAGTAGATTTGTAGCTCAGGTTGTAGAGATTGGTTGGCACACTGAACTGGTTTGCTGTTCCGCAGGTGAATAGGAGGCTGCACTGATGACGTTACCCAGCAGGGTAATGAAACGTCTGCGGAACAATGATCCAGCTTGGCGAGCCAACCAACCACATGAAGTTAAGCTATTGGATTACAAAGAGTAGCATGATTCCATCAGCATGTCATGCTTCATGTTACCTAAGTTAAGATGAAGTCTGAGATCTTTACACCATAAGATCAAATAATATGATACAGTGATTGTATCATGAGCATGACTCTGAAGGTGCACTGGTATTCTAATGGTACTGGCATTCACAACATGAGGGGTGATTTGATTGAAGGATGTAAGATCCTAAATAGTCTTGAAAGGTGTACATGGAAAGGATGCTTCCTGTTATGGGTGAGTGCAGAATTAGGGACACTGTTTAGAAATTAGGGATCACCCTTTTAGGACAGAGGTGTGGAGAATTTTCTTCATACAGAACATTATTTGACTTCAGAACCCTATTATGTAATAGAATTACTGCTTCATTTCCTCAGCTACTGTAAAATTTGTTATCTCAGTAGGCATAACTTTAAAATATGAACTGTAATCTTTGGAATCTGCCAGAAATAACTTACTTCTAAAATAGAATCTGAAAGACTGCTAAGATTTCTGCTTAGGGACAGGTGCATTTTCTACATAGACCCAGAAATATCTCAAATCTCCAGAAAGTTCTTCATTAGTTGACCATGGGCAGCATGCCTTCACTCAAAAGGAAACCCAGGAAGGAAGGCATCTTTGAAAGTCATAACTGCTTTCATCCGTAGACTTACCCAAAACTGAAGTACAGACTTTATGACTCCAAGTTTGAAACTCTACATTTTAGTTCATCATGAGGTGGTGTGTATTACCTATCAATTTCCCCATTTTATTGCAATCATTTCAGATCTCTAAATCCTTAAAGGCGGACAATTGAAATATTAATCAGAGTGGGTCACCTGACCGAAAGTGTCTACAATTAACAAACTTTATTCTGTAAGAGCCAGGGAGAAAGCCATCAGTTTGCAAACAACAGCGGAGTCAGCACAAAACAGGAGAACAATGTGCACTCCTTTTATAAGCAGGGACTGTAACATTTCCGGATCTTCCTGTCCGTTCTTGTTCAAGTCCACCAGCAGAGAAAACTGATCTCATGTGAAACTACAAGCATTGCACTTTGTGACCTGTTGAAAACCCATCTCCTTTCTGACACTGGTCTTGCGTTGGCTTCTTTTCATAACATGGGCGATTCTACAGAATTGGATTCCTGAAAGGGAAATCATATTTGACAAACTTGTTCAAGGATTTTAAGAATGTTACTTACAGCATAGACAAAAGGGGAACCAGTGGACACAGTGTATTTGGATTTTCAGTAGGTTTCAGGAAATTAGTGTGCATTGGTTGAGAATATACTGGTATGGATTGCCAATTGGTGGACACCTGCTCAGCAATAACCTGGTCAGTGGTGCCCAGTTTGGGTTCCATCAGGGCCACTCAGGTCCTGACCTCATTACAGCCTTGGGGCAAACATGGACAAAAGAGCTGAATTCCAGAGGGGAGGTGAGAGTGACAGCCCTTGATATCAAGGCTGCTTTCAACTGGTCCTGGCATCAAGCAGCCCAAGCAAAACTGGAATCAGTGCGTATCGGGGGCAAATTCTCCAGTGGTTGGAGTCATACCTAAGAAATGGTTGTGATTGTTGGATGTCAACTATCTTAGCTCCAGGAGATCCCTGCAGGAGTTCCTCAGGGTAGTGTCCTAGGCCCAACCATCTTCAGCTGCTTCACTCCATCATAAGGTCAGAAGTGGGCATGTTCGCCAATGATTGCAAGATATTCAGCACCATTCACAATTCCTCAAATTCTGAAGCAGTCCATCTCCAGTGCAACAAGATCAGGGCAGTATCCAGGCTTGGGCTGACAAGTGCCAATTAACTCATGCACCACACAAATGCCAGGCTATGACCATCACCAATAAGAAACAATCTAACCACCACCCCCTTGACATTATGGTGTTACCATCGCTGAATCCCACACTTACAACATCCTGGGGGTTATCTTTGACCAGAAACTCAACTGGACTCATCACATTAACACAGTGATTACAAAAGCAGGTCAAAGCCTAGGAATACTGTGCCAGTAACTCACCTCCTGACTCCTCAAAGCCTGCCCCCCATCTACAAGGCACAAGTCAGGAATGTGATGGAATACTCCCCACTTGCCTGGATGGGTGCAGCCCCAATAACACTCAAGGAGCTTGACACCGTCCAGGACAAAGCAGCCCACTTAATTGGCACCACATCTGCAAGCATCAGCACCCTCCATGACCGATACTCAGTAGCAGTGTGTACTATCTACAAGATGCACTACAGAAATTCACCAAAGATCCTCAGACAGCACCTTCCAAACCCACGACCACTTCCACCTAGAAGGACAAGGGCAACAGATACAAGGGAGCACCACTAGCTTCAAGTTCCCCTCCAAGCCATTAACCATCCTGACTTGGAAATATATCACCATTCCTTCACCATCGCTGGATCAAAATCCTGGAATTCCCTCCCTAAAGGCATTATGGGTCAACCCACAGCAGGAGGACTGCAGCAATTCAAGAAGGCAGCTCACCACCACCTTCTCAAGGGCAACTAGGGATGGGCAAGAAATGCTGGCCAGTCAGCAACACCCACATCCCACAAAGAATAAATAAAAAAAACACATAGGAAGCACAGAGTTGGAATAAGTGGACCATTCTCTGATTGGCAGGATGTCAATAATGTGGTCCTGCAAAGTCAGTCCTAGGTCCACAACTATTCACAGCCCACACACATAATTCAAACGTAGGGACATATTCTAATACTTCCGAATTTGTTTATGACATCAAACTGGGTGGGAAAATGCGTTTTGAGGAGGGTATGAAGAGACGTTACGTGTTTTTGGATAAACTAAACAAATGGGCTAGTGGAATATAATATATATTATTACGAAAGTATCCACTTTGGTAGAGAAATGAAAACTGAAAGATGGAATATTTCTCAAATGATAAGAGATTGGGAAGTGAACGTGTCCAGCGGAATTTGGGTGTCCTTTTACATAAACCCATAAGATTACAAGATCATAATACATAGGAGCAGAAATTAGGCCATTCAGTCCATCGAGCCTGCTCCGCCATTCAATCATGGCTGATAATATTCTCAACCCCATTCTCCCACCTTCTCCCCATAACCCTTGATCCCTTGACAATCAAGAAACTGTCTATCTCCATCTTAAATATATTCAATGATCTGGTCTCCGCAGCCTTCTGTGGCAGTGAATTCCATAGATTCACCACTCTCTGGATGAAGTAGTTTCTCCTTATCTCTGATGTAAAAGGTCTTCCCTCTACTCTAAGGCTATGGCCTCGGGTCCTAGTCTCTCCTGCCAATGGAAACATCTTCCAAACATCCACTGTGTCCAGGCCATTCAGCATTCTATAAGTTTCAATTAGGTTCCCCTCGTCCTTCTAAACTCCATCCAGTATAGGCTCAGAGTCCTCAAATGTTCCTCATATGTTAAGCCTTTCAATCTTGGGATCATTCTTGTTAATATCCTCTGGACCCACTCCAGGGCCAGTACATCCTTCCTGAAGCATGGGGCCCAAAATTGTGAAGAATGAGATTTCTGAATACTTGGATATGCATTACAAAATAGGACAAAGTCAGCATGGTTTCCTCAAGGGGAGGTTATGCCTGACAAATCTGTTAGAAATCTTTGAGGAGGCAACAAGCAGGTTAGACCAAGGAGAGCCAGTAGATGTTATCTACCTGGACTTCAAGAATGCCTTTGACAAGGTGCTGCACAAGAGGCTGCTGAGTAAGATAAGGGCCCATGGTGTTAGAGGCAAGGCGCTAGCATGGATTGAAGATTGGCTGTCTGGGAAGAAACAGAGAGTGGGGATAAAAGGGTCTTTCTCAGGATGGCAGACGGTGACTAGTTGTGTCCCACAAGGGTCCATGTTGGGACCACAACTTTTCACGTTATACATTTATGATTGAGATGAAGGAGCTGAGGGCATTCTGGCTAAGTTTACTGATGATGGAAAAATAGGTGGACGGACTTCCCTGTTTTTATACTTTGGTCGACTTGAAATAAATGCCAACATTGTATTTGTCTTCCTAACAATCAACTCAACCTGCAGGTTAACTTTAAGAGATAATCCCGGACTAGGGCTCTCAAGTCCTTCTGCACTTCAGATTTCTTAATTTTCTCCCTATTTAGGAAATAGTCTTTGCCTCTGTTCCTCCTACCAAAGTGCATGACTTCACACTTTCCCGTGTTGTACTCCATCTGCCACTCCTTTACCCACTCTCCTAACCTGTCTAAATCCTTCTGCAGCCTCCCCGCCTCCTCAATACTACCTAACCCTCCACCTATCTTTCTATCATCATGCCCTCAGCTACTTTATCTAGATCTCTGGGGTGCAGTCGATCTGGCTCAGGTGATTTATCCACCTTCAGACCTTCCAGTTTTTCTAGCACCTTCTCCTTGGTGATGACCACCATATTTTCCAACTCTCTTGAATTTTTGGGATATTCGTCATGTCTTCCACCTTGAAGACTGATGCCAAGTACTTGTTCAGTTCCTCTGCCATTTCTTTGTTCTCCATTACTACTTCTCCAGTAGCCCAATGTCCACTTTTGCCTCTCTTTTTCCCTTTTACATATCTAAAGAAACTCATAAAAGCTAGATTTCAGGTACAACCAGCAATCAGGAAAGCAAATGGCACTTATTTTAAGGATATTTGAATATAGAAGTAAATAAATCATGTTGAGGTTGTATAAAGCCTTGGCTACACTTTACTTGGAACGTTGTGTACAGTTTTAATCTCCTTAACTAAGGACAGACATACTTGTCACCAGATTAATCTCTGAAATGGCCAAACTGTTTTGTGAGAAGACACTGAAGAAACTGGATCTGTATTCCCTTGAGTTTTGAAGACCACAAGGTGACCTCATTGAAATTAACAAATTTCTTACAACCCATGACATCCACGGTTGTGCATAGGGTTTTCCATAGGCAGTGAGCCAACAACCAGGGAACATCATTTCAACATAATGAGTAGGAAATTTAAGATGAAGCCAGGGAGGAAAATTTCCTACCTCAGAGGAGAGTGAAACATTGGCATTCTCTACCCAGTAGGGCTGTGACACTTCACTCATTGAGCATGTTCAACTCAGAAATCAATAGGAATCTCAAAATTAAAAACTAAGTTAATCATTCTTCAGTTAAAGAGACTGAAACTGCACACAGTGTTCCATGTGAGATGTAACCAAAGCGTTATACAACTTCAACAGGATATATTGTTAAGGGATATGGAGATAATGAGGAACAGTGATGTTCTGATAGGTCAGCTATGAGCTAAATGAATAGTGGTGCAGACTCAATGGGCTGAATGGCCTACAGTTGATCCTATGTTTCTAAGTGGTTTTCTGTCTCATATAAATTGTTTTATGAAGCCCATCCCCCTGCACATAGTATAGGACATTAGCAAAGGTGTAATTCTAAAAAAGATTATCGTTTCCAAAGCAGGTTCTCCTGAATTTCAGTCTAGAAACATATGTTTTAAAATGTAAAGATAACTCAGTTCTAGAAAACTATTGTTCTTCTTCACTGCTGCATCCAGCTTTATACCTTCACAGAATTCCACGCTTGTTTATTAAAGAACAATAATATATTCAACCGTTAATAACAACCAGGAAATCCCTCTCCAGATGTTCATGCACAGCATCAACCCATGCAGATACTTTTGGCCAGAATGGTTTAATTAAAGTCAATTTAACCTCAGGCAGCTTTGGAGGTTCCCCCCAGCAAAAAAACCCTAATGAATAACAGCATTTATTAGAATTTATTAAAAGTAGCCACCGATGAATCATAGTCTGAGCATCAACTGCTGTCTTGGGTGTTGTTATAATTAGATATTCTGTGGCACAATATTGTAGCTTATTTTCCAAGTAGTGTATTTTTATAAATACATCACAGTGCTAAAATTATTCTCTCTCTTAGCTTTATCTAATGGCCTGAGCTTATCCAGCCTCTCTTCATGCCTAAAATGCTCTATCTCAGGTGACATCCTGGTGAATCTCCTTTTTGTAGCCTCTCCAGTGCAATCACATCTTTTCTCTAGCTTGGCAGCCAGAACTGCACACAAGGGCCTAAACTAACATCTCCAACATGATCTCCCCGGTCTTATCATTTATGCCACTACCAGGAGAGGTGAGCATCCCATATGCTGCCTTATTTCCCCTATTAACCTGTCTTGCCACCATCAGGGATCTGTGGATAAGTGCCCCAAGATTCCTCTGTTCCTCTGAGCTTCCTAGTGTAGTGCCATTCATTGAGTATTCCTTTGTCTTGTGCTTTCTTCCAAAGTACATCACCTCTCATTGGTCAGACTTCATTATTGAAGTCCTTTGAAGATAGCTGCCTGCAATATGTGTGCCTAATGGTAGAAGTCACATGATTACTGCAGACCCAAAAGACATTAGTACATCATTACATTTGCCTCCCGTGAAAGCAAAAACACATCAGAGGCAGAGAAAATGCAAGCAGAGGAAATCAAGTTAGCAACTCATCCAAAACTCAAGTCCAATGGTGTCCTATCCTACTCACAACGGGACATTCAGGGCATAGACCAGCCTTAGCAGATACCTACATACCCAGCACAATCCTGTCAACTACCACAGATAACCAACAGAGAAACATAGAAGATAGGGGCAGGAGGAGGCCATTCGGCCCTTCGAGCCTGCTGCCCTATTCTTCACGACCATGGTTGATTGTCCAACTCACTAGCCTAATCCTGCTTTCTCCCCATAACCTTTGATCCCATTCGCCCCAAGCGCTATATCTAGTTACCTGTTGAATACATTCAATGTTTTGGCAAAAACTACTTCCTGTGGTAATGAATTCCACAGGCTCACCACTCTTTGAGTGAAGAAATGTCTCCTTATCTCCATCCTAAATTGTCTACCTCGAATCCTCATACTGTGACCCCTGGACACACCGACCATCAGGAACATCCTCCCTGCATCTACCCTGTCCAGTCCTGTTAGAATTTTCTAAGTCTCTGTGAGATCCCCCCTCCACCATTCGTCTGAACTCTAGCGAAAACAATCCCAACTGAATCAATCTCTCCTCATACGTCAGACCCGCCATGCCCGGAATCAGCCTGGTAAACCTTCGCTGCACTCCCTCAAGAGCAAGAGCTTCCTTGCTCAGAAAAGGAGACCAAAACTGCACACAGAGGATTAGATAGGGTGGACAGTGAGAGTCTTTTTCCTAGGATGATGACGTCGGCTAGTACGAGGGGGCATAGCTGCAAATTGAGGGGTGATAGATTTGAGACAGATGTCAGAGGCAGGTTCTTTACTCAGAGAGTGGTAAGGGTGTGGAATGCCCTGCCTGCCAATGTAGTTGACTCAGCCACATTAGGGGCATTTAAACAGTCCTTGGATAAGCATATGGATGATGATGGGATAGTATAGGAGGATGGGCTTAGATTAGTTCACAGGGCGGCGCAACATCGAGGGCCGAAGGGCCTGTTCTGCGCTGTATTGTTCTATGTTCTACAATATTCCAGGGATAAAAGGTACTGCAGATGCTGGAGAATCCGAGATAACAAGCATGGAGCTGGATGAACACAGCAGGTCAAGCAGCATCATAGGAGCAGGAAAACTTGACGTTTCAGGCCTAGACCCTTCATCAGAAAATCTGATGAATCTTCATTTTCTGATGAAGGGTCTAGGCCCGAAACGTCAAGTTTTCCTGCTCCTATGATGCTGCTTGACCTGCTGTGTTCATCCAGCCCCATGCTTGTTATCTACAATCTTCCAGGCGTGGTCTCACCGTGGCTCTGCATAACTGCAACAACACATCCCTGCTCCTGTACTCGAAACCTCTCGCAATGAAGGCCAACATACCATTTGCCTTCTTTACCACCTGCTGCACCTGCATGCTTACCTTCAGCGACTGGTGCACAAGGACACCCAGGTCCCTCTGCACACTCCCCTCCCCCAATTTACAGCCATTCAGGTAGGAATCTGTCTTCTTGTTTTTGATTCCAAAGTGACTAACCTCACATTTAACCAAATTACACCACATCTGCCATTGTTTTGCCCACTCACCCAACCTGTTGAAATCATGCTGAAGAATCTCTGTAACCTTGTCACAGTTCACCCTCCCACACAACTTGGTATCATCCACAAACTTTGAGATATCACACTTTGTTCCCTCTTCCAAATCATTAATATATATTGTGAATAGCTGGGGTCCCAGCACCGATCCCTGTGGCACCCCACTAGTTACTGCCTGTCAATATGAAAACGACCCATTAATTCCTACTCTTTGTTTCCTCTCTGCCAACCAGTTTTGCATTCATCTCAATACCACTTCCCTCATTCCCATGTGTTTTAATCTTGCACAATAATTACTTATGTAGGACTTTGTCAATCACTTTCTGAAAGTCCAAATATACCACGCCGACTGGCTCCCCCTTGTCAACCGTACTAGTTACATCTTCATAGAATTCCAACAGATTTGTCAAGCATGATTTCCCCTTCATAAATGCATGCTGACTCTGTCTGATTGCTCAAGATATTAATTTAGGCACACACTGGAGCTTTAGACTTCGAGGTAAAGAGGCTGTATTCGTGATATCACGAATGCTAGCGAATGCTAACAAAAGGTCAGATCTGTAGTCTCCGCAGAATACAGAAATAGAGTAGTTTTTATACAGGAAGAGGTGACTTACAAGCATGTACACATTATCACATCTTCTTATGGCAGGCCATCTGTCATAATCTCATAACTTGTGATTGCTGAGCCATTACTGTTAAGAGGAATAATTTAAATGCGAGGCAACATTGCACAACATGGTCTGGCATTTTCTGCAGTCTTGCAACAATTTGTCATTTGTATCTTACTTGACATATTTTCCCATCATTCCATCCTCTAATTCTAAACTTTAGATACATTCTCTCTTTATGCTTTAATTATTCTTCCACACTGATCCTGCCACTGCTTTCTAAATGCTCCACTATAAAATCCTTGATAATGGATTCAAGAATTTTCTCCACTACCAATGTTAGACTCACTGGTCTATAATTTCCTGTTTTCTCTCTACCTCCCTTCTTGAATATTAGAGTCACATTAGCCACCCTCCAATCTGCAGAGACTGGTCCAGAGTCTATAGAATCCTGGGAGATGACACCAATGCATCCATTATTTCTACAGCTACTTCCTTAAGTACTCTGGGATGTAGGTTATCAGGCCCTGGGGATTTATTGGTCTTCAATCACAACAATTTTCCCAGCACTGTTTCTCGACTAATATTGATCTTCCTTAATTCTTCCCCCCTCACTAAATCTTGCATTCTCCAACAATTCTGGTATCTGATTTGTGTCCTCTTTTGTGAAGACAGAACCAAAGTATGTATTCAGTTCCTCAGCCATTTTTTTGTCCCCGATTATACATCCCCCCGTTTCTGTCTGTAGGGGACCTACATTTGTCTTCACCAATCTCTTTCTCTTCACGTACCTATAGAAACTCTTGGCGTCAGTCTTTATGTTCCCCGCAAGCTTACTTTTGTACCATATTTTCCCCTTCTTAATCAAACCTTTGGTCCTTCTTTGCTGAACTCTAAACTGCTCCCAATCCTCAGATACACTATTTTTCTTGGCCACCTTTGCCTCAACGAATCAACAAGCTGATATCAGTGTCAGTTCAGGGGGCTTGTGCGATCTGACAGATGCAACAACAATGTTTCAGGGGCACTTACTAAAACCCACATCAAAGGAAGAATGTGCTGGCATTAGAGGGGGTCCAATGAAGGTTTACAAGAATGATCCCAGGGATGAAGGATTTATCATATGAAGAGCAGTTGAGGACTCTGGGCCCGTACTCGATGGAGTTTAGAAGGATGAGGGGGGATCTCAGTGAAATTTACAGGATATTGAGACAGCTGGATAGAGTGAATGTGGAGAAGATGTTTTCACTATGTAGGAGAGACTAGGACCCACGGGCACAGCCTCAGAATGAAAACTTGAATCTTTAGAACTGAGATGAGGAGGATTTCCTTCAGCCAGATAGTGGTGGATCTCTGGAACTTATTGCCAGGTCATTGAGTGTATTTAAGGCAGAGAGATAGATAGGTTCTTGATTGGTAAGGAAATCAAGGGTTACAGGAAGAAAGCAGGAGAATTATGTTGAGAAACGTATCAGCCATGATCAAACGGTGCAGCAGTCGTGATGGGCTGAATGGCCTAATTCTGCTATTCTATCTTATGGTTTCATGGTACTAGGTCCTAAAGGCCCTAATTTGCGTCTAATGATTTGAACAGAAGGTTGAACGTATTCTGAAATAGCTTCACATTTATTCATTTTTAAACCATCTTCTTGTATAAAACTGAGGTGTGGTGTGACACAAACCAAATAGGACTCATCAGCAAATTAATTTCATGTCATTTAATTTTGTTTATGACATATTTACTCATGAAGCCACTTTTCATAACCAAAGAGGCTTTGTGGCACATTATTCAAGAATATGCACAATAACATAATTAAATATTTAATAAAAAATACTTCTGTCACATGACCATGGATGTTCTGCATATGCACCAGGAATGCAGCATAAATATCAAAACATAAAATATTTTAAAATATTTTGTAAATTAAATCTGTTGTATAGAAATATAATAAATAACATGTAGAAATGACTAACATAGAACATTAAAATTAAATTAGTTCTAACACTACATCCAGTTATAATAATTGGAATTGTTATTCAAAACAATATTATCTAGAATCATTAAAAATTATACTTTGAGGTTTTTCTTATATCTGTTGAATATGGATTAGTAGTTATTAAAAGTCCAGCAAATCATGGTTTTTGGTGATGTGATATTTGACCAGTTAAACACAGGGAAGGTCACCTTGGCTAGGCGTCTGTCTAACAGCCCACCCAATGGTTAATACTGCGAACCTGAAGCACTCGCTGCTCTCTGATGTTGAACAGGAACTGAGTAGATCCATGGAAGAAATAAATATATCCTACAAAATGGAATAGAACACAAATATCTATTAGTTCTACCCAAATACTGAAGCAAACGTTAGCAATAAAATAAATAGCTCCAGTCTAGAGTTCAGAGTCTAAATTCAACTCAAACTGATCGTATAAAATTCTTTCACCTTCAGAAATCCCATATAACTATGCAGTCAAATTGTCGCAATCTTTGCATCATCTCTGATGGATGTATGGCACAATCATTGGCAAGAAACATTGCGACCAATTTTGACCCACTTGACGATCCACAAACAAAAACTCAAGCAAAGATGCAAATTCATATTTCCAGCAGAGGTCACTGTAGAGCAACCAGAAGCTGTGGCTGTACCAAAGACCATTCAGCATAACTGTATGGCCTAATAGTGTTATCCAAACTAAGATCCCATCTCCATATAGACCAGGGATCAACATATGCTTTTCTGCTCTGTATGACTTCTGTACTTACTACGTTAATTAAGTGAACATTAAAAGCTTTGTGCAGTTATTAATGCACACGAAAAAGATCATGTGCATTTTTCATTTCAAATCAGTTAAAAGTGCATTTGATTGGAAAACAGCAGACAAATATTTTGACTATCCAAATAGTTTGCTGATTATTTATTTTTAAATTTACCGCGCTGTGCAAACGCTGCATTGACCCTCCCAGGGATTCCTGGCCAGTCATCCTCTATCATGCGTGGGTAACCTTCATCCATGACTCGTTTGGCTTCATCATAGCTGGAAAGGGAAGCACATTCTTTATGTAAACAGTGACATGTTGGTGATGAGAAAAGTTGATGAATATTTAGGTTCGGAATGAACAGTTACCTCCAGTACTGGTCTCTTGCAAAGAACAGTGTCTTTGATGTCTCCTCAATATGAGCAGCTGCATCAATTTTCCTGACGGATTTTGGAATACCCAATCGATGGATGTACTTTGGATAACCTGGCATGATATCGTAGCCATTGATGGCCCAGTATTTGTTTCCTGCAGGATTACAGAGAATAGTTTAGCATCTGCATATTAAAAAATGTTGTTCTTTGCTCAAATCTACAGTCTCCTCTTGCAAGCATCACATCTTTGCTGAGAAATTTGACAGCTAATCCTCTCCTGATAATGCACTCGCGTTAATTTCTTTTTATAAGACATACAATTAGAGGGAAGTGTTTTTCTGACTTCTATTGACTGAGGAAGATCAGTCCTCTGCACAAGGTATAATACAGGCCCAATCCTAAAAGAGATTATCATTCCAAAATCAGGTCCTCCTGAATTTTAATCTCAAAATGTGCGCGCAAAAAATATGAAATCAACTCAAGCTTCAGTAGTGCTGCCGCTAGCTCTATATCCTCACAGAATCTTATTCCTACGTTCTTTAGCAAAGAAAAGGATCCAACCTTTAAAAACAACCAGGAAATCCCCCTCTCGGTTTTCATACGCCGCATCGATGCGTGCAGGTAACTTTGGCCAGAATGATCTAATTAAAGTCAATTCAACCTCAGGCAGTTGTGCATTTCTCCTCCAGAAAAACCTGATGGATAACAAGGACTTATTAGAATACATCATGAATTAGACAATAATGAGATAAATTCTCTGCATTTAACATGACCTTTGTGTCATTTGTTCTTTTTTTGTTTAAGGTGACTGTATTAAGTGGTCATCTCCTCTCCTGAGAACATCACCCAGTTCCCACCAAACAACAAAAGCCAAACTAGCAGGGGAGTGTGACATCCTTTCTCAGCCTTTCAAAGACCTCGGCCTGGCTTGCCAGAAGCTGCAGGCCCCTCAAATACAATTACCTTCTGGGTCCAAACCTATTTCTTGGCGGGAATTCAGTAGTAAGTAGGCAAGTGCCTTTTAAAATCTTCTTGTGGAGTGTGGTATTGTTGAGAAATAAGGGCAGGGGGTTTCAGATCCACACCTCACCTTGCCTGACCCCAATTGTCCCAGACTGTGGCAAGTGACAGCCCCCAATCAATTCTTTGCTTAGACTGCGTTTGTTATCCTGTTGGGAAACTGGCCAACTTTTTGAGAAAAGAAAGGCAATTTGAGGAGGTGACAAATCAAGGCCTTTAGGTGACAATGAATTAACCACTTAAGTGCCTTAATTGATGGCCACTCAAGAGGGTTGGCCATGGATCTTGTCACTCAGAAACAATTTGATGGCGTAGTGAGAGGGGGTGAGTTTCCTTTCAGGGCTAACTCATCTACTTATTCCCCCTTCCTGACACCTCTCTCACCACCTTCAGGGAGGAATGTCATATCATGTGTTTTTCAATCACAAATTAATAACTTTTTCTTTCAAATAATGTATTTTCAAGGTACATTACACATCTTAAAAGATTTCTCTTTCCCAAAGCTAGATAGATACTGGTGGCGAAGCTGAGTGAATATCACTTCTATATTACAATGGTGACTACCCTTCATTCACTCTAAAGTACTATGAAACATCCTGAGATGACAAATAAAGGCATTGTATAGATTTAGGCTCTTGTTAAATGTTCTTATTCTACAACCAGCCAGGCTGAATTGGTTTTCATTGCTGCATCCAATGAAGTGTTTTGATTTGAATTGCCATAATTTCCCTAGATGTCGATGGAACAGGTACCTAATGTTTGCAGATGTGCAGACAAAAACAAAACCATACTGACAACAGAGAAAGTCAAAAGGCAAGAATGATCACCAAAAAAAATTGCAAATACCTTTGGTAAATCATTTCCACATAAGAGAAATCAATATTAACATCAATAAAATGTTGTGATATTTTCAAAATTTTTTAATACCTGTCTTTGAAAAACATCATTTCTCCCCGAAGCCCAGCAACTGCATTAAAGGACAAGTTTGGATCACATTTCTCTGGGGTCCGTGGTGGTGGTGGTTTGGGGCTTGGATTGACTTCATTTGATTTACCTAATTATAAAGTAACCACACACATCAGCAAACAATGCAGAAAATGCATTCAGGGCAGTGTTAGTAGTTTCACACTAAAGCAGATTAACACTCACATCGAATCCTAATTAAATGATAACTTTGTAAGTTTTACTGCAATTTCATGATTGAAGATTACAGATAATATCAGTTTAGTGGTGAATTTATGCTGGAGAGAGCAGCCAATGTACTAAACAGATAGGAGGAAAGAAACGTTTTAAAAATTATTTTAAAGGCTCCAGAGCTAAGTTGCAGTATTTGGGGAAACAGGATGAGTTAAATTTATGCCATTTCTCTTGAGTTTCCATATTTTGTTCACTGAACATATTGTAGTTATCACTAAATGGCTTAATCCTTTACTAAGGCCTCATGGTCTAGCTTATTATGGATAAATTACTGTTTATAAAAATAATTCAGTTTTACATTGCAATAATATCTCGAGATGTTATCGCAGTAGGAGAGAGCCAGCTCTTTAACTATCTGTATTGTCACTAATTGTTTAGGAAGGAATATTTCTGCGTACATTTGAAATTTAAACCTACCATACAGAGCCTGGATTCCCTTGACATCATCCCAAGAAAGGCGGAACTCATCCATACTGGTGTATGAATAGGTCGGGTACATTAATGCACCGGGATCACGAGAGTGAGCGAGTCCCAGAGCGTGGCCAAATTCATGGGCAGCCACAAGGAACAGGTTATAGCCTAAATGAAACAATCACAAAGCAGGCCGTTTAAAATATCTTCAAACACGTTCACCTTTGCTGCTCTTTAAAATTAACATAAACAAACAGCTAAATATTAATCAAATGGAACATAACCGGAATATAAACTTGAATCCTGAAATCCATTTAAGTACCTTATACTTTCTCTTAGGTATGATTGACTCAGACGTCCCAATTAAAGCATTTATAACACTTTCCCAAAAATTAATATTAACAATTGTAACTGGACAAATATTTAGAATTAGATATCAGTCTTAATGAAAAGCTTTCATAAATTTCTAATTCAATGACATTTCTTGGTGACATAAAATTAAATTGTAATTCTTAAGGTAGCATTCATATGGACATAAGTTTAAAGCAAGGGGAAAATCTTCCAACATTAACATCACCAGCTACCAACTTATATAAATAGTTCTCCAAATAGAAGCATCCTATTAATTTTTTCACATTTTCTCCACTAAACCAGTTTAATAACTCTAGTCAGTTTTTGTACCATTCGGTCCCATTGTCCAGTTCTCATCTTCGTCGAAGTGAGTGTCCCCTCCAATGCCGGCTGCAGGGGGAAAAGCATGGGCCAATAATCCATCAGGTCCATCAAAGGGATAATTATCACCGTGTTCTAGAAATAATGGAGCAAAGAGTTATCAAAGTTAATACAGAACCTGTGACTGGCTGGCTACATGCCATTTACAACCAATTCTAAGATAAGTAAACATGAAATGCTAATTTTTTGATGTTCTTTGGTTTCCTCTCCACACATTTATCAGGTGAACAACTTATGAACTTCATGATCCGTGCTGCCAATCCTGTAAGAGAATGCCAGTCCACTTGCCTACTTTCAGGATGCCAGTCTCTGTACCATGTTACTGTGTGAATACCCCATTGCACCTCACTACCCACAACTCTATATTCAAAACATTGGCACAGCAATTAATTAATTATCCTCCTCAGAATGTCCCACCATTCAATGAAACTTAGACTAATCTGTAAGCTAAATCCACATCAGTATTTGTACCATATCCCTTAGTATCACGGGCCAAAAGTTTCTAGAAATCTCAGATTACAATCTAATGCAATATTCACCTTTGTTTCTTTTAAGAAATATTTCCGTGCAGAATTGCTACAGCCACACTCAAAAATTTCACCAACTTGCTGATATCAGTAGACTGCTTACCACAAATGATATGAGAATCTAAATCATCTTATCTTTGTTACATATTGTGTTGTGTACCATAATCAGTATGTCCACATGCCCATGATATCATTGCTGTAACTTGGATGTTATGGGAGGGTATAACACACTCATATCTTACCTCATCTTACCTCAGATCACTTGAAGGATGATCCTCTGTTGTAAACTAAAAGCTTAATATTAGCCCACACACTGATATCCCCAAGCAACGTAATGTTTATACATTATAGTCAGTTGTGATAAATGCCTCTTAAATTTGTCAGTAGCCTGATATCCACACCCAGTTTCTTATGGGAGACAACATAACCATCACTGCTTCAGGTAAAATGTTCCCCTGGAGGTAAACACACATCACTTCCAGCTTCCCTAATCTCTAGATTTATACTTTTTTCACTTTGCAGCTTTCCTATATGACATATACAACATTTAAATATCTTCCTGGTTATTAGCTCAGTCCACAAAGTCTCCATTATCTGCATTTACTATATCCTGATTTACCATTGAAATGATTTCATTCATACCCAATAAAGGCTATTCCTGGCCAGCCACAATGTTCCCTAACTTTCCTAGAGATGTATCAATTCATTCATTTAATTTCAAGTCTTGACCCCCTTGCAATCATTTATTAGTGACTGCTATGACATTGATTGTTAAATCATTACTTTATTCCATCTGTTCATTTCAATGTTTGTTTGAAAAACACTAAGAAGGGCTATGCACCAAATATGTCCATTTGTTTCACTCACATGCATTTCTTAAGTCTCTGGCCTGCTTTAATTATTCAAGCCTTTTAACACCTCGTGTACCTGCTGGGCTCAACACAAGTTCTGACTGTAACTCCACTCTCTTCACTTTTCTCTGTTTTCAGCCTATTATTTATGGGACCTTTTATACTGGGGTCCTCCCTCCACTTCAAATTCTCTTATAACCACTCAATTTATCCTTTCCTCTAGGACTTAGTGGCAACATTACTGCCAGTTTGGGTCACACCTCTTCTGCCAGCTAGATATTTACGTGCATAAAGTGTTTCTCTGAGTGTATTTTTTAATGTGCGTACATATTCACACAAACTTAGGTCATGGTAAGTGTCTGTGGTATTTGCCTCGAACTCTACACAGTTTCTGTGTGTGCTCTTTTAATGTAACAGTGTTCACAAAATAATTATGAGGTCTTGATTTCCAAATTCAACCTAAAGTAAAAGAATCTTTTAATACCTTGAGCCCCGAAAGCGATCATGATATCAGCTTCTCCTTCGTAGATTTTTGTGAAGTTTAAAGGTGTGACATCACTCCAAATCTTAAAGGCATTCTTAATTGCTGTATTCACATCCGCGGGTGAAATGTCTGGTGTATAGTTTACAATTCTGTATTGAAAAAAACAGAAAGTGAAATATTGTACTAAAAATTCTGAAGTAAAACATGCTGTCGCAGGGCACTGTGTAAAGTACATGATCAGATAGACATTTCCCTGCTTCAGCTCAAAACCATCATGTGCTGTTCAAAATGATAACGTCACACCAATGGCAAAGAGAGTCAGTGAACAGCCAGAACCGTCTTCCTCAAGAACCAAGGAGGTTTAGAATTGAGATAACAAGCATGGGGCTGGATGAACACAGCTAAGATCCACAACTAAATTGTCAGCTTATTTGTTAATTACGAATAATGTGTGCTGATAACGCTCTTTAAATTTTTGAGCAAGTTTTGGCCCAATTACTCATGGAAATAATGTCATAAAATATTGTGAAACTATTACCTGTATGTGATATTATTTTTCTCCCATTTAATCTTCCTAGGAAAGAGATTGTATTCAGCAACGTCAGGGACTCCACATCGAGGCTTTTCCATTACTTCCATTGTTACAGAATCCAGATTTCCAGTTACCTTAAGGCCAAAAAATTCTTGCATTTTCTTAATCTTATCTGATAGGGACCTCTTTGATACATAGTTTTCCATTTTTTTTGCAAACTTTGGTGATCTGTCTTCAAGCTTGTAAAATCTATTCAAATATGTCTTCAAAGAAAAAATATTCACATTATTAAGCTTGAACTTAGCTGTGAAAGAAGAAAGATGTATCTACTTAAAAGCATCTCTCCACTGTTTTTGTTAGTTGCATTCCACATCATACCTCTGCAAATTGCCAGTCCTTTTCATTTTTCTCTACTTCTGAAAGTAGTGGAACAGCAGAAGAAACTGTAACATAACGGGTAACAAATAAAACTGAAAACCAAAGGCACTTCATTGTTTTGTTCTCAACTGAAGATTGAGAGAGGAGCATGTATCTCTGGCTTGCTCCCTGTGGCTTTTATAGTGTTTAATCCCAATGTTGTGTTAATTAGAGCATGATTTAGATGTGACTAAGAGCTCAAACCACAGGCGTGTCATTATTGGTTAAGCATAGCCAGGAAGTCCATTAAAGGACATTTTTTCCTTCCTTCATCCAGTTGGTTATGCTTAAAAATATAGATCTTGTAAAAAGCAATTTCACACTATGTTGAAATTATCCAGTCTTAATAAATCAGTGCAAAATGTCATGCTATTACATCAAAATGTTAAGCTTCTAGAAGTATTTTTCAACTACACTGGAAACGGAAACTTTTTCTTTACTGAATTATTACATTGGGGTAGACTGGGATACCATCCTCGTTTTCCAGTGGCCAGTCCTGAGGTAGAGTCACCAGGCCCAAAAGGTTAACTCCGTTTTCTCCTTCACAGATGATGCCAGACCTGCTGGGCTTTTCCAGCAACTTTGTTTTTGTTTTAATGGCCAGCAGATAATGGTCTGGAGCAGAAAATTCTCAAGGCTATTTTCACCCTTTCAAATCCAAGGCAGATAATCTGTCCAGCCCTTAGCAGTATCCTGGTTAGCAACAATTTGCATTACATTCCAGGCTAAAGTGATTGCTTTTCATAATATTTACGTACCCATGAAATATTTGAACTAATTTCAGAACAAGTTTACAAAAAGGATTGTAAACAAAAAAGCCGGTCAAACTCCTTATCCCAAAACCTAAAAGTTAATAATATCAGGAAAATGAAAACATGATTTTACTAATACCATTCCGCACAAATTATGCAAAGCTCCCTAAGAACTCAGTGAGGTCTCTTGCAACTATGTAATTCACATTACAAGTGTGTACAAAATAAAGCAGGAGAAACCTGGGCCGAGGCAATCTCTGATTTGGCTTTGGTACTCATTTATTCACAATGTCAGGAGTCAGACAGGGTGCAAGGTGAGGATAGGCACCTGCATTCTGAGCAAAGACCTGCAGACACTGGGTCTGTTTCTGTTGGAGACATGAAAGTCAGGGTGACCAGAAAGAACTATTCACCAAGGGCTCCTCCTCAGATTCACTATTGAAATCACACCGTGCACATGCATAATGCTGTGTACCCAGCAGAGGAAAAATGTGCTGAGATTTTCTGTCCAATTGTGCCTGTCAGAACTTGATAATATTAGACCAAGGAAACAGTAAGCTAAAAGAAAGAGAATTGCTTTTAAGTGGCTTCCAGGTGAAATGCCAATCCACAGAGAGAAACTACATTGTGTGATATGTATCCTTCTGTTTCACAAAGTTTTCAACTCAATCAGATTATCAATGGATATAAATTGTGATTGTTAAGATGTTTGTTGGATTGTTCTGAGGGTCAACAAGTCCCACTGCCCTCCTCTCGACTCTCCACAATGACTGTTGTCTCATTCACTGCTTTTCCATATCCTTGCTTTAAGTTACACTGTGAAGAAGGAAGTGGTGAGGAGCATTCATAATGGCCGGGCAGTGCAATAGATGTTGTCTTATAGCAAGGCACTTGACAAGGTCCCACATGGCAGACTGGTCAAAAAAGTCAGAGCCCATAGCACACAGGGAATTTGCGTCGAATTGGATCCAAAGTTGGGTCAGTAACAGAAAGCAAAGGATAACAGTCAATGTCTGCCCCTGAGAATGAAAAGCTGTTGCAAGGGGTGCTCTGCAGGGTTCAGTGTTGGGACCCCTGCTGTTTCTTTCATACATTAATGATTTGAACTAGAACGTGGGGGAAACAACTGGGAACTTTGCAGACGACACAAGAATTGGCCACGTAGTCGATAGTGTAGAGGATAGCTATACAATCCAAAATGATACTGGGTTGGTGGAGTGGGCAGGAAAGTGGTAGATGGAGTTCAACTCTGATAAGTGTGAGGTCATGCATTTAGGGAAATCAAACAGTGAAAGGGAATATACAATAAATGGGAATATACTGAGAGGGGAAGATGAAGTGAGAAATCTTGGCAAATACACAGGTCCCTAAAGATAGCAGTACAGTGGATAAAGTTGTAAGGAAGGCATTTAGAATGCTCTCCTTCACTGGCAGAGGTGTACAATACAAAAGTAAGGATTTAATGCTGTGATTGGCTGGCTCGCCGAGCTGGCTTGTTGTTCCGCAGTTGTTTCATTACCCTGCTGGGTAACATCATCAGTGCAGTAACATCATCAGGCGGGAAAACACAACAGTGTTTCATCGGAGACTGCACTGATGATGTTGCCCAGCACGGTAATGAAACATGTGCGGAACAACAAACCAGCTCGGCGAGCCAACCAACCATGGCATCCACAACCCGAGCTACAAATCCACTCAAAAACGTTAGTAAGGATACAAAGATGAAACTGTGTCAGATACTGATAAGGCCACTACTGGAGTACTGTGTGCAATCCTGGTCACCACATTATAGCAAAGACGTAATTGTTCTGGAGAGAGTGCAGAGAAGATTTACTAGAACGTTGCCAGGGCTGGAGAATTGTAGCTACAAGGAGAGATTGGAGATGCTGGGGTTGTTTTCCTTGGAACAGAGAGCGTTGAGGGATGACATGATTAAGGTATACAAAACTGTGAGGGACAGAGACAGGGTAGACAGGAGGGACCTGTTTCCCTTGACAGAGAGTTCAAAAACCACAGTCCAGAGATTCAAGCTAAGTGGCAGAAAGATTAGAGGGGATATGAGGAAAAGCTTTTTGCACAGATGGTGTCTGGAATTCACTGCCTGATTTTTGTTGTTCTTCCTTTGGTAACATTCATAAAGTGAGCCTCTATGCTCTCTCACCTCTTGGCTTTGTTTTTTGCACTGGTCCACTCCTGCCTTTGCTCTCTTCCAGACTCACTCTCAACTCTGCGTTCTCTGGCCAGTCATCTCCTGGCCTCTGCTCAACTTTACCTTCTCAACCGATCTATCTCCCTTTCCCTTCCATACACTTCAGAACTCCCACTCTCCTTTCAACATGCAAAGGAAAATGCTTTAAGCTGTAGCATGTTTGAAAATATATTATATCCTGGAATGAGGTGGGTGACTGAAGGCTGTCAGTTTTTTTCTCTGTCAGCTGGTTGAATTACTCAATGGTACAGTGGTGACATCACTAGATTAGTCGTTACTCCCAGAAGATAACACTCTCAACCATCCCCACCTCAGCTCCATCAATTAGACAGGGACGTGCCCTCCACTCCACTTCTTGAAGTCAATGGCTACCTGTTTCATTTGCTGACATCGGAGGGGGAGATTGTTACCTATACACCATGCCACCAAGCACTCTGTCTCTTTCCTGTACTCTGTCTTGTCGTTTGAGATCCCGTGGTGGGAAATCCTCACCCAGTCCACTCTGCATGTGACTCTAGACCCACAGAAACGTGCTTGGCTCTTAAACCTCCACCCCCCCACCCCGCCACCCCACTGAGATGGCCTAGCAACACGCTCGCTACAAGGGCAGTTAAGGAACCACAACAAATGCTGGCTTGTCGGTGTTGGCAGTATCCCATGGAGCGAATAAAAAAGTGAGTAAGTGAACTGAACAGCATCATACTACATGTAAGCAGCATTACAAAGATGTTTCATTTCTAGTTGCTGAAATATAAATTAACTCAGGGATCTGGTTGTGTAACAGTGGACCCCAGCAGCTTTAAAAGACCAGGCCATAGATTCATACAGGGTCCTTGACAAAGAGTATGAAGTGTATAGAACCATCACTTTATCAGCTTCAATTGCAGTGTGTAGGCAGATTTGACATTCACTCTTCACCACTTCATAGCTCCCCATTTAAAACTCAAATTTTTTTTATTCATTGTAGGATGAGGGCGTCACTGGCCAGGCAGTATTTATTGCCCATCCCTAATTGCCCAGAGGGCAGTTGAGAGTCAACCACATTGCTGTGGGTCTGGAGTCACATGTAAGCCATTCCAGGTAAGGATGGCAGTTTCCTTCCCTAAAGAACATTAGTGAATGAGGAGGGTTTTCCTGACAATCGACTGTTGATATAATTAATGAATAACATTATCAGGATGACTCTTTCTGTATACAATATGAATAAACTTGCTTTCCTTGCATCACACAGCAGGTCATTAGCTGGGGCTTTCCAATGAGGGACTTGTCAGTCTGAGATGTCATTCATCATCAGGGCAATGTTGGCACACATCCAGAACAATCAGCCTCAAAAATAATATGAAAATAGCAAACCACTTAGAACGCTGGAAATCTGAGATGTAAGCAGAAAACAGTGAAAATACTCAGCATCAGCAGAGAGTGAATCAGCATTTACATTTCAATTTGATTACTTTTTCTCAATGTGGACTTTTGGGCATCTTTAGGCGTTGGCAATTTGTTCTCTGGCCTGAATGGTAAACTTGGCTCAGAGTTTGCTGGGGAATATCTGGAGTAGGCATAGAAACCTCATAGCCTCAGGAAAATCTGAATAACAGGCTAATTCAAAGGCTCAGACACTCATACACAATTACAGCACAGCCAGAGATCATTTGGCTATCATGTTGGCACAAGACAATGAAGATCTGATTACACTAATCCCATCTTCCAGTTAACAAGCATTGGGCTGGATGAACACAGCAGGTCAAGCAGCATCATAGGAGCAGGAAAACTTGACGTTTCGGGCCTAAACCCTTCATCAG
>JAHRHZ010000009.1:2031157-2059878 GCA_024137785.1 Ginglymostoma cirratum
ACACCTTGTTATCTCGGATTCTCCAGCATCTGCAGTACCTTTTATCCCAACTTCCAGTTCTTGGTCCATAGCTCTACAGGTTATAACAAGTGAAAATCTAAATAGTGCTTAAAGATTATGAGAATTTCTGATTCAACCACCCCTTCAGGCAGTCAGTTCCAGACTCCCACTACCCTCTGAGAGAAAATATTTCTCCTCAAGTCTTAACATCAAGTACACGAGACATGATAGCTGAAGCTGTTCTGTCTTATCCAACAGTCTGTACACCAGTACACCTTTAATAAACATAATCATATTAGGGAAACAGAAATTGCTGGAGAAACTCAGCAGGTCTGGCACCATCTGTGGAGAGGTAACAGAGCCAACATTTCAAATCCAATATGGTTCTTCTTCTGAAGAATTTTCAACATTTTCTCTTTTTATTTCCAGCATCCTCAGAATTTTGCTTTTATGTTCATGATGTCATCACTGTGACCTGTGGCATGTGACCTGATATTCCATCGTGCAGGGAATCATTTGAAGCATGACACCGGACTGGGGTCATACTCCTCTCTTGTCATTTATTTCATTGATATTGGTGCAGGTACTTAGGTATCTGAGAAATGTAAATGTCTGTACAACAACTGAACGGTTAACTGCAAAATAACTTTGTTGCATTCTTCAATACCACAATATCTACACCAACATTTTTATGTTACAAAGGATAACATAGGCATTGCTGCTTCAGGTAAAAGACCCCACTGGAAATAAACTCACATCAGAATCTGCCTTCAAAACTCCATCCCCTCTGCTGGAGATAGATCTCTACTGAAAAGGAAAGTGAAAGTCGCCATAACCTCCACTCTCTTGAGAGGGAAACAGAGATTGAGGCGATGAATGATGAGTTTTACCTGATGGTCACCGTGCCTCAGTTGAGGTTGAGTTGACAGAAACCTGATGGTAACCTGACCTGACACATTGAACCTGCGCTGTTCATGCCACTCACCAACAGAGCTACCCAGCAATTCACAATGTAGAAACCAACTTCAGACAGCTCAGAAACTGAAACAATGATTTCTTACTGACATATAATTCTGATCGATGTTCAACTGGAATATTGCGTTAATGAACAACGCAAAGGACACCGTAACTAAAGTACTGGTACCCCAGCACTCATACTAAACCAATAAAGATGTCTTCTCAAAGATAAGAGCAAAAAGGGCACACTGCTTTTAAAGCAGTGTGTTGACTTTCTTCAAGTAGCTCTGATGCTACATGCAAATATGTTGTGAATGCTTAAATCTAAAATATAAACAGAAAATACTTGAATTGTTGGACAGGCAAAATTGTGTTGATAAAGGGAAAAGATTCATAATAATACATTTCCGTCATTTTGCTGCAGCATAAAACCCATTACTTTTCAAGCCTCCTTCAGATCTGAAGGAGAGCTATGTCGGACTTGAAATGTCAACTCTGCTTTCTCTCTCCACAGATGCTGCTAGACCTGCTGAGGTTCTCCAGCATCCTCAGCTTTTTTTTCAGCTTTCCAGCATCCAAAGTATTATGCATTTTTTTTCCAAAAAATCATGCTTTTTGTTGTGCACACTTCATAGAAGTAAAGAATAAAGGTGAACAAACATTTTAGGTAAGTTTGAAAATAAAAAAGGGAAACTTTAAAACCACAAATAGTGAAACTGTAATGTAAAATATTGCAGTGATGGAAATTTGAAATAAAAGGAAGAGAACATGATGGGTAGGGCAGGCAGGCAGCAAAAATGTGGAGAAACAGAGTTAACACTTCAGGTGAGTGTATTTTCCTGAATATCTCACTCACCTGGAATGTTAATTCCATTTCTCTGCACAGATGCTGCCGTACTGAATCTATAAACAGTATCCACTTGTCAAGGCTACAAACAGCGTAATGTAAAACTTTTGAATAATATAAGAATAGCTTTTGCCCTGACGTGATGGAAAGACCAGAAAAGAATGTATAAAAAGTTAAGAGGGTGAGAAGAAAGACCTTGTAATATCTGTAATTCAAAGATGTGAGCTATTAGTCACAGTGATGACCAACCTATTTTACACACTTCAGTGATTCAGTAGACTGCTGTGGATTGTATGGGGAGTCTTTTGTCTGGTCATTGATAGACTTATCGTATACTCATCTCTCTTTCAGCTGCGGGACAGGAACAAAATCTTATACACAAATGATTGGTATGATCCTTTCGTTTTGCCTGTTACAGGAACACTGTTGTTATCCATAGGAATAACAGAGGAATTTCCCAGTGTCCAAACACTTCTCAGTTCCAGTCTTACCATCACCGTCTTGTACTAAGTAAAGGGTTAATTGCTGAATATGTGAAAAGGAAGCTTCTTCAATGAGGATGTCAATACCACATGAAAATGATGAGACTCGAGATGGACCAACGGCTCATAGACCTCATGTGGGATTGTATTGTTTAAGGTTAACATGCTGTAAATAAAGAATTGTTTTTAAAAAGTCCTGTAAATAAACAATTGCTTTAAAAAAGAGTCTAAACAGATCTTTGCTTAGTTTAAAACAGCCCAACAATATGTGGAACCCCATTCCAAAGTGACAGATCTCTCTATCTCCACTGTCTGTTACATGATTAGACACAATGCCCTGAAATTTATTCTTTCTCCTCCTTTTTTCCTACCTCTGATGCATCAAACATTCCTGTTGGAGGCTGTAGCTGTGCAAATAGTTCCACAACACAGCTACCCACTTGTTAAAAATCTGAATCCATTGCTTTCATTCTGGGACATGCCCACATCAACAGATGAAACTCTGCTGAAGGTTACGTTGACAGACATGTCATGTCTTACCAAGCAACAATGTCCAGCTACCTAGAATACACTTCCTCCCACCCACCTTCCTGCAAAAATGCCATCCCCTATTCCCAATTCCTTCATCTCTGCCGCATCTGCTCCCAGGATGAGGCATTCCACTCCCGAACATCCCAGATGTCCTTGTTTTTCAAGGACCGCAACATCCCCCCTCTCAGTGGTCAAAAACGCCCTCAATCGTGTCTCCCACATTTCCTGCAACTCATCCCTCACACCCCCTCCTAGCAATAACAACCAAAACAGAATCCCTCTCGTCCTCATGTACCATCCCACCAACCTCTGGATCCAACACATCATCCTCTGACACTTCCGCCATCTGCAATCTGACCCCACCACCAAAGACATTTTTCCCTCCCCACCCTTATCTGCCTTCCGGAGGGACCACTCTCTCCGGGACTGCCTTGTCCGCTCCACACTCCTCTCCAGCCCCACCACACCTGGCACTTTTCCCTGCAACCACAGGAAGTGCTACACCTGCCCTTACACCTCCCCCCTCACCCCCATCCCAGGCCCCAAGAAGACCTTCCACATCAAACAGATGTTCACCTGCACATCTGCCAATGTGGTATACTGTATCCGCTGTACCCGTTATGGCCTCCTCTAGATCGGGGAAACCAAGCGAAGGCTTGGAGACCGCTTTGTGAAACACCTATGCTCAGTTCATGACAAACGACTGCACCTCCCAGTTGCTAACTATCTCAGCTCATCCTCCCTCTCCTTGGACGACGTGTCCATCCTGGGCCTCCTACAGCTACGCGAAGGTTGCAGGAACTGCACCTCATACTTCGCTTGGGAACCCTGCAGCCCAATGGTCTCAATGTGTACATCACAAGCTTCAAAATCTCTCCACCCCTGACCACATCCCAAAACCAGCCCAACTTGTCCCCGCCTCCCTAACCCGTCCTTCCTCCCACCTATCCCCTCCTCCCACCTCATGCCCCACCCCCACGTCCTACCTACTAACCTCATCCCGCCTCCTTGACCTGTCCGTCCTCCCTGGACTGACCTATCTCCTCCCTACCTCCCCACCTACACTCACCTTTTCTGGCTTCATCCCCACCTCCTTGACCCGTCTGACTCCTCTCCACCTTTCTGCTCCTTTTTCCATCTTCCATCCACCTCCCCCTCTCTCTCTCTGTTTGTTTCAGAATCCCATTCCTCTCCCCCATTTCTGAAGAAGGGTCCAGACCCGAAACATCAGCCTTCCTGCTCCTCTGATGCTGCTTGGCCTGCTGTGTTCATCCAGCTCTACACCGTGTTATCTCAGATTCTCCAGCATCTGCAGTTCTCACTATCTCTCAATATGCAGAGGCACTTCAGGTTCACTGGAAAACTATTATGCTGCCATGTGACATTCCCATGCCCATGTTATTATTATGCGGACAGCAATTACTTCCTAATGATTGTATTTTAATGTGTGGTTTGGTGATGTGTTCAACTAAAGTTTTCCCTTTTATTTATGTTTATCTCACTTTCACTTTAGACATTGCTGTATGAGGAAAATAGTATTCACTGTTTGCTTTCAATCTTATCTAGTATTCTTCAGTTTGTTTGTTTAAAAATCTGGAATCTGTGGTTTTATTCTCAACATAAGTAATAGGGAGTTTATGCTGCAGCTGTATGGAGAGCTGGTGAGGCCACAGCTGGAGTACATTGTACAGTTTTAGTCTCCTTACTTGAGAAAGGATGTACTGGCACTGAAGCGGGTGCAGAGGGTGTTCACTATGTCGATTCTGGAATTGAGAGGTTTGGTTTAAGAGGAGAGATTCAGTAGACTGGTCTCCTTATTGGAACTTAGAAGAATGAGGGAAGAGTCTTATGGAAACATATAAAGTTATGAAGGGAATGGGTATGATAGAAGCAGGGAGGTTGTTTCCACTGGCAAGTGAAACTAGAACAAGGGGGCATAGCCTCAAAATAAGGTGGAGCAGATTTAGGACTGAGTTGAGGAGGAACTTCATCACCAAAAGTGTTGCGAATCTGTGGGATTCCCTGCCCAGTGAAATGGTTGAGACTTTCTTGTTAAATATTTTTAAGGCAAAGATAGGTAGATATGGAGTCACATGTAGGCCAGACCAGGTAAGGATGACAGTTTTCTACCCTAAAGGATGTTAGTGAATCAGATGGGATTTTCCAGAAAATTGACAATGGCTTTATGGTCATCATCAGACTCTTAATTCCATTGTTTTTTTTTTAAAATTGAAATCAAATTTGACCATTTGCTATGGCAGGATTTGAACCTGGGCCCTCAGACTATTGCCTGGGTCTCTGGATTAACAGTCCACTGATAATACCATGAGGCCATTGCCTCCCCCCATGAGTGCTTCTCACTCTTCCACCTAACCAACATGGCCAAATAGATGCTGGGAATGGTAATGAGGTCCTGCCTTATAGTAAAATCGGTGTCCAAAGTCTTTCCTATTCTTCAGCTAGTTTTATCCTCCAGTTTATCACTCCCCACAGTTCCTTAAAACCAGGGTCACTTTAACTTCACTTCTAAACAATTCACTTTTCCCTCTTATACTTAGATTCTAATTTCTGATCCAAAGTTGGACACAAGTGATTATGTGGATTCTGATTCTTTGGCAAACTTAATCATTCACTTCATTAAATTGATTTGGCACTGCTCATGATCGCCCTGGAATCTGATAAAGATTCTCAACGCAAGTCAAACCAAATTATACCTGCGTTTTTCTCTCTCCACAGAAGGTGCCAGACCTGCTGAGTATTAACAGCATGTTCCATTTTTATGTAGAATTTAACTTCCAACAGTTGTAGTTAAGGTTCCTTGCAGATGCAGACTTCTCAATCACAGTAATTCAACTTCACTTTATTCATTGATAAGTTTAGTTTTGGCACCAAGTTCTTTGCTACGGAGAATGATCTTCAGAACACAGCATTCAAAATCCGTTATCGTCCTAAAACTTCAAGTATTCTCTACAATCGAATTTTTTATCCAGAATCTTACATTTGTCTGGTCCTCCTACCTTTAGACTCTTCTCATCACAATTTCGTTCCTATTTGTATTTCTACTCTGAAACCAGATCTGCTTTATGTGAGAGATAAAAGGTACTGCAGATGCTGGAGAATCCGAGATAACAAGATGTGGAGCTGGATGAACACAGCAGGTCAAGCAGCATCAGCGGAGCAGGAAAGTTGACGTTTTGGGCCTGAAGGGTCTAGGCCCGAAACGTCAAGCTTTCCTGCTCCTATGTTGCTGCTTGGCCTGTTGCTTTATGTGTCTTTATTAGTTTTGAAAGAAGGACATTGACATGAAATGTTAACTGCTCCTCTTTTTACAGATGCTGTCTGACATTCTGAGTGTTTCCAAAGTGATCTGTTTTATTTCAGATTTTAAACATCCAAGGTGTTTTGCTTTTCTATTGCCTGACTCTTAGGCACTGATTTGGGCCTGGAATTTACATAGTCTCTCTAGTGACTGGTACCTCATTAAATTGATACCTGACGGTTTCAGTTTGCAACTTGCAGCAATGAACATGGACAGACAAATATTTGTGATATGGGAGGCAATAGCAAACTTGCTTCAATCTTCCAATTGTGCAAAGTTGATCCTGTCTCAAGCCCATCTATATCCGATAAATTCCATTCCTGGTGCACCTGGCCTCCATACAGCATAGTTAAACAATTAGCCATTGGTCAGGGCTGTAGAAGTTGGCCTCTTAAAACTTGGATTCTGTTTGCAAAATGGTGATTAGAAATATTATATATCTTTTCAAGAAGTTTTGGTATTTGGCAGCATTGTTTTGTAACCATTCGTTGCTGTTACCAATTTGTCAGAGCACAACGCTTTTCCCAACTGAACTTACAGCCACAATGTGCTGAAAACAGGAATTTCTTTGGGGATCCTAAGACACCGTAAGATTTGGCTGCAGAAGATGAATATGAGACAAAACAGTAAATACAGGTAGGCCAATTGTTCGGGTGTTATGTTTGTCCCAACATCATCCATAGAGCCCAACTTCTAGACTCTCCTACCTCAAAGGATACATCACTTCCACAAGCCTGAAACAGAACAATGTCTCAAGGCCAGCTTGTAGGGAATTTTCCAGAACATTGATAGTGCTTCCAGTGTTTCTTTCTTCTCTTGTGCATTGAATCTTTGCACAAAACTGAGTAAGACAGTAGATATGGTTAAAAAAATACTATGAGGAGTAATTGAACTCCCTCTATTCACGTTGGAAATATCTGTGCATCATCTGCTCACAGTAGGACATTTGAAAGTTTGAAGTAACCATCTATTCCCGACTGAATCTCTAATTACAAATAGCATCTTCCCGGAAGATCATGCAAGACATCCAGATGTTTGGAATTAGCCAAGCACCCAGCCCAAACTGTAGCCAGCTAACACTGCCTCATATAAATTATTCGATCCATACTTTCATGTGGTAATAAATGCACTCTCCAACATTTTATGCTTGTTTTCCTGAGAAAAATGATGTTTGCCAGCTTCTCGAACTGATGGAGTCACTCTCCCTATTTATTTCAGAATCCTCTTCCCCTCCCCCATTTCTGATGAAGGGTTTAGGCCCGAAACGTCAAGATTTCCTGCTCCTATGATGCTGCTTGACCTGCTGTGTTTATCCAGCCCCATGCTTGTTATCTTAGAAAGATTTGTTTGTCTGTTTCTGATGTTACTTTCTTGAGGACTTTGCAGTTTCTGTGTTGGTTTTGTATTCATAAGATTGGGACAGGCTTACAAGTTGCACCCTCAGCCCTGCTGTAACAATTTCTTTTACAAAGCAAAATACTGCAATTAAAACAGAAAATGCTGGAAACATTCAGCATTCTGGGAAGAAAGGAAAGGTTAAAAGACAGAATTTCCTGCCAGTGTGAGGGTGGTAATGTTATGGAAAACAACTTGGAGTTGGAATCCTGATGAGATTCTGCTCTCTCCCAGCTTTCCCTGGGGCAGTATTCCACCCCATTGGATCTTGCACAGCTTGGAAGGGGAATACTGTCTGCTTGGATTGGAGAACAGCTCAAGCAGCTCCAGCTCCCACCTCCGGATCCAGGGCAAACTCAGACACATGAACCATCGCAAACCTCTTGCACAGCAGCAAGATAACGCCAGCATTGGCTATCTCCCACTTGGCTGCATGACCCTCCACAGGACAAAGGAGTAAGGCACTGAGATCCAGCTGGAAAAAGGCGAGCTCTATACAAATCCCTACAGTGCCTCAGTCCCCTGTCACTTCTGGGCACTGTTTCATTTACAGCCTCCTAGAATGAGACCGCCATCGTCATGGAACAGTTGGACACATTACCAATGGTGATATGGTGCCTGTCACTGGAGACCCTTCACCCCTGAACATTAGCCCCCGGCTCTCTCCTCTCACTAAGTTTTGTGTTCTCTCCTCCTGCATGAAGGCATAGCAGAGAGGCGTGATTGTTTGGAATGATGTGGAAAAGAGGGAAGAACATTTGTGGAGGGTGACCGTGAGACATGAAGCTATTGGTTTCTCAGTTAGAAATAGAAGGGTCCTGCACTGACAGGATTAAGTGGAGACTTGAGGTGTGTTGTCTTGAGGCATCAGGTACAGGAGAATATTAGAGTGTGGGACCTGCATCCTGGAACTGTTATACCTGTCACATTCCCCTGGGCTGCTTGATCCTCTCAGTGCACTGTCTCTAGACTCCAGTATCCACACGTTCTGCTGATTTCCTCAGGTATGACCATGGTCAGCTCTTGGTTGGAGAAATTACCATCTTCCTCTCATCCTCAGGAAAATTCAGCTCACAGCAGCCCCTCAAACTCCACAGTAGGGCCTTGAGGTGGGTTGAAAAATCTGAGGAGGAGCCTTCTCAGGTTGAATGGCATTGCTCAAAAAGCGTCAGAGAGTAATAGAGTTATACAGCACAGAAATAGAACCTTCGGCCCAACCAGCCCATGCCGACCAAGTTTCACAAACTAGTCCCACTTCCCTGCATTTGGCCCATATGCCCCTAAACCTTTCCCATTCATACCTTCTAAATGTTGTATCTGTAATTGCATCTACCACTTCCTTTGCATTCATTCCACACACAAACCATCCCCTTTTAAACCTTTCTCCTCTCACCTTAAACATATGACCTCCTAGTTTTGAACTCACCCACCCTAGGGAAAATATCTTTGCTGTTCACCTTATCTATGCCTCTCATGATTTTACAGACCTCTATAAGGTCACCCCTCAACCTCCTATGCTCCAGTGAAAAAAGAAACATGCCTTCAAAATTCTCATCCAAATCTTTTATATGAATGGCAAACAACAGCGGACCCAGTACCATATAGATAGCCTTGGCAGATAAGGTTAAGAATAATCCAGAGATTTCACAAGAATATAAGAGCCAAAAGAGTAACTAGGGACAGAATAGGGCCTCTTAAAGAGGTGGATGGCTTTGTGCAGTATCGATCCCTGTCACAGCTTACCAGTCTGAAAAAAGACCATCCACTAATATCCTCTGTCTCCGACAGTCAAGCTAATTTTGTATCCAAGCTGTCCCTGAATCCCATGTGATCTAATTTTACGAGTTAGCCTACCATGTGGAACTTTGTCAAAGGTTTTACTAAAGCCCATGTAGACAATGTCTAACACTCTGCCCTCATCTACCTTTTCGGTTATGTCCTCAAAAAACTCAATCAAATTTGTGTGACGTGATTTCCTTCATACAAAGCCATGCTGACCGTCCCTAATCAGTCCTTGCTTCTCCAAATGTAAGTAACCCCTCTCTCTCAGAATCCCATCCTACAACTTACCCGTCACTGATGTCAGACTCACAGGTCTATTATTCCCAAGCTTCTCCATGCAGCCTTTCTTAAATAATGACACAACATTAGTGACTATCCGCTCCTCTCACACCCACGGCTGTAGATGATACAAATATCTCTTCCAAGTCCCCTGCAATTTCTTCCCTAACTTCCCACAACGTCCTGGGAAACACTTGATCAGGTCCTGGAGATTTATCCATCTTTACGAATCTTAAGAGCTCCAGCAGTTCCTCTTCTGTAATGGGAGGTGTTTTCAAGACATCAATATTCACTTCCCCGAGTTCCCTAGCCTCATTGACTTTCTCCACAGTATAAACCAAAGTAAAATATTCATTAATGTCTCTCCCATCTCCTGTGGTTCCACACATAGATGACCTCATTGATCTATTCTCTCCCTAGTTGTTCTTTTACTCTTAATGTACTTGTGGAATCTCTTTGGATTATCCTTAAACTTTTCTGGCAAGGCTATCCATATCCCCTTTCTGCCTTCCTGATTTCCCTCTTAAGAATGCCCCTGCACTCTTTATACTCTTCAAGAGATTCACTTGATCCCAGCTGTCTTTACTTAACTTATGCTTCCTTCCTATTCTTGGCCAGAGCCTTAATATCTTTATTTATCCAGTGTTCTCTAATCCTATCAGCCTTACCCTTCACTCTAACTCTAACACATCTGAACTCTTGTTGTAACAAGCATGGGGCTGGATGAACACAGCAGGTCAAACAGCATCAGAGGAGCAGGAAAACTTGACGTTTCGGGCCTAAACCCTTCATCAGAAAATGATGATTTTTGTTTCATACCGTCAAAATTGATCCTATTCCAATTAAAGACTTTAACTTTTATAAAAAGCCTATACTTTTCTATAACTATTTTAAAACTAATAGAATTATGATCACTAGTCCCATTACTGGAGGGGAGTGGGACACTATATGGGTGGGATGGAAAACAGATTATTAGATTTGTACTGAATAATTACTGATTCGGCTTTTTACTTTAATGTTTTTCTTGTTTCCACATGAATGTCCTGCAAACATTACTTTACAAGCACATAGTGCTAAGGGCTTGGATGGCAAGGAATTTCTCAAATGTCTCAAACTGCTCCCCGCCGAACGATCCTGTCACTTGCCCTGCCAAATTTCCCAAGGCAAGGTCAAGTTTTGCTCCTTCTCTAGTAGGTACATTTACATATTGATAAAGAAAATTTTCTTGAACACATTTAAGAAGTTCCCCACTACCCAAGCCCTTAGCACTATGTGCTTGTAAAGTGTATACAGGACACTCATGTGGAAACAAGAAAACATTAAAGTGAAAAGCCGAATCAGTAATTATTCAGTACAAATCTAATAATCTGTTTTCCACCCCACCCACACATTCTCCCACTCCCCTTCAGTAACGTACAGCTAATCCCACACTAGATCCTGGAAGCAGCACTAATCAATGATCAAAAAAAGTACTCACTCAGATGAGACAGGCAGCATAGCCCCAGGGAGGAAACCCCACCTAACAGCTTGCTTACAAACTGAGATGGGAAACTTCACCACAAATAAATGACTCAGACTCAGGACTTCACAATGGAAAGATATGAACTGCCGTCTGAACTCTGAGATGGATTTTCTTCCTCCGATGGATTCAGAAAAACTGGATGAGAAAATTAATCAATGAAAACATAGCAATGAATGTGCAGCAGAATGTGGACAGCTCTCAGCCTGTCCGGAGATCCCCTATGGTGACAATATTTCAATCTCACACAGTGTTGGAAGCTGCATTTCCTATGTACAATGAATCCTGTGACTTGTTTGCTTCATCTTTCTGGCTTCGATTCCAGACTGTCTGTGTGGAGTTTGCACATTCTCCCTGTGGCTGCGTGGGTTTCCTCCGGGTGCTCTGGTTTTCTCCCAGAGTCCAAAGATGTGCAGGTTAGGTGGATTGGCCGTGCTAAATTACCCACAGTGTCCATGGATGTGTAGGTTAGGTAAATTAGCCATGGGAAATGCAGGGTTACCGGGATGGGGTAGGGGTGTGGGATGCCTTTGGGGGGGTTGGTGTGGACCTGATGGGCCAAATGGCCTGCTTCCACACTATAGAGATTCAATTTTAAAAGGGAATTCCGGATTGCTCGAAAGTTGCCCATATTTGAAGTAAAAAGTTCAAGTTTACCAGGCAGGAATTCTATTCCTTCTTTATTTCTGCCATTTCATGGATGTGAATGGGTTAAACATGCAGGTCTATCGGCTATGTTTTATTGTCCTGAGGTTTTGATATTGTAACAATGGTGTTTCCCTTAAGGATTCCCTTTGTTCTTTCTCATAAAGAAATAGAGGTGAAGCATCTGCAAGATCCGCGCAAAGGTGCAGCTGAATAGGCACAGCTAAATTTCAAGTCATTACCCACAGATGCCTCCACTGCGTGGTTCTGCCAGAAACCCATAACCTGAAAACACTTGAAAAAGCTGCTGTGATGCAGTAACTGAGCTACGCCCCAGAATGACAGGGCATCTCCTACAAAGTCACTTCCCCTCTGGTGGCAATGAAAGTGCCACCAAATATCTTTACCCAACTGCATTGGCAGCCATATATTATCTTTGATGCATTATTATTGTTCCTGCATTATTAGCCCACTTCATTCCATTTCACATGAATTTGCACTGCATCATAAGAAGGTTTTTAATCATTATAGGTCAGCTGGATTTCTTCAGGTTCAGAATGCCCTTAGAATATACCCACAGCAGCGTTCATGGCCCTTTCAAGATTTCCACACAACTGCGTGACGGGATACATGGGAGCTACCTTAATTCATTTGCCTTAAGAGGGACACAACCGCACCAGTACTCCCTGGTAACAGGCAGTTTGAATGGTTGGTCAGAGAGTAAGTCTCCATTCACATTAGTGGTTAATGGGAGATTATTCTGCTCATGGCGGAGCTTCTCTGTCACTGGGCAGGCTGTACAGACTTTGCTGGCAGGCTTCTTCGGTTTCACTTTTGTAAACTTGTGTTGCCAGCAACCTTCAGCCAAAAACATCAAGACGCTATTTCACTGAGTGCAGCATCAAGGAGTCCTGGCAAAGTCACTAGGAATCAGGGTGAGGATTCTCTACTGCCAAGCACGAAAAGAAAATGACTGTGGTGTTTGGAGAGCAATTATCTCAGTCTCAAGGCATTGTTACAGGAGTTCCAGAGACTTCTGCCCTCGGACCAACCTTTTCAGCTGCCCATTAATCATCTCCTTCCAACATAAGATCGTAAGTGAGATGTTCACTGATAATTGTGCAGTGTTCAGAACGATCTACAATTCCTCAGATATTGAATCAGTCCGTGTGTGATAACCCCTAAAGATTCATGGGGAATCACTAATTAATCTCCTTGCGGAGCTTGTTGAGTATGGATTTCCTTAATAATAGGAAATTGCCATTTGGAACTCATCACCTGAGCCCATTAAAGACCAGACCTTATTCCTGGACCAGGAGACCTGGCTTCAAGCCCCACTGCTCCAAAAGTGTGTAATAACATCTCTGAACAGGTTGATTAGAAAAATAGGTTAACTAACAAAAGAAATCAGACCTATAGATGACCTTAGTTTGCAAATACTCAGTTGGATACCTGGGGTGGTTAGTAGTTTAAAAAAAAAGCAAAAAACTGTCATGGTGATTTTGGGTGGTGGGAAGGTGCTCAGTTGTGTGTGATAGCACTTCTGAGTAGAAGCATAAGAAATTAAAGCAGACCCAGGGATAAATCTGCAGATAACAAGGTGTAGAGCTGGATGAACACAGCAGGCCAAGCAGCATCAGAGGAGCAGGAAGGCTGATGTTTCGGGCCTAGACCTTTCTTCAGAAATGGGGGAGGGGAAGGGCATTCTGAAATAAATAGGGAGAGAGGGGGAGGCGGATAGAAGATGGATAGAGTAGAGAATAGGTGGAGAGGAGGCAGACAGGTCAAAGAGGCGGGGATGGAGCCAGTAAAGGTGAGGGTATGTGGGGAGTTAGGGAGGGGATAGATCAGTCCAAGGAGGATGGACAGGTCAAGGGAGCGGGATGAGGCCTGTAGGTAGGAAGTGGGGGTGGGGCTTGAGGTGGGAGGAGGGGATGGGTGAGAGGAAGAACAGGTTAGGGAGGCGGGGACGAGCTGGGCTGGTTTTGGGATGCGGTAGGGGAGGGGAGATTTTGAAGCTTGTGAAATCCACATTGATACCATTGGGCTGCAGGGCTCCCAAGCAGAATACAAGGTGCTGTTCCTGCAGCCTTCGGGGGGCATCGTTGTGGCACTGCAGGAGGCCCAGGATGGACATGTTGTCTGAGGAATGGGAAGGGGAGTTGAAATGGTTCGCGACTGTGAGGTGCAGTTGTTTATTGCGAACCGAGCGCAGGTGTTCTGCAAAGCGGTCCCCAAGCCTCCGCTTGGTTTCCCCAATGTAGAGGAAGCCACAACGGGTACAGCGGATGCAGTATACCGCATTGGCAGATGTGCAGGTGAACATCTGCTTGATGTGGAAAGTCTTCTTGGGGCCTGGGATTGGGGTGAGGGAGGAGGTGTGGGGGCAGGTGTAGCACTTCCTGCGGTTGCAGGGAAAAGTGCTGGGTTGGTGGGGCTGGAGGGGAGTGTGGAGTGGAGAAGGGAGTCACGGAGAAAGTGGTCCCTCCTGAAAGCAGTTAAGTGGGGGGAGTGAAAAATATCTTTGGTGGTGGGGTCGGATTGCAGATGGCGGAAGTGTCGGAGGATCCGTTGCGTTGGATCCGGAGGTTGGTGGGGTGGTACGTGAGGACGAGGGGGATTCTGTTTTGGTTGTTATTGCGGGGATGGGGTGTGAGGGATGAGTTGCAGGAAATGTGGGGCACATGGTTGAGGGCGTTCTCGACCACTGAAGTGGGGAAGTTGCGGTCCTTGAAAAACGAGGACATCTGGGATGTTCGGGAGTGGAATGCCTCATTCTGGGAGCAGATGTGGTAGAGGCAAAGGAATTGGGAATAGGGGATGGCAATTTTGCAGGAAGGTGGGTGGGAGGAGGTGTATTCCAGGTAGCTGTGGGAGTCGGTGGGCTTGAAATGGATATCAGTTTCCAGGTGGTTGCCAGAGATGGAGACAGAGAGATCCAGGAAGGAGAGAGAGGTGTTAGAGATGGTCCAGGTGAACTTCAGGTTGGGGTGGAAGGTGTTGGTGAAGTGGATGAACTGTTCGAGCTCCTCGTGGGAGCACGAGGTGGCGCCGATACAGTCATCGATATAACGGAGGAAGAGGTGGGGTTTAGGGCCAGTGCAGGTATTGAAGGGGGATTGTTCCACGTAACCTACAAAGAGGCAGGCATAGCTTGGGCCCATGCGGGTACCCATGGCAACACGCCATCGACACCGCTGCTGATGCCACCGCCCCCGTGGCCAACACCACAGACACTAAGGATGCATCTGCCAACTCCACCGATGTCGCTCTGCCCACCGCCTCCACAGCCAGCGGCTCCAGAGGAGACAGCAACACTGAGCCCTGCTGAGTCTTCACCATCCCCCCAGACCTACCTCTTACAGAGGACGAACGGTCAGTCCTCAGTAAAGGGCTCACCTTTGTCCCCCTCCACCCACACATCAACGAATACCGCTCATGCTTCGACGTTGAACAGTTTTTCTGCCGCCTCCGCCTCCTCGCTTACTTCTTCAACCGTGAGTCTAACCCTCCCTCTACTGACCCCTTCTCCCACCTCGAACACACCCCGTCCTCCTGGACACCACCCCAAGGCCTCTTACCCTCCCTCGACCTCTTCATCTCCAACTGCCCTAGCGACATCAATCGCCTCAACATCTCCACCCCCTCACCCACTTCAACATCTCCCCCACAGAACGTGCAGCCCTCCGCTCCCTCCGCTCCAATCCCAACCTCACCATAAAACCCGCGGACAAGGGAGGCGCAGTTGTAGAATGGCGCACTGACTTCCACATCGCTGAGGCCAGACGCCAACTCTCCAACACCTCCTCCTACCACCCCCTTGATCATGGCCCCACCCCTGACCACAAAAACATCATCTCCCAAACCATCCAGAACCTCACCACCTCAGGTGACCTCCCACCCACAGCCTCCAACCTCATCATTCCCCAATCCCGCACCGCCCTTTTATATCTCCTTCCCAAAATCCACGAACCTGGCTGCCCTGGTCGACCAATTGACTCCACCTGTTCCTGCCCCACCGAACTTATCTCCACCTATCTCAACTCCATTTTCTCTCCCTTGGTCAGGAACTCCCTACGTACGTCCGTGACACCACCCATGCCCTCCACCTCCTCCAGAACTTCCAATTCCCTGGTCCCCAACACCTTATCTTTAGCATGGACATCCAGTCCCTATACACCTGCATTCCCCATACAGATGGCCTAAAGGCCCTCCACTTCTTCCTGTCCCGCAGGCCGAACCAGTCCCCCCACAACGACACCCTCATCCGCTTAGCTGAACTCGTCCTCACCCTCAACAACTTCTCTTTCAATTCCTCCCAATTCCTACAGACAAAGGGGGTGGCCATGGGTACCCGCATGGGCCCAAGCTATGCCTGCCTCTTTGTAGGTTACGTGGAACAATCCCTCTTCCGTACCTGCACTGGCCCTAAACCCCACCTCTTCCTCCGTTACATTGATGACTGTATCGGGGCCACCTCGTGCTCCCACAAGGAGCTCGAACAGTTCATCCATCTCACCAACACCTGCCACCCCAACCTGAAGTTCACCTGGACCATCTCCAACACTTCTCTCTCCTTCCTGGACCTCTCTGTCTCCATCTCGGGCAACCACCTGGAAACCGATATCCATTTCAAGCCCACTGACTCCCACAGCTACCTGGAATACACCTCCTCCCACCCACCTTCCTGCAAAAATGCCATCCCCTATTCCCAATTCCTTTGCCTCCGCCGCATCTGCTCCCAGGATGAGGCATTCCATTCCCGAACATCCCAGACGTACTCATTTTTCAAGGGCCGCAACTTCATCCCGCAATGGTCAAGAACGCCCTCGACTGTGTCTCCCACATTTCCTGCAACTCATCCCTCACACGCAGTCCCCGCAATAACAACCAAAACAGAATCCTCCTCATCCTCACGTACCACCCCACCAACCTCCGGATCCAATGCATCATCCTCTGACACTTCCACCATCTGCAATCAGACCCCACCACCAAAGATATTTTTCCCTCCCCACCCTTATCTGCTTTCTGGAGGGACCACTGTCCCTGGGACTCCTTTGTCCGCTCCACACTCCCCTCCAGCCCCACCACGCCCGGCACTTTTCCCTGCAACCACAGGAAGTGCTACACCTGCCCCCACACCTCCTCCCTCACCCCAATCCCAGGCCCCAAGAAAACTTTCCACATCAGGCAGATGTTCACCTGCACATCTGCCAATGTGGTATACTGCATCCACTGTACCTGTTGTGGCTTCCTCTACATTGGGGAAACCAAGCGGAGGCTTGGGGACCGCTTTGCAGAACACCTGCGCTCAGTTCGCAACAAACAACTGCACCTCCCAGTCGCAAACCATTTCAACTCCCCCTCCCATTCCTCAGACAACATGTCCATCCTGGGCCTCCTGCAGTGCCACAACGAAGCCAATCGAAAGTTACAGGAACAGAACCTCATATTCCGCTTGGGAATCCTGCAGCCCAATGGTATCAATGTCGACTTCACAAGCTTCAAAATCTCCCCTCCCCCAACCGCATCCCAAATCCAGCCCAGCTTGTCCCTGCCTCCCTAACCTCTCCTTCCTCCCACCTGTCCCCTCCTCCCACCTTAAGCCCCACACCTGTCTCCTACCTACTAGCCTCATCCCACTCCCTTGACCTGTCCATCCTCCCTGGGCTGACCTATCCCCTCCCTCACTCCCCATCTACACTCACTTTTACTGGCTCCATCCCCGCCTCTTTGACTTGTCTGTCTCCTCTCCACCTATCTTCTCCTCTATCCATCTTCTATCTGCCTCCCCCTCTCTCCCTATTTATTTCAGAACCCCCTTCCCCTCCTCCATTTCTGATGAAGGGTCTAGGCCCAAAACGTCAGCTTTCCTGCTCCTCTGATGCTGCTTGGCCTGCTGTGTTCATCCAGCCCCACACCTTGTTATCTCAGATTCTCCAGCATCTGCAGTTCCTACTATCTCTGATAAATCTGCAACGTCTGTCCTGGGGCTGGGACCAGCCAATGTACACCATGAGTCATGGTTCTATTTTGGTGGTCGACTACAAACAAATGTTCACTTCCAATCATGTTTCCTGAGTCATAAGGCCTTTGCCAGCTGCAATAATACCTAGACAGCATTTCAGCTTAGGATGAAATTTGATAATTAACATTCATGCAACAGCAGTGCCAGGCAATGTCCAGCTACAGCAAGGGAGATTCTAACCATCTCCATTGACATTGAGCAGCATCAGTATCTGGGGATCACAATTGATCAGAAATTGAACTGGAACAATCGCATAATTACTGCAGAGCAGGTCAGAGGTTAGGAATTCTGTGGTATGTAACCCTCTTCTTCCTTCATCCACAAGTCAGGAGTCTGCTGGAAGATAAAAAACAAAGTTGCTGGAAAAGCTCAGCAGGTCTGGCAGCATCTGTGAAGGAAAAAACAGAGTTAACGTTTCAGGTCCAGTGACCCTTCCTCAGAACTTTTAACTCTGTTTTTCCCTTCACAGATGCTGTCAGACCTGCTGAGCTTTTCCAGCAACTTTGTTTTTGTTCCTGATTTACAGCATCCACAGTTCTTTCGGTTTTTGTCTGCTGGAAGATACTCCATTTGTCAGGTTGAGTCCAATGTCAACAATTCAAGAAGCTTGAAACCATCTAACGCGACTCACATGATTGAGATGTGTACGCAAGGGCCAGTTTGTGGTTTACTACAGATATTACCTCATGTAACACATACCATGAAACTTGGGCTCTTTTTGATTCAATATCTTGAAGATTTTTACAACACTAGTTAATTACTAAACTACATACATGTCTGCTTACTACAATAATGTAGACATATGTCTGTTGCCTAGGTTCCGCACTTACTGCTGTAACTGGACTTTACACAGGAGTTAACTATATCTTATATTTTTCTGACTAAATCCAAGTTACAGTCAGTCATCTGGAGGAGTTTCGGCCACAAATCTATGAGTTTTCTCACCATACCTTACCAAATTCACCTCATTAATTACCACTCTGACTCCAATGGCATTTCTCCAGGTCCTACATACCACATGCCATTCCTGGAACAACAACTACCGGGTGGATGTTGCCAAAAGGCTAAAATCTCTTGTGCCATCTTCAAAAGGCATTCCAAAATTGCTGTGCTCTCTCAAGGACGGATAATTTAGGTGTCAGAAAAGAGAAAATAACACTTTTCTCTCTGCCACCTCACACTCATTCAATCTCTGTTACTGCACCCACCTCCCAGCAAGGCTCATGCTCTGCCACTGTCAGCACTGCCTGCAACATCTTCCCTCACTCACTCTCAACACCTTCCCCTACCCAACCTCACACACCACCTGCACAGCCTCTACACAGCCTCCTTATTAACTCAATCCCTCCTTATCTCTCATTCTATGAGAAGGCAGCCCCAAACCGAGCAGAAAGAGTCAGAATGGATGGAGGGGTGTCCAACATCAGGCACCCCAGCCATTCTGAGGAGAGAATCCTGGCCCCTGCAGGGAAGACCAGGACCACTCCTGTAGGAACACTTATGCCCCATCAACTGAGTAAGTCTCATTCTTTATTCTACTGCAACTGTCCCATTAACCCTTCTATTAGTCTCATTCATTGCTCACCATTTCTAACCACTGACCATGGTCTTTGCTCTTGTGTCTTTCAGGCATCATGAGCATCTTCAGTATCACCTCAAAGAAATGTCAGACTGTGCCCGGAGTCACGCAGAGTATGGTTGGAGGAAGCAGCAAGCCAGATCCACCAAGTAACTACTTCACTTCCCGCGTTGAGTTTTCTCAAAGTCAAGCCTTATTGGTGCATTTGGATATATAGAAAGCTGAGTATTAATGAGAAATGTTGGGCTGTCAACAATGCATTTAACCAGCAATAACTCCCCCTTAATTAGCAGCCCACCATTACTAAGTGAGAATTTTGCAACACTACTTGTGAAAAGCATAAAAGATTGTTAAGTTGCTGCTGATGTTGAGGTAGATCTAACTGGACTTATCGTCCATTTTAGCTACAAATAGCCTATGTTTCTCAGACCCCTAAGAGATTCTACCTACTGAGAGTGACTGATGGTGATACATGTCCCTTTCTATCAGAATGTTACATGTTGTAATGTCTTGTAACCACTTTAAAGGTACAATGCCCCACTGTTTGGGAAGGGCACCACCTTCAACGCAGGATGTCCTCTTCCTCCAGGAACTGCAGAGAAGGCTATGACATCAGTCCATGCCAGCCTAGTCCAGACTTGCTATCTGAGCTGAAGCAGCCTCAGCCATCTGGAGGAATGCCCAGCAAGGCAGGAGGAATATCAATGTCCTTCGTCACTCACCAGTTTAAACACCATCATTGTCTCTCAGCTGGCTCACACTCACTCCATCTCTGTACACACCTCCCAGCAAGGCTCGTGCCAGATAAGATAGCAGGAATATGAGTGAGCCTGACATTTCTGGCTGAGGGGACAAAGAGCAAAACAGGAAGGCAAGGCAAGGCAGTGTTGCTGTAAAACACCACATCATCCCAAAGTGAGTGAACAGCTTTGACAGCAAGTGAAGAGCTCTGAGATGCAGCAGGCCCTACCCCTGAGCCCTTGCTGCAGTATGACAATGATCATTTTAGTGCAGCCCCAAGGGTAGAACCAGCCGGTACAGGTTTCGGAAATGTGCCATCAGGGTTCTTCAGGGCTGGCACATGTTAAATGCCAATGCCCAAGGGTGTTTGTTGTATGGTGCCAGACCCATGGAGGCATTGGTGCCCTGATTCAAACATAGAGCTCCTTCAGAACAAGCAGTGAGCTGAATTTATTTATTCACCCATGGGATAAGGGTGTCTCCGGCTGGGCCATCATTTATTGCTTTGATAGGCTCCTTGATGCCATAGTCTGCCAAATGCGGCCTTGATGTCAAGGGCTGTCACTTCTACTCATCTCCCCAGGGACCTGTTCCGATTTCCATGTCAGTTTCTCTCAATGCCTAAATTGTTTGGCACATTTAGTAAAAGAGGATGCTGAACATTAATGAGGTGAGTTGGACCATTAACAAGGTGTTTAACAAACAATAATCCCCCTCATTGACAATTTGTTGCTGACTAGTGGGAGACTCAGCACACAGCTCCAACCTCAGGATCGGCTTCACTGGACTCTGCTCCAACTATAGCCCATTCAATCAGACCCCAAAAGATTCTGCCCCTTGTCTGTCCCATTGTTTACGTAATATCTTGGTGAACATATGGCAGATCTGGTCCTTACTCCATTAGTCTGGCTTCTCGCTGCAGCGAACTATCCATCTTCATGAATGAATGTGTATCCTTGTCATAAATATGTGGTTGTTGTCTGGCATGCTGTCTCCAGTATCTGAGTCAGCACTCTGTGTGACTTGTGGCTGATGACATGCCGTTCAAATATGTTGTGTAATTCTTCGCAGGACTTGGCCATTGCTCATTAGCATGTCCATTGACCGAGGCTGGACACAACGATGCAGTGTCTTTCCATAAACCATCTGTTTGTGTGAAAATCTTCAGCTGGTACCTTTTGTCCTGGTGCAAACTTAGGACAACTGTCTTGTCCCAATTCCTCCTTTCTTTCCAACAACGTCTTGTGCATGATTGGCTGGGTGGTCAGAGATTGAGATGGCTAATGGTGTTGATCTATCTCCCAAACAGGAGAGCTTCCATTGACGATAAAACATTACCTTGAGGAGTGATATTTGGATTTAATACGATTATCCACCATTCTTGGTTTTGCATTGAATGATCATAGATGTTACTCTATGAATAGTGCACACTGCAAGCACATTTGACTAAGGACAGTGAGGAAAAGAGATAAAGTATTAAACACCCCATTTTCTACACAAGTCCCTAAAGGATGCCCTAGTGTACTGTGGACAATTGTCAAACACATATTCAGCGTGGCAGGCAACCATCGCACTAGTGGCATCTTAAAGATCTCACATAAGAGGAAATTTAGTAAAGTAGTTAGTCACCAGAACATAATTATATTTGTGGACATGAGTGATCGGGAGTGATCTTGTATCATCACTCAGAAGAAATCTGGTGTGGAAGGAAACAATCTCTTGATAGTTGATGAAATTGATATCTTGCATGTGATTTGATCAGGTGACTGAGGTCCTTATTAATGACATGCCCAAGTGCTACCTCTTGGCTTTTTCTGAATCCATGTGACCCATGTGTATATGGCCGAGCAAGTCTTGACTTAGAACTTGTGAAATTATGACATTGTTTGCCTTTGACAGTGACATTCTTGAAGAGTCTTTGTTTATCTCTAAATGACCAGAATGAATGTAGACACTCAGTGTTTGATGTGTTCGAGCAATCCCCTGATGATGGTCTTTGTGAGCTGATAGCCCATCGTCATCTGACGTACACATGTTAACTGTGCTCTGCTTGGCTATGGACAAGATAGACGAGATTGATGTTGCTGTCTGGAATCGTTGCTGTCTGGAATCGTTGCTGTTGTAACAAAAGGACTTGTCACCTTGTATATTGTAAGATTATGTAGAGCAGAGCATACTCGTACACTCATAAACTCATCGACATTTACAGCATCGGAGAAGGACATTTGTTCCATCGTGTTCATACCAGCCAACAAAGATCTGTCTACATTAATTCCATTTTCCAGATTTTTGCCCATAACCTTCAAGACTGTGGCAACACAAGTAAATATTTAAATAGGTACTGCCTAAATATTATAAAGGTTTCTGACTGAACCACCCTTTCAGGCAATGAGTTCCAGAGTCCACCCTTCCAACTCCATCTCGTGCCTTCTCTCCCACTATGTTAATTTCTTCTAAAAGTTCACAGTCTTCCTGATAACCGTACTTGGGTTGTCCTTCTCCATTGTGTCTGAATACCCAACTTGCCAAAGCTGAATTGCCAATTCTGCCCATCTTTCAGCCAAGTCTCATTGAAAGCGCGGCTATACCTGTCACATACCTATCTGTGCCCTCAGCTGATATGTCATAGCCCTCAGACTTCTTGCATTAAAATATATTCCATTTAGCCTTGCTAGACTCTGTTCTTTCTTATCTAGTTTAAGCTTTGTCTGCCTTCCAGAATCACTTTTCAACTTCTAATTGCATTCCAGTTTCTCTCCTCTCAGGCGACTATTGCTTATCCAGATCCTATCGCCCTGTCAATCAAGTTTAAATCCAGCCCAACAACATTTGCAAACCTTCCCATGAGGATATTGATCCCATTCCTGTCCTGTTGTCCATCCTGTCCAATTTACACAGGTCCCACTTCCCTCAGAAATTGCTGTAATATCTCAGCAATCTGATGTCATCACTTCTGGATAAAACTTCACGTCAATCTGTTCTTTCTTTCGATTCGCATACCGATTACTGCATGACACCTGGAGTAATCTAGAGATTATTATCGTTAGAATCCTGCTTTTCAATTTCCTGCCTAATGCCCTGAAGCCTGCTCCTTCCTCTTTCTTATGAGCCATTAGTACAAACATCAAACATGACTCTGGCTGTTCAGCCTCCCTTGGGCCTGCATCCTGGACCCTGGGCAGCCAGGAGACAACACACTTACCCGTTTTTTTTCTTTATTCATTCATAAATTATTGCCCATCCCTAATTGCCCAGAGGGCAGTTAAGAGTCAACGACATTGCTGTGGGTCTGGAATCACATGTAGTCCAGACCAGGTAAGGATGGCAGTTTCCTTCCCTGAAGGACATTAGTGAACCAAATGGTTTTTTCCAACAATCGACAATGGAATCACAGTCACCATTAGATTCTTAATTCCAGATATTTATTGAATTCAAATTCCACCATCTGCTGTGGCAGGATTCGAACCTGGATCCCCAGAATATTACCTGGGCCTCTGGATTAACAGTCCATTAGGCCATTGCCTCCCCAGAGTCAGGACAAGTGTTGAAAAGCCAGTGCGAGGTCTGTCTGTTTCAAATGACACACAAGGTTTCTGCTTGTGGAGAGCCTTACTGGCATTTGAGACCAATAACGCAAATGCATGGGATGTCAGACCCATTGTGAGCATGAATGGGCAGGGAATAAAGGAATACAGACCATGTGCAGGCAAACAATATTAGTTTAGAATGGCATCATGATTGGCACAATCATGGTGGGCCAAAGGACATGTTCCTGCATGTACTGTTCAATATCGACAAGATCTGGATATATCTATGCCAGTTGGATGGACTTAAAGGCTCAGTTTTTCTGATGGCATCCCTGTGCTGCATCAATGTTAGTGAATCTGCTACCTGACAATGCCTGTAAGCTGCAATGTTGCGGTTACCACTTGGACTTTGTTGACTGCTTAGGCGCCATTGACCAAACTTTGTAACACCTTGTAATATTGTTCCTTAGTTGACAGTTCTTCGCATACTGCTTGGAACATTATGTCACACATTGGGTATCGCTGGGCGGTTGCTTTTTGATACATTTTAGTCCAGTGTCCTAGTGTGGAATATAGCTTGCACGTGTCTTGGACTGATGGACAAGGATGAAACAAGCCACATCTGGTGCAAAATGTGAATGCTCCACTGAACCTGCCACTGCTGCAGTGTTTGTCCCAGAATCATGCACACGCAGAGGTACTGACCTGCTACAATTATATCCAACTTGTATCCTTCTTCAAGGATAGGATTCAATGGAATATTCTTTATGAATTTCCAGTAGTATATTTTGGAAAGATTTAACAGGTCTACATGAAACGACTAGTTCCTAAAGCCTTTCAGCTAACTTATCTTTGGTAAAATCACATTCCATACTCATGTATTGCCAGCTGTCTATGAATTAATTGATCTTTTCACTTGGTCATTCATATTATCAAATGAAATCAAGCCTGTGTGTCCTGAAATTGACATAAGTTTTAAGTCTTTCTTCCAAAATCTGAAATCTTTTGTCAGTATCTTTGTGGTCATTGTCAGAGATACCAGAGCGTTCAAGTCTCCCTAGCCCTTCAGTGTCCAAAGCAAGAAGACAATTGGCTGCCTGTCACTGTCAGTTTTCTGCTGATCCATAAAGTAAACACTGGTACTTTCTTTAAATAACTGAAGTTCTGACAGAATGTTACTGGAATGCTAATCCATGGCTATGTCATTGCTTTCTAACTTTATACTTTTTAACATGGCAGAGTAAGATTCCATTTTGAATTGTAGCGTTTACCGGTGTTTTTGATGGCGTTTTTTTACTGTATATTGCAGCTCATTTAAAATTGCAGGTTGCAGTGGCGGGTTTATGCCTACAAGTGATGCCATAAAAGGAATGATGATGTCATGTGGGCTTTTCTTTAATTTCCCTCCAATTAAAAAAAGCAAAATCATGCATTGACCAGTATCCAGACACAGGTAAGCCTTGTTAGTATACAAAATGTTTTCTCTTTCCCTCTTTGTTTCCTCTTCTTGCTCTCAAAGATTCTGTAACAAGGCTGGAAATGTGATTCAAAAACAGAAATTGCTGGAAAAGCTCAACAGGTCTGGCAGCATCTGTGGAGAGAAATCAGAGATTTCAGGTTCTGCCATTACACACGACCCATTGTTAGTCACTAGCAGTCCCCATTAATAGCTATTCACCCTCCTAACCAGATCGTTATCCACATCTTTGTCTGTCCAAGTGTCCTTCTCTCTCTGTGAGCTCTATCTCCACCCATTGTTTACCCCTTACCCCTTACCCCAACCCATCCTCTGCACATAAACCAACATTTTCCTAGCTACCATCAGTTCTGAGGAAGGATCTCTGGATCCAAATCATTAACTCTGATTTCTCTCTACAGATGCTGCCAGACCTGTTGAGACTTTTCCAGCAATTTCTGGTTTAGTTCCTGATTTACAGCATAAGCAGTCATTTCATTTTTTATGGAAATGCAATTGTTTTTTAACTTCAGCAGAGAAGCAGTTAGGTGATCATGTTTTTTGTTATCTCCCATTTCCTTTTGGTTAATTTGGGTCGGTGGTTCAAAATACTCTCCCTAACATCAAGCTTCAAGAAGACAGTTCACCAACAACTTCTGAAGGGCAACAAGGAATAGGCAATAAATGTTGGTCTAGCCTGTGACACCCTCATCCCATGAATCATGTTTTTTACGTATTGTATGCTGAATAAATCTGTTATACCATTTGAAATCCATTTCCAATGGAATTAACTAATCCCTTGCCCAACAATTTGTTTAAACTGCTCCCTCAATTCTTTGAAGCTATTCTTTTTCAAACTGTAATCCTGGCTGTTGCTATTCAGTATTGCTGAGTCTCAAACAATATCAAGCTTAGTCACTCTGTGGTTGCTGCCACAACTTCCATTTCCAGTCTGTTATCTGCATCACTTACCATCACTAAGTCAGCAGAATTACTATTGCAACACTTTAACTCAACTGTAATGACTTTGGTCTTGGTTTTAACAAATGGAGGTAAGAGAAAGTGAGATGAAGATAAATGCTTATGATTTGTGTGTGAATGCTGAACTTGTTTAATTCCCAGGTCTCAATATCATATACAGCATACTGCTGAGCACAGTTGGAATACTGAGTTAAGTGCGTACCGGAAGTGAGCTTTCACAAAACTGTAGACCACTGATGATACTAAAGAGATGGTCACCAGCCAAAATCTTTTGATGAGGGTGGGAATCCAGAAATGATTGCGGTTGAGTGGGAAGCAAGCCTGAGGTCAAAACAGTTCGTCCTGAACCACAGGAAACCTTAAGGTAATGTTCAATGATGTGGCTGTGCTGAAACTCACTCTGTATCCTGCCAGATTTCAGAAGGGCGTCCAGCGCTGGGAATCACTGCAATGAACGGATGTGATCATCTGACACAGCACTTCAATATTGAAGTCACTACTTTCTCATAGTGCACAGCTTCTTCGTGGCTTGTATTCAAAACATGAAAATGACAGCTGGCAATTTCTCTAATATTCATCTGATTACTGGACCTAGGAGTCGCTGGTAAGGTTAGCAGTTGTTGCTGTAGAAAACTTCATGGGATCCAGTATGGCACCTGGAGCCCATGTCCAGCTTTCCTTACATGAAATGTTCCTGAAAGAGTCTGGTGATATTTCCTGAACACCTGCAGAAGTCTGCAGCAACAACTGCATATAGAAACATGGAAACATAGAAAATAGGAGCAGGAGAGATAGTAGGAACTGCAGATGCTGGAGAATCTGAGATAACAAGGTGTGGAGCTGGATGAACACAGCAGGCCAAGCAGCATCAGAGGAGCAGGAAAGCTGATGTTTCGGGCCTAGACCCTTCTTCAGAAATGGGCAGGAGTAGTCTGCTTCACCATTCAATATGATCGCGGCTGATCATACAATCTCAGTCTCCCATTCCCACCCTCTCCCCATACCCCTTGATCCCTTCAGGCACAAGAGCCATGTCTAGCTCCCCCTTGAATGTATCTAATGAATTGGCCCCAACAGCTTCCTGTGGGAGAGAATTCCACAGGTTCACGAGGGTCTGCGTGAAGGAATTCTTCCTCATCTCAGTCCTGAATGGCTTACCCGTTATTTTTAGACTGTGACCCATTGTTCTACACTCCCCCATCATTGGGAACATTCATCCCACATCTAACCTGTCCAGTCCCATCAGGATTTTATATGTTTCTATGAGATCCCCGTCATTCTTCTAAATTCCAGCGAATATAAGCCCAGTCAATCCAGTCTTTCCGCATACGTCAGTCCTGCCATCCTGGGAATCAGTCTGGTGAACCTTCACTGGACTCCCTCAATAGCAAGAACATCCTTCTTCAGACTAGGAGACCAAAACTGCAAATAATACTCAAGTTGGGGCCTCACCTGTTTAACTGTAGCAAGACATCCTTACTCCAATTTTCAAATCCTAAGCAACATTCATCTCTGTGTGACAGATCATCCAAATACTCTAACCACCTCAAACTTTAATGTTCAAAAACTAAACCTCATTCACCCAAAGTGTTTTGTGCTATCAAAGTAAATCTCTGCAAAGAGAAAGCTTTTGCGTCTGTTTGGGTTATTTAGACAGATAAACGTTTTATATTATCTCATTACAAACTCTCTGTGTTATATCTTGACTGCATAAGTTTTATTTTACAACGAATCTGCTCTTCTGTTCACTGGTTCTTTTCATCAGTCTAAAATAGAGAAGGCAGATTGAAGACAATTGGTCATATCAGGGACCAAGTAAAAAGATTAAATTTATATTGTGCCCCGTAGAATGCTGGAAGTAAAGAAAGACAGTACAGTCTTCCCATCCTGCTCATAACATAAATGCCAGGGTTAGAGTCATAGAGTCATAGAGATGTACAGCACGGAAACAGACCCTTCAGTCCATGCGGGGGTTAAATTTGTATCAGAGATAAAAGGTACTGCAGATGCTGGAGAATCCAAGATAATAAGCATGGGGCTGGATGAACACAGCAGGCCAAGCAGCATCATAGGAGCCGGAAAACTTGACGTTTCGGGCCTAAACCCTTCATCAGAAATGGGGGAGGGGAAGAGGGTTCTGAAATAAATAGGGAGAGAGGGGGAGGCGGATAGAGGATGGATAGGTGGAGAGGAGGCAGACAAGTCGAAGAGGCGGGGATGGAGCCAGTAAAGGTGAGTGTAGGTAGGGGGGTCAAGGGAGGGGCAGTCGTAGTATGGCGCACTGACCTCTACATTGCTGAGGCCAGGCGCCAACTCTATGACGCCTCCTCCTACCGCCCCCTGGATCATGACCCCACCCCCGAACACCAAACCATCATTTCCCAAACCATCCACAACTTCATCACCTCAGGTGACCTCCCACCCACCGCCTCCAACCTCATCGTTCCCCAACCCCGCACCGCCCGCTTCTATCTCCTCCCCAAAATCCACAAACCTGAATGCCCTGGTCGACCCATTGTCTCCGTCTGCTCCTGCCCCACCGAACTCATCTCCACCTACCTAGACTCCATTTTCACCCCCTTGGTCCAGGAACTCCCTACCTACGTCCGTGACACCACCCACGCCCTCCACCTCCTCCAGAACTTCCAATTCC
>JAHRHZ010000009.1:2064878-2109913 GCA_024137785.1 Ginglymostoma cirratum
CTCCCCACCTACACCCACCTTTACTGGCTCCACCCCCGCCTCTTTGACCTGTCTGTCTCCTCTCTACCTATATTCTCCTTTATCCATCTTCTATATGCCTCCCCCTCTCTCCCTATTTATTTCAGAATCCACTTCCCCTCCCCCATTTCTGATGAAGGGTCTAGGCCCGAAACGTCAGCTTTCCTGCTCCTCTGATGCTGCTTGGCCTGCTGTGTTCATCCAGCTCTACACCTTGTTATCTCAGATTCTCCAGCATCTGCAGTTCCTACTGTCTCTGAAACTTGTTCATACCAATCAGATATCCTCAATTGATCTAGGCCCATTTGCCAGCATTTGGTCCATATCCCTCTAAACCCCTTCTACTCATATAGCTATCCTTTATGCCTTTTAAAATGTGTAATTGTACCAGCCTCCACCACTTCCTCTGGTAGCTCATTCCATACACGCACCATCCTCTGCGTGAAAACATTGCCACTTAGGTCCTTTTTAAATCTCTCGCCTCTCACCTTAAACCTTAGTTCTCTAGTTTGGGACTCTCCCACCCTGAGGAAAAGATCTTGGCTATTTACCCTATCCATGCCCCTCATGGTTTTATAAACTTTTATAAGGTCACCCCCTCACCCCAACACCAGCTTCCAAAGATCCATGGAGAATAGCCCCAGCCTATTCAGCCTCTCCCTATAGCTCAAACCCTCCAACCCTGGCAACATCCTCACAAATCTTTTCTAAACCCTTTCAAATTCCTCAACATTCTTCCTATAGCAGGGAGACCAGAATTGAACACAGTATTCTAAAAGTGGCCTAGCCAATGTCCTGTACAACCACAATGTGACCTCCCAACTCCTACACTCAATGCACTGACCAATAAAGGCAAGCATTCCAAATGCCTTTTTCACTACCTAGGACACCACTTTCAAGGAACTATGAACCTGCACTCCAAGATCTCTGCATTCGGCAACACATCCCAGGACCTTACCACTAAGTGTAGGAGTCCTGCCCTGATATACCTTTCTTAAATGTAACACCTCACATTTATCTAAATTAAACTCCATCTGCCAGTTCCTCGTCCATTGGCCCATCTGATGAAGATCCCATTGTATTTTGTGGTAACCTTCTTCACTGTCCACTCCACCTCCAATTTTGGTGTCATCTGCAAACTTACGAACCATACCTCCTATATTCACATCCAAATCATTTACATAATTGACGAAAAGGAGTGGGCCCAGCACCGATCCTTGTGGCACACCTCCTGTCACAGGCCTCCAGTCTGAAAAGTCATCCTCCACCACCTCTCTCAGTCTCCTACCTTCAAGCCAGTTGTGTAGCCAAATGGTTAATTCTCCCTCTACCCAATGCGATCTAACCTTGTTAATCAGTCTCCTGTGTGGAACCTTGTCAAATGCTTTACTGAAGTCCACGTGGATCAACACAATGAGATGAAATAAAACTTGAACAGGAAAGAAAGTAGAAATGGAAAAACTTGAACCTGAAAGAGAAGCGTTTCAGAGAGGAGAAATGAAGAAATAAATCTTTGACTGTTTAACAAGAAAAAGATGACATTCAGACATCTTTGTAAGTGCCAATTGCTGTTGTAATTGTTTCAGATGAACAAGTCACTACGGTGACCATCTCGGTGTGCTAGCACTAGAGTCTTCAATCATCCCAGGGATGTGGGTATTGAAGGTTAGGCCAGCATTAATTGCCCATCCCTAATTGCAGGGAAGAGTCAACCACATTGCTGTGGGTCTGGAGTCACTTGTAGGGCAGACCAGGTAAGGGTGGCAGTTTCCATCTGTGGAGGTGATGTTCCCTAAACACCATAAGTGAACCAAGTGGGGTCTTATGACACTCCGTAGAAACTTTTAGGCTAACTTTTAAATTCCAGCTTTTTACTGAATACAAGATATACCCATCTGCCATGATGGGATTTGAAGCCACTCCTCCAGAACACAAGCCTGGGACTCCAGTTAAATAGCTCAGTGACATTAACATGAGGACTGTTGGTTATTTGGGTTGTTTTAGTTACCACAATGTGGTAGAGTACTTTCTGCATCGTTAACTAAATGCAAGGCTGAGGTCAACAGACTTTTAATCAGGAAGGGAACCAAGAGTTGCGGGGAAAAGCAGAAAAGTGGAGTTGAGAATTATCAGATTAGCCATGATCTCACTGAATGATAGAGCAGATTAGATGGGCCGAATGGCCTATTTACGCTCCTACATTTTATGGTCTTAGAGACATATAATTAGTCCAGTTATAGGTAGCTGTGTTATGACTGTAGCCTTTAGAAAGGCTGAAAATTATTTTGAAATATTTCTGGAGTTTCCCCACGGCTGCGTCAAGGAAAATAAATGACAGACCACAAAAAACTTTCTGTTCATGTTATGTAGAGAACTGGAATGCAGACTGAATGAGCCATGGAAATGCAGAGAAAATGGGCAGGTTGTTTCATGAATTGTGTTCAGGAAAACATCTGCTCCGTTTGGAACTTCAGGGTTTCCCCTCACAAAGGGAGCAGTGTAGCACTCTTGGCATGAGATCTTCACCAGGTACAATGGTGTGCACATCAGCTGCAGAGACTGGGAACGTGTGCCAAAACATGTTGTACAGAATTTGGGAAAGGCAGACTTCTCAGTAGTACCATCTGTCTAGAGATTAACTCACAATTCCATGCCACAACATGTTTAATTTCCACTTGTGATCCTTCCTCATCATTCCCCAAATCAAATCCGAACAAGTCCTTTATATGCACCTGCATCCATATTCCAGTCGTGCACAAAACCAGTTTGCAGAATATAATTGACACCAAAGTGAAATACTGAAGATTTAAGGTACAGACAGTAAATTGCTGGAGAAACTCAGCCAGTCTGGCAGTATGTATGGAGAGAGAAATAGAGTTAATGAATGGAATTCCGTGTGATGGTCAGGATCCTTTTATTTATTCATTCATGGGATGAGGGCGTCACTGGCTAGGCAGCATTTATTGTCCATCCCTAATTGCTCAAAGGGCAGGTAGGAGTCAACCACATTGCTGTGGGTCTGGAGTCACATGTAGGTCAGACCAGGTAAGGTTGGCAGATTCCTTCCCTAAAGGACATTAGTGAGCCAGATGGGTTTTTCCAACAATTGACAATGGATTCATGGTCATTACTAGCCTCTTAATCCAAATTTTCTCGATATTGAATTCAAATTCCACCATCCGCCCTTAGCGGCATTCAAACCTGGGTCCCCAGAAAAAAATGTGTGTCTCTGGATTAATAGCCCAGCAATAATACCACTAGGGCCATCGCCTCCCCTTCAGAATCTGTCTCCTGTTCCCCTTTTACCCAGCATCAGGAGCAGATGAGTGGAAGGACTTGATGTGATTCAAAAGCATTAATTGGGTCAGATTGGGACTTCTGACCCCAGGGATAGCGGAAGGAGAACCTCCAAGAGTGGCAACCAATCCAGTGTCCAGCAGTTCTCCAGTTTCAGCAGAACAGGGTCAGTGCAGGCCTGACAGCCTGACCCCAGCTGTGGTCATCACTGACATTAGAGATAATGGGAAATGGGTTAGGGGAATGGATCTCATTGGGCTAGTCAGGCAGGCCTGGATGGGAATGCTGAAGGGCCACAATCAGGAGGGATAGTATAGAGAAGAACAGGCAAGGGTGGCATTTTTCAAAAGGAGGAGCAGCAGCTCCAGCAGAAACACATATTGTACAGCAGGGCCTTCTCTCTTCCAGCACTAAGATGAAGGGGCCAGCATCTCATTGCACCTTCTGCCTTCCAGGCCACTGCTAACGGTGCAGGGTCAAATGTTTCCAATCAAGGAACTTCCATTGACACTGAGAGAAGTTGGGTGACGTAACAGATTTAAAGCAACTGAAAGGCTGAGGAGGAGTCAAAAAATAAAACAAAACAACAGGTGACAAGGTGGAAGGCAGGAGAGGTTAAAATGACAAGATGATTACTCCCTTATCAAAACTTGTCCTTTTGGATGGACGCTCCTGAAATGTTAATTGTTCCTCTCCTCTCAGCTGCTGCTCAGCTTGCTGAGTACTTCCAACAATTCCTCATTTCATTACTCGGCTTAGCCCTACAACCCACCCACACCCTGAGCTAACAGCAGCATCTGAGGTTGACCACTTTAACACAGGTACTCAAGATTGGTTTCAGATTGTCAGACTTTGATGAACTCTCACAGTTTAGAAAATATAGCTTTGTAGTGGCCTTGGACCACATGTTGTGCTATTCTGTGGGAGAAATAAGGTGAAAGTACAAACCCCACCGAAACTGAGTTGGTGACCTGTTTGGTTAATGTTTGAACAGGTTTAAGTTGATAGTACAGATCTCACCGGGAACAAGACTTGCAAAGAACATTTGAGAGTAACAGCGTACCTGGTTCCCATTCTGACATTCTATTGTTGTAGTTTCACGGTCAGTGTGCATGCAGCAGCTGGCAATGCTCTGGAGCTGAATTATTGCTTGGGATAACTCCTCTTGACCATTGGCAGGTGCCTGTGTAAATATGGACTCGATCCATGTGCTTTCCCCAGAATGTCCCATCTTCCTGTTTCACTCCATCAACCCTGACAATATCAAATTGGAGGCATATTTTGGAACAAATGTCATTAAAAATAATCGAAAATCCAGAAACTTGGGAAAAAATACATCCAAAAGAATCACTGCTAAAGATGATACCACAAAGATGTAAAGGCTACTACACCTGAAGGATTGTTCTGGCCAATGTGCTTTCTTGTTCCAGTGCTACATAGATACAAACGATTAAAGAGTGAACACAGGACAAAACCCAATGAATTATGCTTGGTGTTTGCTTCTGTTCTTGTACAATTAGCAGTTCAGACGAATGATTTACTATCAATTAGAATAGAAACCCCACAACATGGAAGCAGACTATTTGAGTCCACACTGACCCACCAAAGAGCTTCCCATCCAGACCCATTCCACCACAACCTTGCACCTAACCCAAACATCCCTGAACAGTATGGGCAATTTAGCACAGCCAACCCACCTAATGTGCACATCTTTGGACTGTGGGAGGAAACCGGAGCACCTCGAGGAAACCATGCAGACACGGGGAGAATGTGCAAGCTCCACACAGGTAGTGACCCGAGGATAGAATTGAACCCACACCCTTGATGTTCTGAGACAGCAGTGCTAACCACAGAACCATCATGCCATCCATTTTGTAGAAGGCTCACTTTTGTTATATTATCTCACAACTCAAGGTAGAAATAAAAACATTAGCACTTAAACTAAGTGGTCATATTGCAAGCAGATATGAATGGCTGCCAATCATTCCCCAAAGTGAGGCGAGGGCTTCGCACATCTTTGGAGACGAGTATTGATTCAGTAGTCACATGATGTGAGATAACACATCTGATTGGTCCAAAAGTCAGTCAAAATCAGTTCAGTCTTGAACAAGCAACAGCGAGCAGTCACTGCCCAGCATGAAGAAAAGAACCCTACTGCCATCCATCCATCCAGGGCAGTGAGGGGAAAAGCTGATTGGTTTTCACCTGTAAGATGGCAGGAACAGACTTATTCTGTCCAGAAACTCGGCCCGAATTTTGCGTAAGATGCCCAGAAACTTCTATTTTCCACTGTCTTCACAAAAACAAAGTGAGGGCCCTTCAGAGCTCCAACGTTGTTTCATCTTCAAAAACTGACTAAGGACATCACTTGGTTCTTGTTATTTCTGATCTAAATACATGCTGAGTAGAATTCACCTTTTATGTCATTATATGTCTGTGTGTTTGAGAGACTGAGGTTTGATTTTAGTCGTTCAGTGGATGGGGGCTTTGCTGGCTGGACCAGCGTTTTCTGCCTTTCCCTAATGGCTCTTGGGAAGTGGTGGTGAGCTACTTCCTTGAACCGATGCAGTCCCTGGAGAGCCATGACAACAGCAGTGCTCATAGGGAGGGGAATTCCAGGATTTTCACTCAGTGACAGTGAAGGAACACCAATATACTTCCAAGTTTGGATGGTGAGTGATTGGAGGAGAATTGAAAGTGGTGGTATCCCCCTATATCTATTGAGTGTTTCATTACATTTGTGTAAGTAAATGGTTATTCTTACTTTTGACTTTAAAATTAACAGAGAACCTGTTCCATGTCTATTATTTAAAGTCACAGCATTCAAAAGGTAAAAAGACCTTCCTCTTGAACCAAATATCTTTTGTTGTAATTAATTCCTGAGAGGGGATAGCAGAGAGGGAAAGTTAAACTGATCCCCTCACTTTGTTCAAACCACATAATGCCTGTTTGATTTCTCTCAATTCTCTCTTTATTCGTACAATAAGCTCAATGTGCCTGTGAAATATTATGAGCAGAGTGAATGATTTTAGATGGTCCCAACAATAAGAATGACAGCTTCACCAAGATATGAACTGTCTTCGCCTCCTCTTACAAAAGGTAGGGGCGTGCCCTCCATCTACATCAATGGAGCTGAGGGGGAGATGGCCAAGAGCGTCAGGTTCGAGGAGAGACAATCACCAACAATCTGTCCCAGTTCACCCACGTTGGTGTGATGATCAAGAAAGCGCAACACGCCTCTACTTCCTCAGGAGGCTAAGGCAATCCAGCTTGTCCGCAAACACTCTGGCCAATTTTTTTAGATGCCACCATAGAGAGCAGTTTATCCTCATGTATCACAGCTTGGTACAGTAACTGCTCTGCCCAGGACCGTAAGGGATTACATAAGGTGGTGTGCACAGCCCAGAACATCACAGAAGCCAATCTGCGATCCATTAACTCCATCTATATTTCTCGCTGCCTCAGGAAGGCAGCCAAAATAAGCAAAGACCCCTCCAACCCTGGCTATAGTCTCTCCTAACCTCTTCCATAGAAGATAGAAAAGCTTAAACACACGTATAACAAATTCAAGAATGGCTTCTTCCCCACTGTTTTTAAACTTCTGAATGGTCCTCTCAAATTTTAATTTTAATGTTGATCTCGCTGTATGTACACCTTCCCTGCAGCCGTAACATTATATTCCTTACTGTGTTCTATTACCCTCATGCATTTTGTACAGTGTGATCTGCATGTACTGCACACAAACAAAAGTTTTCACTGTACCTAGGTACATGTGACCATAATAAATCAAATCAAAGATGGAAAATGCTGTGCGTCTGTCAGACCAATATTTCAAACAACAAAGAAATTTTATCAAACTTGGAATCTGATCATTTCTCGCTTTCAGAATTTTCAGGATTATAGAGTTAGGGTTGAATGCCAAGCCAAAATATAATGAACTTTATGCTGTTTATCAAAAAAGATTGTGAACATTGTGCTTCCCTAGTGGGTTGTGCTATAATTCCCTTAAATGCCATGGCCGAGATTTTAAAAATTGTATTCCCTGGAAGTCCTTGGATTTGTTCAAAATCACTACCGCAAAAGGAGAGAGAGAGAAAAGTAGTGAAAGGAAGCAAGAGATAACACACTGTGGTGCTGGGGAGACACAGCAGGCCAGGCAGCATCAGAGGAGCAGGAAAGCTGAAGTTTCAGGTTGGGACCTTTCTTCACAAATTTCTGAAGGGTCCTGACCCGATATGTCAACATTCCTGCTCCTCTGATGCTGCCTGGCCTGCTGTGCTTCTCCAGCTTCATACTGTGTTATTTCTGACTCCAGCATCTGCAGTTCTTGCTAACCCCAAATGAAGCAAGAGATTGTGCCAGAGGGCCCGAGGTGAAGAAACAGGCTGATAGAGAAGGAAATAGTGGAGTTCCGCAGGGATCAGTACTGAGACTTTCGTTGGCTATAATATATATAAATGATCTGGTGGAGCATGTAGGTTGAGAGAGTTTCAGATAGTGAGCAGGATTGTCAAAGGATACAGTGTTTACAGATAGATTGCATCTTTGAGCATAGAAATGGCAGATGGAGGTTAGTCTGAACAAATGCGAGGTGATGCATTTTGGAAGATCAAGTTCAGTTGTCAATTCTACAATAAATGCCAGAACATTTAGGAGCATTGACGTACAGCGAGATCTGGGTGTAGACCCACAGATCCCTGAAAGTGGCAATACAGCTGGATAAGATGGTCAAGAAGGCATCCAGCACTCTTGCCTTCATTGGCTGGGGCATCGAATATAAAAGTTGGCAAGTTATGTTACAGCTGTAGAAACTTTAGTTAGGCCACATTTGGAATTTTGCGTGCAGTTCTGGTTACCACACTACCAGATGAATGTGGATGCTTTGGAGAGCATGCAGAGAAGGGTTACGAAGATGTTGCCTGATCTGGAGGGTTTTAAGTATGTGGAGGGATTGGATAAACTCAGATTGTTTCACTGGAATGACAGAGGCTGTGGGGTGATCTGACAGAGCTCTATAAAATTATGAGCGGCATAGATAGGGTGGACAGACAGGGGCTTCCCCCACCTCCACCCCCCCACCCCAAGGTGGAAAGCCCAACTACAGATGGGCACAGGTTCAAGGTGAGAGGGGTAAGTTTAGGGGAGAAGTGCGGGGAAGATTTTTACACAAGATGGGGAGTGCCTAAAACACACTGCCAGTTGAGGCAGTGGAAGCAGGCATGTTAGTAATACTTAAGGCATATCTTAATAGACACATGAACGGGAGGCGAAGAGGAATAGAAATTGCATATGGTCAGTAAGTAGTTGGTCTAGATGAGGATTAGGAATTGGTGCAGGATTGGTGGGTCGAAGGGCCTGTTTGTGTGCTGTCTTGTTTTTCTGTTCTTTGAAGGAAAGAGAATGAAATCACCAGAGACCAAGTGAGAAGTGGAGAAATAGTCTGACAAAGAAAGTGAGATCATTTTTCTGATGAAGGGTTTAGGCCCGAAACGTCAAGTTTTCCTGCTCCTACGATGCTGCTTGACCTGCTGTGTTCATCCAGCCCCATGCTTGTTATCTCTAAAGTGAGATCTGGATTGAAAACAGAGAGAGAGAGCACATTGAAAGCAATTGAGTAGTTTTGTAACCTCACGCTACATTTTCCCAAGTTTCACAGACATCGGAGCCATGCACAGCTTCCTGAATCATTGCAATCTAGTGGCTAGTCTGTGGGTCTGCTCAAAACATTTCCAAACAAATGTTGTAACCGTACTTCAGATTCTGGACTGGAGAGGTTATATTTCCAACATAATGAGCTACCCCTCAATAATATTGTACATTCACTTCACTCTAGGATCTTGAGCAGCACGGCTGTTTTGTTTGAAAGTCAAAAAGTGCAAACAAGGCAGAACAGAACTGAACAGAAGCACGGAGACCACACGACGTGGGGCTGGATGAACACAGCAGGCCAAGCAGCATCATAGGAGCAGGAAGGCTGACGTTTCGGGCCTAGACCCTTCGTCAGCATCACCTATGATGCTGCTTGGCCTGCTGTGTTCATCCAGCCCCACGCCTTGTTATCTTGGATTCTCCAGCATCTGCAGTACCTTTTATCTCTGAACAGAAGCATGGTCACCAGGCTTTCTGATTTCACCAAGGCAATTGTTTCATATATACCTTCCCATCACAGTCAGCACAATGAAAGTTAGCTCTCAATCTCACATTGATTGGATGTTGCAGTGTTGAAATAAACTTGTTGAAATAAAAAAACAGCTGATACTGGAGATCGGAAACAAACAAAAGCAGAAATTCCTGGAGAAACTCAACAGATCTGGCAGCATCTGTAGACAGAAAACACCTCCACACTGAGGGAGAGAAAATACAGACAGAGTGACAGCTTTGCAAAACATCTACATTTTGTCCATAAAAATGACCCTGAGCTTCCAGTTGCCTGCCACTTCAACTCACCACTGTGTCCTCTGGCCAACACCTCTGTCTTGGACTTGCTGCAGTGAGGCTCAGTGGAAACTGAAAGAACAACGTCTCATTTTCCACTTGGTGACTTTGCAGCCTCTAGAACTCAACATCGAGTTTAACAATTTTAGAGCATGACTATCTCCTTCCATATCGATTAGCCACCTCCACACCCAGGCCTCTCATAAAACGGGTCACTTACTGCACAATCAACCCATTTTCACCAGAAGTGAGGCAATCCAGCTCAACAACCGCAGAGTTTAAAAACCAGGTGGGAAAACACACCGACGCCTCATCAGAGGCTGCACTGAGGATGTTACCTAGCATGGTAACGAAACATCTGCGAAACAACAAACCAGCTCGGCGAGCCAACCAACCTCAACACCTACAACCCGAGCTACAGATCTACTCCAAAACCATTTTCACTCACTCACAGCCCCCACTATCACCTAGCTAGCTTCTCTTCTTCCCTGGCTCACTATCAGCAATCCTTTTGTCAATGTGCCTTTTGCTCTCTCTTTCTCTCTCTCTGGGCTCCCTCTCCGCATATCTGCTTAATCCTTTTGTCTGCCACCTTCTGACATCAGCATTGGGAGGTGACGGCCTAGTGGTATTATCACTGGACTGTTAATCCAGAGGCCCAGATAATGTTCTGGGGACCTGAGTTCAAATCCTGCCATGGCAAATGGTGGAATTTGAATTCAGTAAAATATCTGGAATTAAGAGTCTAATGGTGACTGTGAATCCATTGCTGATTGGTGGGGGGGAACTCATCTGGTTCACTAATGTCCTTTAGGGAAGGAAACTGCCATCCTTACCTGGTCTGGACTACATGTGACTCCAGACCCACAGCAATGTGGTTGACACATAACTGCCCTCTGGGCAATTAGGGATGGGTAATAAATGCTGCCTGGCAAGCGATGCCTTCATCCTGTGGATGAATAATGGGAGAAAGATAAACACAAAATTTTCCTAGTTGCTATCAGTTCTGACAAAATATCACTGGACTCAAAACGTTAACTCTAATTTCTCTCCACAGATGCTGCCACACCTAGAACTGAGAACATAGAACAGTACAGGCCCTTCGACCCACGATGTTGTGCCGACCTATTGTCCTACTAAAATCAAACTACCCTGCATACCCTACATTTTACTATCCTCCATGTGCCTATCCCAAGAGTCGCTTGAATGCCCCTAATGTATCTGACTCCACAACCACTGCTGGCAGCTCATTCCACATACCCACCACTCTCTGTGTGAAGAACCTACCTCTACCATCTCCCCTATATCTTCCTCCAATCACCTTGAAATTATGCCCCATCGTAATAGTCATTTCCACCCTGGGAAAAAGTCTCTGGCTATCCACTCTATCTATGCCTCTCATCATCTTGTAAACCTTTATCAAGTCACCTCTCATCCTTCTTCTCTCCAATGAAAGAAGCCTGAGCTCCCTCAATCTTTCCTCAAAAGACCTGCCCTCCAGTCCAGGCAGCATCCTGGTAAATCTCCTCTGCACCCTCTCTAAAGCTTCTACATGCTTCCTATAATGAGGCAACCAGAACTGAATACAATATTCCAAGTGTGATCTAACCAGGGTTTTATAGAGCTGCAGCATTACGTCGCGGCTCTTAAACTCAATTCCCCTGCCAATGAAAGCCAACACACCATGCGCCTTCTTTATAACCCTTTCAACTTGGGTAGCAACTTTGAGGGATCTATGGACATGGACCCCAAGATCCCTCTGTTCCTCCACACACCCAAGAATCCTGCCATTAACCCCATATTCTGCATGCAAATTCGACCTTCCAAAATGAATCTCTTCACTCTTTTCCAGGTTGTATTCCATCTGCCATTTGTTTGTCCAAGTCTGCATCCTGTCAATGTCCCATTGCAACTTACAACAGCCCTCCACACTATCCACAACTCCACCAACTTTTGCGTCATCGGCAAACTTACTAACCCACTCTTCCACTTCATCATCCAAGTCATTTATAAAGATCACAAACAGCAGAGATCCCAGAACAGATCCCTGCGGAACTCCACTGGTCACCGAGCTCCAAGCTGAATACTTTCCATCTACCATCACCCTCTGTCTTCTATCGCACAAACAGATTTGTAACCAGACAGCCAAATTTCCCTGAATCCCATGCCTCCTTACTTTCTGAATGAGCCTACCTTGGGGAACCTTGTCAAATTCCTTGCTAAAATCCATATACACCACATCTACTGCTCTATCTTCAATGTGTTCTGTCACATCCTCAAAGAATTCAATAAGGCTTGTGAGGCATGACCTGCCCCTCACAAAGCCATGCTCTGACTATTTCTAATCAAACTGTGCTTTTCCAAATAATCATTAATACTATCTCTCAGAATCCTCTCCAATAATTTGCCCACCACAGAAGACAGACTGACCGGTCTGTAATTCCCAGCATTATCCCTATTCCCTTGGTGGAACAAGGTAATAACATTTGCCACCCTCCAATCATCTGGTACTACTCCAGTGGGCAGTGAGGGCACAAAGATCATTGCCAATGGCGCAGCAATCTCTTCCCTCACTTCCTGTAGCAACCTTAGGTATATCCCCTCTAGCCCAGGGGACTTGTCTAAATTCATGTTTTTCAAAATTTCTAGCACATCCTCCTACCTAAAATCAACCTGTTCGAGCATATCAGCCTGTTTCACGCTGTCCTCACAAACATCAAGGTCCCTCTCACTGGTGAATACTGAAGCAAAGTATTCATTAAGGACCTCCCCCACCTCCTCCAATTCCGCGCACAAGTTCCCTCCACTATCCCTGTTTGGCCCTACCCTCACTCTGGCCATCCTCTTGTTCCTCACACAAGTATAGAACGCCTTGAGGTTTTACTTAATCCTACCCACCAAGGCTTTTTCATACCCATTTCTAGCTCTCCTAAGTCCATTCTTCAGTTCCTTCCTGGCTACCTTGCAGCTCTCTAGAGTCCTGCAAGATCCTTGCTTCCTGAGCCTTACGTACACTTTCTTCTTCCTCTTGACTAGATGTTCCACGTGTCTCGTCATCCAAGGTTCCTTTTCCTTACCATTCCTTCCTTGCCTCAGTGGGATAAACCTCTTCAGTACTTGTAGCAACTGCTCCCTAAATGCATGATTTCCATCATGCATTTCCCTGAGAACATCTGATCCCAATTGGGGCCCTGTAGTTCTTGCCTAATTTATTGTAATTCTCCCTCCCCCAATTAAATACTTTCCCATACCACCTGCTCCTATCCCTCTCTATGACTATAGTAAAGGTCAGGCAGTTGTGATCACTATCAGCAAAATGTTCTCCCACCGAGAGATCTGACACCTGACTTAGTTCGTTGCCAAGCACCAAATCCAATATGGCCTCCCCTCTAGTTGGCCTATCTACATACTGAGTCAGAAATCCTTCCTGGACACACCTGACAAAATCTGCTCCATCCAAACTATTTGCACTTAGGAGGTTCCAGTCGATATGAGGGAAATTCAAGTCACCCATGACAACAAACCTATTACTTCTGCACCTTTCCAAAGTCTGCCTCCCAATCTGTTCCTCAGTGTCTCTGTTGCTACTGGGGGGTCTATATAAGTCTCCCAATAAAGTGACTGCTCCTTTCCGGTTTCTGACTTCCACCCAGACTGACTCAGTGGAGAAACCCTCCTCCATGACCTCCCTTTCTGCAGCTGTGATACCATTCCTGATTAGCAATGCCACTCCACCACCTCTTTTACCTCCCTCCCTACTTCTTTTGAAACATCTAAACCCCGGAACATCCAGCAACCATTCCTGCCCCCGTGTTATCCAAGTCTCTGTAATGGCCACAACATCGTAGTCCCAAGTACTGATCAACGCTGTAAGTTTGTCACCCTTATCCCTGACACTTCTTGCGCTGAAATAAACACACTTCAACCCGTCACGCGGACTGTGACTTTGTCCAATCAACTGTCTGTCCTTCCTCACAGACTCTCTACATTCTGTATCTGCCTGTACACCAGCTATCCTATCCTCTGCTCTGTAGCTCCGGTTCCCATCCCCCTGCCAAACTAGTTTAAACCCTCCCGAAGAGCTCTATAATACCTCCCACCTAGGATATTCGTGCCCCTCCAGTTCAGGTGCAACCCGTCCTTCCTGTACAAGTCCCACCTTCCCCAGAAGGTATCCAAATGATCCATATATCTGAAGCCCTCCCTCCTATACCAGATCTGTAGCCATGTGTTCAGCTGCACTCACTCTCTATTCCTGGCCTCACTAGCCCATGGCACCGGTAGTAATCCTAAGATTACTACACTGCTCGTCCTGGCTTTTAGTTTCCATCCTAAGTCCCTCAGACCTGCTGAGTTTCTCCAGCAAGTTTTGTTTTTGTTTGTTTATTAACTTGTTAATTTGTCAGCTCAGTTTTGATAACGTGGAAACTTTTACAAGGGTTAAAAATTGAACAAAATTTCAAATTGTTAAACTCAGTCTTTTGAAAAAAGACTGGTGCAGATTGTAACCTAACATTTAGCACATACATGTAAACAACGAACAAGACAATTATATCTAGATATAGATGTATATATACACACATGTATAAAGGTACATGCACTACAAATTATTCATATTGACATGTAATTTGTTTAAGTGATTATTGAGCATTTGAACTTCGAGTTGGTTTGATTTTGCAGAGTTTGATGAAAACGGTTAAGTATGAATGCCTTAAAAGATGCTTCTTCACTGTTAATTATTGACTGCTCTACTATAGAAAAAAGTAAACACAGGAAATATAATCATAGAATCTCCCTCCCAGATGACTCAGTTGTTAGAATCAGTTTCTTATCTTTACGTTTCTCACACACCTGCACTTTGGAGGAGTTATTCGTCACTGAATAAAGCCAAATAGGTGTGGCCCCTGAACTGGACAGATTTACTCAAGTCTCTCATGAATACATCACTAGCACTTTACAAAGCAGACAGATTGTTTCACAATTACTGACTATCACTCTGCTCAAAACACACAAAATGCTACAGGTATATGACAAGAAAGAAAATAAATGTTCCACCATTCCCCAGAGGCAGAAATTTTCGCTTTTTCTGAGGAAGGATCACCAGACCCAAACCATTAGCTCTGATTTCTCTCCACAGGTGTTGCCAGACCTGCTGAATTTTTCCAGTGATTTCAGTTTTTTTTTCCAATTTACAACATAAACAGTTCTTTCGGTTTTTCTTCCTTACCCTAGATGTGAAGCATGGTGACTAGCAAAGGAAGCTGGGAGAAAGCAGCAGCTTTCTGAATACCTCCTGGATGATGGTCATGATGATGATAGACAGTGGTACATGCTCCATTGGGATATCCATTGCTTTCTCAGTGGAGTATCAACACAGACAGTTGGGCATGTTAACGATAAACTCACAATGCCGGGAATGAGAGAGTAACTGAGCAATGGAAAATGCTTCTTACTTGTTTGTCAGGATATGGAGCTCATGAACGGTCACAGTCCTAAGCAGCCAGCTCCCTTGTAGAGAGTGAGGAGCAAAATGTTAGTCACCCGTTCTGGATCTCTCTGCCCTATTGTAGGCCATTTACTTCTGGAATAAGGCAAAGGGAGGAATTGAGTGAGATGGAAGTGGCTGACACAGCTGATGTTGCTAGTGGGGTAAAGGTGGGGAGGTGTCCCCACAGTACTGAGGGCATGTGGGATATGAGATTTGGGGGTTTGGAGTGAGTGAGAGTGAGTATTGGAAGTTGCTGCATGCACTAGTGAGAATGGTGAGTACGGTTGGAGGTGTGTGTAGCTGCAGAGATACAGTGGCTGACAGTGACAGTAAAGGCTTAGACCAGTTTAAACGTGGATTTGTCTTCACTCCTTCATATATATCATGATCATGTTCTCGACTGTAAACTGCCTATGAATACCATCACGAGACATTACCTGAGGTTAAAACAGAAGCAGAAATTGCTGAAGAAACTCAGCAGGTCAAGCAGCATCTGTGGGGAGAAAACAGAGTGAAAGTTTTGAGTCTAGTGATTCATCCGTGAACTAGAAATATTAACAGTGTTTTCTCTCCACGGATGCTGCTGGACCTACTGAGTTTCTTCAGCAATTTCTGCTTTTGTTTCAGATCTCCAGCATCTGAAGTTATTTGCTTTATTTTACATAAGGCTGAAACTGACAATGACTGAGATTAAAAGGTGTGTGCCTAATAGCAATGCCATCTGCTTATTTACCATTTAACTCAGGTATTTTAAACAAGTAAAAACTTGCAATGAAACAGTGAACCAATGAATATCTTACAAACATAACAAATATTGTCAACAGAGTGAAATGTTTTTGAAGTGTTTAACTTGCTGCCCCAGTTTAAGTGATAAAGATCTTCCATTAGCAGTTACGTGCATGCACTACGTTGTAAGAGTACCAATAACATATCTTTGCTGAGGGGTAGAAAACAGTCATTTCCACCACTACAACCATTTGGTTGATTACCAATTGATAATTAACTCGGAAGGGTCAAGCTCCTCCTTATAATCTACTTTGTTAAACTGATGTCAGACAACATTGTTTTGGACTCTAAACTACAAATCTCCTGTGACAAATCAGGATTTAATTAGGAATAAATTATATATTGGAAATTATGATCATAGTCTGCTAATATACAACTTATTTATTATTTAATTGAGATAGGAAGCTAATTATGAAATTCGTGTCTCATGTTCGACAAAATATCCTGTTAAAAGACCAAACCAACAATGAATCTATTAAATCCTATACGTTACATTTTGTTATAATGTATTTCATAAATTGTTGAATAACTTAAGAGAGAACAGGAATACACTATCTGTTATTAGAAGGTTTTTAGACATGACCATTAAATGGAACAGAAGAACATAAGAACGAGGAGCAGGAATAGGCCATCTGGCACCTCGAGCCTGCCCCGCCATTTAATAAGATCATGGCTGAACTTTTTGAGACTCAGATCCACTTACCTGCCCACTCACCATAACCCTTAATTCCTTTACTGTTCAAAAATTTATCTAGCCTTGCCTTAAACACATTCAGCAAGGCAGCTTCAACCACTTCACTGGGCAGGGAATTCCACAGATTCACAACCCTTTGGGTGAAGAAGTTCCTCCTGACATCAGTCCTACATCTGCTTCCCTTTATCGAGGTGATGCCTTCTAGTCCTAGTTTCACCTGTAAGTGGAAACAACCTTCCTGCCTCCGCTTTATCTATTCCCTTCATAATCTTACATGTTTCTATAAGATCTCCCCTCATTCTTCTGAATTCCTATGAGTATAATTCCAGTCTACTCAGCCTCTCCTCATAATCCAACCCTCTCAACTCTGGAATCAACCAAGTGAATCTCCTCTGCACCCCCTCCAGTGCTAGTATATCTCTTCTCAGGTAAGGAGACCAAAACTGCACACAGTACTCCAGGTGTGGCCTCACCAGGACCCTATACAGCTGCAGCATAGCCTCCCTGTTTTTAAACTCCATCCCCCTAGCAATGGCAGACAAAATTCCATTTCCCTTTTTAATTACCTGCTGCACCTGCAATCCTACTTTTAGCGATTCATGCACAAGAACATCCAAGTCTCTCCGCACAGCAGCGTGCTGCAATTTTTTACCATTTAAAACATAGTCCATTTTGCTGTTATTCCTACCAAAATGGATGACCTCACACTTATCAACATTGTACTCCATCTGCCAGACCTTTGCCCACTCACTTAGACTATCTATATCGCTCTGCAGACTTTCAGTGCCTTCTGCACACTTTGCTCTACCACTCCCCTTAGTGTCATCTGCAAATTTTGACACACCACACTTAGTCCCCAACTCCAAATCATCTATGTAAATCGTAAACAATTGAGGTCCCAACGCTGATCCTTGAGGCACACCACTAGCCACTGACTGCCAACCAAAAAAACACCCATTTACCCCTACTCTTTGCCTTCTACTGGTCAACCAATCCTCTATCCATGCCAATACATTACCTGTAATACCGTGCAACTTTATCTTATGCAGCAACCTTTGGTGTGGCACCTTGTCAAATGCCTTCTGAAAATCTAGATACACCACATCCACGGGTTCCCCATTGTCCACCATGCAAGTAATGTCCTCAAAGAATTCCATCAAATTAGTTAAACATGACATACCCTTCGTGAACCCATGCTGGGTGTTCCCAATGGGAGAATTTATATCCAGATGTCTTGCTATTTCTTCCTTAATGATAGATTCAAGCATCTTCCCCACGACCGAAGTTAAGCTAACTGGCCTATATTTACCTGTTTTTTAAACAGTGGCATCACATTGGCTGTTTTCCAATCTGCGGGAACCACCCCAGAGTCCAGTGAATTTTGGTAAATAATTACTAATGCATTTGCTATTTCCCCCATCACCTCTTTTAGTACCCTGGGATGTATCTCATCAGGGCCAGGAGACTTGTCTACCTTTAGCCGCATTAGCTTGCCCAGCACTGCCTCCTTAGTGATAATGATAGTTTCTAGGTCGTCCCCTGCTATAACCTTCTTGCCATTAGTTTTTGGCATGTTATTTGTATCTTCCACTGTGAAGACCGACACAAAATAACTGTTTAATGTGTCGGCTATTTCCTCATTCACAGTTATTAAATTGGCTTTCTCATCCTCTAAAGGACCAATGTTTACCTTCGCCACTCTTTTATGATTTACGTATTTATAGAAACTTTTGCTGCCTGTTTTTATATTCTGAGCTAGTTTACTCTCATAATCTATCTTACTTTTCTTTATAACTTTCTTTGCAGCTTTCTGTTGGCCTTTAACGATTTCCCAGTCTACTACTTTCCCACTACACTTTGCTTTTTTGTATGTGTTTTTTTTCAATCTGATACTTTCCTTTATTTCCTTAGACATCCATGGCTGGCTCTCTCTTTTCCTACAGTTCTTCCTTATCACTGAAATGTACTTCTGCTGAGCACGTGAAAAATTGTTTGGAAAGTCCTCCACTGTTCCTCAATTGACCCACCATAAAGTTTTTGATCCCATTCTACCTTAGCTAACTCCTCCCTCATCCCATCATAGTCTCCTGTGTTTAAGCACAGGACAGTGGTACTGGATTTAACCTTCTCACACTCCATCTGTATTTTAAATTTGACCATACTGTGATCGCTCCTTCCGAGAGGATCCCTAACTGTGAGATCATTAATTATTCCTGTCTCATTACAGAGGACGAGATCTAGGATAGCTTGCTCCCTCATAGGTTCCATTATATATTGTTCAAGGAAATTATTGCGGATGCATTCTATGAACCCCTCCTTAAGGCTGCCATGACTGACCTGGTTTGACCAATCGATACGTAGACTAAAATCCCTTCATGATAACTGCTGTACCATTTTTACATGCATTACCTATTTCTATGTTTATTGCCCGTCCCACCACGATGTCATTATTTGGTGGCCTACAGACCATACGTATCAGTGACTTCTTCTCCCTGTTATTCCTAATTTCCACCCAAATGGATTCAATGTTTTGTTGTAAACATTGCCTGCTTCAATCTAAAAGAGGCCAGATATACAATATTTCATGTCCTGGTCACCTTTACAGTCTCTAGATGTAATTGTTGTCCTCACCCTCCATGGGTGTTATAGCTGCAGATTTCAGTGAGAGCCTCCTTAGTGAAGAACAGGTATGTGATGGACAGTTCCTAACTGAGGTGCAGGAAGGAGCTTTGCTTTCAGAACTGCCTGGGACCATATGATCTCCTGCTGAGAAAGCTCCTCTTCTTCCAGTTCCTCCAACTTGCCCTGCAATCTGTCATATCTGCTCATTCTCATGCAGGAAGCAGCATAGAGAGCATGTTACTAGACTAGTCACTGAGAGAAATGGGCATATGGTTCACAAGAATTAATTTAAGTCCCATTATAGTGCTGGGTAATTAAAGAACTAAGAGGGGAACAAGGCTCCGGGATTAGACCTTCCAGCAATGCAAAGTTCAGTATGAGCATGCAAAGTGCAAACCTAAGGCAATTCCAACGATCTTCAGTCAGAAATGCTGAGTGGATGACCCGCTACCGTCTTCTCCTGAGGTCCCCCAATCTGTCAATCCTCAGCCAATTCATTCCACAAGATATGAAGATATGGTTGAAAAATCTTGATGCATAAAAAATAATGAGCCCCAACAAAAACCCAGCAAATGACCGAAAGATTAAACCTTCAGATTATGCAGAGCCCTGGTGAGATTGCATCTGGAGTAGTGTGCACATTGCTGGTAATTTATTTAAGGAAGTGCGTAAATGCACTGGAAGCAGTTCAAAGGGGATTTATCAAGTTAACAGCTGGAATGGGCAGATTGCCTAATGAGGAAAAGTTGGACTCATTAAGGTTGTATTCGCTGAGGTTTTGAAGAGTAAGAGGTAGCTGATTGAACTAAGGGTGGTATGCTGGCTCAGTGGTTAGCACTGCTGCCTCACAGTGCTAGGGGCCCAGGTTCAATTCCACCCTCGGGTGACTGTCTGTGTGGAGTTTGCACATTGTCCCCATGTGTGCTCTGGTTTCCTCCCACAGTCCAAAGATGTGCAGGCTAGGTGGATTGGCTATGCTAAATTGCCCATTATGTTCAGGAATGTGTAGATTAGGTGGGTTATAGGGGAATGGGTCTGGTTGGGACGGTCTGAGGGTCAGTGTGGACTTGTTGGGCTGAATGGCCTTTCTCCACACTGTAGGAATTCTAAGACAAATTTCTGAAGGGTCTTTGTAGAGGGGACTTTTCCTTTCATGGGAGAATTTAGAACAAGGTGTCACTGTCTAAAAATCAGGAATTACACATTTCAAATGAAGATTAAGCAAAGCTTTTTCTCAGAGAGGGCAGTGAGTCTTTGAAAATCGCTTCCCGGGAGAGTGGTGAAGGCAGAATCCTTGAACATTTTTAAGGTAGAGGAAGATAGATTCTTGTTTAGCAAGGGGTAGGAAGTTTATTGGGATAAGCAAGAATGTGGATTTCAGGTGACAGATCAGCCATGATCTTATTGAATGATAGAGCAGTAGTGAGGGGCTGAATGGCCTTCTGTTACTGGTGATTCCCATGTTCACAATTTGCAGATACACTGTAGCAATTCACCAAGCTTCCTCTGGCAGCACCTTCTAAATCTGCAATCTGGAAGAACAAGGGCAACAGGTACATGAGAATATCACCACTTGAAATTTCCTGTCTTAGTTATACACCAAACCAATTTGGAAATATTCCTTTGTTGTTATATTGTTATTATGCCAAAGTCCTGGATCTTGCTACTTCATAGAACTGGGGATGTTTCTAAACCACAAGGTCTGTATTGTTCAAGAAGGCAGGTCAGCACCACCTTCTCACAGGAAATTAGGGATGGGTGATAATTGCTGGCAGCCACATCCCATGAGTTACTAAAATAAACATTCTCCCTGTCATGCTGTAATCCAAGGGGAATGTATACAACTGCACTCATGTCTGGGTGCAAGGCATTTGCACAGAAACCTTGAACTCAGAACAAAGTATTTCAGTCCTTTGAACACTTGTACACCCACTAACTTAAATAACACTGTCAACTCTATTAACCTCAAAGTATTTCTCCAATTACAGCAACAGGCAGAAGAAATCAATCAACAACTGACCAAAAAGCCTCTTTATGTAACCTGGTGGCCTTTGCTACTGCCGAATACATGTTCAGTTGTGTGTATTTAAGAGACAACATGGAGATTAGAGCAAACTGGCAATGCTGGTTGATAGTGAACTAGGTCTCACATGCTGATTGATGCCATCATGTCACCACTCTGCATAATACTACCGGACATTCTTGTGTGCACTAATGGACTCATTAAAATGGTATTGAACAAAACTCACACCCGCCTCAAAATCATTATAGAGCAACAAAGCACTCCTCACACCAAAACAAATCTACCTCTAAGGAGTTGAGGCTTGTGCCTGTAAAGTGGATATCCATGTACTGCAAATGTTACCTACCTGCCCATTTTACCACAATCTTTCCCTTAATATTTTAATGTTAAACTTCCTTAACAACTAGCACTCTGTGGTGCTTTCATGCTGTAATTTGATTAAATATTAAATAAGTATAATTGAGTGCTTAACATTGGTTACAAAATGTATCATGACACCAAAAGGCTTGGAATCAGATTTTCTGCAGCACCTTAAAAGAGAGGAGAAAGGCAAATAGAGGACACAGGGAGATTTAGGGATGAAATACCCACGGCTCAAGGTTTGGGAGCTGTAAGCACAGCCACAAATTGTGTACAATTAAAATCAGGGACACTCAATGGGCCAGAACTGGAGGATTTTTTTTATTCACTGACAGGGTGTGGGTGTCTCTGGCTAAGTCACTTATTGCCCATTCCTAATTGCTAAGATTCAACCAAATTATTGTGATCTGGAGTCACATGTAGGCCGCACCAGGTGAAGGTGACAGATTTTCTTCCCTGAAGGCCATGAGTGAACTAGATAGGATTTTCCTGACAATCGACAATGGATTCATAGTTATCATTAGATCCTTAATTCCAGATTCCTTATTAAGTTTAAATTCCACAATCTGCCATGGTGGGATTTGTATCCGGGTCCCCAGAACATTAGTTGAGTTTCTAGATTAATAGCCTAGTGATAATGCCACCAGATCATTGCTTCCCTGAGTGCAGATATCTCAGATAGCTATGGACCATGCAGAAGATGGCAAAGATAAAGAAATATGAGGTTATAGAGAATTGTATGGGAATTGTACAATTGAGGCATGCCTTATGGGAGCTAATGGAAATCAGTGAGCACTTGGCAATGGAGGAGGAGGACATGGTGTGAGTAAGGGTTACTGATTGCAAATATTTATGTAATGTTAAGTTATGGAATAATCCAGGGGTAACAAAGACATTGATGGAGGTTTTACAGTTGATCGGCTGAAGTTGTCTAGACAGAATTGAACACTATTCATTTCTAGCTGATAGCTTGTCTGTTTAATTATAATTAGAGATCAAGTTGATTTGGGTCTTTCAAAAGTGTTATCATCAGGTCATCTCCCACTGCCCACCCCTGTATACATTCCACACCAAAATTAAATGTTGCCTATTGCTCATTTTACCACAATCATAAAATCCCTACAGTGTGGGAGCAAGACATTTGGCATAGTCATGTCCACACTGACATTCTGAAAAGTATCCCACCCGGCTAAGCTATCCTTCTAACCCTGCATTTCCCATGGCTAATCCACCAAGATACATTGGGCAATTTAGCATGGCCAATCCACGTAACCTGCACATTTTTGGACTGTGGGAGGAACTGGAACACCCACTGAGCTACCATGTCTCCAATCTTTCCCTGAATGTTAAGATTCCTTAATAACGGGCCTCTCTATGTTGCTCTCATGATATGATTTGATTAAATTACAGCAAAACTGACATGCAGAAATCTTGAAAGGTTTGTTCCAAATTGAGGAACTGTTTATTAATCTAACTGTCTCTATGATGACAATTTCAAAGTTGTGTAGATTGAGCCATATACAAAGTTTGTTGTGGCCTGACCACTTCCTGAACATTGATTTATAAATCTGGGACTTACTGGCAAATATGTATTTGCTAACTATTTGAGAATTTCCTACTGCATGGGAAGGGAAATTGCAGCAACTGAATATGTTACTGTCATACTGCAATTAATATAAAGCCTTAATGTCACTGTAACCTAGTACAGGTACTGAAGAAAGATAGATGGTACAGAAATTGCCAATTTTTGATCACCAACAAAACAAAAAGCAGTGAGTATGGTCATCATAATTGGTTTAATCAATTAGCTCCTGTATTTACTTGAGGATTGTAAAGAAAAACAGGGAGCATAGGGAAAGGTTTGGCAGAGATACTTTTCTGTTTATGTTACTGAACAGTAAATACAAAGTTTGCATGCATTTAAAAGCCTTGACATTGCATTTCCATGGTTTGAAAATTGCTAACATGCACTTGCATCTCAGTGAGTCTGTGTAGATCCTTTCTGCTATGTTTTTCATACGTACATTTGGAGATTAAGATCATAAATGCATTTAGGAGCAAATATTGTCTGGAGGTACACTTCTGAAGTTATGATTAGTCAGGGCTGCCAACTTTAGTTGGAGTGTTGGTCACATGACATTTTAACTACAAGCCATCTGATCACATGACTTCTACAACCATTACTGCTACTACCAGCTAACAGATGAGCGTCCTATCATTAAGAATTTCTCTTCACCATTTTGTGACAGGAGATTTTATGCAGCAAATTCCAAGATCCAGAAAGGCACTAGAGAGAAGGAGAGATAGGGGTTTTGCAGGTAGGGGAGAGAGTGGAAACAAAGATATAAGAGAGAAAGTTGGGGAGGAATCAATGGAAATGTAGAGGAGCTGGAGAACTGGGGACAGTGCAGCAGGAGAGGAGCAAAAATGGGAAGAAGGAGGCACATTCAAGAGAAATCAGGCATGGGAGGGGTTTGTTAAACAAAGGATCGGGAAGAATAGGAGAACTATGAACAATGAAGTTGAGGAGGAGGGTTGTGGAAAAACTTGTGAAGCAGAAAAGAGTGGGGGTCAACACAGTTTGGAGCTGGAAGAACACAGCAGATCATAGAACATAGAACATTACAGCACTGTACAGGCCCTTCAGCCCTCGATGTTGCGCCGACCTGTGAAACCAATCTGAAGCTCATCTAACCTACACTATTCCCTTACAATCCGTATGTTTGTCCAATGACCATTTAAATACCCTTAAAGTTGGCGAGTCTACTACTGTTGCAGACAAGGCATTCCACGCCTTTACTACTCTCTGAGTAAAGAACCTACCTCTGACATCTGTCCTATATCTATCACCCCTCAATTGAAAACTATGTCCCCTTGTGCTATCTGTCACCATCCGAGGAAAAAGGCTCTCACTGTCCACCCTATCTAATCCTCTGATCATCTTGTATGTCTCTATTAAGTCACTTCTTAACCACCTTCTCTCTAACAAAAACAGCCTCAAGTCCCTCAGCCCTTCCTCATAAGACCTTCCCTCTATACCAGGCAACATCCTGGTAAATCTCCTCTGCACCCTTTCTAATTCTTCCACATCCTTCCTATAATGCGGCGACCAGAACGCATGCAATACTCCAAGTGCAGCCACACCAGAATTTTGTACAGTTGCAACATGACCTCACGACTCCAAAACTCAATCCCTCTACCAATAAAACCTAACACACCGTATGCCTTCCTAACAACCCTATCAAGCTGGGTGGCAACTTTCAGGGATCTATGCACATGGACACCGAGATCTCTCTGTTCATCCACACTACCAAGAATCTTACCATTAGCCCTGTACTCTGTATTCCTGTTACTCCTTCCAAAGTGAATCACCTCACACTTTTCTGCATTAAACTCCATTTTCCACCTCTCAGCCCAGCTCTGCAGCTTATCTATGTCCCTCTGTAACCTACAACATCCTTCCACACTATCCACAACTCCACTGACTTTAGTGTCATCCGCAAACTTACTAACCCATCCCTCTACGTCCTCATCCAGGTCATTTATAAAAATGACAAACAGCAGTGGCCCCAAAACAGATCCTTGCGGTACACTACGAGTAACTGAACTCCAGGATGAGCATTTCCCATCAACCACCACCCTCTGTCTTCTTACAGCTAGCCAATTTCTGATCCAAACCGCTAAATCACCCTCAATCCCATGCCTCCATATTTTCTGCAATAGCCTACGGTGGGGAACCTTATCAAACGCTTTACTGAAATCCATATACACTACATCAACCGCTTTACCCTCATCGACCTGTTTGGTCACCTTCTCAAAGAACTCAATAAGATTTGTGAGGCATGACCTACCCTTCACAAAACCGTGTTGACTATCCCTAATCAAATTATTCCTTTCTAGATGATTATAAATCCTATCTCTTATAATCCTTTCCAACACTTTACCCACAACCGAAGTAAGGCTCACTGGTCTATAATTACCAGGGTTGTCTCTACTCCCCTTCTCGAACAAGGGGACAGCATTTGCTATCCTCCAGCCTTCTGGCACTATTCCTGTAGACAATGACGACATAAAGATCAAAGCCAAAGGCTCTGCAATCTCCTCCCTAGCTTCCCAGAGAATCCTAGGATAAATCCCATCTGGCCCAGGGGACTTATCTATTTTCACAGTTTCCAGAATTGCTAACACCTCCTCCTTATGAACCTCAATCCCGTCTAGTCTAATAGCCTGTATCTCAGCATTCTCCTCGATAACATTGTCTTTTTCATGTGTGAATACTGACGAAAAATATTCATTTAGCGCCTCTCCTATCTCTTCGGACTCCACGCACAACTTTCCACTACTGTCCTTGACTGGCCCTAATCTTACTCTAGTCATTCGTTTGTTCCTGACATACCTATAGAAAGCTTTAGGGCTTTTCTTGATCCTACCTGCCAAAGACTTCTCATGCCTCCTCCTGGCTATTCTTAGCTCTCTCTTTAGGTCCTTCCTGGCTAACTTGTAGCACTCAGCGCCCTAACTGAGCCTTCACGCATCATCTTCGGACATCTTCTTTGTTCCTTGAACAAGCTCCACATTTCAATTGTGGCCACCCCTTGCAGTTTCCTTCCCCATCCTATGCATCCTGAATCTTGCCTAATCGCCTCGTAATTGCCTTTCCCCCAGCTATAACTCTTGCCTGCGGTATATACCTATCCCTTTCCATCGCTAAAGTAAACGTAACCGAATTGTGGTCACTATCACCGAAGATCTCACCTACCTCCAATTCTAACACCTGGCCTGGTTCATTACCCAGTACCAAATCCAATGCTGCCTCGCCTCTTGTTGGCCTGTCTACATTCTGTGTCAGGAAACCCTCCTGCACACATTGGACAAAAACTGACTCACCTAAAGTACTCAAACTATAGTGTTTCCAGTCAATATTTGGAAAGTTAAAGTCCCCCATAACAACTACCCTGTTATTTTCGCTCCTATCCAGAATCATCTTTGCAATCCTTTCCTCTACATCTCTGGAACTTCTCGGAGGCCTATAAAAAAATCCCAACAGGGTGACCTCTCCTTTCCTGTTTCTAACCTCAGCCCATACTACCTCAGTAGACGAGTCCTCATCAAACGTCCTTTCTGCCACCGTAATACTGTCCTTGACTAACAATGCCACACCTCCCCCTCTTTTACCACCTTCCCTGATCTTACTGAAACATCTAAACCCCGGAACCTGCAACAACCATTCCTGCCCCTGCTCTATCCATGTCTCCGAAATGGCACAACATCGAAGTCCCTGGTACCAACCCATGCTGCAAGTTCACCCACCTTATTCCAGACACTCCTGGCGTTGAAGTAGACACACTTCAAACTACCTTCCTGCCTGCCGGTACACTCCTGCGACCTTGAAACCTTATTCATGACCTCACTACTCTCAACCTCCCGTTCACTGGAGCTACAATTCAGGTTCCCACCCCACTGCTGAATTAGTTTAAACCCTCCCGAAGAGCATTAGCAAATTTCCCCCCCCAGGATATTGGTACCCCTCTGGTTCAGGTGTAGACCATCAAGTTTGTAGAGGTCCCACCTACCCCAGAATGAGCCCCAATTATCCCGTTATCTGAATCCCTTCCTCCTGCACCATCCCTGTAGCCACGTGTTCAACTGCTCTCTCTCCCTATTCCTCACCTCGCTAGCACATGGCACGGGTAACAAACCAGAGATAACAACTCTGCTTGTTCTAGCTCTAAGCTTCCACCCTAGCTCCTTGAATTTCTGCCTTACATCCCCATCCCCTTTCCTACCTATGTTGTTGGTGCCTATGTGGATCACAACTTGGGGCTGCTCCCCCTCCCCTTTAAGGATCCCGAAAACACGATCCGAGACATCACGGACCCTGGCACCTGGGAGGCAACACACCAACCGCGAGTCTCTCTCGTTCCCACAGAATCTCCTATCTGTCCCCTTAACTATGGAGTCCCCAATGACTAACGCTCTCCTCCTCTCCCCCCTTCCCTTCTGAGCAACAGGGACAGACTCTGTGCCAGAGACCTGTACCCCATGGCTTACCCCTGGTAAGTCATCCCCCCCAACAGTATCCAAAACGGTATACTTGTTATTGAGGGGAATGGCCACAGGGGATCCCCGCACTGTCTGCCTGTTCCCTTTCCGTCCCCTGACTGTAACCCATCTACCTTTTTCCTGCACCTGAGGTGTGACTACCTCCCTGTATCTCCTCTCAATTACCCTCTTGGCCTTCCGAATGATCCGAAGTTCATCCAGCTCCAGCTCCAGTTCCCTAACGCAGTTTACAAGGAGCTGGAGTTGAGTGCACTTCCCGCAGATGAAGTCAGTGGGGACACTAGTGGTGACCCTCAGAGGCACAGGAAAGTTCATGTTTCAGGTCAGGACCCTTCATCAGAACTGAGGAGAGGGGAAGGAAGCCGGGAAATAAATAGAGGGAGGAGGGGGTGGGGGCTGGGCGATGGGAGGTGGGATGGTGATAGGTGGATGCAGGTCGTGGGTAGTAGGGATTGGTCAGTGGAAAGGGTGTGTTGGATAGGTGGGAGAGAAGATGGCCAGGCTGTGTCAGGTCAGGGAGGTGGGGATTAGAGGGAGGTTTGGACATGGGATGAGGCCAGGAGTGGGAAGATTTTAAAACAGGTGAATTCTACGTCCAGACCATCAGGCTATAGGCTCCCGAGGCGGAATATGAGGTGCTGCTCCTCCAGTTTGCGGGTGGTGTTGTAGTGACACTGGAGGAGGCCCAGGATGGAAATGTCACCCAGGGAGTGGGGTTGTGGGGTGTTGAAATGGTTTGTGATGAGAAGGTGTTATCGATTATAGCATACAGAAGGCAGGTGCGGGACAGTCGGGCGTGCAAAGGATGGAAAGGGTAAGAGAAGAACTGAGTGCAGTGGGAGCATAACCATGGCCAGGAAATTGTTGGTTCATTGGAGAGCCAAAGGTACAAGGGGAGAATATAGGTCCCCTTGTCTCCCATGAGTCCCCATTCCTTAATTCCACATCCTACCCCACCATCAAGACTCTGTTTCCTGTTCCTGTCTCTCATATGATGCTTTGTGTCTGGGTGCAGTATTCTTCGCTTGCCTGGATGAATGCAGCTCCACCAAAGCACAAAAAGAAACTCAGTACTATCCAAGACAAAACAGTTCACTTGACCAGCACCCTATCCATTCCCTTCAACATTGGCTTGTGCACCTCAAGTGCAGTGCCAGCAGTGTCTGCCACCTACAGGATGCCACAAGTACTGCAGTCACACTGGAACACCACCACTTGCTCGTTCGCTTCAGAGTCATACACTATACAGATAGAGAACTGTGTTGCTGTCTCTTTACTTCCACTGAATCAAAAACATGGTATTTCTTCATTAACAGCACTGGGAATGCGTCCACACCACATAGACACCTCATGCATTGGTTTAGGGAAGTCAATGGACACCACCATCTCAGCAGCAATTAGAGATAAGCAATAAATACTGGCCATGTCAGTGACACTCAACCCAAGAAAGAATTTTTAAATATTAGATAAATATTTACATTGAAAACCAGTCTATTGACCTTACAGTGAAGTGTAATTAGTGGAACTGCTGAGAAAAATTCTGAGAAATTCATTCAAGTGATATTGCCTGCAGTAAACAAATCCTGTTTCATTTACTTCGCTTGTAAATCCAATAAATAGTGTAAACCATTCACTACACTTATGTAGGAAAGATTTTCTATTTTCAAACAGCTGTGTAATATCTAGTAAATATGTTTTAAAATAAAAGGCTGTCTATTTATGAAATGCCTTACACTTTAGCATTTAGGGAATAGAATCCCTACAGTGTGGAAACAGGCCCTTTGGCCCAACAAGCCCACACTGAACCTTGGAGCATCCCACCCACACCTGTCCCCTTGTAACCCACCTAATCTACACACCCCTGAACACTATGGGCAATTTAGCATGGCCAATCCACCTAACCTGCACATCTTTGGATTGTGGGAGGAAACTGGAGCAAACCCACGCAGCCACAGGGAGAACGTGCAAGCTCCACACGGACAGTCACCCGAGGCTGGAATTGAACCTGAGTCCCTGGTGTTGTGAGGCAGCAGTGCTAACCACTGAGCCACCATGCCACCATAAAGTCTCTTTAAAGGTCAAAACTTTGGCCATACTCTGTTCCATGATTAATGTATGCCTTTCAAGTGAGGTTCAAGCTAGCCTTGTGGTGCATAAGTATGGAACTAAATCTGTCAAGCAAAATGATCTGCTTCCCTTTTGTAAAGTCGGTGTAACAATAGGAGGAAGGTCCCCCCCTCTGGGTGCCATGGGTAATGGTGAGAAAGTTGGGTTAGGGTTAGGGTTAGGTTCCATAGAGAGGAAGATTGCGTGAAAGACCTCACACTGAGCCATGGCAGACCAGATGCAATGAATCTCACTCAACAAAACACTAGCTTCGAAGAGAAAATTGCGCTTAAAATAAACAGGGAAATTTTTAAAAACACTTTTAAAAGAAGATTGCATAAAGATGAACGGCTGGTCAAGTCTAAATATGGTGAGAATGGAAAAATTTGATTTTAAAAGTCAAGAAAGAAATTTTCCCAAGTTTCCCCTCAAGCCAGAAATGGTGACTTTAGAATCTTGACATTGGATAGATACTACCTTTTTTCATGTATGTGCACCTCATTAAAACCCCAACTCACCTCATTTTTGCATCACTTCCAATTCTCTACTCCTTGCCCAGAAAACTAGATACAAACACCTGACACATAAAGCAGAGCAGGTTAACAGTTGCAGCTCACTAAATGCTTGCCCTGGGCGTCGTGCAACTGCTTCCTCAGAACAATGTCCCTGCACCTTTCACTGCCACCATCCTCCTTGACAAGTCAGCATTGACAATCCTCCCCACATCATCTCATCTGTTCTCAGACTAGTTCATATGCCACCTCAACTCTTCAACACTTAACTTTGGGGCTCAGGGACATTTAAGAATTGCAATGTTGGGCCCTCTGGCTCCTGGCTTCCTTACTTGGAATTTTCTCACTTTACCACTTACTCAGAGGCTGCTAGTCTCTGTACACATTACATTGTTTCCTTGGCATGCACTCACTGACTTCAGCACTGACGTACAGACTGGACGCCTCCATGACTTGATGTGACTTTTAGCAAAGAGGGAGAAGCAAGAATGTGGGAGGGGAAGAGGGTTCTGAAATAAATAGGGAGAGAGGGGGAGGCAGATAGAGGATGGATAGAGGAGAGGATAGGTGGAGAGGAGGCTTCAGGACGTGGTCGAGCAGTTTCAAGGCCGAAGAGATTATGAGAGAGTTGCAGTGGGAGAGAGATTCCCTGAGGTTTGTCCAGAGGGAGGAGGGTAACTTCTTCAGGGTAGGCATCCTTAGAAGAGGCTTCGTAGTGGAGTTAAAATTGTATCAGAGATAAAAGGTACTGCAGATGCTGGAGAATCCGAGATCACAAGCGTGGGGCTGGATGAACACAGCAGGCCAAGCAGCATCATAGGAGCAGGAAAACTTGACGTTTCGGGCCTAGACCCTTCATCAGAAATGGGGGAGGGGAAGAGGGTTCTGAAATAAATAGGGAGAGAGGGGGAGGCGGATAGAGGATGGATAGAGGAGAGGATAGGTGGAGAGGAGGCTTCAGGACGTGGTCGAGCAGTTTCAAGGCCGAAGAGATTATGAGAGAGTTGCAATGGGAGAGAGATTCCCTGAGGTTTGTTATCCTCCCTGTTACCCTACCCTGAAGAAGTTACCCTCCTCCCTCCGGACAAACCTCAGGGAATCTCTCCCATTGCAACTTTCTCATAATCTCTTCGGCCTTGAAACTGCTCAACCACGTCCTGAAGCCTCCTCTCCACCTATCCTCTCCTCTATCCATCCTCTATCCGCCTCCCCCTCTCTCCCTATTTATTTCAGAACCCTCTTCCCCTCCCCCATTTCTGATGAAGGGTCTAGGCCCGAAACGTCAAGTTTTCCTGCTCCTATGATGCTGCTTGGCCTGCTGTGTTCATCCAGCCCCATGCTTGTTATCTCAGATTCTCCAGCATCTGCAGTACCTTTTATCTCAGAAGCAAGAATGTGATGGTTAGGAATATTAAACTAAACAGCAACACACTACATGTGTTTCCAGGAAATAGCCATGAATTAAAGTTAAAGGGAGCAGCAGTTCTTAGTGGGGTGGCAAGAGACTGCAATTATTTGGGGTTCTCACCACCACAAATCAATGGCTTAACAGATTACACAAAGTGGGGTTGACCACAGTCAGCTTGGCGCTTGGTCCTACTAGAGTCCTTTCTATAACGAGAGTGAGTCATGGTCATTTGTACAGGTCAAATGTAAGCAGTAGGTCAGCGTAAAGTAGATAGGTCAGTCAGGGAGGTGTTGAGACATTGGTCTTTGGAGGTGGGTCAGTTTTTTCATGCAATGAGTCCAAGTGAGGGATTGACCATGATGGAAGTGGATGGAAGAGCAGGTAGTGGTCATGCATGATCAGGAGAGGTGGTGACATGTTAATGGATAATTTGGAAGTGTAGAGACCAGGAAGGATTAATAGTTTGGAATGGCATGGATGACAGCCAATGAATGGACATAGACATGTAATAGTGAGAGCGGTAATCAACAGGCCTTGTTGAGATGTGCACAATGGCAGATCTAGAGTGGGGGATTACAGAACTTGGTTCCATAGAGAGGAAGATTGCGTGAGAGACCTCGCACTGAGCCATGGCAGACCAGATGCAATGAATCTCACTCAACAAAACACTAACTTTGAAGAGAAAATTGCACTTAAAATAAACAGGGAAATTTTTAAAAACGCTTTTAAAAGAAGATTGCGTAAACATGAACGGCTGGTCAAGTCTAAACAGGAAAACCAGCAGTTGCACATTCACTGCAAACCTCAGTAATCCTGGTATCTGATTCCTCTAATCAGAAGGCAGAGACATTGTGGAAACAATTACTTAGATATAGTCATACTGTTGGTGTCTGGGTTTAATTTTGGCTATTTCTAGACAGGCCACTCAGAAACTAGCCTGTTAGATTGTTGTAATCTTAAACCTGCAAGGAGTAGAGAATTGGAAGTGATGCAAAAATGAGGTGAGTTGGGGTTTTAATGAGGTGCACATACATGAAATAAGGTAGTATCTATCCAATGTCAAGATTCTAAAGTCACCATACTCTCATTCACATGATGCAATTAATAATCAGATACATGTTCATCCATTACAAAAACAGAAATTGCTCGAAAAGCTCAGCAGGTCTGGCAGCATCTGCGAAGAAAAATCAGAGTTAACTTTCCTCAGAACTAATAGTAGCTGAGGAAATGTTGGTGAAAATGCAGATGATAGGGTGGGGGGAGATGGTCAGTAATAAATGACAAGTGGGCATTGAGCATCAAGAGAAAGAAGAACAATTGGACAGACAAGGAGTGGATAATGATCAGGCTACGAGGGTGATTAGCTAATAATGGGAACTATTAGTGGCTAACAATGGGTAGTGTGTAATAGCAGACCATGTGATAACCAGGTCTGGTGTGTGGAGGTTGTGGTAAGGACATGGGAGGGCTCAAGGCCTAAAGTTATTGAACTCAATATTGAGTCTGGAAGACTGTAGGTTCATCCATATTAACCTATTATACAAAATTACATCAAATCTACAGTGCAGAAACAGACCATTCAACCCATGAGGTTGATATGCTCTGCACAATCTTCTCCAACTCTAATTTTTTTCTATCGTCCTTGCCCTTCATCTCTCTATTGCTGCATTCTTTGTATATGTGCTTAGGAATGTGAGGTGATGTAATGGTAATGGCGCTGGACAAGTATTCCAGAACACTCCAGACTAATGTTCTGGGTTTATGGATTTGAAACCCACATTGTGAAATGTAATTCAATAAAAAGCTAAAAAGGAAAAAAGCTAGTCTACAGGTGACCATACTAACACTGTTGATTGTCATAAAACCCATGGGGTTCACTAATGTCCTTTAGGGAAGGAGATCTGTCATCCTTACTCTCCATGTGACTCCAGACTCATAGCAATGTCGTTGACCCTTCATTGCTCTCTGTGCAAATTGGGAAATGGTAATAAATGCTGGTCTGGTCAGCAATGACCATATCCCATTAACAAATAAAGAAAGTTTCCTATAAATTGCAAGGACTCCATGTCACAACAAGTTCCACCTTCTCATAAGTGTCTGTGCAGTTAAATATCTCCTAGATCTATGTTCCTTTTTAGTCTAATAATGACTGTCCTCATTTTGGATTCAACCATACAAGATATAATTAACTCTATCAAATCCATCATAATTTCAAACAATTTAATACATCTCTTAGTTTTCTCTTTTCAGTGAAAGCAGCTTAATCTTTCCGGAAAGTAGCACTCCTTAAGTTTAACATTCCTGTGGGTTTTTTTTCAGCATGATCACTTGTACTTCAATATTCTTTTTGTAACATGGAAACAAAAACTGTAGAGTACTCCCAAAGTGGTCCAACTAGGTTTCGGTATAAATGTAATGTTACCTTACTGTTTTATATCCCATTCCTCTAGAAATGAGCCCCAATGCTTCCTTATGGCCTCATCAACATGTGCTGCAGCTTTTAACAATTTATGTATCTGTACTCCCAGATCCTTTTGCTTCTCTCCGCAATTTGGTTTCACAGAAGTATTACTGCACAGAAAAATATTCAGCCCATCCTTATGACCTTCCAATTATATCTAGTTCCAAAACACAGACTTGCTTTTTCAATTGCAACAGCAAAATATTGGAAATGCTGACAATTTGAAATAAAAACAGAAAATGTTGGGAAAAAATCAGCTGGTGAGGAAGTGGGTTGAGAAACAGTGTTAACGTTTCAGGTTGAAGATCCTTCATATGAAATGATCTTCCAACTATCTGTCAGAGTGTAGACAGTGTAAGGCTAAGTAATTCAAATAATCTAAATTTGCCCCATCTGTATTATCCTGTATTGACACAACTGCATACTGTCATGTTATTGATAATGTCGAATGATCAATCACTCATCAGATTGATTAACTGGTGGGTTAGTTTATTCAAAACAGTAAAACACATTATACGTTGAGAAGACATCACAGAAAAACAGTTGATTTCTGCACTTGTCAGCACTGCCACCATGCTAGCCGACAATTGGGCAGAAACATATTGACGCTGGGAATGTTAACAGGAGAATCGTGAATATGCCCACAGATCATTAAACTTACCCTGTCAGTGACAACAATTATAGTAGACAGTAATACACCACTCCAACCCTCCACCACAGTACAGCAGTGGATACGGAACTGAAAAAACCAATTATTGGCTCACCTTGGCCAGCACAAAAGCTGAAGTTCCCATTTATCAAGTGCACTCCACAGTGAGCAATGCCTAGGTATAACAAAGTTGGAGTCCACAGGCAATCACAATTTAAAACACCAGCTACCACTTGGCTCATCAGGAAAGCGTTTGTGACAATGTTTAACTCAAATGGCATCACACAGTATTGGAAATGACTATTTAGTGTTACAGAGGCCAAAATCTCTATAGCGCAGGTTGTTAAAGCAAATTTTCTGTATCCCTTTAACAAATGAATAAGAAATTTGGCAATGCTAACTTTATCAGTACAGTCTCCCAAGCAAGAAGTTGGGTAGGAATATATTTTTGTTACCGCATTGAACTTTTTGTAGCCTATGCAGATTTTAATTGAACCATGAGGTTTGAGCACTAAAATGACTGGAGACTTCCAGCTACCTTGACTGGGTTCAATTTACTTGTTTGCCAACATGTATTGATTTCTGCATTCACCTGGGCCTGTTACTCTGACCCTAAGTGGTATGGATGCTGTACAATAAGAGAGGAATTTCCTACATGTTGTATGGTTAAAGCTGTACACTGTGGACTGTGCTTACAGTCTCCTTTCAATCCTGACGGTAGACTTGTTAGCTTACATCACTGTTCAAGCTCCAAATATAAATGCATGGTGCCTAATCTCCCCAATAGTTAGCTAACCAAATAAAGGAGTATTCATTTTCAGTGTTTTTTAGGCTTCTCTTTGTCTCATTCTCACTACCTTTTTTTTAACCTCTGCTGTCTTTGCTATCTGACATACTCGCTTTTGCTCATCCATCTCTCAGTGGTGGTACATCTTCAGCATATTGGTTTGATATGTCCAATTCTTTCTCTGGTGATCTGGGATGTCAATCAAATAATTTATTGTACCAATCCTTGTGATTGCCCTAAATATGCCACTAAACCTTGCTTTCAATGATTCAACAGCAGTATTGCTAACAGCTTCCTCCCTGTTGGAAGTGTGCAGGATTTGACATGCTTCATGGCCTATTCCAGCAAAATTGGTGGTGAACCATGATCTTGAGCTATGTTGCAGGATCCTGTAAGCTGGTTTAGGAACACTGTTGCAGACCCTAAAGTGGAGGATTCATCTATCTGTCCGAAAAATGTTTCTTTGATTAACTTCAGAGGATGTCTTCGCTCAGAACTGTTAGCTAATTCAAAAGGAACAAAACCGGCTCATTGGGTACCCATTGGGTGAATATCAGGTTATCAAACAAAAGAAATTCCAGCCCTTTGTCCAAATCATGAGTTTGTCTTCATGACGATGAGCCAAAACTCATCATTCTCAGAGTTTGATAACGCTTTTCTAAAGCTCCTTTTGTCTCTGAGTGGAATGATCTAGCTTTTAACTGAGTTATGCCTAGACACTACTTACTATGGCTGTCAATTCTGAACCTCATGTTTAACTTTGGAGTGCCTTGTTGACGAGACTGTGGTTTAGCTGACATGACAAGGAGGCAATTAATGTTCAAGATGAAATGTTTGAGATTGCTTGAAACTGTCTCAGACAATGAATGACCTGCCAGTGAAGTGCAGATTGAAGCCAACTGTTGTGAAACGGCAGCTGTGCAATTGCTAGAGAAGTGTCCGATGAGCTACAGCCATTGGTTTGTTTGCGGACAAGTCTATTTTCTCAGTGAGAGAGAGGAGAATTTGAAGGGTTGTCTTAATAAGGTGAGTTTGGGTTCTAATGTAAGGAAATTAGTGACTGCTCAATGATCAGATTCTGAAGTTGTCATTTAAGGCTTGCAGGAAATATCAAGAAAACATTTCTCAATGTTGAGAACCTGATTTTTTTTCACTTGCGCTATATTTTCCCACTTTTCTCACAACTCATACACCAGAGAAGGGGAAATTGTGTCCAATTAGTCCCTGTAATGTTTTAAATACAACAGTAAGGAAAATTGTGGCTATCACCTTCGTTTATTATCACATTGGTACAATAATAATGAAGCCACGAATCAGATTCTTAATAACTTGTCATTTAGATCAGTCTAATATCAAGCAAAGTCCCAGGTAAAGCAACAGAGGGCGCTTGCATCATTTCTGAAACCTGTAACTCAAGCCTACTGGTCACACAACTGTTGTAAAAATATTTATTTATGTAAAAAAGGTTTTATTTGCTAACAGATTAGTAATGTTTAACAGGTGGACTTCAGTTTTCAAATGATTTTGCATTTTCTCAAACACGGTAGCTCGGTGGTTAGCACTGCTGCCTCACAGCACCAGGGACCCGGGTTTGATTCCACCCTTGGGTGATTGTCTGTGTGGGATTTGCACATTCTCCCCGTGTCTGCGTGGGTTTCCTCCGGGTGCTCCTGTTTCCTCCCACAGTCCAAAGATGTGCAGGCTGGGTGGATTGGCCATGCTAAATTGCCCCATAGTGTTCAGGGATGTCTGAGTTAGACATGGGAAAATGCAGGAGTAGGGGAATGAGCCAGAGCTGGATGTTCTTTGAAGGGGCAGTGTGGACTTGTTGGGCCAAATGGCCTGTTTCCACACTGTAGGGATTCTTTGATCTTCTAGTCTGTTTGGTAATATTTTTCTCCTCATTTGTTTAGAATGTAGGATGCAACAATGAAAATTAAATTGAAGAACGTTGTGCGCCTTCCTCATGATGCTGTCTGCTTAGTTATTTTGCCTTCCTCAAATAAAACGTTACTATTTAATAAATACTTTTTTCTTAACACTGAATGGTCCTTCTTTAGAAACTTATTGCTGACTTTGAAGCCTCCTCTAATTGATGAATCCAAAGGCACATCAGACAGAATTCTCCTCCCCACTCCCATACAGGATTATTGAAAATGGGCCAAAACAATTTGAACAATTCTTTCATTATCTCCCTACAAAGAACAGGAACAGGCCTTTAGGCAGTCTGTATCCCTTTATTCCCTGCCTATTCATGTATCTGTCAAGATGTATCTTAAACATTGTTATTGTATCTGCTTCTAGCATCTCCTCTGGCAGCACATTCCAGGCACTGACCACTCTTTTATACTTAATGTACTTGTAAAACAATGGGGGATTTTCCTTCATTTAACCTGCCAGTATCCTTTCACGTCCCCCATTTTAGTTCTACTAATGTACTCTTTCAGGTCCATCTTACACATCTGAATTTGAATCATTTATTGTCACGTGTATTCAATATAAGATACAGTGAAAAGTGTGTACTGTCACCATGCATAGGCACCATTCTCATTAACTTAAAATGAAATAAAAATTAAAGAAAGATAATTTAAAGAAAGTCCAACTTTTCCTTCTCTGCTGCTATAGTCCTGCTCTGGGCTAAGCCAGCCCATACCATGCCACTGCCAGAGTCCCACTCCAGGTCTCACAGACTGGCAGGTTCTGTAGCCATTCTGCCTCCGAAGATGCTGCCATTGCTCTGTACTCCTCAAGGACTTCTGCCATCTTGAGCCATTGGCATCTTCCATAAGCTCCCCTTTCTCTCGGAATTGAATGCTGTATATCCCTTGATATTCAGGGGTCACAGAATCTGATGGTCCTGCCCTTTTCTTTTATTGGAACATGTTAGCCCTGTACTCCCTTCTTAAATGCATCCCATTGTCTGTGAGAAATTTACCTCCCAGCACACTCTGGCCAAATCATACTTCATTAAAATCTACTAGTTTAGAACTTTGATTTCAGGCCCATCCTTGTCCTTTTCCATAACAATCTTGAATGTAAAGGAATTATTTTCACTGTCCGCATGATGTTCCGCCATTGATACTTCAACCACTTGCCAGGCTTTGTTACCTAAATTTAAGTCCAGGACCTCCCTCTCCCTTGTTGGGACTTCTACATACCGTCTTCAAAAGTTGTCCTGGATGTATATTAAAAACTCCTCTAAACTTATCACACTATAGCCGTCACAGTTAATGTTGCAGAAGTTGAAATCCCCTACTATCACAATCCTATTACTTTTATACTGTCCTGAAATGTGCCTACTTTCCTGCTCTTATATTTCTCTTGGATCATTAATGGGCCTATAGTCTCCCAGCAATGGGACTGCTCTTTTTTGTTTGTTTAAAGATCTACCTATATGGTTCATGTAGTCCCTCCTCACTGCTGTAATAGACTCCCTCAACAAAACTGCAACACCTCCTCTTTTATCTCCCCCCCTTCTTGTCTGATGTCTCTGTATCCTGGAATATTAAGAAGCCAATCCTGCCCCTCTCCATGTCTCAGTATCAGCAATGACAACTTACCCCCATGTTTAATTTGTACCATCACCTCATCTCTCTTTGTTCGTCAGATTTCTTGCATTAAAGTAAATACTATCCAACCTTGCCAACTCCTCTGTGCCTTAACTGGCTTGTATTTACCTTCCTGGCTCACTTATTTCTTCTCATTTTTGCTGTTCGTCTTATTGTTTTGGATCCCACCTCCCTGCCAGGTTAATTTACATGGTCCCCAAAAATACTCATAAACCCCACCCCCACAAGGATGCTACTCCAATTCCAGTTCAGGTGCAACCTCTCCACCTTGAACAAACTATAAATAATAAGAAACAGAGCAGTCCTTGCTGTCTGTACAGAATCCCAAAGGTGCATTACATTTCCACCATCATGCACTGCCACTGACTCTGGATGTGCTTTCTCCCACCGGTGGTGTAAAGCATCCTGAGTGGGTCATTCTGCGTAACAAAGAAACTCTGTGAACTCCTTGTGCCTGTTGGAAGGGAGAACAGAGGGCACGGAGAGATGGAGAGCCCCCCAGAAGAATCTGCCCCAGAGATATGATAAATACTTGAAGCACCGTAGTTTTAACAGAAAGTTGATTTACATTATTCTATTCCATGTAACCAGACAAGTGCTGTTTATAACCATCACCAGAAACAGACCCCAAAAACATGGTTGATACAGATAACAATAGCATCAAAAACCAACTCTTACACTTAAATGGAAACTCAGTCCTGATGTACCAGAAAATCCCTTTTTCCACACTGAGCGGGTGGGCAGTCTCTGCCCAGTGTGAATGTGTTGATATACAGCGAGGTTGTGATCATTTCCAAAACCTACCCTACAGGCACACAACTGTATTAATATTTTATCTACAATTTCAGCATCTTTAATTCAGCGAGGATTAATAACATCAGTACAAATGGCCCAGAGACCCGAGTTCATTCCTTGATGTGAGTCAGAGCAAAATCCTTCCACTATGGTTCTTCATGAATTTGCTGGTGTATTAGCAAACAGCAAAGCCTTTTCCACAAATAGAGCAAGTGAACAGTATCTATCCCGTGTGAACCTGCTGTGTGTTAACAGTTTGCATGAAGGACTGAATCTCTTTCTACACACAGAGTAAGTGAATGGCCTCTCCCCGGAGTGAACCTGCCTACACTGTGTTCTTTCCAATCTCTGCTAAAGACTACAAAGCCACGTGAAATGTTTACCTTCACAGCCCCTCTGTCCCTGATGGCTGTGGTTTTCTAGAGTTGTTAGGGACTCCTGCAACACTGTAACTTGGGATTTGATCATCACTAGCATTGAACAGCCATTTGGTGCAGGAGTTCCTGCCAGTTCATCCAGGTTGGTTTTACAGATCCTACTGACAGTATTTGAAGAAGACCAAGGGATTTCTCTCTAACCTTGTTAGCATTTAACCATGAACAAGGATAATTCAAACAGCTTAACTGGTCATTTCTGTTATTGCTGATTTGGAAATTTGCTGTGCACAAATTGGCTCTTGTAACCACACTGTTTGTTACAGCTGGTTCGAATACATTTCCTGTCAAGGGTTTTGAAGATGTTAGTGGTGAATGACTCAACAATGACAATGATATTAAATGTCAGAAAGTAAATTTTCTTTTTTCCTGTTATAAGTGATCACTCAGTTTCCCCAGAAGCCTCGATAGGATGCAAGGACCCAAAAGGAAATTGCAACATGAAAACAGGCCCATCAGTCCAGACAGTGTACGTTGGTGCTTGACTGGCACTCAATTAAAGTCTTAATTTTCTGCGACCCCTGTTCCCATGTCCGTAAATCCTCCTTTATTTCAGTCACCTCATGTCTAACTTATTGATATATCATGAGTATTGCTTCAATCACTAACTCCAGTAATACATGTCACTGTCTCATGTCCTCCATGTAACAACGTTTCTTGTGTGTTGTGTCCTAGAGCCCCTCATCCTTGACCCTTCGATCAATGTGCTTATATTGATTTTGTCCCATTCCTCCTCAATGTTAGACAGCTCTATCCAGTCACTTCATAATCTCAGCTGTTCTAACCGAAACAATCCCAAATTTTTATGTGCATTTTGTATATTCTCATTCCAGGCAGTATCCTGGTGAAATATAAACAGCAAACGCTGGAATCACTCTCACACATGAGGTAACATCTGTGGAGAGAGAGGGGGAGAGAGAGAGAACATTCCAGGTTAACATCCTTTCATCAGAATTGGTGAATTTATAATACATCCTTAATTATGTCAAATTCTATCATACAGCATATACTAGGCAAGCCCATAAGCTGCACACAAATCCCAGCTCTAATTTTACTAAGAGCAACTTAAAACAACAACAACTCTTACATATCTCACATCTTTATCAAAATGAATTATCCCGAGGTATTTCACAGAACCAATATAGAACAAACTATGGAACCAGACTACAACGAGACATTATGTCCGATGACCATAAATTTGGTCAAAGTGGCAAGTTTTAAACGGTGTCTCAAAGGACAAAGCCAGAGAGGTGAAGGGAGGAAATTCCAGAGTTTGGGAGCAACACAACTGAAGGCCAGGCTGTCAATGGTACATCCAGGAATGAGCAAGAGACCAGAATGAGATAAACACAATATTCAAGAGGGTCATGGAGCTGAAGGAATCCAAAGAGGTAGGGAGGGGCAAGTCTACAGAGAGATTTGAAAAAAAGAATGAGAATGTTAGAATTAAGATGTTGCTTGACCATGAGCCAATGTAGGTCAGTGAGTCCAGTGGTAATAATGGAATGGTACTTGCTCTGTGGTAAGACACAGGCAGCAGAGTTTTGAATAAGCCAAAATTTATGAATAGTAGAATATCTGAGACTATCCAAGGGTGTCTTGGAATTGTTAGGAGTAGAGGTACCAAAGGCACAATTTAAGGTTTCAACAGCTAATGGGCTGAGAGCAGAGGCATGAGGTGATACAGAATGGAAATAGGCATTTTTAGCAAAATTACAAATATGTGTTTGGAACTTCAGCTTGAGATCAAACAATGATACCAATTTTGCAAGCAGAATTGTTTAATCTGAGACTGTTACCAAGGGAAAAGATGGAGGTGACAGATAAAGATCAGAGTTTATAGAACAGGGTAAAATCAATCACTTCTGCCTTCCCAATATAAGATTGAAGAAAATTCTGCTTAGACACCACTGGATATCAGAAACACATCCTGATCATTTAGTAGCAGTTATGGTGAAGTAGATTTGAGAATCATTAATGCACATGTAAAAGCTAACACTGGGCTAGCCAATGATGCTGCCCTGGCGCAGCATGCAGATTAGAAAGAGGAGATGTTGATGCCAGTGTCCAAAACAGAAGTCTTTTGGAGCAAACAGTGAGCTGGAGTCTCCAGGCACCTGCTCTAACTTTGATGTGAATATATCGACTGGGTTTATCGCTTATCATACTTGGTGAAAAATGATCAAGCTAAAGACATTGGTACATTGTGCCATTATTACTTTACTGTCCCATCAGCTATATCATTTAGTAATTTAGCTCAGGTGATATCTCCAGGTAAATCAGAGTCAAGGTATAAAACTGACAATGTAATACCAATCAGATGTAACCCTTTAAGGACTGCGATAACATTTCTGCATCAGTGCTTTTAAAAACTGTTATTTTATTGCCATGTTTGACCAAAGGAAATCTCTTGAAAATTTCATGCTCATCTTCATATAAATCATTCTAGTGTATCTGTATAAAATTCCTGTGCCCAACAGATCTGTTAACCCATTAAATTATTTCATGGCTTTTTTAAAATCACAAACAGCTTTGTGAATAATGAGATCTGCGCAAAATCAAATTATTAATATGTTCTTTTATTTACCTTCACTGGTATGGAACAAGACTATGTTGTTTTTAAGCTGATAACATTTCTACTGTATTTTCATTTAAGTTGAGCTGAAGAGTGTATTGAAACAAGGGTGCTAAACATCGTCCCCTATGGAACAAGTGGAAGGGCCAGCCTCTGGTAACTAACAAGCTTGTTTGGGGAAAATCTGCATCTACTTTCTACACAGTGCAACACCATGATCCCTATTTGGCTACAATCTCACCCTGTTGCACAAAATCTTGCACATGCAGCTTCTGTCAGAATGCATTTTGGTCTTTTACTGTAGGAATATTGAGACAATTCCATCTTATGTGTACGTATGTGGGCAGGCTAGTAGTACTTTTGTTACCTTGTTCCCAATATATAACTAAGATTTTTTTTTTAACTAAACATTGCCAGCTTGACTTGTAGCTCGTGTCAGGTAAGTGTCAATGACTGCAAGCATTCAGGATCAGCCACTATCCGTAATACCTGGGCCTTTGGAAGAGTAGCAAAAGCTTGTATCTGTGCTGGGATAGAAGCTGAGATAGTGACTGTCATGGTTGGGTCAAGCATTTTGATAGAATTGGCCCAGACAGCATCAGTATCAAGTTCTGCTCAAAGCTCACTGCCTAGTTGATGGCTCCTCCATGCTCCCCAAAACTGACAGTCAGCTTTCAGGCTGCCTTACTAATACACCAGGCATTTCTACACACACATACAAACATAGAAGATTAGAACATGAGAAGCCATTCAGCCCTTCAAGCCTGCTCCGCCATTCACCACAATCATGGCTGTTCATCCAACTCAATAGCCTAATGCTGCTTTCTCCCCATAACCTTTGATCCCGTTCACCCTAAGTGCTATATTTAGTTGCCTCTTGAATACATTTAATGTTTTGGCATCAACTACTTTCTGTGGTAATGAACTCCACAGGCTCACCACTCTTTGGGTGAAGAAATGTCCCTGAATCCTGAGACTGTGACCCCTGGTTGTGGACACACACCCACCATCCAGCATTCATCAGCCCCATTTACTGCAGCCCCAATGAACTCCTGATACAAGTCTTCAGCAGCAGGACCCTGGTGTGACTCCCTGTCTTGTTTGCAGTATTCTCATGTCCGATGATTTGCTACGTTTTTGCCACCCTCTGCAATACGCTCAGCGCCAGTTTGTGAGTGTCAGAGTGACTGGCTGCATTTCTTCATCATTAATCACTCTCTCTTCAACCAGATCTTGCTTCTGTACCATTGGTTGGTTAGCTGTAGTTTTTGGAGATCTGAAAGGAGCAGGTACAAGGGTAGGCGTGTGGTTAGAAAAAGACAAGCAGTCCATACTGACACCGTTTACAGATTATAAATCAAAGATTTCAGGATGAGAGAGAGGCGAGAAGGAGCAAAAGAGATGAGTACATCATCATAGAGTGATAAAGTCACACAGCACAGAAACAGAACCTTCGGTCTAACCAGTCCATGCCAAATATAATCCCAAAGTAAACCAATCCCACTTGCCTGCTCCTGGCACATATCCCTCCAAACCTTTCCTACTCATGTACTTATCCCAAGTGTCTTTTAAACTTTGTAATTGTACTCGCAACCATCACTTCGTCAGGAAGTTCATTCCATACGTGAACCACCCTCTGTGTAAAAATTGCCCCCATGTCTTCTTTAAACTTCTCTCTTGTCACCTTAAAAATGTGCCCCCTGGTCTTGAAATCCCCCATCCTAGGGAAAAGACAATTACTGTTAACTTTATCTATACCCCTCATTATTTTATAAACTTCTGTAAAGTGCAATCATTTCAGCCATAACAAGGTGCTTTAGATGCGGCTAAGGCAATAATGCAACTCCACCTGCCCTCTGCAGTTGTGCAGGTCAAGCAGCATCATAGGAGCAGGAAAACTTGACGTTTCGGGCCTAAACCCTTCATCAGAAAATGAAGGGTTTAGGCCCGAAA